>OY754966.1:39509168-40709168 GCA_963576475.1 Molanna angustata
TTTGTGTTAGTTTATGTATGTATGTGTGTGTGTTTTTGTGTGTGTTTGTGTGAGTCTGTTTGTGTGTGTTTGTGTGTGTGTGTTTGTGTGTGTGTTTGTGTGTGTGTGTGTGTTTGTGTGTGTTTGTGTGTGTGTAAGTGTGTGTGTTTGTTTTTATGTGTGTGTGTTTGTGTGTGTGTGTTTGTGTGTGTGTTTGTATGTGTGTTTGTGAGTGTGTGTTTGTGTGTTGTTTGTGAGTGTGTGTGTGTTTGTGTGTGTTTATGTGTGAATTTGTGTTGATTTGTGTGTGTTTGTGTAATTGTGCGTGTTTGTGTGTTTGTGTTTGTGTTATTGTTTGTATGTGTGTTTGTGTGTGTGTTTGTGTTAGTGTTTTTATGTGTGTTTGTGTGTGTATGTGTGTGTGGTTGTGTGTGTTTATGTGTGTTTGTGTGTGTTTGTGTGTTGTTTTTGATGTGTAAGGTTGTGTTTGTGTGTGTTTGTGTATGTGTTTGTGTGTGTGTGTGTGAATGTGTTTTTGTGTGTGTGTGTGTGTGTGTGTTTGGGTGTTGTTTGTTGTTTGTATGTGTTTGTGTGTGTGTGTTTGTGTGAGTTTGGGTTTGTTTGTTTGTGTTTGTTATGTGTGTGTGTGTGTGTTTGTTTGTCTGTGTTTTTGTGTGTGTGTTTTTAGTGTGTGTGTTTGTAAGTGAGTGTGTGTGTGTGTTGTTTGTGTGTGTTTATATGTTTGTGTGTGTGTGTTTGTGTGTGTGTGTCTCTTTTTGTGTGTGTGTATGTATTTGGTGATGTTTGTATGTGTTTGTGTTTGTGTGTGTGTTATTGTGTATGTGTGTTTGTGTGTGTGTGTGTGTTTGTATGTCAGTGTTTTTGTGTGTGTGTGTTTGTGTTTGTGAGTGTGTGTGTTTGTGAGTGTGTGTGTTTTGTTTGTGTGTGTTTATGTGTTTGTGTGTGTGTTTGTGTGTGTGTGTCTATGTGTGTGTGTTTGTGTGTGTGTGTTTGTGTGAGTTTGTGTTTGTGTGTGTGTTTGTGTGTGTGTGTGTTTGCGTGTGTTTGTGTGTGTGTTTGTGTATGTGTGTGTTTTTGTGTGTGTGTGTGTTTGTTTGTGTGTGTGTGATTGTGTGTGTGTACTTGTGTGTGTGTGTTTGTGTGTGTGTTTATGTGTGTATGTTTGTGTGTGTGCGAGTGTGTGCGAGTGTGTCCGAGTGTGTGTGTGTGTGTCCGAGTGTGTGTGTGTGTGTGTGTGTGTGTGTGTGAGGGTGTGTGTGTGTGTGTGTGTGTGTGTGTGTGTGTGTGTGTGTGTGTGTGTGTTTTAGTTTATTTAATTTAATTTTATTTTTTTATTTTACCAACTTTTAATTAAAATTTTTTTTAAATTATATACTATTTTATTTTTTTCTCGTTTAGTTTAGTTTATTTTATTTTATCTATTTTATTTTATTTTATTTTATTTTATTTTATTTTATTTTATTTTATTTTATTTTATTTTATTTTATTTTATTTTATTTTATTTTATTTTATTTTATTTTATTTTATTTTATTTTATTTTATTTTATTTTATTTTATTTTATTTTATTTTATTTTGTTTTATTTTATTTTATATTATTTTATTTTATTTTATATTATTTTATTTTATTTTATTTTTTTTTTTTTTTTATTTATTTTGTTTTGTTTTATTTCATTTCATTTCATTTCATTTCATTTCATTTCATTTCATTTCATTTCATTTAATTTCATTTAATTTCATTTCATTTCATGTCGTGTCGTGTCGTGTCGTGTCGTGTCGTGTCGTGTCGTGTCGTGTCGTGTCGTGTCGTGTCGTGTCGTGTCGTGTCGTGTCGTGTCGTGTCGTGTCGTGTCGTGTCATGTCGTGTCGTGTCGTGTCGTGTCGTGTCGTGTCGTGTCGTGTCGTGTCGTGTCATGTCATGTCATGTCATGTCATGTCATTTCATTTCATTTCATTTCATTTCTATTTTATATTTTTCATTTCTTTTCTATTTTATATTTTTCATTTCTTTTCTATTTTATATTTTTCGTTTCTTTTCTATTTTATATTTTTCATTGTTTTCTATTTTATATTTTTTTTATTTCTTTTCTATTTTATATTTTTCATTTCTTTCATTTCTTTTTCTTTCATTTCTTTTATTTCTTTTTCTTTCATTTCTTTTTCTTTCATTATGATTTTACTTTATTTTTCCATATACCTACTTATATCAAAAACCATATTTTTTATTTATTTATATTTACATATTACAATTATACATTATGTAATTTAATAATCTCATTTTATAATTTTATTTAAGCTCAATATGGACACATCCATGGTGGCATGGTGGAGGTTGTTCCGTTGGTGGAGTCAATCATCTTTTGTTGGAATTTACGTCAGTCACAAATATAAAGGTGAGTCAATGTGTTTTTTTACCTATTGTTTCAAAGCAGTGCGACGATAAAGAAATTTATTTAATAAAATATTTCTCAATTAATTCTGTTTATAGCCCATGAAACATTTAGATGCTTCGGTTGTAGAGAAGCTAGTGCGCTGGATTAGCAAACCGACCAATTTCATTCATCTACGAATATAGAACATTTTTATTTAGTTTACGGAATTTATAAAGATCTATATTTTCTCCTTCTTAAAAAGGTCTTTATACCTACAGTCCTTATACCTACTAAGTATGACTAACGTCATATTTAGTAGGTAGGTATAAAAACTGATTTTTTTCTTTAAAAATATCCCACAGCAGGTAAAAAACTTCGGCAATCTTGGCTCAGTTGGTTAGGTATAGGGCTACTGATCCAAAGGTGCCGGGTTCGATTCCCGGTGGAGAAACAGTTTTTAATATTGTGATTTCATGGATCAGAATATGGCAATTTGTTATTGGGTGCGTGTTAAATTAATATTTGACAAAGTACATGTTAATTACCTTAGAAGTAATATTAAATAAATAAAATAAAAATAATCAACGATTGAATAAATGAACCCTGAGTACCTAGTTGTTTACACCCACACGTTTACAAAAACACAAAGACACCTGATTATGAACGCTCCGGCCAATATAGATACGTTTCTATTCTATTTAGTCCAAGTTTATATTTTATAACGCTGAAAAAAGACCGTAAATCTAAAATCTACAATTTTAGAACGTTCCTAATTTAGTAACAATAGTTACTGAATACGGGGTAATTTTTTTTTCCTTCTCGCACGACAGCATTACGCCAGTTACAGTGCCAGTTACAGTAATATCTAAGAAGACACAATGATTTGATACATAATCTCCAAACATACATACATACCATCATGCTGTTTTCATATTCTGAGTAAGAAAAACAGACTGACCTCCATACTATCCTATCCTGATACACATTACACATACTTACATGTTTTATATAGAAAATAAAATATCTTAAAATATTTATTAATTTGTGTTAAGTGTTTATAGTTTGGTACGTGTCCTTTAATTATGCATACTATCGCCATCGACAGTTGGATCTCATGTGTTACATGCAACTAGTATATCTAAGCTAGTATATAGAAAGCTCTAAGCTAGTATATAGAAAATAATCGAATGAGTACATTAGTCTAAAATCGATAAAGTAGAATAAACACACCGTATATCGTACATATCACATAGCACACACACAGATACATTGTGATTGATGAATCTTTCAGAATACAATCTCAGCATGATACTCGTTGATAATCTGCAATAAAAAATAACTTTAAAAAATGCGAATTCATAAATCCCCACTATAAACACTTGGGGTAGAGAGGAGTAAAAAAATATAGGTTTTTTTAAAGACCACTGTATATTGTAGTCAGGTAGGTAACTATCCAAGCTACATAATTATGTTTTATTACTTGACATATTGAATATGTAACGCAATACGTGGCCATAACAACTTGTGTCTAGTCAGTCATTCCTGGGGATATGTTGGGTTGGGTTGGATATAGTTTGACAACTTTACTGACAGTTAGTTAGACATTTCCGACATAAATTATTGGGCGTTTCAAATTACTTATCACTTACATTCATTTTAGCTGCAGAGAGACGTAAATTCAGACCATATTTTAAGTAGGTACCACCGTGGCATGTCCTTAACAGGCTATAAGTTGACTATATAGTATATTTTGAAAATAATTTCCCCAGTACCCTTAAAAGATACGTCTATGAACCAAAGAACAGTTTGTATCTTTATTTTGTTGCATGAGTTTTTTGAAATTCGAATTTGTTATACCTACTTTTCTTGTAAAATTAGTTTTATTAAAACACTTTTTTAATTCTTTATTGTATGTAACTAAAAAACTACAAGGCCTATGAAGTAGATTTTTATTTCAATCGAAAGAGAATATGAAAATCTACCGACTGAGTTTTTAATTTTACTATTCTTGCTATTTAAAAAAACCTCTAAATTTTACCTTTTCTTCGCGAAAATTTTTTGTAAATCACGAATTAGGAGATAAACAATATTTTTTCGTGTTTCATACTTTATGAGGTAATTTAGCGTGCATTTTTGTGTACATCCGTACCTATACCCAGGGTATACAAGGGCCTTAGGGAGTATGCAGGCATAACCGAGCGTCATATACTTCTATTGCAGCAAACATTCATGGGTTCTTCATGGTTTCGGCGGTTGTTTTGTGGTATTCTATATACCTACTGTAATTGGTAAAAATATTTTTGCTCCTCACTAACCCAATAAGGGGATATAGTGGGGAGTTATTCTTCTTCTTCAGCCTTCCTTCATCCAGTAATGGACATAGGCCTCCCCTTGAGACCCACAGCTCTCTATCCTGAGCAGTCCGCATCCGTCTTATATTATCAGACCATGCACCTTGTTTGAGGCCTTCCAACACTTCTTTTGCCCGTTCTAGGTCGCCATTCCAGCACTTTCTTAGTCCATCTGGAGTCGGTGTTTCAGGCGACATGCCCTGCCCAGCTCCACTTCTTCTTGGCAACCTTTTGGACAGCGTCGATTATTTTGGATTTCTCTCTTATCCACAAGTCAATTTTTCTATCTCCTTTCCATGGCTCTTTGTGTAGTGAGGAGTTATGAGTTCGTAATTTTTACGGTTATTTTTTTAAGACATAATATCAACAAGTATCATGCTGAGATTGTATTCTGAAAGTTTCATTATAATGTGCCGATATCTGTGTGTGTGCTGTGTAAGTACTATTATGTACGGCGTATTTATTCTACTTAATCGATTATAGACTAACTCATTCAATAAATTTTTATTACATGTTCGATTGGTCAAAATAGTCAATTAAACATACCTCTGCCAATGATTATACTATTATGTAAATGATTGATTGGTCAAAATAGCCGACTAATCTATTTTCTATCGATGATTCTATTACATGTTTGATTGGTCAAAATAGTCAATTAAACATACCTCTGCCAATGATTATTTTATTTATTTATTTTATTTTATTTTATAGAATACAATAAAGATTTATATAAATATACAAAGATAATTTTTATATAGCCAATTATAGTATTCTAAAAATATATTAAGTACCTACATATACAGTAATTAACAATTATGAAAACAGGATGGGAAAGGAGAAAGATAGGGAGGGGAGTGGGGGGAAGCATCGACCACTAGAAACTCATATTATGATTTACCTCACGTGTCTCAATGTATGAATAATGATAAATTAAAATTAAGTTAAAGTTAAAGGGGCACAATTAAAAATTATATTAGCTAAATGATTGATTTGTCAAAATAGCCCATTAAATATACTTCTGCCGATGATTGTATTAAGTTTTAGTGAAAGTTAATGATTTATAACTATTAAAATGTATTGTGTTGTTTTTTTTCAGACGAAGGACAACAATTTCATACAATTCAAAAGGAAAATAAAAAGACTTAATTAGTCAAGGATATGATAGTTTTAAAAATGACAATTCTTTAGGTTCAATAAACTATAAATAAATATAAAACCATAATTATCGATGTAAAAATTAATATAATATGATAATAAAATAAATGTATATAGATATCAATTATAAAAAATAAAACTTAATTACTTATATTTTTTATATAAAAAAGAGAAAAAAACGGAATATGATTTAGTCAGTCATGTGACGTATTTGAATGTACCTACAATTATAATTATAGTTGTTTACTAAAAAAGTGTAAAATCAAAAACGTAAAAAGAAAGTGAAAATAAATATGAAAACGTTAAAAAAAGTGTAAAAAATCATGTAAAATAAAAAAAATAGTACCTATACAAAAACAGAAAAAATATATAAATTGTGTAAAGAGTGAAATTAAATAAAAGTTAATGGTGGAAAAATAAAAAGTAATAAAAAATCAAGAGGACGATGGAAAGAAATATTGGTATGTATTTGTATTATATTATTTAGACTAAAAAATTAAAATCGAATTTATTTTTTAATTGCATATACGCAAACATTGGATTTTTATCCCTGTCGGGAGTCAAATGATATTTTTATTGACAATAACATCTAAATAGAGACGAAGTTGGGATATTATAGAAGAACCAGGAACTCAGGCACCTACAGGGCTTACGACCTATCATCGGCTGGTTTACGTGATCACTTTACGTGCTTGCGCAACGTTCACCAATTATGCCTTTATTGAGTTCCCTTATCTATGTAATTTTTTTTTAAAGTTCTATATATTTGAATAAGTGTAAACATTTCACCTGAATAATACGAAATTAAACTATTGCCATCTATGAGGTAACGAAGAAACCTTTATGTAATTAAAAAATATGCAATTAAAAAATATATTCGATTTGCATACACATTGGTACATGTAGGTAAACAAGCAAAAAATGAAATTACATTTCTGGCGCAGTTCAGGGGTGACATCTGTACGAGACACCGTCACGTCCGTCACCTCATTTACAAGGACTGTTGCTTTCATGGTTTACAAATAAATCAACTTCTCAATAGATGGCGTTATAAAAAGCAAAATCGACAGTTGGATAATGCTTTCAACCGCCTTGGCATTAGTGTTTAGCCGTTTGGTTTCTGTGACAGTGTCCCGGGGTAGATTTCCGACAGTAAAGAAATTTATTTAAAAATTACTTCTTTTAGCATAAGGTAGTAAGTATTTTGGAATAAATATTTTATTACCATGGTTAGGTAATTGTTAGATCCATAATATCAATTAATATAATCCATGAGATGATGCGTCCTGTTGGTGTCAGATACATTCTCGTCTTTGTCGGCTTCAACGAGATTAACGCTACTTTATTTTACATATCTTGCTTAAACACAGTTGACTTTTTATTTTTGTTAAATTTGCGATATTTTTTGAAGTAATCATCGTAACTTATTTACTAAAAAAAATCTACGTTTTAGTAAACACATTGTAAATTCAAAATATTCTAAATTAATTTATAGAAAAAACGTAAAACACAGTTTTACTGAGGATGCTAGCTGTGTCTAGTGGATAGAATAATAATAGTAGGTATAGAATACTCTTAAGCCTGCAGTAGACGCGACTGTTTTATGTTGACTAATTTGGTCAACATTTTACTACAAGCATTCAGTAATCTTTTGGCCGTCTGCGTGATACGTTCTCCAAATAGGGAATTTTTAACTGCTAATTTTTTAACTAAAATTATTTACGCAGTCATAACGAGTAGTACTATACGAAGAATGTCTACCAGCAGAGTCATACATATATTGACACGAGCCGGCCAATAAAACGGCTTCACTTTTTCAGGGAGGTATTGTATGGGAATGAGTATTCTATAGTTTTATTATTATTTTATGGTCTAGTGATAGCTCCAACGCTAATTAGATTCATACTCGATGCGAATTAAAGCGTTTTATTCTGTTTTATATAAAAAAAATTATAATGAGTTTATACAAATTAATAACCTACTTATGGCTTATGTATACGCATAATGATGTACACAAATATGCACACTAAATAACTTTATGAAATACGAAAAAATATTCTGTGATATACTATATTTTTTCGTGAAAAAAAAGGTCAAATTTAGAGTCTTTTAAATAGGAATGATAGTAATAAAAATATTAAAAATCTCAGCCGGTAGATTATCGCATTTAATTTCGATTGAAGTATAAATCTACTTCATAGGCATTTGTAGTTTTTTTAGTTTTTTACACTAAAAACTAAAAAAAGGGCTCAGTTAAAAATAATTTTACAAGAAGAGTATTAGAAATTTCAAATTTCAAAAAAACTCACGCAATAGAATAAAGAAGAAATAATAAAATGTTCTTTATTTCAAACACGTATCTTTTGAAAATTTATTATTTAGCCTACTACAGACTCTTGATATAAAACATTTATTACTTAATTAAATTACTTATATTAAATTATTACACAGGAAGTGTACGTCAGGTAAAAGAGGCAGATCTCCTGCGCAATAGAGTTTGGTCACCATGGAGATGCAGAGCTGCGGAGAGCACAGATGACTGGAGAAGCGAAGCGAAGAAACGAGGAGGAAGAAAGAAAAGTAAATACTCGGTTTTGTTCTACTTGTTTAATTTTATTTATGTTGAGTTTCACGCAAGGTGCATCGTCAGAATGATATTCATTCTCTCTCTGGTTTCAAGCTCAATGAATGATTTTTTGTGGCACATCCTTGTATCTTTAGGTACTTTCATTACGTTCTGCTCTGTGCGATATTTTCAGCTCCACATGGACGCATCAGCCTAAATCGATGTACAGATCCTCAAGATAATCCTGGGGAAAGCGTCTCCTGGTTGTTGTTCCCTTTTATTACATGCTTTAGGACTGTAGGAGACCATCTTGCTCAATCCATCTGGCACATCTTTCTGTCATGGTATTGAGTAGGTGCCTTCCCGTGTCGATTTTGGGACAATTTCACCATTAGTCATGCGATCTCTCCAGTTGGTACCTATTCTTCCTCCACCACCACCCGTTCTACTTATGGGGATTAATAACAGTCCCTTGCAAAACTCTGAAAAACACATAAAGAACATATATACATACGAAGAGTCCGGAGAACTCTAAAACCTTGCAGACACTGCACTTAAAGTGCCAAAGAGACCTAATCATGAGGAAACAACTGGCTCACCGTTCACTGAGAGTGAAGATAAGAGTGCACCGGATTTAAGACAGAAAGTCTTGAAAGCTTCAAAGTTGCTCTTCGTGGCTACAAGGTCCGAATGTACATACAATGGGTCCAAAGAAATTGTAGAATTCTCGTCGGAAAGTTGACACGGAGAAGTTAATGCATTCACATAGAGGATATGCTTAGAAGTCTGGTGACGGTTATCACAAAGCTGATACGAGGACGAATCGGATAAGTGAAAACGAAAAAGATAACTTGAAACTGCCAGTAGTTACCTATAATAGTGGAACATGGACAGTAGAATAAATGGTGTTTTTATTTTAATTTATTTATTTGGAAAACAAAACAGAAACAAAGCAAACTTGTTTCTTTAAGAGGGCATATAAACCTAAATAACCCAATTTCAAATCACATTCCTCAAATATGCTAAAAAGTGTGTTTCTAGAAAAAAATACCCTTAGTTTTTTCAACATTTCTGTAGTGAATGTTTGTCATACAATTTTAAAATTCAGCCTAAGTTACAATAAAAAAATATTAAAAAAGATCATTTTTTACAGCTTTTATTTTAAATTACTCCATAACTATAATATTATGTGTCGTAAAGAAATAAAACTTTTATATGTTTAAAGAGTGCATAAAATCAAAATAAATGACCGACACAGTTTTTTCATCTCAAGTAAGGTTTGTTCTTAAAATGCAAAAAATCAACATAATTTATATCACGTATAAACCTTTTTAATGCACTCGATAGTTTCCCTTACTAACACGTAACTTCATATCGTATTAGGCGGTTTTAATATATCATGTTTTCAGTCACTAGATTTAGCGTTACATGCCCTCTTAATATTACTAGTTGCATGTAACACATGAGATACAACTGTCGATGGTGATAGTATGCATAATTAAATAATACGTACCAAACTATAAATACTTAACACAAATTAATACATATTTTAAGATATTTTATTTTCTATATAAAACATGTAAGTATGTGTGTCAGGATAGGATAGTATGGAGGTCAGTCTGTTTTTCTTACTCAGAATATGAAAACAGCATGATGGTATGTATGTGAGTCTTCTTAGATATTGTGTATAGGCGACTGCCATACAAATTGTATGAAGCGATGTCGTCACTAAATTCAATTTTTAAAAATAAATTTTCTAGTTGGGGTGTTTCGGCTTTTTTCGATATTTTTAAAAACTCTGGAAATATAGGCAGTTAAAACATGAATTTATCAGAAAAAAATGTTTTTCTTAATTAAAATAGTTTGAGAAACCCTGGATTTTTTTTTGAAAAATTAAATTTGTAATTCTATTTGTCTATATTTATCAAAGACCTTATATTCTTAAGTAATTTATACTAATTTTCAGCGTTCTAGCTTTTATGGTTTCAGAGATAAATGGAAAAATAAAGTAAAAATTTAAAAGTTGATAACCTTTGACTGAAACAAAAATTCAAAATTCTGAGTATAAAAGTGTTGTAGATCTCAAATTTAATTTTTTATTAAATCTCAAATTTAATTTTTCAAAATGAGTTTCTAAAACATTTTTTACTAAGAAAAATATTTTTTTATGACAAATTTATGTGTTTAACTGCTTATATTTCCAAAGTTTTTAATAATATCGAAAAAAGCTGAAATACCCTAACTAGATAATTTAATTTTCTATAAAAAATATTAACATTATAGTAGTATATCTCAAAATTTTTTTTAACAATTTTTATAAAACTTGAATTTAGTGACGACATTGCTTCATACAATTTGTATGGCAGTCGCTTAAACACAATAATATATGTAAGAAGACATAATAGTTTGATACTTCAATCTCCAAACATACATACATACCATCATGCTGTTTTCATATTCTGGGTAGAAAAAAGGACTGACTTCCATACTGTCCTATCTTGACATACATACCTACATGTGTTGTATAGAAAACAAAATATCCTAAAATATTCAATAATTTGGATTTATGGGTTTATAGTTTGGTACTTATTCTACAACTATACCTACATACTATCGCTATCGACAGTTGGATCTCATGTGTTACATGTAACTAGTTTATGAATATTTAATTGAATTGTTGTATTTTTTATTTATTTATTTATTCAGCAACAAACAGGTACAACTACTTAAAACAATAACATTATGGTAATATGACATAAATAAAATATGTAGTGCCTCAATTACGTGTTGCCTGTTACATAATATAATACACACATAATTATAATTTTAACATATAACATGACATAAGTAAAATATGTAGTGCCCCAATTACGTGTTGCCTGTTACATAATATAATACACACATAATTATAATTTTAATATATAACATGAAATAATAAAAATTATTATGTATGTTTTGAAATCTGCTTGAGATCTATTCATGTATTATATTGAAATGTTTTAGCAATCACACAAATGGGATTTTGAAAAACGAAGAAGTAAAAATAATAGAACAGCGTGTATGAGACGATACATGGACGTGGGTGAAGCGAAAATGTATATAAATAGAGTTTCTGGCGATCGGATCTCTTTGCGTGTCCCAAATATGTAGGAAAATGTCGTAATGGTAGCATACATAACTACGTTTTATCAAAGATAATTTTAATTCCGTTTATCTATCATCTCATTTATATTACCCACAAGTCAACTGGGCCAAGTAGTAAATTATTCGTTTCCGAGTGAGTGTTTATTCAAGAAATAAGGAAGCGCGGATTTGCTTAAGAATTCTGATGATAGGAAGATGATGAGCCTTGCAAAGCCGCTAATAGCTTTTGCCCGTCACCTTGCTGGCTTTGAGGGAGTCGGCACTCCCCTTTAGACACTTCTAAGATACCTACCTACTATCACTCACTAAGCTGGTCTAGTGACAGGAACTTGAATTATTATTATATACATAATATGTATTATCATGGGTATTTTTTAATTGGTGGATTATAGTGTTGGTGTCGATTCGTAAAAGAGAACTTATTTCTCTTAATGAACCGACATTATTAATATTAGTCCCTTGTGAGAGAACTGTATGCAGCAGTAGAGTTTTTGTACGGTTTTTACAACTTTGAAGTTGAAAAACACTAAAAACACAAAACGCATGTTCCTTTGTTTGACCCGCTCAATTTCAGAGCCTCAAATTTCAGAAAGCATAGAAAACGTTAAGCCTTACAAAAATTTTATACTCAAAATTTTTAATTATTATTTCAGTCAGGGGTTATCAACTTTTGAAATTTGCAAATATATCTCAAAAACCACATAAACTAGATAGCTGAAAATTGGTATAAATATAAACAAATACAAAATCTCAAACTTGTTTATTTAAAAACGTACAGAGTTACTCAAACATTTTTTTTTAAGATAAACATTTTTCAATGACATTTTTTTTGTGTTTCATTGCAAATATTTCCATTTTTTTTAATATCGAAAAGCGTCTAGATAATTTAATTTCCTAAAAAAATATATACATTTTAGTAGTAGTACCTACTACTCAAATTTATTTAACAATTTTTATAAAAAAAATTAGTGGACGACATCGTTTACAATTTGTATGGCAGTATACACTATACAATATCTATGGGGACTCTCAATTGTTTGACACGTAATTTCCAAACATACATACATGCCATCATGTTGTTTTCATATTTCGGGTAGGAAAAAAAGAACTGCCTCCATACTGTCCTATCCAGACATACATTCCTACATTTTTTGTACCTATAGAAAACAAAATATCTTAAAATATTCAGTAATTTGGATTTATGGGTATATACTTTGGTAAGTATTCTTCAACTATAACTACATACTATCGACATCGGCAGTTGTATCTCATGTGTTACATGCAACTAGTTTTATTGAAACAACTTCGTTTAGTCCAAGGATCATTGAATTGGTTTCAAAGCGACTTATTTCCTCCTCGGGACGGATGTGACTACTTTTTTTTATGAGTTAACAAAGTGTCGCACCTGCGTCCTGAGGAAGAAGCAGTCGAACGTCATGAAACCGGTAGAATATAATAAGTCATTCGATATTTTAAACAATGTCTATTGTAATAATATATTGAATTGTTTAATATGTATCACTAAGGGAAATAATAATAATTATTTTTTATTTATTGCAGATTGATCAACTCCGTCAACCTAATTGAGCAACTTCGTAAACCTAATTGAGCAACTTCGTAAACTAGTGACCAGTGCTGAGACAATCGAATATTAATATCCAAGATTAATGGAAAAGGTATGGTTTTTTCTTTAAAGCGAATCATTGATGCATCTATCTTCATTTCTGGTGCCCTGTCAGGAGTCCCTGAAGTCAGCGATCACTCTGGCGACTCCTTTTCTGTACTGAAGCTCGTACATTATCTAATATTACGCAGCCAGGACATCTGTCTCCTTCCAGTCCCTCGGTGACCTTCTATCATAACATCTATAATAGCATTATTTCATATAAAAAAAAACAACTTCTTTTTTCTTGACCTTGTGACTGATGACAGCGGCTACACTGACCCGCCTCCGTGTAGGGCAGATCGAAGAGCTGCATTGATTGAAAATCATGAAGCGAACGTGACTAGGTCGCTCCAATGGACTCATGAACGATCTCTGGATCATCTGCTCTCCACGCCTTCCATTGCAACGAACCTTTCGAGGTTATTTGGCAATAATTTTGACAGTAAATAAGTATATACAGGGACGCACCCATTGTTAGTTCAAAATGTGCATTTGCGTCAGGCGCGGGTAAATCAAAAACGAATAATATATGTAAATAAAAAAGTAGGAATTATTAAAAAAAAATTGGCTCAGGGCAACTACATATTTAATATTCAATATTTATTCAACACCCACCTAATCAAATTTCCATAAATTGATATTACATATCCAACGATTTTCACAAAAAAATAATACCTAGTCTCTGTATTTATTTATGTAGCTTCTCGGGCAACTAACAGGTACTATGTCAAATATTAATTTAACACGCACCTAATAACAAGTTGCCACATTCTGGAGACTTACGATATTAATCGTCTCACAGATCCAGACTGAAAAAACAATTAAAAACTGTGTCTCCACCGGGAATCGAACCCGTGACCTTTGGCTCAGCAGTCAGATATCTAACCAACTGAGCCACTGTATATTTTCAAGTTGATGATTTGATATTTCAATAGTTTGTTTTCACTTTGTAAAGCAAAGTTTAATTTTTAACAGTCGATATGACAATTAATTATGATCACCTTAAAAAAATACCAAAGTTGGTGTCTCTTTTATCCTTTTTTTGTCGATGGTAAAAATGTTTTAACCATTTCCGATTGATTATTGAACTCTAATTAGGTATTAGCATAAATGTCATTCAGGTGTACGCACCAATGGCATATATGAGATATGATGGTGATGTAGAACCTTGTACAACTCATTGGCCAATACACTGAACACAATTTGTCGTTCGGTTTTCCTTGCCGACCCCGTAAGGGACATGTATGTGTTTTATTGAATGAATAAATTCAGACAAATACAATTTTTTATATTTATATAAATGGCATTGAAATATTAAAGATAACTGCTATCTATACAGTTCCAAATTAACTATTTGTACAGTTTCATGTTCGTATAGTTAGAAAATATTATTTTTCAAAAATACACAAATAAACTTATGGATTTTTTTTAACAAAATTTGGGAAAGAAAACTTCTGATATACGAAGTAGTCTAAAAGAAAGCAATGTCAAAAAACAATTAATTTTTAAATGGTTGGTTTTCTTATATTTCCTTTCTTATTGAATATAGGTATGAAAAAGGTGATTCTGGCAACTGTATTATTATAGTAAAATAATGAATTTTTCATGGCTTGTTTCTTGATATTTTCTTCCTTATTGAATATAGGTATGAAAAAAGTAATTCTGGCACCTGGGAGTGGTTGCGTTTGATAGTGCTCAGCCCCTTTATATAGGGGATAATTATAGATTTTAGTATCGTTGTAAATCATTTTCTGCTCTTATAGCATCCATCTGATTACGATGAAACTTGGCTCAGCGCACACACGGGAAGATTTATGAAAAAAAACTTATATACTTCAGTAACAATAAGTACATATTTCACAAACGGGCGTATATTTATTTATTTATTTGAATCTTCTTGTACATATAATTAGTACCTACACTGGCGGGCTTATTGCCTAATGGCAATTTCTTCCAACCAACCAGAGTAAATGTTAAGTATACAAAACAATGTGTACTATGGCAATCAGTTAGTCACATTACAAAATAAATAAATAAATACAGCAGAAGAAAAGTAAAAAAAAAACAAAGAAGATAGCATATAAGAACAATTCATAGTAATGGTGGGAAAGCTAAAGGATAAGGAAAGGAAGAGGAGAGGAAGATGTAATCCAGGTGTAATCAGATAAATATTTTTGCCTTAGTCATTTCTTGAAGATGTTTAGTGAGTTAGACGACGTAATATCAGGACTTAGGCTATTCCATAGCCTAGCTGAATGTATTTCGAATGAAGAGCTAAAAAAATCAGAACTATGAACAGGGATAGATAGTAAAGCACGTTCAGCAGATCGAAGTGGACGCCCGTGGCTTGAAAGATAAGTGAATTTATCTTTGAGATGCTGAGGTAAATTTGGATTAAAAAGGATATTGTATAGTAATGACAAGATATGTATATTACGTCGTTGTCGTATCTTGGGCCAATGATATTATAGGTAAAGATAACATACAAGTACAATTCATATTAAAATAATGGTATAATAAGTAATTTTCACATATAAATAGGATGCGCATTGGTATTAATGCAACCGCTCCCAGTTGCTAGACTTACTTTTTTCATATACCTATATTCAATAAGAAAGAAAATATAAAAAACCAGTACTAAAATATAATTCATCGAAAACGTTGCTATCTCTCGGACTAAATATTATACTTGTTAATTTATTAGAAATTGCTTGAAGGTGTCTTTTTTTATTAAGAATCTGACCAAAATATTCAGAATACAATGTTAATTATTTAAGGTGACTATAATGGATAATAATTGTCATACGACTGTTAGGATAATAATATGTCAAGTTTCTGAAAAATGATGGGGATAGTGGGTTGCTTTGTGAAATGTGTGTCAGGCGCAGTAAACCATAGACGCGGCCCGGAATATTAATCAATTATTTCTTTACTATTTCGAATATTTTTGATTGTACCTACATATAATTATTATTTTTAAATCTGAATCGAATATTTTATTTTCGCATATACGTATACATTGGAGTTTTCCCTGACGGGAGTCAATGATATTTTTTGATAAACTTTTGAATACACTGACATAATTTGGGAGTCAATAATATTTTTTGTAATAATAATAATATACCTCCTCAGAGCCTATTCCTTTGATATGCTAAGTATCTGGATGGGTGAACTATTCCCAATTGAAAGCTTGATGATGCGTTTGTTGCATTTTATTTTGCTCTTTTAAATAATTTATAATTTACGCATTGATCTGCTAATTCTTTTGAGGAAGTGTATAATGGTAATAATAATAATTTAGTGTTATTATTTGTAGTGCTTAATTGTTATTAATATCATTAGTAAATCGGCCAGCGCCGTAAAAAAATTATACAATGTCGTATAATAATTCAGGATCATTCCAAGGGCGCTTATATTCTGTCTTGTGTTGCTCTACGAAAGAAAGCTGTTTTCAGTCCTTTAAAGCAATGTTTTTCAATGTTTTTGAATACGCGACCCCTTTAAAGGTCTCTATTTTGTTACCTATGTTGGGGATTGAGGAGGCAAGCCCCTCTGGCTTGTCTATATTCATGTATTCCACCAACGACGAACCAACCAGTTCTCATATATCATTCTCGCAGTATCAAATTTACAAATGCTATATTTGCCTATGATTGCAATAATCAAAATCTAGTGTATAAAACTATATCCCTAAATGATGTAAAACCTTGTCTTAATCTGGAATCAAATATAACTTACTCACCTGTTAAAATACAAGTTATAAATTCAAGAGAAAGAATTTAAAGAAATAAAATTGTTCTATTGCTCTGTAACTGTTATGAGGCATTTAAGTAGATGTGGAAGATCTTGGTTTCAAGGATCTGCAATATGATATTTGTTTCAAATAATATTATTACAATATAATTAAATAAACAAAATATCATAGCAGGTCTCAAAGGGCATCCTAAAGCGTTGATTTATATGATGTAAATCGGAGGGCAAGTCTACTGAATTAATCATACAATGATTCTTAACATTGTGGATTAAATCATGATAACTTTTTGCCTCTGAATATCTTTAAACTGCATCTGTAGCAACTACAAACATTCTGGATTGAGGGCGGGAAAACCGTGTAATTATGACGCATTTTAGCTGAGATGGTTTGTTGTGCAACGGTAATAGATTGGTAAGAAGCGCCAAAAATATAGCACGTAAAAAAATAATAATTTAATTTGCTAGCGTTCAAATGAGAATGAAATATGGTATACATAGGTTTTTTTCATTCGGAATTGCGTTTTTTTTTTTTTTATTTTATTTTATTTGGGACACTTACAGACATTGACAATCGCATACAAGAAAGTATATCATAATAATTTTACATAATGTCAATATCCAATTGGAAGTGAACACAACATGCGAAGTTCTAAAATTTTTTACACAAACATATTAAAATATCCAAGATAAAAACAGTAATAAAAAAACTTTAAAAATAAGACATAATTATACAAAACATATAAAAACATAAAGAAGCAACAATAAAAAGTACAAAGTAAATATAGAGAAGCATATATAAAACAATGAAAAGTAATGAAAATTGTGCATATAACAAAAAAAAGGGATGAAAACATCAACAGAAATGTAATGTTTTGCTTTTGGTCAAATATTCTTTCAATTTTGATTGTGGTTGTTTTGATGTAATGTATTATTTTTTTTTGTATTACTAACACTGGAATTGATATGTTCGTTTTCAGTGCTAAATAACACATTTAGACATATCAGTGTATTTCGATTTGTTTTTTTTATGCTTAATAAAATAAATATATACATACATACTACCATACCATGTCCCTCACGGGGTAGGCAGAGAGAACCGAATGGCACATATTTCTATACATGTCATGTTCGTCTGTTGTTCACGCTTTTTACATTTCCGTCTCTCAAAATATAAATGCAATGTGACGATGAATTGACCTTTCTTATCAAGTTCTTTCGGGTCTTCTGTTTTGTCATACCGTTTTAATGTTCAGAAAACAATGAATTCATCATGTTGTTAGTTTGTTACTGAGCGTGGTGTCGTATAAAGGCGCCGATAAGTTTATCCAGCCGTGCATTCGCATCACGTCTGTGATGCAGCACACACTTCGACATTACATTCGACAGAACACTACACAATAAGAAAAAGACATTTTTTCCCTTCTCAAATTAAAATCAAATATGAAGAATTAAAAAAAATGTTTGGTGTGGTGTGATGCTGATATTTTTAACGTGACTACCGCCACACCATTAGAATCTTGAGTTTTTATCTCACTATATCTGCTGGTGTTTAAGGTTACCAGCTCTTTTATGATAGCGGCATGATACTCTGTCAGACTGATGCCCGTATGGGGCCTGAACTCTTGCTGCAGGTTGGCCAGGAGAGCCCTCGGGTGACTGGGCCTGCCCAACAGTCTATATTCCAATGTCCTCTTCACTGCGCGGAATCCTTTCAAGGTGGCTTCTATTTTATTGGAGGAAAAATTGGAGTGACCTACCAACAGGTCCCATATATTCAAACATATTACATTTTATCGATCAGAGTTAACATTGTCGCACATTTTAAACAATTTTCGACCTTCGTGGATCAGTTGGTTAGATATCTAAATTCTGATACATATATTCTGGGTTCGATTACCGATGGAGACACAGGTTTTTATTGTGTTTTCAATCTGTTAATCCCGTCCAATCCTGTACAAAGGTCTCCTCCGTCTTCCTCCAGCCACTCGCGCTCTAAGCATCCAATTGACACCAGTATGACGGCTGATGTCATTCATCCATCTCATTGACTGTCTCCAAACTAACATTATTCTTGGTCATTTGTCTTCGGTGTACCTAGGCACGAGGCCTGCCCAACTCAATTTCAGGGTAAGAATGCGATGAACCATTCTTGGACAAGTTTCGATGATTATTTTTCAGTGGTCTTATTTGAAAAAAAAACATGAACTGACCGTTTTAGAGATTTGAAAATCAAGTATCAACTTATTGTTTAAGTGTACCTACACCCAAGAATTTGATACTGGCAGATGGCACGAGTGCAATGTTTCTCCGTTGATGTACTTACGATAGGAGCACTTTCAATAAGTAGTTGACACTAATGAAGCTAACCACATAAACTCTGTTTTTTTTTCCCCACCAACGACGAGCCAACTCAGTTCTCATATAGCATTCTCGCGGGCCAGTCATTAACTGTGTCCAAATCTAGATTCATAAATTCCAGGACACTCTTATACCTGTCAGAGACAACATTTGTTGATGACACTCGAAGAGGAATGTTGTAGTTATCTAGAGTTCTGTTTCTATCACTAGCACTTAAGATATCATTCCTCGAGTAAGCTTTCATTCCTGATGTCCCCATGCAATGGTGAATAGAGATAAATGTTAAATGGGTTAAGTTGTATTGGAAAACAGATTTGATTCCGGATCTAACATCTTGTAATACGAGAACATATCTTTTCCATAATTCTTTATCACGGTATCTTTGTGATTCATGTATATATTGATCTCGTCCATTATTGGGGGTAAAATGTGTGCTTTGTTTTAGCGGAATCAAATATTAACTGTTCTATACATTTCGCCCTTGTCATGCCGTTAAACTTCAACATACTTAGTATATAAGAATAAGCTTTTTTGTCTTCATATGAAATTGGTTTTAACAAAATTGATAATGCAAATGTTCTTATTCCTGGACATCTTTCGATTTGAGATTTGAACTTTTTTAGATATACTTCTTCAAATCTTGTAGCAATCTAATTTTCTCATTAATCTCTATATTCGTTACTTCCGACCAAGTTTTCATACGAGTAGATATCCAAGTTGTAAGTGAGCTTGTTGATTGAATTTATTTGCTCATTAACAAAGTTAGGGCGCAAAACATGAACTTAGTGTCCTGAATAGTAAGACGAACAGGTAAACGAAAGCATTCTGTCTTGATGTCAGAAGTATTGGTGGGAATTTTTTCAATCTCCATGCACCCGGCTATTGTTTGCCACCTCTGAAGATCAATCTCTTTTGTGTATGTGTAAGAGATAGTTGACACCAAGGAGCTAGAGTATTCCATCACTGCTTCTCTGTTTGACTTCTCAGATAAAGCTAACGATAGATAAAAGCAGATTGGATCTGTACATTAAAGAGCTGTACCTGATCTAGCAATCATCTTTGTGTCTAGATATAATATTGCCTAGTTAGCAAAATCATAATTGCATCACTTAGATATCTAGTTGTCAGAAAGTCAACTTCCTCATCTGGTCCATTATCCAATGGTACTTTTCTGGTATGAGGAGTTTTTTGAGGAGAGATGATTAATATCTGGGAGTTTCTCTCTAGCTACTAAGCAAAGGTGGTCCCGATATATAGGAAAGACAGAGGGGCTTGCCTCCTCAATACCCAGAAAATATTCACATAGCGACTTTATCGATGCACTCAACAATATCTACTTCCAAATGATCTTTTTACATAGGATTACAAAATTTGAATAACAAGCAGTCGTCAGCGTAAGCAAAATAATTAAATACTTCATTTTGAAATAAGTTATCTAGATTGTTAATGTATCTATAGAATGAACAAAAAAGGTCCGAGTACTGATCCTTGAGGCACTCTAAATTTTTCAGTTTCTGGAAAAGACGTTTTATTGTTTACCCCTTAAGACTGACGTCTTCTTGAAATATACGAGGTCATCCATTTTCGAAAATTTCCTCAAATTCCGTATTCGCGTTCCAAGAGTTAAAGGAGAAGTTTATGGTCAACAGTATCAAAGGTAGCACTCATGTCATGAACTGACACTAAATCAATGTTCCCAGATTCAATTCCTGTGATTAGATCTGTGACAGTTTTCTCATTAGTAGATACAGTTTAAGTAGAGTGATTTTGTCAGTACGCTGTATGTTTATTCGGAAACAGATCTTGATCTTTTAAATCCTACTGCGTCATTTGATATGTACAACTGCTCTTTTAAGTAATTTTGAAAGTACTAGTAAATTGGAAATTGGCCTGTAGCTTCCAGCAGCCTCCGGATCAATATTTAACTTCTTTAAAATGGGTGATATTTTAGCAGTTTTTTGAGTTTATGGAAAGTTCTCATCGATTATATGAAATATTTATTATTATATTTATCACAGGTGTCAATTCATTTACGCTGATTTTCAAAAGAGCCATTTTGGAATCGAATCGAGTATGCATTGCTTGTTTTAACAAGCTACATATAATCATTTTTGATACTTCTGCCTCTGTTATTGCTTGGAGTATTTCAATTTTTGCATATGCTCTTTGTGATTCATTTTGTGTTTCATTTGAAGTGTAAATAGAATTACGGATATTCTCTACTTTTATTCTGTGATAATACATACAGTTATTGCATTCCCACTGTCCATTTCTCATTCAAGTACCTCATAAGCTTTTACTTGTTTCTGTACATCAAAATCCAATTCTAATTCAATTCTATTTTTGCAGATACGGTGTACCAACTGGGTTCCTCAAATTATTTCCACTAAAAGCATCGAATCATTCATATTCTGAATATGAACATTTTACCTGAGTATTAAACCTTTTGACTGACTTATCTACAGTTGCTTTTACTCGTGTACACACAATACTGAATTCAGATGTCTGTACCTATCTATATATATATATATATATATATGTCTCTCAAAGCAAACTCCCCCTCTACTTATGGCACATCCGGGTCCACAGTGTCCCTGACCGTGTTACACTCTCTTACAATTTGCTTTGTTTATTTTCCCTGGAATCGGATTATCAATTATAAAAGAGATGTCTTGTCCCGGATACTTAAATGTGTTATTTTCAATAAGAAAACGACATGCATCTCTACTCTTTTTGAACTTTATTTATAATTGAAATTTTTAACTCTACGTAGAGTAGCAGTGAAATTCAATTTACTTTGTCACTTTTTATTAAGCAAGAATATTTTTACTTTGCACTATCCCCGGGGCCAGTTTGCTTCTTATAAGAAGGGGTGGAATTTCCCCATATAATAGGCGTGGCCTTTCAGGTGGGGATTCTTTTGTAGGCTACGATTGGTGGAACCAATTGTAGGGTTCTCTCTAGACTCCTCCCACCCCTGGGATAAAACCTTTAAATTTTACCGGACTACTCAAAGCAACATTTATGTGTAGAACGCCGGGTCGGTTGTAATTTGGCATTAGGCGAATTGCTTTTGTTTTCACGAAACACTTAAATGATGGCAAATTCGAGATCAAGATTATATTAATGGATTACAAACTTGTATAATATTTTATACGAGATTCGTCCCTTCCCGTCTTACACTTTATAATTCATAAATTAACGCTAACTAAATATATTAATTTATGGTACGTCAGCTATTTGACGCTACGCGCCGGCTTTCTGTTAATGTGTTTGGTCGCATAGTAATCGTGGTATGAAATTGTCCTTGTTTCTGCAAAAAATCAAATGATTTAGGAATTCAGTTTCCGGAACAAAGTTATGTAGGTACCTACACACTTAACATAAAACACAAAATTAATATATCACAATACACATCAAAATATATGTGTCTACATCTATATACCTACATGTATATTTTTTCACCTCAGTAGGTACCTACCTAAATTTTTATTTTTGGATTTTCCCAATCAAGAAGATATTTTTACCTTACCTTTTATTGTGTTTATAATTCAGAAAATTATTAGTTATCATACATATGTTATGTGTAATTACGATGCTCTTTTCTCGAATGCGAGTTTTAACTCTACCGAGAGATTATCAACACAGTAAATTTATACAAAAAAAAACATTAAATATAATATCTTGGGATGGGTAGTACTAACATGCGTAAATTTATGGTCAAGAAGGTACTATACTTATATATAATTTCTACTTATATAAAATTTTACTTAATGAATAAAAGAAAACAAACTATTAGAGGAAATTTATATCTAACCTTGCTATAAATTCAAAATCTACATATTTCATAGACGATTTATGCACACCGAATAACAAAAATCTAACTAGGTATATAATATAATTCAAGACAGATGTAAATAAACTGTCGGGATTTTAACTTACAGATTAAACTGTAAAAATTTATTGATGTTTCATAATATATACCTATTGATGTTTCATTCTTAATATTTGTCAACTTGTTAATACTTACTTACATAACGAGTCTGAGTACTTCACCACTAGACCATCGCAATCCAGAATATAGCAACCGCAACGGCATTGTCATTAACCATCTTCAAGTCCTCTGTGTCGCATCTCACTGACATATCTTGACAGATGAGGAGGTGTTCGTCAGTTTGTATCTCGCCGCAATTGCAGGAAACATCCTCTTCCACCCTGTTAATAATTTATACACATTAGGTAGGTGTCTACAGGCAATGATTTGTCTTTTTTCCTTATAGGTAATCAGCTCCTTTTGGCACTCAGTGCAGTTTTAAATTAATTTAAAATTATTTTGAGATAATATTAAATATATGTTAAAACCATTAGGTATTATGGCAAAGATATTAAATTTAGACCATAGGCGCGATTCTCGTTTAAATCCTTAACTGTTGTTATGGATAGGAAATTATGGCTACTAGCGCTTGCGAGAGAATGCTATGTCAATAAATGCGATTCTCGTTCTCGCGGAAGTGATAGGTGTCCATACAGAATGATGTAAGGATTTTAGGGATAGTATCCATATTTTTATTTTTTGCTGTTGGCCACATTAATGTTTATTGTATATGGATTATGACAGCAATGGACGGCAACGTCGCTTTATTTGTCTTCATTTTGTTTGTGACAGTTTGTGACGTCTATCTAATCGGAGCGGTACGAAAAGTTTCTTAATTTAATCAATTAACAAGAGGTTTTATTCACCATGAGGTACGTATTTATATTTTTTATAGTTATTTATGTTTAAATATATATTTTAATGTCATTTTAAGTACTTATATACAAACACTTGTTCAAGTGCATTAAAATTTTAGGTTATTTATAATATTTATACATTCTTCGTAGTGTAAATTTGAGTCTGACTCTCATTTAAATCTACCCATTAAGAAATTAATGTTTTAGTCGTATTTATAAGCATAAATATATTTAAAAAGATATTGCTTTTTGTTACAGTGATACAGTAAACAGCAGAATGGCACGTGCGTCAACGAAACAATTAGATATGTTAGTGGATTATATTATGCAAAATCAAGATTTTGCCTCTGGACGATTACTGGGGATCAGAGGCAAGGATAATTATAATAAATGTTGGAAGGACTTATGTGTCTTGTTGAATAATATTGGGCCCAACAAAAATGTTATCCAGAGGCAGAAGGTGTGTATTTTTATAACCTAACATTGATTTTTAGTTACACTTTGAAGAGAGATCACTTTGAAGATTTTCTAATGTAATGATATATGACAGGGTAAGAAATGAGAACACAAGAAAATAATGAAGATCTAACAAAAGAAAGTAAATGAATGAATGAAAGTGAATAAATACACTGAGATGTTTTGGCCACTTTTGAAACTTTATCAAATATTTCTGGTTCAGGGTCTTAAGCCTCGAAGCCAGTTAAATATTGTTCGATTATGATCTATATATTCATCAATATATTTTAAATTCCAGTACCACAACAAGATAATACAATTACTGAATTGTTATTAAAAAAAAGTGAAGATGCCCATAAACGAACTTCAATATTCGAAGAATTAAAAGAAATAAGGAGGGAAGAATTAGAATTAAAAAAGATACAATTGAAAATGAGAAACTAAACATTGAAAAAGATAAACTAGCCATCAAAAGAGAGAAAGTGGCAGCACTTCAGGATATTGCAGATCAACTGAGGTAATTATATTATTACGTCCTTACATATGAAATTGGCGTTTTATATGGAAAAAGTAAAATAATAAAAATATATAAATATATATTTATTTTTATATTATTTTACAAAATACTTTTTTTACAATCTATGATTTCTGACAATAAAATATACAATTACATAAATTTAAGTTTCAAATGTTCAAAAGTTGTGACATCTAAAATTAAATATAATGACAAAATTATATAAAATGAAACCTTAAACATTTTAATGTTGAGTAACAGTGTTTATTTTATTTATTTGTGGATTATGCTACTCACTCTACTAGGCTACGCCTGTACCAGATATATGAAATTATATATTTTTAATCAATCAAAATATGTACCGTTGTTATCTATGCACTTTTGCTATGTTATAGGTAGTTCATTGATTCTTTGCTGAATTATTTGCAACAGTATAAAATAATTTACTTGATCAATGGAAATAATGTAATTATTAATTATGTATTACAGTGTCAGATTGAATGATATTATTCTCACTGTTATGTTTCTTTTTCAGAAAGAGGCCGATCTAGAAGCTGCTTCAAGTCAAAAGTGATCATGAATCAACTGCTGTTGGACTCGTCTAGCTTCTGCAAGACGAGTTCGGACATCAAGAATATTTACATCGTCATTACTTGAAGTGTTCAAGTTATCCACATAATCATTTTCTTCGAGTTGTTCTGGCATATTGCACTTAATCCTTATATTGTGAAGAACTGCACAAGCGTTTACTATAAGACCAGCTCTCTCTGGGCTATACATCAACGTGCGTTTCTTAGAAAGGCACCGCCATGTTGACTTTAATAGGCCAAAACATCTTTCAATAATAGATCTTGCTTGACAGTGTGCTTTAGTGTAATTTTGCTCTCTTCTATCTGTTGTATTTATTATTGGTGTTAGAAGCCAAGGCTCAAGGGGATATCCACTGTCTCCTGTAAAATGAAAATTATTACATTTATTAGGGAAGAGATCCACTGCTTTATTTTAATTTACCGAGGTTATTGTTAGTGTTAAAGGCTGGCTTAATTTCTCCTAATACTAGTAGTATTCATTTTTCACTCATCAAGTGATATATAGCAAAGTATTTGCACCATTAGTATTTTTGTTATTGTATTTTAATAATTTGAAATTTATAATAAAATTATTCATGTATTGTTTTTTCATAAAAATGTCTTTTATAATTGAAGTAAATTTTCTTTTCGGTCATACCAATAATTTGACATTTATAATTGTTCATGTATTGTTTTTTCATAAATATGTGTTTTGTGTTGTCTTGTAAATATAAAAGATAACACTGCTTTATATACAATTTTCACTGTAATTTAATTGAAGTAAATATTCTTTCCTGTTATACCAATAATTTGAAATTTAAATTGTTCATGTATTGTTTTTTCATTAAAATGTGTTTTGTGTTGTATTGTAAATATAAAAGATAACACTGCTTTATGTAAAATTTTCTCTGTAATTTAATTGAAGTAAATATTCTGTTTTGTTATCCCAAAAATTTTAAATGTCTCATTGTTTATATATTGATTTATTAAAAAAATTGTGTTTTATTTTGTCTTATAAATCTAGGACAGAGGTCCACTGTTTTTATTTATAGTTTTTAATTATTTATAATTGTTTATGTATTGATTAGAGTAATAATAAAATATTTTCTCTATCATTTTGTTCTCATGTATGTTAAATATAAAGTATACCTATTAACCACGTCTTTCTTTCTCCTCGTTGATGCCACAATTCCATTACTCTGCGGGCTGATGAGTTCATCCAAATGTAAGTGTCATGTCTTGCTCCTGGATATCTTGCATTTATGTTCAAAATAAGTTTTGAAGGGTCACAAATCTGAAAATTTTTAAGTAACTTATAAGTGTGATGATACCTTATTTTAAATTGTTTATTAATATTATAATTTGTATTATTAATTATATTTGTGAGAAAAATGGAATTTTATTTTTGTCATCTTATTTCTATAAATCATTTAATTTCAAATACAGTTTAAAATCGAGATGAGTTCTAAAATCCACTGTACATAATTCATACAAACATTTATTTCTATTTTACCAAAAATCAAGCATTAGGTCTCGTCTTGGAACATGGCGGCTCATTTGTAGTAAGTATTATTTGAGTCAATATGGTATGAATCATGGAGTAATTAAGGTGTGAATGTATATTTATGTACATTGTAATAATGAAAGAAAAAAATATTACTGCTTGAACATTCAGGGAATGGTATCCATGATGGTTAAAGGGCCGCTTCTTCGTGTTCAACTGGTACCAAGATTGCAACGTGAGTACAATCTATAGCACCAATGGTGCCAGGGAAGGGATGAGCACAATTATTAAATAATTGTTTGGTGGCAGCACGTTCCTCTACTGTCATGGGGAAACGAATCCATTGCTGTAGTAATATCTCATTTATGGATTGAGAAACACTAAATACGCATCGACTTACTGATGCTTGGCTCACAGCTAAACCATACTCTCTACCAATACCACAAACGCACTGCCGTTAAAATCTGTAAAAAAGTTAAAAGTCCAGTAATTGCATGTGATAAAGGATTTTTTAAAATAAATATGTATTTAAAGACATTGAATGTATTCTAATTGGTTTTACAGTCTTTCTATTCTTCTTTATTAGGTACTTAGCCTTTATACAAATAATTGTTTTTGCATGTTTATTATTCTTGTTCATTTTTATTATTATTGTCGGTCTTCGTGGTTCAGTTGGTTAGGTATTTGACTTCTGATCCAAAGGTCCCGGGTGGAGACACAGTTTTTAATTTTGTTTTCAGTCTGGATCTGTGAAACGATTAATATTGCAAGTCTCCATAAATGTGGCTTGCAATATTAATCGACTTGGTATTGGGTGCGTGTTAAATCAATATTTGACATAGTACCTGTTAGTTGCTCGAGAATTTATATATATATAAAAAAATTGAACTGTAATTTTTTCCTTTAGATGCAATGTTATTTTTATTTTCTTTTGAGGGATGTTTTTGAATATTATAATGTATGAATAATTTTTATATTTTAAATTATGAACGTGTGTTGTATGTTTTTTAAATAAATAAATAAAAATTACCTGTGATTGTACGGAAAGGCCATGACATTTGTTTCGTCGTAATCTTGAATCCAAAGAATCGATATACACAAATACCGAGTTATTTCCTTGGATATCCTAAATAATTTAAAAAAATAATCTTGTGGCAAATCCATCGGATTGTGTGCATCTCTTAAATTGCGATACTCTAAACGATTGTCATTTCTTTCTTGTCTTCCTTCTATTTACATCAATAAAAGATCCATCTTTAGAAAATATCCCGAAAATGTTATAATAAAGTCATGATTTAAATGTCAGTGAAGTGACAGATCGATGTTATGGATAGCGCTAAGCGTTAGTGACACCTCTAATGCTAGCGCTACAATATGGATACCTGCGAGGGATAGTATCCCTTTTACTGTCACTACAAATTGAAACGAGAATCGCGTTTTCTATAATTTTAAGGATCTTAAGGATTTTAAGGCGTTATGGATAGCTAAAAAAGAACGAGAATCCCGCCTCATATTATGTTGAACAATTGATATAGAGAATTTAATGACAGGTGATGTGACATATTGATAGGAAGCGGGATTTCAGAGATTTGCAATACCGATTTTAAACAACATCATCTTAAACAGCATCTGTATTGATGGGAGAAAAACTGGTAGGTAACTACCTACCTACATTTTTTTAATTACTGTTTTTAAACACATATATTTTCTTATACGAATCGTTAAAAACTATAGACACAATATTATACGTACCTACATAGCACGGGCATGCCTAGAACCTTCTGACTAGGCAAACCCGGAAAGAAAATTGGGAAATGTCGAAAATTTAATGTTTTTTTAGCACAGTTGTTCATTTGAGTGGCCATGAAAATATTTTAAAATCACATGCCAAAATGATATTTACATTTGTGGCCCTTTCAAGCATCGTATGAACAAACGGTTTAATTTTCTAATCTTGTAGTATGGTTTCAACACAAAAAATATTAGGTCTTGAATTTCTCAACATAATATTCATAGGCAAGCCAAGATTTTCGGCTTCTATAAGCAATTCCGCTACTGCTACATAGGTAAAAGTAGGTAGGTACCTACAATCGCTGATATTGTAGGTACCTACTCGCTTATTATTGGTTTAAAATACCTACCTAATTGTAAATTTTTTTGCAGACAGAAATTTTTCTGTATGTATTTTTTTATTTACCTATAGGTATATTTACTAATTCATTTATATATTTACTTTAACAGCTATAGGTACATTACGTCTAATATGATAATTAAACAGCCAATTAGAAGTCTCCACTGGGCACTGATACAGGCCATACCATCGGTCGCAAGATTAAGTACAAATAGAATAGCTACCTACTATTGAACTATTCATAATACCTAGTGGTGAGTAAAAAATATACTTGCCTACAGAAAAGACATACAATATCAATATTAAAATGATAGCTCAATTTTCCCACACAGAAGCTGTTTTATTTCTGTCATATACCTACCTTTATTTCTATACAAATATGCAATATTTAAATGCCGACTCCCGTGGCACAGTTGGTAATTCGTTTGGTTTCTGTGCGATGGTCCTGGGTTCAATCCCCAGCAAGGAGAAAAAATATTTAAATTCTTTTCTCACGCAAATATTGCTTCTCTGGGCTGGAGACACTGGTTATTTGATATTTTCTACTTATTCTGAATTTATCATAACAAATAAACAGTTTTTTGATACGTTAGCAAATATTGCTTCATAATGTGCACATTTACCTTCTCGAACAACGCCGGGTATAAAAATACTAGTGTAAAATACTTTTTAAAATCTTCAAGTATTGCACGAACATAGGTAGGTACGTGAATAGCAAATATCGCATTATTATAATTAATGCATACATTTGATATCAATATTGATTAGGTACTTTTTTCAAGTGCTCAAACCATTATAATAACACTGACTTAATGACTTGTTGATAGATTGTTATTATTTTTAAGTGTATAGTTCGTTTTTCTGGTACGAAAAATAAATATTAGATATTAAAGTCAAACTTTAATTATCTGTAGGTAAAAATCATAACTGTACGATTTGGCTGAGTGCACAAAACATTTGGTTACGAGTTACCAAATGTTTTTTGTAGCCAACGAGAATTTCGGAGAGGCCGATATGTCTTTGATGGGTGATCTGATGACCTCTTGGTCAATCTGAACCTCTTTAACAACCGATTTTAATTTGGAGAAAGAATACCTACTCTTCGTCTGCCTTGCTCTGAGTGACTGTAGTTCCTATCGATTCGGGGTCTTTCGAAGATACGTAGGTAAGTCCTATATTCGCCATAAACTAGGCTCACATTTGCTATAATCATTTTGTGACCCAGATGAAGAATCCATTATTTCATATAGTTGCGATACTTTAGAAATGGGCTCTCTCCCACAGATGAAGTAGTATTATTTTTCAATTGTTTTTTTCTGAACTATGGTAAGAATTCCTGCAGCTTTGTTCAGATGTCTACTTCATCAACATCCCCTTCGATGGGATATGGTCTTTGCGATTCTCAGATACCTATCGTTCAGATTTTTCTGATCCGTGTATCATCTCTACCACACTGATAAAAAATCGGTTAATAGTAACATAATTTCATGTTAAAATCAACCGAACTATAGTGACTATAAAACATTTGGTTTTGTGCAACCAAATGTTTTGTGCACACAGCCAATTAGTACAGTAATAAACAGATATTTATTACTAATATCATATGTTTGGATATAACGCAGGTAGCCCTTTCGGTTATGATAATATTTTTTCAGTGTGCACATTATGATTCCTCATATATTTTTTATTTTATTTTATAATTATAATTTGAAATGCTATGAGGAAAGTTAGTTTTTTTCTGAAGTAAGATATTTTATTTCAAGGAGATTGCATTCTGAAAAAAAAGTTATGTTAAAATTAATCGAACTATAGTGACTACAAAACAATTCGTTTTTTGCTACTAAATATTTTGTGTCTCAATTATTTTTTCGGTGTGCACATTACGATCCCCCCATTTATTTTTTATTTTATTTTAAAATAATAATTTGAAGTGTTATGAGGAACGTTAGTTTTTTTTTTCTGAAGAGAGATATTTTGTTTCGAGGAGAATGAACATTATGATTCCTCATTCATTTTATTTTATTGCAAATAAAAAAACGAGAAATCATATAAATGTTCAGTATCTTTATGGGATATAAATATGGGATCTTCTAATCTTTCAGCCATCATCTATCCAAAAGACTACCAGTTTATCCAATGGGGATAATAATCCCGTTGATTTAATATGAAGTGAGAAATTGACTTCAACTTTTGGTTTTTCACGAAATGTGATATTTTGGAAAGTCTATCCTACGGGGAGAATTGGTTTTTCTTGAAGTGCGATAGCTTGTTATTTTATGAAATGAGGTAAAATAACCCTAAATAATGATTTTTCATGAGGTGTGATATCTTGTTTTAAGGAGATTGATCTTAATGATTCTACCCTTTAGTCTTCTTTCCATTGGTGGGTGTAGGCCTCTTATTATTTTCTATATTCATCTTTAATTTTGGCTTTTCACATCCATTCAATACCAGCGACAGGCATAGAATCATCGGACCACCTTTTTTGAGGCCGTTAATGTGTTATTTTTTTGTGAAGTGGAGAAATCCACATCCTCCCTTCGTTGTTGAAAAGACTGTCAGTCTGTTCAGTGGGAGTAATAACCCTGTTAATTTTTCACGAAGTGAGAAATTTATTTCATCTTTTTGATATTTCATGAATTGCGATATATTTTTCATGAAGTGCGATATCTTTTTTTTGAAGTGAGAAAATAACCCTATTGATTTTTCATGAAGTGCGATATCTTGTTTTTGCAGGGCCGGATCTATAGTTTTCAGCGCCTGGTATAAAATTTAAAAGGCGCCCCTTAACTTTTGACAATCGTATTCTTTTCATCATTATTGGCCCTCTGCATTTATTTCACCACTGGAACCCATTTTTTTCATTTTACAAATTTATTTTATTTAAAAAAGAGAAATTATAATGTTCATTCCTCTTATGGGATATAAATATGGCATTTTCTAATACTCAATTTTATCAATTCGATGCAAAAGTCATTGATTTTTGATAAATTGAAAGATATAAATTTTTGATAAGATATTGACTTCAACTTTGGTTTTTGTGAAGTGAGAATCGACTTATAGTATTGTATATCTCAGAATAGTTGAAATGGCTGTATCTAAATGAACTTTTAAAACAAATTTGGCACACCTGTTCTGTCTGATTTTTCGTGAAGAACTATACCTTGTTTTTTTAATGAAAAATAACACATAAGTATTGATTTTTAATGAGGTGTGATATCTGTTTTTGAGAAGTAAAAAATTACCCTATTGATTTTTCATAATATATTTTTTTGTGAAAAATAATACCCCTATTACATTTTTATGAAGTGAATCTATAGTTTTGTACGCCTGGTGCAGTTAAAAAAATTAAAGGCGACCCTTTCCATAAATTTTTTTTTCTACTATGCTTGGTTATATAGGTACTTATAACGTTTATTTTACCATTTGAATCTATGGTGGATTCGTCTCCTGGTTTTTTTTTGTGAAGTGGTAATCGACGGATTGTTTGTCAGAGATTTCATTTATTCTATTGATTTATCTTGAATATCTTTTTTTGTGTCGTGTGTGCTATTGTACGTAGTGGAATATTCTTGATGATGTGCCGGAACATGTATTAACGCTTCACAGCAAGTTGTGACTGTTCAAGATTTAATATTTTCTTCATATTTTTCAAAAAAATATAATAATAATTTTCTAATCCTTCCAGCCATAAATATTATTCAATCCGAAAGACTGCCAGTTTATCTAGTTGGTATAGTAATCCCATTGATTTTTCATGCAAAGAGAAATTGATTTCGACTTTTGTTTTTTGTGAAGTGAGAATTGACTTTCTCACAGTACCTATAGTTGAAATGACTGTACCTAAATGAACATTAAAAACAAATATGGCACACCCGTTGAAACGTCTGTCCATTGGAGAGAATTTGTTTTTTCGTAAAGAGCCATATGGCTCTTGTTTTATATATTATCTTGTTTTTTATGAAATGAGGAAAAATAACAATAAAGTATCTTTTTTATGAGGTGTGATAATTTTTCATAAATTTATATGCGATCTTCTGATCTATCAGTCTTCTCTCCATTGGCGGGTGTAGGTCGGTCCACCTTTTCAGAGGTTTTTCCACGTTCACTTCCTCTCTGCATTGTTGAAAAGACTGTCAGTCTGTCCAGTTGAAATGATAAACCTATTATTTTTTCATGAAATGTGATATAATGTTTTTGTGAAGGAAGAAAAGGAATGAAGTATAATCCTGGATGGCATTTGATCTGCAATTCTGATGAGGTCATGTTATAAGGATTTGAGTTATTAATATCTAAATTTACGCAAGTTATCTCTTGAGTACAAAAATTACAGTTCAATACAGCAAAGTATTGTTTCTCCAGCTTGGTCCCGATTTTTTTCATAGTTAATATTTGATTTTGAATAGTTAGAAAATCATTTGAAAAAATATAGTAAAGTCCCTTCCACCGGAATTGTAATAACTCATTTCATCATTTGACAAACAAATATGACTAACTGCTATCGGTAATTGGTTGATAATAGCTGCTCATCTTTCAGAAATGGATTGAAGTCCATGTAATATATCACCCCCATAAATAGAAGCAACCATATTATCTGACAATTATTTAATCGAAATGCCATTAAACTCTAAAGTTTTAACTTTTTTCGATATGAGTAAGTCTAAAAACATTGTCATACCAGGTGACAATAAAGAATCAAACCAGCTTCTGAATGTCATAATCTCTCTAAGTGCCTTAACTATTGAAGTTGACTCCAGCAACTGAATATTTGGTTTCTTAACTTTTTGGGTCGTCGAAGATCCGATATAGGGTGAGAAAGGGCCAGGTTTGGTTGCGAATGCTCTATCCAAGTTAATTAAAGCTTCTGACACTGTTATTTTTATACATTTTTCCTTCTCGAGTTTGGGGGTAACATTTAAAGGCTTCAATATAATATACTGGTGGTAAGGGTAAGGCCGAGTTTCCGACACAAAATTTAGCTGCCAGTGCTTAAATTTCAAATTTTGTGCTAATTTAGTTGGACAAGGAGTGTTGAATATGGAGTTGTAACTATAATAACATGTCCTTCTTTTGAAAGCTTCTCTGATATGATCTATAGTTTTTGAGTTTAAATCTGCCATTATACTTAAATAATTTAGAGATTCAGTTTTTTGCAAAGTCTTGTTTATTGTTTGTATGTTGGTAAATTTACTTTGCTTGGCTAACAAAATTCCGTAGTTAGACAAGCGAACAAGTTCACTTGCAAGAGAAGGGTAATAGGAGTCCATCTGCATAATCTATTTCAAGAGATAATCTTTATTAATACATATATTTGGATTAAACAATTGAGTGATCTCTGGGCTAGTTACCTCATTTGACTGAAGGAGCTCCTAGGATTGTTTTTTAAAGAAAGCTTCTAATGTTGGTAATGATCTTATTCTGAGACTAAATATATCATTAAATAGTGCATTTGTGTCTATATTAGTATATCTGGAGTCAATCTAATCAATTTAAAAAGATTCGGCACTAGGCCTGGAATGTGTTGGATAAGATTTTTTATTAAATCTATCCAAATGGTTAACTTGTCATCATGGCCGCGAACTGAGTATGAAAACAAAGTTGATAGATTTAATCCGCTAAAACAGGATGGAAAAAAGAGGTTAATTAATAAAATTTCACCTTTAGAACACTCCTTGATTCCTTCATCAAATCTCCTACGAAGGAAAAAGTGAGCTTGTTCAGATTGATTTATAATAAATGAAGGTATAGGAATAGGAGAATAATCACACTTGGCACATGCTTCTGTCACTGTATTTATTGTGCTCATACAGGATGAAATCGAGCACACACCGTCATTTATGTCAGGAATAAGCCTGGATATTTTCTTAGTGCTAAAACTGACATATTGACCCATATAGTATAGTTGTTTTCCATACTCAAATAAATTTTTATAGATCCATGTTTCTTTATCTTTCAAAATTAAGTTTAGGTAATTTTTTAGACGTTTTTGAAAGAGCATCTAAAAAAATATCTCTTATTACCACTTTGTTCAGCATTTGTTCCTTTGTATATCGAATTATTATAACTTGGTTGTCTCCTTGTCCCATTATTGTTATTCTTAATCCAAGGGAGTTAGCTACATAACTTATCATGACTATTGATTTTCATGAAGTGCGATATGTTGTTATTTTTGAGAAGTGAGAACCATATTGATTTTTCATAAAGTGGGAAATTGTTGTGAAGGGAGAAAAAAAACTATTGATTTTCGTCATTAAGTCGATTGCGTTGACACAAACAAAGCAGTTAATTTCTGGGCGATTTGTTTTGGATTTGGGTTTTTTCTTGGGTCAATAATTTGACTTTGAGTCTTATGTCTGAAATGATCTACATCATCTAGTTTTCAAGAGAAGGTATGTCCACGTCAAAGGCATTTGATATTTCAGATGCATAATATATTTCAACATCCGCACAAAAAAATGGATAAATAATGAAAGTAGCAATGTTCGTTATTTTTAATATTCATATTGTGATGTTCTAGGCTCGAATAACTATATAAATTAGTATAAATTACCTTAATGTTCATCTTGTGGTGTTATATGGTATGGCAATCACTTTGGCAAATGCTTCTCTATTTCGGGTAGTTGGTACCTATCTGTGGAGCAGATCTCCAACGGTCTGAATACCTGTCTAGGCTCGAATAAATAAATTACACATATATTTTCTTATACGAATCGTTAAAAACTATAGACATTATATTATACTTACGTAGGTAAAAGTAGGTACTTATTACTTTGTAAGCACAATCGTTGAGTTTGTAGGTACCTACTCGCTTATTATTGGTTTAAAATACCTACCTAATTGTAAATTTTTCTGTATGTATTTTTTTATTTACCTATAGGTATATTTACTAATTAATTTATATATTTACTTTAACAGCTATACATTACATCTAATATGATTACTAAACAGCCAATTAGAAGTCTCCACTGGGCACTGATACAGGCCATACCATCGGTCGCAAGATTAAGTACAAATAGAATAGCTACCTACTATTGAACTATTCATAATACCTAGTGGAGAGTAAAAGATATATATGTACTTGTCTACAGAAAGACATAGGTACATAGGTGCAATATCAATATCAAATCGATATCTCAATTTCCCCATACATAAGCTGTTTTATTTCTGTCATATACTTTATTTTTCATACAAATATGCAATATTTTAATACAGACCCCCTTGGCACAGTTGATAAGCCGTTTGGTTTCTGTGCGGTGGCCGTGGGTTCGATTCCCAGCAGGGAAAAAAATATTTAAATTCTTTTCTCACTATTTTTTAAAATCTTCAAGTATTGCACGAACATAGGTAGGTACGTGAATAGCAAATATCGCATTATTTTAATTAATGCATACATTTGATATCAATATTGATTACTTTTTTAAGTACTCAAACCATTGTATTAACACTGACTAAAAGACTTGTTGATAGATTTTTATTATTTTTAAGTGTATAGTTCGTTTATCTGGTGCGAAAAATAAATATTAGATATTATAGTCAAACTTTAATTATCTGTAGGTAACAATCATAACTGTACGATTTGGCTGTGTGTGTGTGTGTTTTTTGTAGCCAACGAGATGGGCAATCTGATGACCTCTGGATCAGTATGAACCTCTTTAACAACCGATTTTTATTTGGAGAAAGAATACTCTTCTTCTTTGTCTTCTTCTGCCTTGCTCTGAGTGACTGAAGTGCCTATCGATTCGGGGTCTTTCGAAGATACGTAGCTTACTTCTATATTCGCCATAAACTAGGCTCACTTAGAATTTTCCATAAGCATTTTGTAATCTAGACGAAGAGTCCATACCTATCGCTCAGATTTTTCTGATCCGTGTATCATCTCTATCACACTGAATAAAAAATCGGTTAATAGTAACATAATTTCATGTTAAAATCAACCGAACTATAGTGACTACAAAACATTTGGTTTTGTGCAACCAAATGTTTTGTGCAACCAGCCAAATCGTACATTCATAAATAGATAAACCTTTATTAGGTACTGATAACAAATGTTTGGTTAAAACGCAGGTATAAATAGCCAGTTCGGATGCCACAATATTTTTTTCAGTGCATGATTCCAGTTCCTTTTTTTTGTATGATGCTCATGTGGTCTTCCAAATTCCTGAGTCTTGATGATAGTGACATACATCATCATCAGCAATGGCGCCCGGTGTGGGCCTTGGCCTACTCAAGAAACTGCCTCCATCGCGCCCTGTCGACAGCAAGTCTCCTCTAATTCGTCTGTCCGATCGCTCTTATAATATCTCCCTCGATGTCGTCCAGCCATCTCATCCTAGGTCTCCCTCTGCTTCTTCTTCCTTCGGGACAGGTGTCCAATTCTTTCTTTGGGACCCGGCTATCCTCCATTCTGCAAACGTGTCCATGCCAACTTAGACGTTGTATTTTGATGTATTGGACAACGTTTGGTTCGCCGTACATTATTTCTAGCTCATGGTTAAACCGGATCCTCCAAGATCCTCCTTCACAGGTATGGCCAAATATTTTGCTTTCGAACACCAACAATGCATTTTCGTCCTTCTTGATCAATGTCCAGCATTCTGATGCATATGTCATGACCGGTCTAATGCCCGCTTGCACCAAACATATTTATTCGTCTTAAACCGGCTAAACTCCGAATAAACCCCGGTTATTGCGAATAGCGTCTTGCGCCAAACTTTGATTCGAAGATTAAGCCGAATAAACTTAACCCAACGGATGGGTCGGATTAAGTTTAACTATTCATGTTAACCAGCTATCTGTCAATTGACATTTCGTTGTTATTACCATTAGGTACATAGGTTATATATTTTGAAAATTGACTGCCGATTGCCAGACTGATTGTTGTATTTGTCATACGTCATTAACTCACTAATTAATTTCTTAATTATTAAGACATGCCATTCCTACTGACTGCGCGTTGTTTGACGATTTAATTCGCTGTTGTAACGCGTCCCGTGATAGTTCGTCTTCCCACGCTGTGAATCTCTTCATCGCAGATTTATTATCCATATTTATAATTCAATTTTAAAATGAAAATATAATACTTTACGTAAAATTAAAGGTTTGTTGACAGTAGTTGACAAAGAGAATATAACCTACGGATAGTGGTTGACATACGACGAGAATGAAAAACAATAGTATATTAATATGAAATATGACATGACAGTTAACCACAGAAACATCGCAGAAGCGGCGTACGTATCGTGTATTGCTACATAAAAAAAAACAATTGCGGCGAAAAATGTCCAAATGAGTAGTCATCTACCTGGCATCCCCCGAATAGCTAACCGACGGGTAAATTCTGTTGGTGCAAGAAGTTATTTTAAACCCACGGTTACCAAGTTAACTATTCGAGGATTAAGACGAATAGTGTACTACTTTGGTGCAAGCGGGCCTATAAGAAGAGTTTTGTAAATGAGGGTTTTTGTTTTACGAGAGATGAGTCGTGACCTTAAGTGCTTTAGCAGGCCATAATAGCATCTATTTGCCGCGGCAAGTCTTGCCCTTATTTCCGCACTGGTGTTGTTGTCCGCTGTAACAAGAGATCCCAGGTATGTGAATGTTATCGGCTTCTAGCTGATGGGTTCCCACTGATATTGATTCGTTTCTTACGGTTATGCTATTCAGTGATGCTTTTCTTGTTGCCACGTATTTATGCTTTGATAGTGACATACAATTCCGGCAAATATACACTGATTTTTTTTAGTTAATAGTAACAAAATTTCATGATAAAATTAACCGAACTATAGCCAAATAGTACACTCATTTATATTATAAATTTTAATTAATGGATTTTGAGTGCGCTCCTAATTTTTTTACCTATGAAGGTGGACTATCTTGGGAACCGTTCATCTGATTGCAATGAAACTTTGGTGATTTGTCAAGCGTATAACCGGGATAGTTTCTGAATTATTATTTTTTTCTTCTTCTTCTTCTTCATTGCGTAAGGTCATTTTACCTATGAAGGTGGACTATCCTGAGAAACGTTCATCCGATTGCAATGAAACTTTAGTGAATTGTCGAGATAATGACCGGGATGGTCTCTGGATTAAAAAAAATTTACTTCTTCTTCATCAGGTATAAGGTAATTTTACCTATGAAGGTGGACTATCCTGGGAACCGTTGATCCGCGCGATTGCAATGAAACTTTGGTGAATTGTCGAGAGTATGCCCGGGATGGTTTCTGGATTAAAAAAATTTTCTTCTTCTTCATCGGGTATTATGTCATTTTACCTATGAAGGTGGACTATTCTGGGAACCGTTCATCCGATTGCAATGAAACTTTGGTGAATTGTCAAGCGTATGCCCGGGATGGTTTTTGGGATGAATTTTTATTAATTTATTCGTCAGAATTTTCAATCTCAAGAATTGCTCAACAGCAAAGTCTCTCGTAAATTTTTCTTTGTGTAAAGACTCGGCGGGCAAGTTTTAAATTAATTTGTATGAGATAATTTGATGAGATGGATTTTCGTTGACATGATGGCTGTCAACTGCTATACACCTGGGTTGAAGTGACGCAGCACACACTTATCACAATCTACAGATGCTTCATAACAAGTACAAAACAAATTGATTTTTAAATAAAAAAATATATGAAGAATTTTAACCATATTTATATATTTGGAGGTAAATAATTAAACAAGCAGGACAACGTCTGCCGGGTTTTACGAGTAAATATATAAATAAAAACCTAAAGTAAGCATAAATGCTTGTATTATATTTGGTGAACGAAATAATGCTTTTTTGAAGTGCAGCTAAGCCATAATTTTTCGGTTTTCCATCTTCCGTGGGCAGAATGACATTATTTTTTTTCCTGTTATTGTGACTTGAATTCCAGAAGTCAAACTATTGGTATGTTATATTAATTTTTTCATAATATTGCGGGAAAATTTCGGTCCCCTCTTCAATTCTTACCTATGAAAGAACCAGGCAGATGCCTAAAGACCCTTGTTAACGTCTATGAGATTAGGCATTCGGGATGTACACACATATGTAAATAAATAAGATAAATATCGTAAGTCTCCAGAACTTGTTATTGGGTGTATGTTAAAGTAATATTTGGCATAGTACCTGATAGTTGCCCGGGAAGCAATATTAAATAAATAAATAAATATGTATGCACATCAATTACCTTCTAATGGATAAAACACGAACATATATTGTAAATCACCAAATCTGTGATATACCAAAACCGGTTCGACCTGAATGAAATTGTTACCAAATTGCAATCCCTTGGAGAGTTTGGCAAGGAACAGAATATACCTATGGAGTTTTCACAAAGTGAGATATTTAAATTTTTTGTGATGAGAGAAATTGGCTTCCTCGCAAGATATTTTGTTTTAAGGACAGTAAACATTATGATTCCTCGTAAATATGGGATAAAAATAGATTTTTTTATCGAAACAATTTGAATAAATTGAAATTTCTCGATACACGTGATTTTTCCATCGGAAATAACTAATGAAAAAATGATAATTTAAAGTTAATGAACAAAAACATACTATAGTATTTCAATTCACTTATTGTAATTGGATTTACACTCTGTTAGCACAAAAACTTTCGATAGTTTAAAGTGCTACGAGGAAAGTTTTTCTGAACTGAGATATTTGATTTCCATTTAATTTTCCTCGTTTAATTCTCGTTTAAGTTTCCTCTTTTAATTTTTATTTTATTTTAAAATTATAATTTGAAATGCTATGAGGAAAGTTATTTTTTTTCTGAAGTGAGATATTTTGTTACAAGGAAAATGAACATTATGATTCCTCGTTTATTTTTCATAAAGTGGGAAATTTTTGTAAAGGGAGAAAAAAAACTGTTGATTTTCATGAAGTGCGATATCTAGACTTCTTTTGAGAAGTGAGAAATAACCCAAATGATTTTTCATTAAGTGGAAAATTCTTGTGAAGGGAGAAAAAAAACTATTAATTTTCATGATTTGGAAGAAATATCCTAATGGCAATAAGCCCGCCAGTGTGCAATATATTTGTTAATATTATGTACAGAAAGTTAAATAAATAAAATAATAATTAAGTGTTATGAGGAATGTTATTTTTTCTGAAATGAGATATTTTGTTCAAAGAGAATGAACATTATGATTCCCCATTTATTTTTATTTTATTTTAAAATTATAATTTGAAGTGCTGTGAGGTAATTTAGTTTTTTTCTAAGTGAGATATTTTGTTCAAAGAGAATGAACATTATGATTCCAAATTTATTTTTATTTTATTTTAAAATTATAATTTGAAGTGTCATAAGGAAAATAAGTTTTTTTCTCAAGAGAGATATTTTGTATCAAAGAGAATGAACATTATGATTACTCATTTATTTTTTATTTCATTTTTTTCTGGTTGTTTGGAAGAAATTGCCTAATGGCAATAAGCCCGCCAGTGTACAAGTGAGATATTTTGTTACAAGAAGAATGAACATTATGATTCCTCATTTATTTTTCATAAAGTGAGAAATCTTTTAGAAGGGAGAAAAAAACTATTGATTTTCATGAAGTGCGATATCTAGACTTTTTTTGAGAAGTGAGAAATAACCCAAATGATTTTTCATTAAGTGGGAAATTTTTGTGAAGGGAGAAAAAAACTATTGATTTTCATAAAGTGTGATAACTTGTTTTTTTGCGAAGTGAGAAATAACCCTATTGATTCTTCATAAAATGGGAAATTTTAATGAATTAAAAAATTGTTTATGTTGTGTGTGCTAGTATTCCACATTTTTTTTCTGGTTGGTTGTAAGAAATTGCCTTTTGGCAACAAGCCCGCCAGTGTGCATGATATTTGTTTATATAATGTACAGAAAGATAAATCAATAAATAAATAAAAGTATAATTTGAAGTGTTATGAGTAATGTTATTTTTTTTTTAAATGAGATATTTTGTTCAAAGAGAATGAACATTATGATTCCTGATTTATTTTTATTTTATTTTAAAATTATAATTTGAAGTGCTGTGAGGTAATTTATGTAGTTTTTTTCTGACGTAAGATATTTTGTTTCAAAGAGAATGAACATTATGATTCCTCATTTATTTTTTATATAATTTTTTTCTGGTTGTTTGGAAGAAATTGCCTAATGGCAAAGAGCCCGCCAGTGTGCATTATATTTATTTATATTATGCACAGAAATTTAAATAAATAAATAAATTATAATTTGATGTGTTATGAGGAAGTTGGTTTTTTTCTGATGTGAGATATTTTGTTTCAAGAAGAATGAACATTATGATTCCTCATTTATTTTTCATTAAGTGTGAAATATTTTAGAAGGGAGAAAAAAACTATTGATTATCATGAAGTGTGATAATAGTTTTTTTTTGAGAAGTGAGAAATAACCCTAATGGTTTTTCATTAAGTGGGAAATTTTTGTGAAGGGAGAAAAAAACTATTGATTTTCATGAAGTGTGATAACTTGTTTTTTGCGAAGTGAGAAATAACCCTATTGATTCTTCATAAAATGGGAAATTTTTATGAATTTAATAATTGTTTATGTTGTGTGTGCTAGTGTTCCACATTTTTTTTCTGGTTTGTTGGAAGAAATTGCCTTTTGGCAATAAGCCCGCCTGAATGCATAATATTTGTTTATATAATGTATAGAAAGATAAATAAATAAAAAATAAAATTATAATTTGAGGTGTTATGAGGAATATTATTTTTTTTCTGAATGAGATATTTTGTTTCCAAGTAGAATGAACATTATGATTCCTCATTTATTTTTATTTTATTTTAAAATTATAATTTGAAGTGCTGTGAGGTATTTCAGTTTTTTTTCAGGGTTAGCTAATTCTTAACCTATCCAAAAGACTGCTAGTTTATCCAGTTGGGATAATAATCCCATTGATTTTTTATGAGAAATTGCTAAAACCTTTGGTTTTTCATGTAATGTGATATTTTGTTTTTGTGAAGTGAGACTCGTTTATATCCTCCATCACTCCATTGAATCTGTGGGATGGGCACACAGTTAGAAAGTGGTCTATGGTCTATGTATTTTATGAAATGAGGTAAAATAACCCTAAATAATGATTTTTCATGAGGTGTAATATCTTGTTTTAAGGAGATTGATCTTAATGATTCTACCCTTTAGTCTTCTTTCCATTGGTGGGTGTAGGCCTCTTATTATTATTTTCTATATTCATCTTTAATTTTGGCTTTTCACATCCATTCAATACCAGCGACAGGCATAGAATCATCGGATCACCTTTTCTGAGGCCGTAAATGTGTTACTTTTTGTAAAGTAGAAATCCACATCCTCCCTGCGTTATTGAAAAGACTGTCTGTCTAGTGGGAATAATAAGCCTGTTAATTTTTCACGAAGTGAGAAATTGATTTCATCTTTTTGGTATTTCATGAAATGCGATATACCTACTAATGTTTTTGTGAAGTGAGAAAAATAACTTGATTTTTCATGAAGTGCGATATATAATTTCTTTGAAGGGAGAAAAATAACTATTGATTTTTCATGATGTGCGATATCTTGTTTTTTGAGAAGTGAGAAAATAACCCTATTGATTTTTCATGAAGTGCGATATCTTGTCTGTCAATTTATTCAGTGGGGATAATAATCTCATTGAATTTTCATGTAGAGAGAAATTGACTTCAACTTTGTTTTTTGTGAAGTGAGAATTGACTTTCTCACAGTATAGTTGAAACGACTGTACCAAAATGAACATTAAAAACAAATATAGCACACCAGTTGGAACGTCTGTCCATTGGGGAGAATTGATTTATCGTGAAGAGCCATATCTGTTTTTTTTATGAATTGAGGAAAAATAACAATTAAGTATAGATTTTTATATGAGTTGTGAAATCTTATTTGAAGGAGAATGACTATAATCATTTTTCATATATATGCGATATTCTGATCTATCAGTCTTCTCTTCATTGGTGGTTGAGTCAGTCGGTCCACCTTTTCAGAGGTTTTTCCACATTCACTTCCTCTCTGTATTGTTGAATAGACCGTTGAAAAGTCAGTCCGTCCAGTTGAGATAATAAATCTATTTATTTTTTATGTAGTGTAAATTGATTTGATCTTTTGGTTTTTCATGAAGTGCGATATGTTTTTGTGAAGGGAGAAAAAAAAACTATTAATTTCCATGATGTGCGATGTCTTGTTTTTTTTGAGAAGTTAGAAATAACCCTATTGATTTTTCATAAAATGAGAAATTTTTAATATAAAAATTGTTTGTGTCGTGTGTGCTGGTGTAGGTAAATGGGTTGGCAATCACATTGGCAAATGCTTCTATATTTCGGGTAGTACCTATGTAGGTACCTACTTACTTATAGAGTAGATCTCCAACGGTCTGAATACCTGTCTAGGCCCGAATATATAAATTAACTTAATATTCATCCTGTTGTGTTATATGGTTTGGCAATCACATTGACAAATGCTTCCCTATTTCGGGTAATAACTACCTATAGAGCAGATCTCCAACGTCTGAATACCTGTCAAGGCTCGAATACCTATATAAATTACCTTAATATTCATCTTGTGGTGTTTAATGGGTCTAGGCCCGAATATATAAATTACCTTAATATTCATCCTGTGGTGTAATATGGGTTGGCAATCACATTGGAAAATGCTTCTATATTTCGGGTAGTACCTATGTAGGTACCTACCTACTTATAGAGTAGATCTCCAACGGTCTGAATACCTGTCTAGGCCCGAATATATAAATTACCTTAATATTCATCCTGTGAAGGGAGAAAAAAACTATTGATTTTCATGAAGTGCGATATCTTGTTTTTATTTGAGAAGTGAGAAATAACCCAATGGATTTTTCATAAATTGGGAAATTTTTGTGAAGGGGGAAAAAAACTATTGATTTTCATGAAGTGCGATATCTTGCTTTTTTTTGAGAAGTGAGATAAATTGATTTTTCATAAAATGGGAAATTTTTTTTAAAGGGGGAAAAAAACCTATTGATTTTCATGAAGTGCGATATCTTGTTTTTTTTGAGAAGTTAGAAATAACCCTATTGATTTTTCATAAAATGAGAAATTTTTAATATAAAAATTGTTTGTGTCGTGTGTGCTAGTGTAGGTTAATGGGTTGGCAATCACATTGGCAAATGCTTCTCTATTTCGGGTAATACCTACCTATAGAGCAGATCTCCAACGTCTGAATACCTGTCAAGGCTCGAATACCTATATAAATTACCCTAATATTCATCTTGTGGTGTTAAATGGGTCTAGGCCCGAATATATAAATTACCTTAATATTCATCCTGTGGTGTAATATGGGTCGGCAATCACATTGGCAAATGCTTCTCTATTTCGGGTAATACCTACCTATGGAGCAGATCTCCATCGGTCTGAATACCTGTCAAGGCTCGAATATATAAATAACCTTAATATTCATCTTGTGGTGTTAAATGGGTTGACAATCACATTGGCAAATGCTTCTCTATTTCGGGTATTACCTACCTATGAAGCAGACCTCCAACGGTCTGAATACCTGTCAAGGCTCGAATAAATAAATAACCTTAATATTCATCCTGTGAAGGGAGAAAAAAACTATTGATTTTCATGAAGTGCGATATCTTGTTTTTATTTGAGAAATGAGAAATAACCCAATGGATTTTTCATGAATTGGGAAATTTTTGTGAAGGGGGAAAAAAACTATTGATTTTCATGAAGTGCGATATCTTGCTTTTTTTTGAGAAGTGAGAAATAACCCAATTGATTTTCCATAAAGTGGGAAATTTTTGTTAAGAGAGAAAAAAAATTATTGATTTTCGTGAAGTGCGATATCTTGTTTTTTTGAGAAGTTAGAAAGAACCCTATTGATTTTTCATAAAATGAGAAATTTTTAATATAAAAATTGTTTGTGTCGTGTGTGCTAGTGTTGGTAAATTGGTTGGCAATCACATTGGCAAATGCTTCTATATTTCGGGTAGTACCTATGTAGGTACCTACCTATTTATAGAGTAGATCTCCAACGGTCTGAATACCTGTCTAGGCCCGAATATATAAATTACCTTAATATTCATCCTGTGGTGTAATATGGGTTGGCAATCACATTGGCAAATGCTTCTCTATTTCGGGTAATACCTACCTATGGAGCAGATCTCCAACGGTCTGAATACCTGTCAATGCTCGAATATATAAATTACCTTAATATTCATCCTGTGAAGGGAGAAAAATACTATTGATTTTCATGAAGTGCGATATCTTGTTTTTATTTGAGAAGTGAGAAATAACCCAATGGATTTTTCATAAATTGGGAAATTTTTGTGAAGAGAGAAAAAAAACTATTGATTTTCATGAAGTGCGATGTCTTGTTTTTTTTTGAGAAGTTAGAAATAACCCTATTGATTTTTCATAAAATGAGAAATTTTTGATATAAAAATTGTTTGTGTCGTGTGTGCTGGTGTAGGTAAATGGGTTGGCAATCACATTGGCAAATGCTTCTATATTTCGGGTAGTACCTATGTAGGTACCTACCTACTTATAGAGTAGATCTCCAACGGTCTGAATACCTGTCTAGGCCCGAATATATAAATTACCTTAATATTCATCCTGTGGTGTAATATGGGTTGGCAATCACACTGGCAAATGCTTCTCTATTTCGGGTAAAACCTACCTATGGAGCAGATCTCCAACGGTCTGAATACCTATCAAGGCTCGAATATATAAATTACCTTAATATTCATCTTGAGGTATTAACGGGGTTGGCAATCACATTGGCATATGCTTCTCTATTTCGGGTAATACCTACCTATGGAGCAGATCTCCAACGGTCTGAATACCTGTCAATGCTCGAATATATAAATTACCTTAATATTCATCCTGTGAAGGGAGAAAAAAACTATTGATTTTCATGAAGTGCGATATCTTGTTTTTATTTGAGAAGTGAGAAATAACCCAATGGATTTTTCATGAATTGGGAAATTTTTGTGAAGGGGGAAAAAAACTATTGATTTTCATGAAGTGCGATATCTTGCTTTTTTTTGAGAAGTGAGAAATAACCCAATTGATTTTCCATAAAGTGGGAAATTTTTGTTAAGAGAGAAAAAAAATTATTGATTTTCGTGAAGTGCGATATCTTGTTTTTTTGAGAAGTTAGAAAGAACCCTATTGATTTTTCATAAAATGAGAAATTTTTAATATAAAAATTGTTTGTGTCGTGTGTGCTAGTGTTGGTAAATTGGTTGGCAATCACATTGGCAAATGCTTCTATATTTCGGGTAGTACCTATGTAGGTACCTACCTATTTATAGAGTAGATCTCCAACGGTCTGAATACCTGTCTAGGCCCGAATATATAAATTACCTTAATATTCATCCTGTGGTGTAATATGGGTTGGCAATCACATTGGCAAATGCTTCTCTATTTCGGGTAATACCTACCTATGGAGCAGATCTCCAACGGTCTGAATACCTGTCAATGCTCGAATATATAAATTACCTTAATATTCATCCTGTGAAGGGAGAAAAATACTATTGATTTTCATGAAGTGCGATATCTTGTTTTTATTTGAGAAGTGAGAAATAACCCAATGGATTTTTCATAAATTGGGAAATTTTTGTGAAGAGAGAAAAAAAACTATTGATTTTCATGAAGTGCGATGTCTTGTTTTTTTTTGAGAAGTTAGAAATAACCCTATTGATTTTTCATAAAATGAGAAATTTTTGATATAAAAATTGTTTGTGTCGTGTGTGCTGGTGTAGGTAAATGGGTTGGCAATCACATTGGCAAATGCTTCTATATTTCGGGTAGTACCTATGTAGGTACCTACCTACTTATAGAGTAGATCTCCAACGGTCTGAATACCTGTCTAGGCCCGAATATATAAATTACCTTAATATTCATCCTGTGGTGTAATATGGGTTGGCAATCACACTGGCAAATGCTTCTCTATTTCGGGTAAAACCTACCTATGGAGCAGATCTCCAACGGTCTGAATACCTATCAAGGCTCGAATATATAAATTACCTTAATATTCATCTTGAGGTATTAACGGGGTTGGCAATCACATTGGCATATGCTTCTCTATTTCGGGTTGTACCTACCTATGCAGCAGATCTCCAACGGTCTGAATACCTGTCAAGACTCGAATATATAAATTACCTTAATATTCATCTTGTGGTGTTAAATGGGTTGGCAATCACATTTGCAAATGCTTCTTTATTTCGGGTAATACCTACCTATGAAGCAGACCTCCAACGGTCTGAATACCTGTCAAGGCTCGAATATATAAATTACCTTAATATTCATCCTGTGAAGGGAGAAAAAAACTATAGATTTTCATGATGTGCGATATCTTGTTTTTATTTGAGAAGTGAGAAATAACCCAATGGATTTTTCATAAATTGGGAAATTTTTGTGAAGGGAGAAAAAAAACTATTGATTTTCATGATGTGCGATATCTTGCTTTTTTTGAGAAGTGAGAAATAACCCAATTGATTTTTCATAAAGTGGGAAATTTTTTTAAAGGGGGAAAAAAACTATTGATTTTCATGAAGTGCGATATCTTGTTTTTTTTTGAGAAGTTAGAAATAACCCTATTGATTTTTCATAAAAGTAGAAATTTTTAATATAAAAATTGTTTGTGTCGTGTATGCTAGTGTAGGTAAATGGGTTGGCAATCACATTGGCAAATGCTTCTATATTTCGGGTTGTATCTACCTATGTAGGTACCTACCTACTTATAGAGTAGATCTCCAACGGTCTGAATACCTGTCTAGGCCCGAATATATAAATTACCTTAATATTCATCCTGTTGTGTTATATGGTTTGGCAATCACATTGACAAATGCTTCTCTATTTCGGGTAATACCTTCCTATAGAGCAGATCTCCAACGTCTGAATACCTGTCAAGGCTCGAAAACCTATATAAATTACCTTAATATTCATCTTGTGGTGTTAAATGGGTCTAGGCCCGAATATATAAATTACCTTAATATTCATCCTGTGGTGTAATATGGGTCGGCAATCACATTGGCAAATGCTTCTCTATTTAGGGTAATACCTACCTATGGAGCAGATCTCCATCGGTCTGATTACATGTCAAGGCTCGAATATATAAATAACCTTAATATTCATCTTGTGGTGTTAAATGGGTTGACAATCACATTGGCAAATGCTTCTCTATTTCGGGTATTACCTACCTATGAAGCAGACCTCCAACGGTCTGAATACCTGTCAAGGCTCGAATAAATAAATATGGATGTTTTTATTTGAGAAGTGAGAAATAACCCAATGGATTTTTCATGAATTGGGAAATTTTTGTGAAGGGGGAAAAAAACTATTGATTTTCATGAAGTGCGATATCTTGCTTTTTTTGAGAAGTGAGAAATAACCCAATTGATTTTCCATAAAGTGGGAAATTTTTGTTAAGAGAGAAAAAAAACTATGGATTTTCGTGAAGTGCGATATCTTGTTTTTTTTGAGAAGTTAGAAAGAACCCTATTGATTTTTCATAAAATGAGAAATTTTTAATATAAAAATTGTTTGTGTCGTGTGTGCTAGTGTTGGTTAATGGGTTGGCAATCACATTGGCAAATGCTTCTATATTTCGGGTAGTACCTATGTAGGTACCTACCTATTTATAGAGTAGATCTCCAACGGTCTGAATACCTGTCTAGGCCAGAATATATAAATTACCTTAATATTCATCCTGTGGTGTAATATGGGTTGGCAATCACACTGGCAAATGCTTCTCTATTTCGGGTAAAACCTACCTATGGAGCAGATCTCCAACGGTCTGAATACCTATCAAGGCTCGAATATATAAATTACCTTAATATTCATCTTGAGGTATTAACGGGGTTGGCAATCACATTGGCATATGCTTCTCTATTTCGGGTTGTACCTACCTATGCAGCAGATCTCCAACGGTCTGAATACCTGTCAAGACTCGAATATATAAATTACCTTAATATTCATCTTGTGGTGTTAAATGGGTTGGCAATCACATTTGCAAATGCTTCTTTATTTCGGGTAATACCTACCTATGAAGCAGACCTCCAACGGTCTGAATACCTGTCAAGGCTCGAATATATAAATTACCTTAATATTCATCCTGTGAAGGGAGAAAAAAACTATAGATTTTCATGAAGTGCGATATCTTGTTTTTATTCGAGAAGTGAGAAATAACCCAATGGATTTTTCATAAATTGGGAAATTTTTGTGAAGGGAGAAAAAAAACTATTGATTTTCATGATGTGCGATATCTTGCTTTTTTTGAGAAGTGAGAAATAACCCAATTGATTTTTCATAAAGTGGGAAATTTTTTTAAAGGGGGAAAAAAACTATTGATTTTCATGAAGTGCGATATCTTGTTTTTTTTTGAGATGTTAGAAATAACCCTATTGATTTTTCATAAAAGTAGAAATTTTTAATATAAAAATTGTTTGTGTCGTGTATGCTAGTGTAGGTAAATAGGTTGGCAATCACATTGGCAAATGCTTCTATATTTCGGGTTGTATCTACCTATGTAGGTACCTACCTACTTATAGAGTAGATCTCCAACGGTCTGAATACCTGTCTAGGCCCGAATATATAAATTACCTTAATATTCATCCTGTTGTGTTATATGGTTTGGCAATCACATTGACAAATGCTTCTCTATTTCGGGTAATACCTTCCTATAGAGCAGATCTCCAACGTCTGAATACCTGTCAAGGCTCGAAAACCTATATAAATTACCTTAATATTCATCTTGTGGTGTTAAATGGGTCTAGGCCCGAATATATAAATTACCTTAATATTCATCCTGTGGTGTAATATGGGTCGGCAATCACATTAGCAAATGCTTCTCTATTTAGGGTAATACCTACCTATGGAGCAGATCTCCATCGGTCTGATTACATGTCAAGGCTCGAATATATAAATAACCTTAATATTCATCTTGTGGTGTTAAATGGGTTGACAATCACATTGGCAAATGCTTCTCTATTTCGGGTATTACCTACCTATGAAGCAGACCTCCAACGGTCTGAATACCTGTCAAGGCTCGAATAAATAAATATGGATGTTTTTATTTGAGAAGTGAGAAATAACCCAATGGATTTTTCATGAATTGGGAAATTTTTGTGCAGGGGGAAAAAAACTATTGATTTTCATGAAGTGCGATATCTTGCTTTTTTTGAGAAGTGAGAAATAACCCAATTGATTTTCCATAAAGTGGGAAATTTTTGTTAAGAGAGAAAAAAAACTATGGATTTTCGTGAAGTGCGATATCTTGTTTTTTTTGAGAAGTTAGAAAGAACCCTATTGATTTTTCATAAAATGAGAAATTTTTAATATAAAAATTGTTTGTGTCGTGTGTGCTAGTGTTGGTAAATGGGTTGGCAATCACATTGGCAAATGCTTCTATATTTCGGGTAGTACCTATGTAGGTACCTACCTATTTATAGAGTAGATCTCCAACGGTCTGAATACCTGTCTAGGCCAGAATATATAAATTACCTTTATATTCATCCTGTGGTGTAATATGGGTTGGCAATCACACTGGCAAATGCTTCTCTATTTCGGGTAAAGCCTACCTATGGAGCAGATCTCCAACGGTCTGAATACCTATCAAGGCTCGAATATATAAATTACCTTAATATTCATCTTGAGGTATTAACGGGGTTGGCAATCACATTGGCATATGCTTCTCTATTTCGGGTTGTACCTACCTATGCAGTAGATCTCCAACGGTCTGAATACCTGTCAAGACTCGAATATATAAATTACCTTAATATTCATCTTGTGGTGTTAAATGGGTTGGCAATCACATTTGCAAATGCTTCTTTATTTCGGGTAATACCTACCTATGAAGCAGACCTCCAACGGTCTGAATACCTGTCAAGGCTCGAATATATAAATTACCTTAATATTCATCCTGTGAAGGGAGAAAAAAACTATAGATTTTCATGAAGTGCGATATCTTGTTTTTATTTGAGAAGTGAGAAATAACCCAATGGATTTTTCATAAATTGGGAAATTTTTGTGAAGGGAGAAAAAAAACTATTGATTTTGATGATGTGCGATATCTTGCTTTTTTTGAGAAGTGAGAAATAACCCAATTGATTTTTCATAAAGTGGGAAATTTTTTTAAAGGGGGAAAAAAACTATTGATTTTCATGAAGTGCGATATCTTGTTTTTTTTTGAGAAGTTAGAAATAACCCTATTGATTTTTCATAAAAGTAGAAATTTTTAATATAAAAATTGTTTGTGTCGTGTATGCTAGTGTAGGTAAATGGGTTGGCAATCACATTGGCAAATGCTTCTATATTTCGGGTTGTATCTACCTATGTAGGTACCTACCTACTTATAGAGTAGATCTCCAACGGTCTGAATACCTGTCTAGGCCCGAATATATAAATTACCTTAATATTCATCCTGTTGTGTTATATGGTTTGGCAATCATATTGACAAATGCTTCTCTATTTCGGGTAATACCTTCCTATAGAGCAGATCTCCAACGTCTGAATACCTGTCAAGGCTCGAAAACCTATATAAATTACCTTAATATTCATCTTGTGGTGTTAAATGGGTCTAGGCCCGAATATATAAATTACCTTAATATTCATCCTGTGGTGTAATATGGGTCGGCAATCACATTGGCAAATGCTTCTCTATTTAGGGTAATACCTACCTATGGAGCAGATCTCCATCGGTCTGATTACATGTCAAGGCTCGAATATATAAATAACCTTAATATTCATCTTGTGGTGTTAAATGGGTTGACAATCACATTGGCAAATGCTTCTCTATTTCGGGTATTACCTACCTATGAAGCAGACCTCCAACGGTCTGAATACCTGTCAAGGCTCGAATAAATAAATATGGATGTTTTTATTTGAGAAGTGAGAAATAACCCAATGGATTTTTCATGAATTGGGAAATTTTTGTGAAGGGGGAAAAAAACTATTGATTTTCATGAAGTGCGATATCTTGCTTTTTTTGAGAAGTGAGAAATAACCCAATTGATTTTCCATAAAGTGGGAAATTTTTGTTAAGAGAGAAAAAAAACTATGGATTTTCGTGAAGTGCGATATCTTGTTTTTTTTGAGAAGTTAGAAAGAACCCTATTGATTTTTCATAAAATGAGAAATTTTTAATATAAAAATTGTTTGTGTCGTGTGTGCTAGTGTTGGTAAATGGGTTGGCAATCACATTGGCAAATGCTTCTATATTTCGGCTAGTACCTATGTAGGTACCTACCTATTTATAGAGTAGATCTCCAACGGTCTGAATACCTGTCTAGGCCCGAATATATAAATTACCTTAATATTCATCCTGTGGTGTAATATGGGTTGGCAATCACATTGGCAAATGCTTCTCTATTTCGGGTAAAACCTACCTATGGAGCAGATCTCCAACGGTCTGAATACCTATCAAGGCTCGAATATATAAATTACCTTAATATTCATCTTGAGGTATTAACGGGGTTGGCAATCACATTGGCATATGCTTCTCTATTTCGGGTTGTACCTACCTATGCAGCAGATCTCCAACGGTCTGAATACCTGTCAAGACTCGAATATATAAATTACCTTAATATTCATCCTGTGGTGTAATATGGGTTGGCAATCACATTGGCAAATGCTTCTCTATTTCGGGTAAAACCTACCTATGGAGCAGATCTCCAACGGTCTGAATACCTATCAAGGCTCGAATATATAAATTACCTTAATATTCATCTTGAGGTATTAACGGGGTTGGCAATCACATTGGCATATGCTTCTCTATTTCGGGTTGTACCTACCTATGCAGCAGATCTCCAACGGTCTGAATACCTGTCAAGACTCGAATATATAAATTACCTTAATATTCATCTTGTGGTGTTAAATGGGTTGGCAATCACATATGCAAATGCTTCTTTATTTCGGGTAATACCTACCTATGGAGCAGATCTCCATCGGTCTGAATACCTGTCAAGGCTCGAATATATAAATTACCTTAGTATTCATCTTGTATTAAATGGGTTGACAATCACATTGGCAAATGATTCTCTATTTCGGGTAATACCTACCTATGGAGCAGATCTCCAACGGTCTGAATACCTGTCTAGGCTCAAATATATAAATTACCTTAATATTCATCCTGTGAAGGAAAAAAAACTATTGATTTTCATGAAGTGCGATAATGTCTTGTCTTTTTTAAGAAGTTAGAAATAACCCTAAATTGATTTTTCATAAAATGAGAAATTTTTTATATAAAAATTGTTTTTGTCGTGTGTGCTGGTGTTGGTAAATGGGTTGGCAATCACATTGGCAAATGCTTCTATATTTCGGGTTGTATCTACCTATGTAGGTACCTACCTACTTATAGAGTAGATCTCCAACGGTCTGAATATCTGTATAGGCCCGAATATATAAATTACCTTACCTCATATTCATCCTGTTGTGTTATATGGGTTGGCAATCATATTGGCAAATGCTTCTCTATTTCGGTAGTACCTACCTATGGAGCAGATCTCCAACGTCTGAATACCTGTCAAGGCTCGAATACCTATATAAATTACCTTAATATTCATCTGGGGGTTGTTAAATGGGTTGGCAATCTCATTGGCAAATGCTTCTCTATTTCGGGTAGTACCTACCTACCTATGGAGCAGATCTCCAACGGTCTGAATACCTATCAAGGCTCGAATATATAAATTACCTTAATATTCATCTTGTGGTGTTAAGTTGGTTGTTAATCACATTGGCAAATGCTTCTCTAATTTGGGTAGTAGGTACCTACCTACTAGGCTCGAATATATAAATTAGGTACCTACTTCCCAGAGGATAGGTACGTAGGGAAGACATCAGAGGTTTCCTAAAACAACTAAAACAAAAATATTTAAATATATTCCTCGTACCTATTTTTTTCTATTGGGATTAACCAATGAATCATACATGATTATTTTTTTTTTTTTTTATAAAAAGTTGTCCTTGTTAAACAAGTAGGTACATATACATCTTCCTACGTTCCCTAAAATAAGCAAATAAATGCTTGTGCTATAGGTGAACGAAACCGGTCAAGGCAGGATTCGAACTCGCGATCACTGGATTACTAGCCCAGAGCGCTAACCGCTCTGCCACCGACCCATTTATTATTTGAGAGTTACGAGGGTAGTTAGTATTTTACTTCTGCGGCCAGCTGTTTATTTTGATTTTTGGAATCTGGCCCCTTATCCCAATTTTGTGCCCAGCCCCGCTCTATACCTAGTGGGTATAAGCGGTTCAATGTGGAATACATAGATTAGGTATTGCCTCCAAATGTCCGCGGTGCTTGACGCTGAAAACAAGATCCCTTTTTCACATATTTTTATAAGCGTTAGGTACCTACCTATAGTTATATACCTCACAAATACCAAAAATGTACCAAACAAATAAATAGGCGGTATAGGTATATCCAACATAGGTAGGTACCTACCACAATTTTGAATTCCACTTGATAAAAATATTTCATGGTTGATGAAAGCATTTTCATGTTTTTGTGTAGGTAGGTATAAAATTTGTGCCAAGGTTGTGAGTATAAATGCAGACACCTACCTACTTAATATTTTGACCAAGTGATTGTTATTTACAGTCCAGAGAAGTAAGAATTGTATGAAAATTATATTAATTTTTCTTATGCTAGGACTCATGAAGTAGGTACCTTTACTGAAATGAAGAGATAAAGAAATGATTTTTCCTGTTCTCGCTAATGATAGGCAGGTATTGATTGTAGATACGACTTACCTACATATACCTACTTGATAATATCTATTGATTCAAAACGAAATGAAAGTGTAGAGTCCATTGGATAATATGTAGGTAGGTAGGTAAGTAGTTACCTATTCAAAGGTAATACCTACATATCTGCCTACCTTATACAAAATCGTTTTGAGTTTTCGTCGATGCGCTACTTTCGCCATCCCCTCCTTGCCGTTGAGATTAATCCCCACCCCTCGTCGTGTCGTGGGCGTGGCCCGCCGTGATTGGCCGGTCATGCGCACGCGCACCATTCGGTCGAGTGTCCCTCTTGCCGGGTCCGCTATGTAAACCGCTAGTGTTGTGTATCAAAATACAGCCTGGAGTCCGCTTGTTTTCCGACGCTGATTACATTCAAAACAAAATACGCGCCGCCTAAAGAAACATTTACTTTGGAAAATGTGCGCGATTGTTTTGTTTCTCTTTTTTCATCCGGCCTCTTGATTCCCGACGCTTGTTTTTGTTTGTCTACCGCCACCTGCTTATCTATATATACGTAGACTTTGTGTACCTACATTGCTACATTGAGTGTGACCGTGTTTTTATTGTAAACGAGATTGTCCTACGGTGGATCGTATTAGGTTAGCTGTTATGTTGTTCCTTATACCAAGGTCATCGCGACAGCATTTTTTATAAAACTCATTTCAGGCGCGGTTCAGTGACCTGATAGATCATTAAAAGTTTAGGTCATAATATTATATTACCTCGGTACCTACATAGACTATTGCATTTTTTTATTCAACAGTGAATGTCGATATTTCAATAAAATAAATGGGAATATTTTTCACTTCCTAGTGGAATTGTGATACCTTAATTAAAGGATTATACCAACATACCCATGTGATGTACATTTAATTAAATATAGGTAGGTAACTACATGTGAAATATTGAAACATTGAAAGACCCATGAGTCGTTGTTGATGTGTTTGATTTGCATTAAAAATAATCGTATATTTCAAAAGTGGAAACCGGTTGCGTGGATTGGTTGAATATTTCTTTCGGCCAGATAATGTTTGAGATGCATACGTTGTTTGGTGAGCAGAACGCGTATTATCGCGCTGCAAGTGCCGTTGGTGGTGTGGGGTCAGGAGGAGCCTATCCTGGTGGTTCAGGAGGATACGGCTATGAACAATACCGTTATGGATATGCAGCTTCGCCTTACTTACACCCACATCAGCAACTCAACCCCACCAAGGACATGGTGAAACCGCCATACTCGTACATTGCTCTCATTGCGATGGCCATACAAAACGCCCCAGACAAGAAGATCACTCTCAACGGAATATACCAGTTCATAATGGAAAGATTCCCGTATTATAGAGAGAATAAACAGGGATGGCAGAACTCAATCAGGCACAATCTGAGTCTAAACGAATGTTTCGTCAAAGTGGCTCGGGACGATAAGAAGCCTGGCAAGGGGAGCTATTGGACTCTTGATCCGGACTCTTATAATATGTTCGATAACGGTTCATACTTACGGAGACGGAGACGTTTTAAGAAAAAGGACGCGCTGAAGGAGAAAGAGGAGGCGCTTCGACGGCAACAGGTGACGGGACGCGAGGAGAAGCCGGACGTGAAGCCGAGGTTACTGGAGTGCCGTCCCAAAAGGGAGCCGATGGAACAGTCGTGTGCCGGTGGCAAGGTAGTTGAGGGTGAGAGTGGTCTGGTGTATCCATATCAGCAGCCGTACCAGCCTCAGGACTGGGAGTTATGGGACCCGCCTAGCTGCCAACTTGCACCGCCACCACCGCCACCTCCTCATCATCACCATCACTACAGACCACCCGCATATTACCACCAACCTTGTGCCAAATATTGAACTAAAAGGTAAATTTAACCTATACACCTACGTTTTACCATTCAAATCTTTTACTGTGGAATTATGAATCAAAAACCTAAATATTGTTTGACTTCATATTTACGACTACAGATAAAAAACATCTGGATTATTAAACTATCCACTAATTATGTAATAGCAAAGATTGACACTTATAAACAAAATTATTTTACCGTCGGTTAATATAGCTCGAGAGTAGGTACCTATGGTAGGTACCTACAGTAACATTTAGGTATGAAAATTTCATTCCGTTGATAGGTAGGTACATTTTCAGAAAAGCTTTTTTTTAAGTAAAATAAATTTAGGTACTGTAAGTACCTACCTATCTAAAATGTAATCTAACGTACATATGTAGGTATCTTGTCATTTTTATTTGTTAATTGCAAAAATCAGAAAAAGTATCTAACAAAATATTTTATTTATAATAAATAGGTAAATAAATATATTGACCCTAATTATTTTTTTCTTTCAATATATATAAATATCTTGAACCATTTCGCTGAGAAGTGGGGCGATTTGCACGTAGATATACCAACGACGCAAAAAGACACAAATTTGCGCTCTGCTCACCCGGAAGCTTGGATCAAGTAATTTGGCGATATTTATACGTTGTTCACCGTAGGTACCCACGTATGATAAAGTAAGCACTAATTTGCAAATTTATTCACAATACCTACCTACGGAAAGAATTCAAATTGAATTCTCCACCAACTAAAATGAACATTTTATATACCTACTTAATTAGGTAGGTATAATTAAATTTCAACTTGAATTCACCACCAACTTAAATGAACATTTCATATACTTAATTAGGTATAATTAAATTTCAACTTGAATTCACCATCAACTTAAGTGAACATTTCATATACCTACTTAATTAGGTATAGTTAATTAAATTTCTCTTCCATTTTACTGCTCATGTGAATTCTTATTCTACCTGAAGGATTCTCATTTGAAGTTTCTTTTACGAATCTAAAACTCTTCTACGAATGTTCTGGGGTTAAAGGGTTATCATTCTTCCGACCCCTCTGTGGCAGCTATTAATACAACAAATACTTGAATATAAATACAATTTGTCGAGAAGAAACAACGATGAAGTAAATTGATTGTTGTTCAAAAATACTCGAGAAATACCTGTTTTAATTTTCTGGTGTTAGTGAATCATTCATCTTCCAACCCCTTTGCAGCCAGAATTTGTAATTCATTTGAACTCTTTCAATTTTGTTTGGATCTACCACGTATAGATCTAACCAATATTATCTGTTCTCGTCTTGAATCAACTAGTGTTGGTCATATTGTTTACGGTTTTTTCTTCGTCAACCGATATCTCGATGACACCCTGCAGGCCGACACTCTATCGGTAATAATCTTAGTAAAATCGGTATGTCTGGGAACGACTTCTCCTGAAAGATATTACCTGACTAGTGCCATGTTACTTTCGAAGGTCAATTTTGGGATAGGTAGGTAGGTATGTAGATATTTAATTTTAAATAATATCTACCTTAGTTCCTACTATTATTATTTTTCAAGTTAATGCGTAGGTACGCGAACTCTTATTCTACCTGAAGGATTCTTATTTGAAGTTTCTTTTACGAATCTAAAACTCTTCTACGAATGTTCTGGGGTTAAAGGGTTATCAATCTTCCGACCCCTCTGTGGCAGCTATTAATACAACAAATACTTGAATATAAATACAATTTGTCGAGAAGAAACAACGATGAAGTAAATTGATTGTTGTTCAAAAATACTCGAGAAATACCTGTTTTAATTTTCTGGTGTTAGTGAATCATTCATCTTCCAACCCCTTTGCAGCCAGAATTTGTAATTCATTTAACTCTTTCAATTTTGTTTGGATCTACCACGTATAGATCTAACCAATATTATCTGTTCTCGTCTTGAATCAACTAGTGTTGGTCATATTGTTTACGGTTTTTTCTTCGTCAACCGATATCTCGATGACACCCTGCAGGCCGACACTCTATCGGTAATAATCTTAGTAAAATCGGTATGTCTGGGAACGACTTCTCCTGAAAGATATTACCTGACTAGTGCCATGTTACTTTCGAAGGTCAATTTTGGGATAGGTAGGTAGGTATGTAGATATTTAATTTTAAATAATATCTACCTTAGTTCCTACTATTATTATTTTTCAAGTTAATGCGTAGGTACGCGAACTCTTATTCTACCTGAAGGATTCTTATTTGAAGTTTCTTTTACGAATCTAAAACTCTTCTACGAATGTTCTGGGGTTAAAGGGTTATCAATCTTCCGACCCCTCTGTGGCAGCTATTAATACAACAAATACTTGAATATAAATACAATTTGTCGAGAAGAAACAACGATGAAGTAAATTGATTGTTGTTCAAAAATACTCGAGAAATACCTGTTTTAATTTTCTGGTGTTAGTGAATCATTCATCTTCCAACCCCTTTGCAGCCAGAATTTGTAATTCATTTAACTCTTTCAATTTTGTTTGGATCTACCACGTATAGATCTAACCAATATTATCTGTTCTCGTCTTGAATCAACTAGTGTTGGTCATATTGTTTACGGTTTTTTCTTCGTCAACCGATATCTCGATGACACCCTGCAGGCCGACACTCTATCGGTAATAATCTTAGTAAAATCGGTATGTCTGGGAACGACTTCTCCTGAAAGATATTACCTGACTAGTGCCATGTTACTTTCGAAGGTCAATTTTGGGATAGGTAGGTAGGTATGTAGATATTTAATTTTAAATAATATCTACCTTAGTTCCTACTATTATTATTTTTCAAGTTAATGCGTTGGTACGCGAACTCTTATTCTACCTGAAGGATTCTTATTTGAAGTTTCTTTTACGAATCTAAAACTCTTCTACGAATGTTCTGGGGTTAAAGGGTTATCAATCTTCCGACCCCTCTGTGGCAGCTATTAATACAACAAATACTTGAATATAAATACAATTTGTCGAGAAGAAACAACGATGAAGTAAATTGATTGTTGTTCAAAAATACTCGAGAAATACCTGTTTTAATTTTCTGGTGTTAGTGAATCATTCATCTTCCAACCCCTTTGCAGCCAGAATTTGTAATTCATTTAACTCTTTCAATTTTGTTTGGATCTACCACGTATAGATCTAACCAATATTATCTGTTCTCGTCTTGAATCAACTAGTGTTGGTCATATTGTTTACGGTTTTTTCTTCGTCAACCGATATCTCGATGACACCCTGCAGGCCGACACTCTATCGGTAATAATCTTAGTAAAATCGGTATGTCTGGGAACGACTTCTCCTGAAAGATATTACCTGACTAGTGCCATGTTACTTTCGAAGGTCAATTTTGGGATAGGTAGGTAGGTATGTAGATATTTAATTTTAAATAATATCTACCTTAGTTCCTACTATTATTATTTTTCAAGTTAATGCGTTGGTACGCGAACTCTTATTCTACCTGAAGGATTCTTATTTGAAGTTTCTTTTACGAATCTAAAACTCTTCTACGAATGTTCTGGGGTTAAAGGGTTATCAATCTTCCGACCCCTCTGTGGCAGCTATTAATACAACAAATACTTGAATATAAATACAATTTGTCGAGAAGAAACAACGATGAAGTAAATTGATTGTTGTTCAAAAATACTCGAGAAATACCTGTTTTAATTTTCTGGTGTTAGTGAATCATTCATCTTCCAACCCCTTTGCAGCCAGAATTTGTAATTCATTTAACTCTTTCAATTTTGTTTGGATCTACCACGTATAGATCTAACCAATATTATCTGTTCTCGTCTTGAATCAACTAGTGTTGGTCATATTGTTTACGGTTTTTTCTTCGTCAACCGATATCTCGATGACACCCTGCAGGCCGACACTCTATCGGTAATAATCTTAGTAAAATCGGTATGTCTGGGAACGACTTCTCCTGAAAGATATTACCTGACTAGTGCCATGTTACTTTCGAAGGTCAATTTTGGGATAGGTAGGTAGGTATGTAGATATTTAATTTTAAATAATATCTACCTTAGTTCCTACTATTATTATTTTTCAAGTTAATGCGTAGGTACGCGAACTCTTATTCTACCTGAAGGATTCTTATTTGAAGTTTCTTTTACGAATCTAAAACTCTTCTACGAATGTTCTGGGGTTAAAGGGTTATCATTCTTCCGACCCCTCTGTGGCAGCTATTAATACAACAAATACTTGAATATAAATACAATTTGTCGAGAAGAAACAACGATGAAGTAAATTGATTGTTGTTCAAAAATACTCGAGAAATACCTGTTTTAATTTTCTGGTGTTAGTGAATCATTCATCTTCCAACCCCTTTGCAGCCAGAATTTGTAATTCATTTGAACTCTTTCAATTTTGTTTGGATCTACCACGTATAGATCTAACCAATATTATCTGTTCTCGTCTTGAATCAACTAGTGTTGTTCATATTGTTTACGGTTTTTTCTTCGTCATCCGATATCTCGATGACACCCTGCAGGCCGACACTCTATCGGTAATAATCTTGGTGAAATCGGTATGTCTGGGAACGACTTCTCCTGAAAGATATTACCTGACTAGTGCCATGTTACTTTCGAAGGTCAATTTTGGGATAGGTAGGTAGGTATGTAGATATTTAATTTTAAATAATATCTACCTTAGTTCCTACTATTATTATTTTTCAAGTTAATGCGTAGGTACGCGAACTCTTATTCTACCTGAAGGATTCTCATTTGCACTTGTTTTTTTTTACTGCATTTGTCATTTCTTTTTCTACTTGAAGGATTCTGATTTTTAAATTCCTCTAATCGCTCAGTGACGGATGGGCTGTAGCAAGAGAGGCATTAATTTTTCGATCCCTATGCGGATGTAGATTTCCTCCCTGATGACTGGCTGAAGGATATCTCGTAATTGTATCACATTTCTTTCAAACGCGACCGAAATACGAATATTTCTGTCATCCATGAATTTTCTCTTTTTTTGTGTACCTACCGTATCAGATCTCCCCGACGTGGACTATCAAACGTAAAAGAGACGAAATGAAATGTTCAAAGGAAAAAATGTTAGCAAGGAGAGCCGCCTGCTTCTGTCATTTATCTTTTTCGTCTCTTTTTGTCTTTCGTTTATGACGTTTATCTTTTTCGTCAATAACTTGTCTTAACTGCTGGATGTAGGCGCATCATGGTTTTCAATCCCCCAATTCAATTTTGTATCCAAGATTGTATACATTGTCTCAAAATAATATCTGAATCTACTGGTATTGGTAATGTTTGTCCGATATCTCGATTACTCCGTGCAAACCTCTCGTGTTAACTGCCGGGTACTCTAACTTTCTTGGTATAGTCGGTATGCCTGGAACATGACTTCTCTAGTGAGACATTACCTTTCCAAGGTCAATCTTGTTACAAAAATTTCTATTATAATACCTATAGATACTAGATGTCGTAGTTAGCAAATTTTATATGAATCGAAGTGAGGCATTTTTCCACGGGATTTTTGACGTTTTGGTTGCCAGACCACATTTTTTCTCTATAGAGAATAATGACTAATGTGAATTTTTTTCGGATTTTTTTTATCGAAAAAAAAAATACTTTGTTTATTAATAAGATTTACAGAACAGTTATCTAGGATGTGATGAAATGTAAGGAAAACTGAAATATGTTGCCAACCAAAACGTCAAATGCGTGATATTCCATGACTCACTTTTTTGCACGGATTTTGCACATCTAGTATATTATAATAAAAATCTATGCTTAAACATGAATACAAAAAAATAGGCAGTTAAACATACAAGTAATAGGTAGGTACCTAATCGTAAACACAACAAATAGGTAGGTTCCTACTTCAAAATATATACAACACATAGGTAGGTACTTCAAAATAAATACAACAAATAGGTACATAAACAAAAATAAATACAACAAATAGGTACTTACATAAACAAAAATAAATACAACAAACATATTTAAAATAAGTAGGTAGATAGGTACCTACCTACTTATTTTTAAAAATATCTACTTTGAATCCTACGTTTCCTATTTTAAAAGGATTGTCATTTTGGGAAAGTGTAAAGAGCGTCATTTTTCCGATCCCTCTGTGGCCACAGTAAATACAACAAACAGGTAGGTACCTACTTAAATAAAATAAAATCTACAAATACCTATGTACATAAATATACATAGGTACAACAAATGACGAGAAGATATAACGAGGAAGTAGATTGATTTTCATTCTAGAAAATTCGATAAATTATAATTTTGTCTTACTATTTTTCGTTTTTTCACAAATTGATTTTTAGGTAGGTACGCATCAAGAAGACTTGAAGTAATATTTTTGTAAAACTATAGACGATGCGAGCGCATACAGAACATTATGTTATGTGTAGGTATCACACTCGTATAATCTTTCTTAGCACCAACTCTTTCGAAGCACCACCAAGTGATCGTCAAATATTCGAGCTTTTTCTAGGAAATAGTATTTTTTCAAGATGGTTTATTGCCATATCAAACTATATCTGGAAGTTATATACCTATGTATATACATATTTCAAAATTAGGCCAATTAGCCATTTGAAAATAAAGTAGGTACCTACACTTACCTACCCAAAAAAATGATCAATAAAGAAAATTCTTTCAATTTCCAAAACAAGCTCTCATATTTTTTTTAAATATGTTCAGCGATTTCTATTTATCTTTTTTTTATTAATTTCAGTATCTCTTTTTTAATGTGAAAAGGGGTATTTTTCGATTCATGGTCCCATTTCAATTTGGTATAGATAAGATCATGGGATCCATTACAAGACATCAAACTATTCAATTTGCACTTCAGCTATATATGAACTCTAAAACATTATTCGATTATACATATTTCTTTTTCAATTGCATAAGAATATTTCAGAGACGATTACACATTTGAATTTGATCGATTTTTGATGATGATTTTATCTAACTGTTCAACGTGCAAAGTCTTCTGTAATTAATAATAACTCTTTACCGCGTCGTCCGAATTCATTGATTCAATTTTCACAAGAAAGATAATACTTCTGAGGTGGTTCCATCTGAACTAAACCAAGAGGTTTGATGCTTGGGTCCATGAGAAATTATGAAACTCACAAATTTTCGAAGGATATGGTAATTATTGTATAGGTGAATTGCACGAAAGATAATATTTCCACATCAAACTATATTAATTTGGAAGTTATATAGGTAGATACATATATTCTAAAATTAGTTGACAATCCATTTGAAAATAAAGTAGGTACACTCTCCTACACAAAAAAAATGTGTTATGGTCAATAAAGAACATTATTTCCACTTCCAAAAAAGGAAGAGGTTATCAATACGACGTGAACTTTTTTTATATATGATCACAGGTACCTATTTCTTTTTACCACGTTTTTCTACCTTAACATAGGTGCTTTCAATTTTGAAGATTTTGTTTGCGGAATCATTTTTCCTTGCTTTGATTTTTTTGTGGTTGCCTATACGTCCAATGGCGTAGCTAGACATTTTGGGTTCTCATGCAAAGATTAAGTATGGGGCCCATACATTATTATTTGCAAATATTCATTATCCGTCCGCTGGCGATGTGGTACCTACAGTTGGTAAGCCGTTTGGTTTTTGTGCGGGCGCCCTGGGTTCGATCCCGAGCAGAGGAGAATTTTATTGAAATTCATTTCTCACGCAAATATTGCTTCTCTTGGCTGGAAACAATGGTTAGTAGAAAGAAATTACCATATGTCAATAAACTCGCCACTTGCGCAGAGTGCAAGAAAGTGTTTTTTTTATTATTATATTTGCGACTGGTACCTACAACATACCCATTTTCACAATATAAATATTTTCATAATAGAGTATAAATAGAGAAAAATATTAAGGAAAAAGTCATTGTTTTCACTTTTTTCGATATTTGCTTTGCATACAGCAGACACTTTTTATTGAATACTTTATGTATCATCCTTACATTTCTCAATGAGTAGTGTCACATAAAATAAATAAACAAATTAGTAATGAGTTCATTATATACTTTTATGATAAGAACCTAAATTTTGTTTGTTCTTTGCTGTATGTATCATACTCATTTACCTTAGTTCAAAGAATCGGCTATTTATGTGATCGATATACGAAGATTTTCTAGGAAATCGTACTATGAAATAAGTTCAAGATGATTAAGTTTTTGGAAACGAGTCCAGCTTATATATACTAAATCCTGACTTGGCGAGACTATTGATGTATATTTTCGCGAACTCTTAATGTGAAGAGTTCGTTGAAAATATTTTTGACGCTAGTTCTTGTTGTTGTTATTGTTGTTGTTGTTGCTTCTGTTGATATTCATTATTAAATAGATACATTCTAATCCATTATTTTTTGAAATCTTGGAATTGAAGTATTTTTTTACTTTCATAATGTCGGCCTTCGTGGCTCAGTTGGTTGGAACTATAAATATATACATTCTAATCCATTATTTTTTGAAATCTTGGAATTGAAGTATTTTTTTACTTTCATAATGTCGGCCTTCGTGGCTCAGTTGGTTGGAACTATACATATATACATTCTAATCCATTACTTTTTGAAATCTTGGAATTGAAGTATTTTTTTACTTTCATAATGTCGGCCTTCGTGGCTCAGTTGGTTGGAACTATAAATATATACATTCTAATCCATTATTTTTTGAAGTCTTGGAATTGAAGTAATTTTTTATTTTCATAATATCAGCCTTCATGGCTCAGTTGGTTGGAACTATAAATAGATACATTCTAATCCATTATTTTTTGAAATCTTGGAATTGAAGTATTTTTTTACTTTCATAATGTCGGCCTTCGTGGCTCAGTTGGTTGGAACTATACATATATACATTCTAATCCATTACTTTTTGAAATCTTGGAATTGAAGTATTTTTTTACTTTCATAATGTCGGCCTTCGTGGCTCAGTTGGTTGGAACTATAAATATATACATTCTAATCCATTATTTTTTGAAGTCTTGGAATTGAAGTAATTTTTTATTTTCATAATATCAGCCTTCATGGCTCAGTTGGTTGGAACTATAAATAGATACATTCTAATCCATTATTTTTTGAAGTCTTGGAATTGAAGTAATTTTTTATTTTCATAATATCAGCCTTCGTGGCTCAGTTGGTTGGAACTATAAATAGATACATTCTAATCCATTATTTTTTGAAGTCTTGGAATTGAAGTAATTTTTTATTTTCATAATATCAGCCTTCGTGGCTCAGTTGGTTGGAACTATAAATAGATACATTCTAATCCATTATTTTTTGAAATCTTGGAATTGAAGTATTTTTTTACTTTCATAATGTCGGCCTTCGTGGCTCAGTTGGTTGGAACTATAAATATATACATTCTAATCCATTATTTTTTGAAGTCTTGGAATTGAAGTAATTTTTTATTTTCATAATATCAGCCTTCATGGCTCAGTTGGTTGGAACTATAAATAGATACATTCTAATCCATTATTTTTTGAAGTCTTGGAATTGAAGTAATTTTTTATTTTCATAATATCAGCCTTCGTGGCTCAGTTGGTTGGAACTATAAATAGATACATTCTAATCCATTATTTTTTGAAGTCTTGGAATTGAAGTAATTTTTTATTTTCATAATATCAGCCTTCGTGGCTCAGTTGGTTGGAACTATAAATAGATACATTCTAATCCATTATTTTTTGAAGTCTTGGAATTGAAGTAATTTTTTATTTTCATAATATCAGCCTTCGTGGCTCAGTTGGTTGGAACTATAAATAGATACATTCTAATCCATTATTTTTTGAAGTCTTGGAATTGAAGTAATTTTTTATTTTCATAATATCAGCCTTCGTGGCTCAGTTGGTTGGAACTATAAATAGATACATTCTAATCCATTATTTTTTGAAGTCTTGGAATTGAAGTAATTTTTTATTTTCATAATATCAGCCTTCGTGGCTCAGTTGGTTGGAACTATAAATAGATACATTCTAATCCATTATTTTTTGAAGTCTTGGAATTGAAGTAATTTTTTATTTTCATAATGTCGGCCTTCGTGGCTCAGTTGGTTGGAACTATAAATATATACATTCTAATCCATTATTTTTTAATGTCTTGGAATTGAAGTAATTTTTTATGGAGATTCTCCCTTTATATAGTTTCTTTGCAAAGATTGATGGTAAGCTCTTATGCAGTATCAAGAAAAATGTTAGAAATTACACCATTGTTTAATTCTCACGTCGCACACTAGGAGAAGACCACAGATGATAGTTTTCCGAGAAACAATACATTAATAATATGCATATTCAGTAAATCACGATGCAGTGGGAAAAATATTCTTGAATTTTTCATTGTTGAACTCCTTCAATATTCCTTCTCTTATTCCCTTAAATGCAAATCGGAATATATTTTCATCTGTTCCATAGGACGAAGTATTTTTCCACTTAGGTAATCGATATGTCCTCAATTATTGTTCTGAAGAGTTTCTCTCTGTTTTTCCATTGATTGGAGTGATAACTACAATTTGTGGATCAATTGTTCCCAAAACTGTGTTTCGTAATGATGACGATATCTTGGATACATTTCATGAGCCAAAATGTTTGTGCTGTAGGTAATGTGATTTGAATAGAGACCGACAATAATATCTTTGTAAAGTATTTTTTAACATTGAAACAATTGTACCTAAGAGTTTTATATTATTTATTTAAAACATTTTAACTAAATTAAAGTACCTACAGCGATCAAAGGACAAATAAAACATAACGAGGTATACAAGGTATAGGTACCTACTCAAGGGCAGCGGTGCAGCGGGCCATAATCACCGTAGGTATTGTGGCGAGCGTATTGGCACACTATTTATATGTACCTACCTATATTGAATATCTACCTACCAAATTCACCAAATCAAATATCAAACTATTTGCGGCGGAAATTTTAAAAATAATTTGGACTTCTTACAACACTGAGGAGTATAGATTCAGATGTATATTAATTTCGTTGTTTCTTTCGCCTAGGTTCAAAATATGTTTCATTTGATCCAAATAGTTTATAATATCTTTTAATATCTAATTTGTTCATTGAAATGCCCAAATTTAGAACTTTTTTAGCAAAAAAATATTGTATTTTCTCATCATTACTCTTCCTGCAGCCGCGATAGTAAAAAATACTTAAATAAATAAGAAAGTACAAAAATAGGAATGAAAAGCACAATTTATGAACAATTTTCTGATCATTAGGTACCTACACTTCTATAGCTTATAAATGATTTATATAACGCCGTTTTCGTGAGAGCTGATGTCGATGTTGCTAAGTAAAATAGCCTTTTTAGGTACTGTTGATGTAATAATTTTAACAATTTTATTCATGTTTTATTTGCATACATCACATTAAAATAAAACTAACCAGTGTTGGTTTGTTCATCAATCACCGGTCATACTAAGATATGTAAGTATTGAGACAGTATTTAATATGGCACGGTTTTATCCTTTAAGATCAGAAATTATCATGTGACCAAATCAATCTATTGCTGACGTAGTACAAGCGACCAAGAATTGTGGTACCCGACAGAGAAGTAATCAAAGTGCCAGAAACCTATAAACTATTATCGAAAAATAATAGTCATTACTAAATCCACTTCTTCGCATGGTCGTTTGACCTGTTTGTGAAGATGGACTATCCAGGGAGGAGAATATCCAGCTGACTTTCCATTTTTACAGTGGTCTTCCGGATTACTAAGCCAATAATTGATAGGTTCTAAATCAGTCGTAATTCGCTACACTGAAAAAAATTTATGTTAAAATTAACCGAACTATAGTGACTACAAAACAATTCGTTTTGTACTATTAAATATTTTGTGCGCTTAACCAAACAGTACAGTCATAAATGGATTGAATTTTATCACTGATAACAAAGGTTTGGCTAAAAACGCAGATAGCCAGTTCGGTGGTCACAATTTTTTTTATAAGATTTATCATTAATCAATAAATATGGCCTAACCTTAAAAATCAACGGAACGATAACATGAACCTAATTCTCCATTATTAAATAGTAGATGAGAGAAAAGATGTATTAACTTATGTACAGTGGAATTCTCTAACTCTGCTCTGCCATATACGAGCATCTTTCGAAGGTCGATCTTGAGATAGGTAGGTATATAATTACTTCAAAAAATATCTCTCACGGTTCATACATACTATAGTAGGTACCTACCGATTTTTAATATTATTGCAAACGCTAATTTTTATTCTACCTGAATGATTCTTATTTGCACTATCTTCAAAATCGTCCACAAAAGTTCTGGAGTTAGAGAAACATTCTTCGTCAGACCCCTTTGCGACCGCGATAAATACACTTAAATATAAATACAACATGTTCTAATTGCAATTGACGAGTAGTAACAACGAGGAAGAAGATTGATTGTCGTTCAAGAATATTCGACAAATTAATAATGTTTATTGTCTTAATATTTGTCGTTTCACAAATAAATTTGTACACATCATGACGACGAGCTACGTAAATTAATGAAGTAACTGTAGACATAGCGAGCGCAGATAGAGCTGCATGCTGTATGTATGTATCATACGCGTTTATCTTAGTTCAAAGTATCGACTCTTTATGTGATCGATAAACGAAGATTTTCTAGGAAATCGTACGATGAAATTAGTTCAAGATCTAGCGTAAATATACTTAAACATGACTTGTCAAGACTATTGATGTATGTGAAATGATCAAGTCATCAAAATCGCCTGTTTCAAAATGAGTTTTAATTTCTGAAAGTGAATATTTCTCCTTGAACACCCCACGTTCAATGAAGTTAAGGTCCCTTCAGAGATAGTTGGTATCCGGTGAATTAGTTACATTTTCGCGAACTCTTGATTTGAAGTGTTCGTTGATAATATTTTTAATGGCAATTCTCCATTTATTGTTGTTGTTGTTTCTGTCTTTGTTTCTGTTGATGGTTCTTTGCGTTAGAAGTATAAATACATACATTCTAATCCATTGTTTTTTAAACTTTTGGAATTATTAGAACAAGCTGCCCTTTAAACACGTTGGTTCCAGAAGTAAAGAAATACCAGAGCTGGTACACACAGATATCTGTGGACCCATGAAGGTACAATCGATCGGAGGTTCTAAATATTTTATAGTTTGTCGATGATTATTCACGAATGATATTTGTTTACTTTCTAAAAAAACAAAAGTGAAGCCTTGACTCATTTCAAAGAGTTTAAACACATACTAGTCGGCTATTCAGAAAATGTCATAATGCTTGCATGATTAGGAAAGTATTTAATTGTATTTTCGATCACCCAGCTCTTACGGGACACCCGAAAACGATGATAATAGAAATGATTGGATGCACAAGCTGGGCCCTCATGCTTTGCATTACCCTGCTGTTAGGCAGCTACACCACTGCCTACATCCAATATATCTATATATTTCAAAATAACTTAAGTAATTTCAGATTTATATTTGAATTATTATAATATTTCCACAATAAGTAGTTATCCAATATATTTAAGTTGCTCTGCGACAAATCAATAACAATACCCCCTATTCAGTAATGTAACTAAAATAGGAACATACTAAAATTGTAGATTTTAGATTTACGGTCTTATTTTAGCGTTATAAAATATCAACTTGGATTAAATAGAATAGAAACGTACCTATTTTGGCCGGAATGTTTTTCAAAAGTTACTGAATCAGACGAATTATGAATAATTTAGAAAATTATGAAATTTTCATCATTTTCATAATTATTCAAAAAACGTATAATTCAGGAACTTTTTAAGAACGTTTCGGCCAAAATAGGTACGTTCCTATTCCATTTAGTCTAAGTTGATATTATATAACGCTGAAATAAGACCGTAAATCTAAAATCTACAATTTTAGTATGTTCCTATTTTAGTTACATTACTGAATAGGGGGTAATATGTAGCTTCGATACGGTATGTGATAACAGTGAATCGTTTGTGTTTAGAATTTTGGGCCCCTTTTCAAGCTGGGCCCTCATGATTTGCATGACCTGTTAGGTCGCTACGCCACTGCCTACTTCTATTTATTTACTTCTTTATATTTAAAATAAACCTATGTAATATCAAATTTATATTTTAAATGATACAATTTTTAACAAGAAGTTGTTATTCAATATTTTAGTTGCCCTGCGACCAATCAATAACAATAATATTGTTATGTAGCTTACATATTATGTTGCTTGGATACAGTGTATGATAATAACTAGATACAATGTCTAATTTATCCTCATTGTTATTTTATGAGCGAAAACGCGTGTGCTATAGGTATGTAAATTGAATATTTGAATTAATACCGAAAAGCCTTTATTTGAAAAGTAAAATGTTTTTGCATTAAACTATTGTATCTAAGGTTTTTTTTTGTGATTTGACTAAAACATACTTGAACATACTGAGGCGCATAGATTCAGATATAATTTTACTTACGTTTTTCCTGCGTCTGCGATGTTAAAAAAAATACTTAAATGAAAAAGAATAGGCACAATTTATTTATGTCCTTCAGGAATATTCGAAAGCTAAACGAAAAATGCTTGAACTACCGATTAAAAAAATTGGTAGAGGTTATGTTTAAACATAATCTGAATTCTGAAATAACTTGCCTCCCAGGTTTTTGTTTAGGTACTCGCATACATGCATTGTGTCTATTAAATATCGGTACCAATTATTATATTTTATATAATTCTTTGTTATAATGGTTGGGCTAGTTATAACAGTTGAAAAATGGTCACAAATCCACCTTTATGCACTAACTGTACCTACATAATTTAAAAAATAAATATTAATATAAGGATAGTTATCACCAAACACCATGAACGTGAGATGCTCAAACAATATTTTGGTTTTTAGCGTAAACCGATCCATTACACTATTATTAAAGTTATTTACTGATATAACATAATATGCGTATTTTGGTTTGTGAATGATATCGATAGAATGAAAATTCTTAAACATTATTGATTTAGCTTTTATTTTTATATTTCTACATTCATGTTATTGTACAGTTAAATTGAGTTGAATCTTTCGATTGATCCGATTGTCGATAGTCAATAAAAAATCATCGTGGTTGCTTATTTTCTTAACTGTAATTTCCACTAAGTATAAATACCTACCTACATTAAATACAAAACAATCGCAGATTCAACTCAATTATTCTTCTCATAATTTTTGCATTGTGGCGAATAATTACTACAGAATTAGTATTGCTTATAATTCAATACAGATGTAAAAATAATTTGGCTTTTAATCGTTATTTAATGTTCTCGCCCTATAAAAATATCTACAGTACACAAATAGTGGTGAGTTGGATCCCTACAATATGGTCCGCTTATAATAAGCCATAATATTTTAATCTTCTATCAAAGCAAATTTACAATTATTACTTATGTAAAATTATTAACAGGAGTAGGTACATATATTTTTTTCACAGTAATTTAAATCAAATTAAAAATACAAAAGTTCTATAGTAGGTTCACTTTTATAATGAGACTAGTCACACTGAAAAAAATAATTATGACCACCGAACTGGCTACCTGTGTTTTTAACCAAACTTTTGTTATTAGTAATAAAAGTATCTGTTTATGACTGTATTGTTTGGTTAAACACACAAAATATTTAATAGCACAAAACGAATTGTTTTTTAGCCTTTTATAACTTTTTTTCAGTGCAATGTCATATTATAATGTGTAAACATTTTTAATTTAATAATTACCCGTCGACAAAATCATATAAAAGGATATTGAAATAAGATCATCGATATTTTAAATCAATGTAAGATTCAAACGTGTTACTTGAGCTACGATTCTATAACTCAGTTGAAATCTAATGTCAGAAATTAGATTAGTTAGGTTTGTTCCCAATGGGGACACCTTGATTGCAAGCTTGGTTTGTGAAATAATCGATGTATTTGGTCTTCACACATCTTGTTGACGGGAGTATGAAATATTTATAAAACATTCCCGTTAATTGTTTGAGAAATAACATGTCAATCTAATTTTGGTATATTTTTTGTCTTTAATAAGCTTTGATACTGACGCGAGAACTGGAATTTTTTATCCACTAATCGTAGTAATCCGACACACCACTAATATTGCATACCTCCACATTTGTATTTTGTATATAAAAAATATTTATATTACGATATTTGTATTTTAATGAATTAGCGAGAGGGTATATAAGTACATATGTAGGTACCTTCATGTATTACACATAAAAAATACCTATCCAAATAGTTATAACCAAAGATTTCAAAATAATATACTAGATGAGGTGAGTCATGGTATATAGCGCATTTAACGTCTTGGTTGGCAAAATATAGCAGTTTTTCATACATTTCAACACTTTCTAGATAATTGTTCTGTAAATCTTAACGAACAAAGAGTTTTTTTCGACAAGTGATTCCGAAAAATTCACGTTAGGTAGTCGTTATCCTTTATAGAAAAACTATGTGGTCTATCATCCACCTTGTTGTCAAAAGTCCCGCGGAAAAAAATCCTCACTTCGATTCATACAAAATTTGCTAATCGCGACATCTAGCATATTATATGAAAATCTATGGGTAAACTTAACATAGTATGTACTAGGTACTTATACCTACAATAATTTAACAAATTTCAAATAACCAACTAGGTATTTTTCATGGTAGAAACATAATTCATATGGGTACCTACTTATTAATCTGATGACTTTTATAATAAATATAGATATTCGCGGTTCACTTTAAAGTGCAATTTATGGTAAAGTTGGTAAAACTGTCATTCGGTCAAATAAACTGAACAATGTTGCCACATCTCCAAATTAAATCCCTCTAATCTCATATTCATAACTCAATAATGAGATAGTTTAAAAGAAAACAATCTGACCTGAATTTATCTACTATGAAAGAACGATACCTATCTCTTATATTTTAAGTAGGTAAACAAAGCTAACCCGGTCTTTTAACTTACTGTGTAGATATATCAAATATAACTTTTACAGATATTTCAAAAGAAAAAAAATACCAAATTGCGGGGAATATCCTGTTTTCAACTTATAACAACATCAAATGCAATCATACCAACTTAACCACTAATTGCATTTTTAAATGAAACGCACTTTACTTACATATATTATCAAATGTTAGTTTTAAGCATTTACACGTAGATATAACATAAAAAATAAGTAGGTATTATTATGAATATAAATACTTGTATGCATAAGCGATTTCTTTATATAATATTTAAAACTAGTAAATTTGCAAGCGTTTTATGTAAAAAATGACACATTGTATCTATTTTTGAGTAAATATGTGGCAAAATAAATAATATGTAATAAATTAATAAGGTATTCTCTCTTTGTTTCAGTGTTGAAATACTTGTTTAAAACATTTGAAATAAAATAGGTACTATTATGAAAAAAAATATAAAATATATAGTTCAAAATGATGTGTACAGTTTGACGCTAAATGTGAATAATTCGATGAAGTAGTGCTTAAAATAAAACATGTGAGTGAAATTAATTAGGTAATTAATTAGTGTATTGTACTTTGTCTTACCGGTTATAGTATTAGAAGGAATATTTTAACAATCTTTCACTTAGATCTTAAATGAGTCTAATATGTATTTTGTATGAATATACCTATTAAAGAACATTTTTCTTTAGTGGTTTGAATAAAAATAGGAAACCAATAATTGAAATTCCAGTTCGTGTCGAATCGACTTAAATTAAAATATTCCTTTTTAATAGCATAGCCGATCAAGAAGGTCTTTTAGTGAATCGAAGATATTCTGTGAATGTCTTTGGATATATTGTTATATAATTAAAATGTTATGATAAATTCGATAGAAGTCAGTAGGTATTGTGAAATAACTTTATTTCAAACGGAAGAATAAATAAATACAACGTACATAATGATTGTATTGATCCCAAGTATAGGTAGTAGGTACTTACACTTAGAAAAATATAATGATATAATATTTTCTCATAGTTTTGTGTGTAGGTACCTGTTTGAACACAATAATTTAGTCTATGAGATAGTGACGTCAAAAAACAATTTTTAAAAGACTGTTTTTTTTATTCCATATTGAATATAGGAAAGGAAAAGGTAAGTCTGACACCTGGGAGTGGTGGATTTTATCAGTGGCCATACCCTTTCTATAGGTGAAAATTGCAGATTTTAGTTTAATTTGTATCTTTGTGCTCATAAGCGCACTTTACACATACTTAACGGACGAGGTTATCAACGGGTATATCAACGCGGTGGGAACAAAATATAACGTGTTCGATTTTTCAACGCGTTTTGTATCGTTTTTCGTAAAACAGAAATCTGTAAAATTATTCGTTGCCGACGAGCCAACATGGCTGCCGTTTGTGTTGTGTTGTGTTGACTTTGACGTTCGCGGTATATTTTGTTTATTTGGCATCTCTCGGTCAGAGAGCAATGTTTTAAAACAAAAACAAAATAGTGAGGGTCCAAAAAAATCAATTCGTATTCAATTCAAGTTAAATGCTATACGTTGAAAACAGAACCGCGTTAAATAATAAATAAACTCGTCCGTGTAAAGTAGGTCTCATCCATTTTTTCATTTTTATTTTATTTAAATATTACAGTAACAGAAAAATGGACGGATTTTATAGTTACAAATAACACACGAGTACAAATTATATCGAAATAATATTAAAATCTGCAATTTTCACATTTAAAGTAGAAGCGCACTGGTAAACGCAACCACTCCCGGGTGCCAGACATTCCTTTTTCATAACTTTATTCAATAAGAAAAAAAAATATTAAAAAAACTAGCCATACACAAATTATATTTTGTTATTATTTAATAAAACTGTATAATTTCTGACAGCTAAAACAGGTGAACCAAATAGCATTTAGTTAAATAAAACCAAATGTTTGATAGTCACTATAATTTGGTTGATATTAACATGAAATTATGTTACTATTAACAAAAAAATTCTTTCAGTGTACAAAAATGATTACCTAATCAAAAACGTTGCTATTTCTCGGACATTAAATCTTTTTTATATGAATATTTAACACTCGTTCAACTAATTGAACTATTGTGAATAATTCAGAATTGTTAAAAATTATTTTTTCTCAGTGAAGGTACCTACCTATCTATTAATTTAATTATTTGTAGTAATATCAAGTAATCGTTGCATCTATAAAAACCGTTATTACATATTTGTTAATTTACACAATTTACATATGGTTATATAAATTTTGCACTAAACTGTATGAACAGTTTGTCAGTGTTTGTCATAATATGTTTTATTTTTGTGTGGATAGATTCAATATATAGTTTGTTTTCTACAAATTCCTGATATTATATTAAATATATTTTTATTAAAGTTAATTGCCTCAATATGACTGATATTCCAAAGATGAATGCTTTTAAATAATAAATCAAATAAAATTACTATCATTTTTGAATATTATAATCTTTTGTACTTATACTAATAAGGCGTAATATAAAGATGCAACGAAAACTTAATAATCGGAAATATTTCAACCGTGATATTATGTAATAAAAATATAGTTATGTTATTCAAATATTCCTATCCATGGTCAGATAAATATAAAGATATTGAAATTGTGGATTTGATTTTAAAATTTTATTATCAGGTTATAAAGTACCTAAATTAACCGAAGAATTTTTTTTTGAAAAATTATGTAAAATAAAATGTAGTTATGTTCCATTATATTTACAGCTAAATGTCCTTAAAAGGATTCACAAACCAGTATCTACATAATGTAGGACTTTTGAGTATTTTTTAATACATACCAAAACGCCATGTCCCTTACGGGGTATGAAGTGAGAACCGAGCGCCATACTGCTATACTTTTTGCACACATTTCCGACTTCCTTTAGATTCATGCATCGTCTCATACATGCTCGTCGATGATTCAAGCTTTCTACGTTTCCTTCTATCAAAATATCATTCACATGGTCATGTCATCCCTTTCTGGGGCGGGCCCTGCTATTTTTTTTCATCTCTTACATCTATTTTTATTTTTTTGGTCAGTCGTTCATAATTCAATCTTCAAACCACAAGGAATTCACTTTCATTTTATCTTGCATTCATCATATTATATCGTTCTGTTACATAGAATTTTTTTAATTAATAAGCATATATCGCCGTGACTATAGATAATTTGGCTTCGGTGCCGACGGGCCACCTGGCTGTGGTTTCGATTCCCAAGCAAGAGATTTTTTATTCGTGCAAATAGGTATAACTATTCTGGACTGGAAATAATAGATAGCTGGAAATAATGTCAATTCTTCAAATGAATAGGTATTTCCCTACATCGTCGTGCATTCTGTAAACTAAGTATAAAATCGTTTAAACTAATACCGACAGATTCGATTACTTACACGTGTATACAACACATATTTCATTGTAAAAGGTCGGTTTTAATTTATATTAAATGGGAAGTTTTCATTTTATTCGAACTGAGTTTAATAATTTTAGAAAGAAATATCATATCAATAACTTATTATTGGTTTACCTACAAACAATCATAGATTTCCATGTAATATTTTATTATACGGAGTACTCAGTGCAATAAGTGAGTCATGGTATATCGCGCGTTTGACATTTTGGCTGGCAACATATTGCAGTTTTCCATATCTACATTTCAACACTTCTTAGATAGCTGTTCTCTAAATCTGAATGAACAAAGTGTTTTTTTCGACGAATAAAACAATTCACATTAGTCGTTATTCTTTATAGATAAACGATGTGGTCTGCCAAACTTGATCTCAAAAGTCCCGCGGAAAAAAATCCTCGCTTCGATTCATACAAAATTTGCTATAACTGCGACATCTAGTATGTATATTATATGAAAATCTATGCAAACAACATATATTAAGTACTGATCTCTTTTTTTTATATTATTTGTTGTTATTATGTATATGTTGATTTGAAAAATGTGTAGGTACCAATATGTTAAAATTGCAATCAAATATCCACAGTTTCATTAAATAACTATTTCAAATTCAGGTTAATAATGCCTATATCGTTGGCGGTACATTATTTAAAATATTATAGGAGTTTGTAGTCCTAATCAATAATCATTCCCAATTTAGCGATATTATGTTGAAGAAATAGAAAAAGTGTGTAAGAAAATAATATGTAATCAAAGAAAAAATGTATCTATATTGGTAGATGGACAAGTATGTAATTATTGTTTGCATGTAATTGTCTCCAGTATCCATTTGTATATACTAAACTACATACTGTAGAATTCATATTTTATTTATATGAATATTATATTATATAAATAGTAGATATATTATATAATAAAATGTAAACAAGAAAAAAAAAAGTTTTTTAACATCTCCCGTTGCCCGATTTATAATTTTCAGGAAGTGCGTGCCAACACTTACCAGGCAAATTGGTATAGGTAGGTATGTATTTTTATGGATTTTTTTTAAACCTAGCTAACACCAAAAGAAGTCATGCTTACATATAATAATAATCTTAATATAACAATTTGACTATTCAAAAAATATTTTTGATGCAAAATTATTACAAAAAAAACTATTTTATTTTATTTTTTGAAAACAAAAATGCAGGCATTTTAGTAGGTACATAGGATAATACAGACAGTGATACAATGAATTGGCCAAATATGTTTGATATATACCTACTACTGGGGGAAAAGTCTGGTCAAACAGTGATATTAAAACCCTTTTGACTACCCATATCATGGGAGTAATTATCATATGGAGTTTTATAATATCTTAAGATATTATATGAAGAAAAATTATATCCATGATAAAAAGAAAAATTATATCCATGATATGGGTAATCGTGAAGGTTTTGATTACACTGTTTGTCGGGAATTATGCCCCTGGTTAAACATAAATTGAAAAGAAACATTGCTATTAAAAAAAAAAAAAAAAAAGCGAGTGGGTTGTGGCCAACGCTATACTCCTCACCACCAAGTCACTCCACAAAGTATTCAAATTTTGTATGAAATTTTTCAGCATTTTCATGAAACGAGTTCACTTGGGGTCACATTTAAAAATTAGACAAAACTTTGAGAAGCGCTGATCAGATATCCTTCAAAATCTAACGGTGTCTACGCGAGTATTAAAATTACAGATTTGCATAATTTAAAAATAATCCAATGAGTACCTACTTTAGTCTATAATCGATAACACACCGTAGGTACATATAGCACATGCACATGCACTGCTCACACACACACACACACACACACAGATACATTGTGATGAAACTTTCAGAATACAATCTTAGCATGATAAAAATAACCTTCAAAATTGGGAGTTCATAACTCTCCACTATATACCCTTGGGGTAGTGAGGAGAAAAGAAAAAAATATTGAAACAAATGGATGAGACACAAAGGGAAACATAAAGGAATTATATAGGTATGTGAATAGGAAGTGTGACTTCAAAGCTTCTTACAAATTATATAAAATACCTCCACCAATGAAACATTACTTTTGTTATCAAGTGTATAAAAAAATCCCGAATGGGATATTTTATATAAGTAGGTATATATTTTTTATTTCAAATGTCAACTGGAATGAGGAACCTACTCGAGAAACACTGGTCTTCAACGAAAATTAGAATGGAAACGTATGGTAGGTACCAACACTTGGCAATCTTGATTGGTAATTAGGTGAGTAAACAAAAGTAAATAAAAAGAATTAATTTAAATGATCATATGTACCTAATAATAACAAATTTAAAATGAAGGATAATAATGAGAAAAATACGAGGTACTACGGTATTTAGTTACTAGCCATTTTTATCAATTTTTTATGTAGGTATCTTACCATACCCACTCCTTTTCATGAATTTTTAATTAATGATATTATCAAAATAATACTTGTACTATATTATATTTAGGCAGAAGAAACTAGACTATATTAAGAAAGATATTATTTTCTTAGCCACGCTGCCTTTTAAACAGGTTGGCAGGCATTTCATTAATCATTCTAAAAACTCATTATGTTCATACTTATTAAAAATAATTTCAAACAAAATTAAAAAACCAAATGACCTTAGTCGGCCTTAGTGGTTCAGTTGGTTGGGTATCTGACTGCTAATCCAAAGGTCCCGGGTTCGATTCCCGTTGGAGACACAGTTTTTAATTGTGTTTTCAGTCTGGATCTGTGAGACGATTAATTTCGTAAGTCTCCAGAATGTGGCAACTTGTTATTTATTTATTTATTTAATCTTTTTGTACATATAATAAGTACACTGGCGGGCTTATTGCCTAATGGCAATTTCTTCCAACCAACCAGAGTACCTAAATGATAAATATACAAAACAGTGTGTACTATGGCAATAAGTGAATCACATTACAAAATAAATGAACATAGCAGAAGAAAAGTAATAAAAGAAAAGAAAAAAAAGATCACAAAAACAAAGAAGATAGCTTATAAGAACAAATCATAGCAATGATAGGAAGACTGAGGGATAAGGAAAGGAAGAGGAGAGGAAGATGTAATTGGGTATAGTACCTACCTACCTGTTAGTTGTCCGAGAAGTAATATGAAATAAAACTAACGCATAGTTTCTTTCGCAAAATTCTCAAAAGTTATTTGTTGGAAACTATGCCTTACCATGATAATTTTTTTATTTTATATTATGTAGCCTCTCGGGCAACTAGCAGGCGCTATGTCAAATAATTATTTAACACGCACCCAATAACAAGTTGCCACATTCTGGGGACTTATGACATTTATCGTCTCAGTGATCTAGACTGAAAACACAATTAAAACTGTGTCTCCACCGGGAATCGAATTCGGGACCTTTGGATCAGCAGTCAGATACCTAATCAACTGAGCCACGTGGGCCGACCGTCTTCGTGGCTCAGTTGGTTAGGTATGAGAGTATATAGAATTGAATAAATGCCGACCCCCGCGCTATGGCACGGATGGTTATGAATTTGGTTATAGTGCGAGTGTCCTGGGTTCGATCCCCAGTAGAGGATACAATGATGACAATTTTATGACGAATTGTCAACATCACAATAGAGACGAAGTTGAAATATTATAGGCAATATTCACCAGTAACGTGATCACTTTATGTGCAAGCGCCTAATCTTATCACGTAAACCAGCCGATGACAGGTCGTAAGCCCTGTAGATGCCTTGTGTTCGTGATTTTCCCATAATATTCCAACTTCGTCTCTATTGAGATGTTAAAAATTCGTCATAAAATTTCATTGACTCCCGACAGGGAAAAAAATCCAATGTTTGTGTAGGTATAGGTAGGTATGCAACTATAAAAATATCCGATTTATTTCAATTAAATTCTCACGTAAATATGGCTCTTCTGCACGGGCTGGAAACACTGGGTCGTTGGAAGAAATAGCCATACGGCAATAAACTCACAATAAACCATTTGCATAGGGTTTTTTTTTAACATGTCTACGTAGGGGACGCCAGCTATTAGTATTTGGGTCCATTTTACTCTTCCGAAGAAGCGCACTACGTAGCGTTGGGAGGGGTTTGCAATCTAGAAAAGAGTTTATTAATTCGGATTTTAAAAAGACCCGGGTTGTACGAAGATGGAAACACAGAATTCGGAAGATCGTTCCACAGTCGGGAACAGGGTGCACACAGGGTGCAAGGAAGTGTTTATTATTAATATTTATACTTAGGATTTAGTTGTATGGACAGCAGAAGAGTTAACGTTGCACAAAGATCTATATGAGAATATCAAATTATTACAACTCAATAAGAAAAAAATATGAAAGAAAAATAATACAGTTCAAAACGCAGTGATTATACAGTTAGGTATAGGTATTTAATTTTTTGATCGAAAGTTCTTGATGGAATTCCATTAGAAATTCTTAAAATTTTTAATAAACATTAAAAAATAAAAAAGTCTATAAATCAATTCCACTAATAAACAGTGGAATCAAGTTATAAACCTTTTTTATTTTTATTAAAAATTTTAAGTGATTATACAGTTTTTTTTTAATTATTTATAATATTTTATTTATTTATTACGACGATAGCTAATTGCCTTGATAGTGTCCTAGTAACATTGCGTTTTGAATTATACATAAGTTATAATTTAGGTATACCTACCTTCTTCTTCTATCCTGGGCGTCTTGGGTTCGATTCCCACCACCAGAAGAGAAATTTATTTAAATTAATTTCTCACGCTAATATTGCTTCGCTGGACTGGAAATAGGTACTGGTTAGTTGGATGAAATTGCCATATTGCAATAAACTCGCCACATGCGCAGAGTGTAAGGAAGTGTTTATTATTATTATTATTATTCTGGGAGCAGGAGATCCAGCTATTCTTCCATCTCTTCAGTGGTCTTCTGGTCAATTGCTGTAAAAGGAAATCGCCGATGGAAATACATTTAGTAGATGGAACAGAGATACTACTAGGAACCCACTGTTATGTGACGCAAATGAAGAATTCATGATTATAAATTAAAATTTAACGTCTTGGGAAAAGAAATCACATGGGATGAAATAAAGGTAGGTAAGTATAAGACAAATAAAAACGAAATCAATAATAATTTCAATATTTTGCCGTGTAAACAGTAGATATTTATTAGTATTTCAATATAATTCAAAAAAACTAGATAAAGAAAGCATTGTTTAAATCCTCAACTAGTATGAATCTTAATTAGCCAAATTCACTACACACAAATAGAATCATCGGAGGCAAAATTGATACAATAAAATAAATTAGATATAAATAAATTTGGTAAAGTTTTCAGTTCTACCACCTTAGGCTTTTTTTAACAATAGCAAATTTATTTATAATTTGCAATGGAGTTCTACCAAGAATTATTGTATGTAGAAAAGTTAAAAAAAGACAATAAAATAATGTAGGTATATATAGGTAATATTTTACCTCTGAGATGTGCGATGTACCTACAGGTAAAACATCAATGACCAAACTAGTGGAAACCAAGTATTAAGGGCTACGAATACGATGGTGTTCCGGACACGGAAAGTAAGAAATTAATGTTCATACGAGACTACATTAAATTAATTTAAGATGCATACCACTAAAAAATAATATATTTTTATAGAAGTTAAAATATGATGAAGGTGAAGTGAAAGTTAGAAAGAAAGGGTCGACAGTCAACAAAATAAAAAGAAGTTCTAAAATAAGATTAGCTAAAATGATACAAAAATGTGTATAAGACAATGGAGGACAGGAAAAATATTGAAAGGGAGCTGAGGGAGGAGCAACTACCGAGAAAGATGACGCAAGATCGAAAGGTCTGGCGATTACGCACCAGCCTCCCTAGACAACGTGCCATTTAGCTCAAGAAAAGGAAAAAGAAAAGATAACTGTCACGTGACAACTGTCACTTCCATACATTGAATTATTTTTTCTTGTTTCTTTTCTTGAGCTAAATGACATGTCTAGGGGGGGCAGAAGCGCTGACCACAGATGATCTGGGAAGAGAAATTAAATTTTTGTTCCTTTTGGATACTAGATATTTCATTGATCATAAACTGCCTAGCTAGGTAAAACCTGTTCTGAGGCAGTATGTAAGTTTTCTTTTTTAGGCAGTATCTATGTTAGTTTTATTTTTTGATTGGTAGGTGGGTTCATTCGGGTTATCATTTTTTTATATCGATAATCTGTATCCTTTTCTTAAAGAAAATTTTTAATTTTATGTTTAAAATTCTTTCAATTACCTACCTATTATTTTACCTATTAGTCTTATAGATGAACAATTGGTACCTATCTTTGTTCGGATGTTGTAATAAGTCTAGGTACCTAGTAACAATATAGCTTGTAATAATTACAAAATCATTTTATATTGAATCATTATAAAAAAATATAATATAGTTGCTAGACCACAAACGACCATAACCATTCTGACGATACCGGTTATAACATATATTCTTTACCCTAATTGATTATATATACGGAGTTCTATCAAGAAGTGGCAGTTTTTAGCATTGAAAAAAAAACATAGTATTTTGTTTCATAAAAATTGACTTATGCCATAAATTCTCCATTGTTTACTGCAAGTAAGTCTAGTGTAAATAAATAAATATAATATATTTTGGTTAAATAAAAATGAATTATACCTTTATAATATAATAATATAGTAAGTTATGAATTTATTATAAAGGGTCGGTCGGCAAACCGCACAATATGGCCAATAGCTCTTGGCTGAGGACACTTCATTTGTGCTTCATTCATGGGCCAGAGGAAAATATTCAATTCATAATAATAATAATTCCTTCTCGCCATTGGTGTTTGTTTAGGATGGCGGTTGATGGACAGAGAATTATATATATTATATACCAACCTATATATCTACCTATCTTTCATTTCATTTTGCCTCTTGAAATAATCAATGAGAGTAGTATTATAAAGTGAATCTAGGGTTATTCGTTCATATTCATAGGTAGGTACATATTATGATATACCCAAGTATAATTTATAAAATAAAGTGCTTGTACATTTGTCTGTCTGTGCATGCTGTAGAATTGAAATTTTGAATAAATGTTTTCAAAAGGTTGAACTTGTACAATCGTTATTTTGAACGAATGCTTCCGAAAAGTCGAACTTGTACACTCGTTATTTTGAATGAAGGTTTCCGAAAGGTTAAACATGTACACTCGTTAATTTGAATTAATGTTTCCGTAAGGTTGAACTTGCATGTTTAATCGTTATTTAGAAATAAATGTTTCCGAAAGATTGAATTTGTACAATCGTTATTTTGAATGAATGTTTCCGAAAGGTTGAACTTGTACACTCGTTATTTTTTTTTAATTATTAAAAAAATACTATTTGTGACCTGTGACATTCATAAAACAAGTTAATAATATGTATATTTTTAATGTATTTAACAGGTACAATGTCAAATATTAATTTAACACGTACCCAAAATCAAGTTAATGCATTCTGGAGACTTACGATATCAATCGTCTCACAGATCCAGGTTGAAAACACAGTAAAAAAACTGTGTCTCCACCGGGAATCAAACCCGGGACCTTTGTCTCAAGAGCTAGGTATCTAACCAACTGACCCTCAATGGCTGACCATGTATTAAAAATATGATTTCCATTCATGTTTTTGATGAAATTTTTTCGCCATACAAAGATCCACTTTCCCGTAGGTACCTTGGGAACTGATAAGACATTGGTAAAGGTACTCAATAATAATTAGAAAAATAATGCGATATATTTTTTGAATATTATATTTTGAATGCCCTGTCCTCTTAGTTTCTTTTCTCTCCTTTCTCTACCCTTCACTAGTTGTTGTATATGTGTGTATGTATGTATGTTTGTGATGGTGTGTATGAGTGTGTGTGTATGTGTGTGTGTGTGTGTGTGTTTGTGTGTATATATGTGTGTGTGTGTGTTTGTGTGTGTATGTGTGTGTGCGTGTGTGTGTGTGTGTGTGTGTGTGTGTGTGTGTGTGTGTGTGTGTGTGTGTGGGTGTGTGTGTGTGTGTGTGTGTGTGTGTGGTGTGCGTGTGAGGGTGTGTTTGTGTGTGGGTATGTGTGTGTGTGTGTGGGTATGTGTGTGTGTGTGTGTGAGGGTGTGTTTGTGTGTGGGTATGTGTGTGTGTGTGCGTGTGTGTGTGTGAGGGTGTGTGTGTATGAGTGTGTGTGTGTTTGTGTGTGTGTGTTTGTGTGTGTATGTGTGTGTGAGTGTGTGTGTGTGTGTAAGTGTGTGTGTGTGTGTCTGTGTGTTTGTGTGTGTATGTGTGTGTGTGTGTGTGTTTGTGTGTTTGTGTGTGTATGTGTGTGTGAGTGTGTGTGTGTGTGTTTGTGTGTAAGTGTGTGTGTGTCTGTGTGTTTGTGTGTGTATGTGTGTGTGTGTGTTTGTGTGTGTGTGTGTTTGTGTGTGTGTGTGTGTGTGTTTGTGTGTGTATGTGTGTGTGTGTGTGTGTGTTTGTGTGTGTGTGTTTGTGTGTGTATGTGTGTGTGAGTGTGTGTGTGTTTTTATGTGTAAGTGTGTGTGTGTGTCTGTGTGTTTGTGTGTGTATGTGTGTGTGTGTGTGAGTGTGTGTGTGTGTGTTTTTATGTGTAAGTGTGTGTGTGTGTCTGTGTGTTTGTGTGTGTATGTGTGTGTGTGTGTGTGTGTGGTGTGTGTGTGAGGGTGTGTTTGTGTGTGTGTGGGTATGTGTGTGTGTGTGTGTGTGTGTGAGAGAGAGGGTGTGTTTGTGTGTGTGTGTGTGTGTGTGTGTGGGTATGTGTGTGTGTGTTTGTGTGTGTGTGTTTGTGTGTGTGTGTATGTGTGTGAAGGTGTGAAGGTGTGTGGTTGTGTGTGTGTGTGTGTGTGTGTGTGTGTGTGTGTGTGTGTTTGTGTGTGTATGTGTGTGTGTGTGTGTGTGTGGTGTGTGTGTGAGGGTGTGTTTGTGTGTGTGTGTATGTGGGTATGTGTGTGTGTGTAAACCAAGATATATTTTGATATATTTCTGATATGAAATAGGGAAAAGGGGATTGCAAAAGAAAGCAACGGTAAGTGCAACGCTGTACGGGTCTGCTATATATTCTAATAAAGATTGACAATTGAGGCGTCAGTTGCCAACTGCGCTTATATACTATATATTACTACTTATGTATACATATTATACTTATATATTACTGGTACACCGGATTCTCTCTATACACGTTTTTACTAACTCGCTTTCGTGTTTACCGTTTGAGAGAATACTTCCAACAATGCCAATGATATCAAACAAATTTATTTAGTTTATAGCAATGACATTTTTTTTAAAAAATGAATGTTGATATAACTGTTTGTTATTGATGTACTCCGATATCATTCATCCGATTGCGATGAAACTTTGATGCTTTATTCATCGCGTACCCGGGAAATTTTTGAGTTTTAATTAATTACTTTATTTTATATCTTACAAAGGAATTCATTATAAATTGTATTCTTGATATTCATACAACGATCCAGTAGCATTAAATTTACAACTCCCGACTGATAATTCCCTCGGAAGGGATTAAAGAGACGAACGGACAGACAGACATACGCACACAATCACATTTTTTCTTTGGGTGACATTACAACGTTTGTCGAGTATTCGCTAGTTGCGTATGAAAAATGTTTAAAATATTTGTAAAAAAATATATTAAGGGGCCATATAAACCTAAACAGCTCAATTTCAAATCAAATCCCTCAAACATGTTAACAGTGTGTTTCTAGAAAAAAAGTATAAGTCTTTTCAACATTTCTCTAGTGAATGTTCGTCAGACAATTTAAAAATTCAGCCTAAATTCCCATAAATAAATGATTAAAGTATCCTTTTTTACAGCATTTTTTTTAAATTACTGCATAACTATGTGTCGTAGAGAAATAAATCTTTTATACGCTTAAAGAGTGCATAAAATCAAAGTGAATGACCGATAAAGTATTTCAACTATGGTTTGTTCTTAAAATGCAAAAAATCAACAAATTTACGGTTTCCGATAATTTAAATCATGTATAAACCTTTTTTAACGCACGCGATATTTACCCTTACTAACGCGTAACTTCGTAGTGCATTGGGCGGTTTTAATATATCATGTTTTTAGTCACTAAGTTTAGCGTTATATGTCCTCTTAAGCGCTCAAGTTGAGTACATAATTATGTGCAAGGGTGCGGTAAAGTATGTAAAACTTTATAATATTCAAAACAAAAGTAAATTGCACCGTGTTTTTGAAACCGTGTAAAATGAAACTTCGATGTTTTTTTCTGCATTATTTTAATGAATGAATGTATCGTTGAAACAAGGAAAAATACATCCTTATATATTCCCTTAATTAAGTATAGATTGTGCGAGTCATGGCGAGATTCGAACATGCTTTAACTGGAAAATTTTCCACCGAGCCAATAACTTACTTTGATGATGTTTGATACTTAGTCTAATTGACGTTTTTGCTATTTTGTAGTACCTACGTATAGGGACCTCAGAGAAAAAAACCAAGATACATAGACTTAATCAAATACATATAGACTAAACTAATTCGAGTAACTCGTACTAAACTCGTACATATAGACTAAACTAATACGAGTAGCTCGTACTAAACTCGTACATATAGACTAAACTAATACGAATAACTCGTACATAAACTAAATACATATTATCCTTCATTGTTGGTTGTATATTTTCACAGTATGGCACTACCGAGTACTGACTGATGTTCGATAGTTAGTCTTATTGAGTCACAACACGTTTTTGTTATTTTATAATATAATATATTTATAATAGAACCTTCATTCTTGGTTGAATATTTTCACAGAAAGACACTACTGAGTACTGACTGATGTTTGATAGTTAGTCTATTTGAGTTGCAGCACGTTTTTGCTATTTTTTTACATAATAATCAATATACGTGGAGAAATATTTGAAATTCGTTTTCCCCGGAGACATAAATGCCACAAACAGATTCTAGGAGCGAATAAAAGAAGAAAAAGAAGAATATAGCTAGATATTCGTTATAACTCTATATATGTATGTATACCTACTAAATAACATGAGCAAGTACTTTTTTTGACTATTTTACCTGTCATGATATATAATATTATGTGGTGTAGGTACGTATACGCACCTCACACTTGCAATATCCCGAAGAAAATAGAAATATTATGTTGGTATGTCTATTGGAACATTGGCGTTTCAAGTGGTTCCTTTGAGAAGGATCGAATGTTGACGTGCTCCGAAAGAAAATACTCGGATTTTACACCAGCCAAAAATTCCATTCAAACGACAAAGGCAATATTTACATAAAATATATCTCATTGAATGGGAGATTAAAAACTTTCATTCAATAAGAGAGGAGACGTTATAGACGGAGCTAGGTGTGAGCCCTTTACAGTTTTATTTAAATCTTATTATCAATCTATTGAATATGTATCTATAATACCTTGGTACTATTACCCATTGTTATTAACATACATCTTTGGTGGGCGTTGAAATATAAAAATATTGGTTTCATTCGAACAATCGTTTCATGATATATATGATGATATGGGTCGACTTTACTTCCAACTTGGTGTTTTTCTTTGCATAAAGAGGGATCTATTCATTTCCCTGTCCCATCCCAGACCACCCCCAATATAAAATTTTAAATTTTAACAAGAATATTTATATAAGTTACACACGCATTACACTAGATTTAAATTTAACGACGGATATGTAGTTCCAAAATATAATAATAAATACGGTAAGAGAACGTTAGAATATAATGTACCTAAATGCTTAATATGATGCCGGCATCTATTAAGAAATGCCAAAGCAAAAATAATGTAATAATGCTTGCCAAGGAATGGCTATTGCGGTGTGAATTTATATTTAATTAAGATCACAAACAATTTTATTTTTTTTTTCTCATTTCATTTATTTTTATGATTTTAAAAAGATAACTTTTGTAACATAGGAAGGAGTGTGTTTGTTTGGGAGATCATCTTTGTATGACATTTGTATGTCTCTTTTTACTGTAATGTTGTTTGTTATTTCTAAAGTATACATAGATATTGTCTTGAGAACACGCCGACAAGTCTAGAAATTAGAGTTGGCGTGACTCATAATCATTGTTTTCTTTTTTGTAGTATCATATGTTTTTTTATTATTTTTCAATAAAAAAAAGTATAAATATATTAACATCTATAATTAAATTTTAATAAAAAAATACATAAATACAGCAAATTTATAACAGCTGTCAAATGTTATAGACACAAGTCTATCTTACATATTGTGACAATCATTGATGAAATTTTGCAACAAAATAATTGAAAAAAAAATAGTGAACAAATACAAGTATTCCTAAAAATATAAAACATGAATTTGACGCTTAATATGATTTTTTCAATTGACGTTTTACTCCTCACTAACCCAAGGGGAGTGGGGAGTTATGATTTCGTAATTTTAAAGGCTATTTTTTTATTGTGGATTATCAACTAGTATCATGCTGAGATTGTATTCTGAAAGTTTCATCACAATGTATCTGTGTGTGTGTGTGTGTGTGTGCTGCGTGTTGTGTGCTATGTACGGCGTGTTTATTTTACTTTATTGATTATAGACTAAAGTACTCATTCGATTCTTTTCAAATTTTGCAAATTTGTATATCTGATACTCACTTAGACCCTATTATATTCTGAAGGATATATGAAAAGTGCTTCTCAATTTTTTTAAATATCAAATATTAAATAAATATTTCAAAGTGACCCCAAGCTCGGGAAAATTAAATTTGAAATTTTTATTTTGAAATTGGTAAAAAGGCACATCACTTGTGGCACAAATGGCATTGAAAATCAAAAAATCAAGTTTTCATAATAAAATATTAAAATAAAATGATAATTTAACAAACTCATTTCATGAATATGATGAATAATTTCCATACAAAATTTGAATACTTTATAGAATGACTTGTTAGTGAGGAGTTAAGCGTTGGCCACAACCCACAACCCACTTGTTTAACATGCAGTAAAAAACGATAATTTTAGTTATGTTTGGTTTTCTTAACCTTCTTACATTTTTGGAATTTAACTTAATAAAAATTAACTGAATAATATTGAAAATTGAAAACAATAATTGTAATATGAACTGAATGAATAATAAAATAATTGAGGTAGAGTTATTCTTATTGATAAAATTTATGAAACTGAGTAAATAATCTGAATAAAGTGTATGGAACTTAAAAAACTAATGCGTAAGAATTATATAAACGATTCCAATAACACACGATGTCGACTAAATATACCCAATTATGAATCTCAAAGTATGTATTGTCTTCGGGATACTTGATGGGAAATTGACGTAAAAATAGACTTATTAATAAATTGTGAAATCATATCTCTCCACTATTCCATGGTAGTGGAAAGTAAAAATAAAATAGACTTATTAATAAATTGTGAAATCATATCTCTCCACTATTCCATGGTAGTGGAAAGTAAAAATAAAATAGACTTATTAATAAATTGTGAAATCATATCTCTCCACTATTCCATGGTAGTGGAAAGTAAAAATAAAATAGACTTATTAATAAATTGTGAAATCATATCTCTCCACTATTCCATGGTAGTGGAAAGTAAAAATAAAATAGACTTATTAATAAATTGTGAAATCATATCTCTCCACTATTCCATGGTAGTGGAAAGTAAAAATAAAATAGACTTATTAATAAATTGTGAAATCATATCTCTCCACTATTCCATGGTAGTGGAAAGTAAAAATAAAATAGACTTATTAATAAATTGTGAAATCATATCTCTCCACTATTCCATGGTAGTGGAAAGTAAAAATAAAATTCAAATATTATTAAATTATAAAATGAACTTAGTACGCACGGTCTGGTAGAAGCTACACGTAATCGCCCGGGTAAGTACATAACTATTAATAATATATCTACGCTTAGGCATAGGTTTTAGTGACGGTTCAAAAAACAAGGTTTGATTATGAATTCTTGTCAGCCCGGGGTGAAACCATTATTTCATTCAAAATTTCCGCTTTGTTTAGCAAGTAAACTGCGAAATCCCAAAGTAAACGCAAACTGTTGGAATATTAAGTCTCTGATAATATCACGAAGTGAACTTCAACTATATACCTAAATACTTACTTCTAGAACAGTTACTAATGATTTTCATCATGTGGCGAGACAGCTCTGAGAGAAAGAGATCCTGATACGGCGACCTTGGGAAATAAAAGTCATGTTTGATTTATAAAATCAAACATGACTTACTTAAACACAACACACTCCTGGAAACTGTTAGTGACATACATAACTACGACACTAGACAAAGAAACCTAAGAAACATTAGCAATAGAACAGATAGACTAAACAAATGACTATTATCCACCAGCATTAATTTGTATAGGTAATCAACTACCAGATGACATTAAGCACCGCCAAAAACTCCATTTTTTCAAAAAAAAGTTAAAACAACACATACTGCATGATAATGCTTTCAAATAGCTTTCCTGTTAACAAATGAGCCAAGTGACAAAAATTAGCGTTGGGTTAATTTGAAAATTTGTTTAAAAAGAGTCAACAAAACAAGGCGTGAAACACGGTACGGTAGGTGAGGCAGACATACATATATACATACATACACCTTGCACAAAATGTAAACACTGGGGGGTTCCTACAAAACCGCATATTTATCTTTTGCATCACTAGCTTGGTTGCTTGCTTACTTGCTCTTGCCAATATTTACTACCGACACAGAACTGAATCGGTCTATTATTATATTATTATCTTAATTATTTATAAAACAACTTTATAATAAATTGTTCGTTCATCCCATCATGGCATATTCTACAATAATAATAATAATAAAATTATTATACTACGCAATTTTTTGCGACACTCCTAAAAGTGCGTCACTCCTAAAAATGGACCTCAATTTAAACTCAATATTAAGGAATTTTATATGAAAACAATTTGATTTTAATATGATAAAATGATTCATGTCTTTTATAATCAATTTAAACTGTCGCGAAGTGACTCAAAAAACAAGTGGTTTATAGCTAATTAATAATTCAAAAACAAACATAGTTCATTGAATAGGATTAACTTGTATCATGCTGAGTTTTTATTCTGAAAGTTTCATCACAATGTATCTGTGTGTGCTGTGTAGGTACTATATGCTGTGTGGTATGTACGGCGGCGTTTCGCTTGGATCCCGCATTAGATTTAAAGAAATTTGAATAGTGCTTTTCAATTTTTTTAACAGTCAAATATTTCAATGTGTCCCAAACTTACGAAACTCGAAATTTGTTATTTTTATTTTCAAATTAGTATAAAGACACCCCACTTTCATAAAATGGCATCGAAAATTTATCGAGTTTTCATAATAAATGATTTAAATCAAAAATAGTTTAACAAACTCATTTTATGAAAATGCTGAATATTTTCCATATACAATGTGGAGTGACTTGTTTGTGAACAGTTTAGCGTTGGTCACAACCCACTCGGTTACGACTGGTGCAGATTTATCAGAAATAATATGTACAAAAAATACATACGAAGAAAATAAAATCCCTAACCGTACGGAATATCTTATTTCTTATTTTACAACCACTAACCACGAAGTTCACTTTGAAATCGTAGGGAATATCCTTTTTTACTACGACTAACCACGAAGTTCACTTTCTACATACACACTCAATACTTTGGGTTTCTTCCATGGCGAGAGTCAACGATATTTTATGACAAAGTTTTATATCTCAATAGACGAAGTTGAATAGTACATATATTTTATACGAGAACCGGGTTTATTTTATTAATTTGATTCTGTTTTGTACATTTTTGGCACATATGTATAAAGATATTTTTCCCAATACAACCCATGCATTAAGTATGAGTAGGTATAGGTTGGATACATATGTACATAATATATTATAGTTAGATATGCAAGTACCTACCCGGTGTGGTACGTCAATGACGCCTTTTCCCAGTGATGTTTACCTGTAGCTGGTACCTACACCACACTCTCCCTCCTGTTATGCATCACCTCTGATGTATCGACGCGCGGCCTCGTTAAAATCACCAATATTGTAAACACTAACGCCACCGCTAACTTAACCACCCATACATACCAACACACATATATCTTACTTTTTATATACAATCATTAAACATCCATCAAAGAACTGCTGAAAATATTCAATATGGTCGGAATATATTATGTTTGTACCTATATACATCTATTTATACGTCATATGATCAGTTGTAAACAGCAGGGCAAGATAACGATCATTTCATGAAGAAACTTATGCTAGTGCAAAACAAGACAGTTAAAACAGATATTTTTTTTAACAGTTGACAATAATTTAAAATAATATTTTCTATTCATTGGATGATAATGATTGTGTAATTTTGTAGTAATATTATAAATATCTATATTTATTACATCCTTGTGAAGATAAAGAATAAATAAAGGTGCTTAGGTAGATGTGCGGCGTCACAAGAAGAGATATAATTGTGTTTTCAGTCTGGATTTGTGAGACGATAAATATCTAGGTCTATGTTCAAATAAGGAAAATATGTGGAATATAGGACATCGTTCGTTGGAGTAGATCCAGAAGAAGACATTGGATGGACAGTGATAGACTTGCGTATATAGCGGCGAATGAAATCCCCTCTGGACCACCCAAGAGATGGAAGGATAGTTGGACTTCGTCATCCCAGGAGATATAGTTTCTGAAGAAAAGACCAGGTCTATTGAACTGCTGAAAATATTCAATATTGTCGGTAGAAGAAGAAATATACTTAGAAAAAACAACCCTTATCACACATTAAGGGTGCTGAATTTGACTCCCGGTGGTGACCCAGTTTTTAATTGTGTTTTCAATCTGGATCTGGGAGACGGTAAATGTCGAACCTAAGTCACCGGAATTTGGTAACTTGTTATTACCCCGTATTCAGTACCTAACTATTTTAACTAAAATAGGAACATAATAAAATTGTAGATTTTAGATTTACGGTCTTATTTCAGCGTTATAAAATATCAGCTTGGACTAAATGGAATAGGAAAGTACCTATAAAATATATATGACCGAACGTTCTTAAAAAGTAACTGAATTAGACGTATTTTGAATAATTATGAAAATGATAAAAATTTAATAATCTTCATAATTATTCATAATATGTCTGATTCAGTAACTTTTTCAGAACGTTCCGGCCAAAATAGGTACGTTCTTATTCCATTTCATTTAGTTCAAGTTTATATTTTATAACGCTGAAATAGGACCGTAAATCTACAATTTTAGAACGTTCCTAATTTAGTTATAGTTACTGAATACGGGGTACCTATTGTGTTCGTGTTAAAACAATATTTGACAAATTAGGTACCTACCTGTTAGTTGGTCGAAAAAAACAATTAATTAATAAAAATAAATTGAATTTATTCGTTTTTCGCATAGCTTCATTTATTTTGTATGAAATACGAAAAAGTTAAATTGTATCTAAATATCAAATGAATCAAGCTGGAAATTTTTATTAAAATTTGTAACGTGCATTGCCATTGGTAATACACAAACTCTGAAAGTTTCCGAGCTTTAACTGGTCGAGAAGTGAGTATGTTAAAAATCAATTTTAATATCGATTTTTAATATTGAAATTGATTGTCTGTCCATACTATTAAAAATCAATAATGAAATTGATATTTATATATACCTAAGGGTCCTATATACGAAAAATAGTCTGAATTCAGTTTAACTGACCCGTCCCATGGAACTGCGAATAAAATTTAGAAATCGATACCATTATTTGTGGAATTAATTTCCTGTCGAATTTTGAATAATATCATTATTTGGTTTATGTAAATGTTTCTTATTACCAATAAATGAAAATTGAATATTTAATAAATAAATAAATAAATATTCCTTGTCGTTAATGATAAATGAAGAATAATTATTTCTTACAGTATTTATTATTTTGAATATCTCTTTTATGCAATAATGCCAGATATTTCTCGGCCAATATAACACCACAACTTTCAGATGTATTTATACATATTTGCTTCGTCAGACAGACGAATAGACATAAGTGATTTCTAATATTAATAAGATCCATCGCCGGATACAGAAAATGGCATTTATAGGGATTGCCAGATTCTTACAATATGTATATGGAAAAAAATCACGACTACGGCCGACATTAAATTATATTTCCTAGGGAATATTAATGAATCCCATATATTTTAAAATATATTACGTATTATAAATTTTATTCTTTAATTTTTTCATTGTTTGAAACTGTCACTTCATGATAGAACTCCATAGTCACATAGAATTACTATAAAAAAATAATATATTTCGTTTTGAAATAGATGGTCTTCACTACTATTGCTCACCATTCTGACGATGTTCGGCATTGAGCGATACCGGTGGATGGGAATCAGGGGAAAACTAACATATTATTATTTCATCATAATGATATGTTTAATTTTTTTATTTAAATTTAAATGCTTGTTTTAGACTAAACTTTAATTTTATATTATTTTTCGTATTTTGTCGTATTATTATCTGCTGCCTATAATAAAATGAGATCTCTCTTCTACAACGAAAACCTCTGCAATATGGACCTATGACAGAGATGATGATGAAATTGTAGGTGTGGTCTGAGTTCCTATATAGCTATGAGACTTGGAAAGTTTACACTGTGAACAGGTTGGTAGCTTTTGAGATGTGGTTGTATCTCAGAATTCCCGAAATCCCTTGGACAGATCTGGTTTCAAACGCAAAGTCTTAAGTCGAGCCAGAACAACCAATCAACTCCTGTCTACAATAAAGGTCCGCAAGATCGCATGTCTATGTCACATAATACCACATAGTTCAATAAATACTGAAAGGCAAGATAGAAGATTGCTGAGAGACTGGAAGAAGATGATGGATGGATGGATGGACTTCTGAACGGCGCGGCGGAGCAGATATTCCGGACGGCACAGGACAGAAAGAGATTCGCCAACGTCGGGGGGTTCCTAACAGGTCACCGGAAGAAGAAGAAGAAGAAGAAGTAGCCTTATTATTATGACATTATCAAGACTAAAAATAGTTTGTTAAACAACTAAGTTAATATTCAAGTAATAAGTGTTGGAATTTTAGTAAATAAATGATCTCTCAAATTTAATATTTTATCTTATCCGTTATTTTTAACTTATTTACATATATTTTTAAATTCATTTTCTATAGTACTAATGTTTCATTTACTATTTTGTGATAAAGCTACTTCGTTAGACAAAGGGTAGAAATTTCATATTTATGCTCTGGGAGCTGATGTACTTCAGCTTCTATTATTATTTTTTCTTTCATTTTCTATAGTAGATACTATTGATAATAATAATTTTATTATTTTGTGACAGAGCTACCTTGGTAGACATAAGGCAAAAATGTTATGTTACTGTCTTGAGAGTTGATGTACATCTGTTTTTAATTTCATAATTTATGGTACTGTTGTTTATTTTATTATTTTCTGACATAGGACAGAAAAATCATATTTATGTTTTGGGAACTGATGTGCATCGGTTTTTACCCTCATTTTATATGTTACTGGTGTTTGTTTCATTATTTTTGGGTAGAGTTACTTTGCAAGACACTAACATTGCAGTTCACGGTATTTTTTCTGATTATGTTTTTTTTTTCTGTTTATGTTTAATTATCTCTGTTAATTATTTTGCATCAAAAAACATGTAACCACACACAAGGCAAATTGAAAGAGTACTGCCTCAGAACAGACTTGTCTAGTGAGGCAGTAAATTTCCAAATAGGAACAATTGTACATACTATGTTTATAAGTATTTTTAAATTATGGTTATTTTTTTGTTATTGTTATTTATATGTGTAAAAAACGGAAATAAATAATTTCATTTCATTTTTTCATTTCATAATACAAATGTCCTCACAAATCGTAATATTTATGCGAATTTCACTAGGTACTGACATTCTTTCAGAAGAATCTACAAACATGTAGGTCAAAATCAAATTAAGAGATGTAGTTATAACTTATTCTGAAACATGTGCATTTATTATTTTATTTATATTACATACCTATATTAAAAAAACACAGAAAAAGAGATAATAAAAAAACGTATTGTCCTTAACCAGAGTGCGAGCACTCGTGTCTATAATATATTATCATCCTTGTTGTGGTAGGTATACTTAACTATTCCAAGAAGGATAATAATATGACGCCACATAAAGATTCTAGAAACGTCAATGAGGTGAATTCATAGAACTTGAAACAGTAATTATAATAATAAAATCATATAGCACCATATTCGTGAATATAAATTCTGTACAACTTGTAGGTACTGTTTCATTATTCTGTGTTATAGATTCGCTTAGACGATAACATATAATATATTATGTTTTATAGTACAAACCTAGATATATTTTTTTTACTAGTTGCATGTAACACATGAGATACAACTGTCGATGGTGATAGTATGTATAATTGATGAATATGTACCTACTAATCTATATACATTAATAAATGCTTATTTTAAGATATTTTGTTTTCTATATATAACATGTATTTAATTTTTTTTAAATATCAAGTATTTATGTCAGGATAGGATAGTATAGAGGTCAGTATTTTTTCCTACTCATAGTATGAAAACAGCATGATGGTATCAAGGGCGTGCCTAGAACCTTCGGACTAGGCAAACCCTGAAAGAAAATTGGGAAATGTCGAAAATTCAATGTTTTTTAACATCGTTGTTCATTCGAGTGGCCATGAAAATATTTTGAAATCACATGCCAAAATAATATTTACATTTGTGGCCCTATCAAGAATCGTATCTACACACGGTTCATTTTTTAATCTTGTAGTATGGTTTCAATAAAACAAACAAAAAATATTAGGTCTTGAATTTATTAACATATTATTCATAGGCAAGCCAAGATTCTCAGCTTCTATAAGCAATTCCGCTACTGGATGGTATGTATGTATGTTGGAAATTAAGTATTCAACTATCGAGTCCCCGTAGATATTATGTAGTGTATACTGCTTTACAAATTGTATGAAACGATGTCGTCACTAAATGTTAAAAAATGTTTGAGATGTACTGCTACAATGCTCATATTTTTTTATTGACTAGTTGCATGTAACACATGAGATCCAACTGTCGATAGCGATAGTATGTATAGTTGAAGAATAAGTACCTACCAAACTATAAACCCATAAATACAAATTATTTAATATTTTAAGATATTTCGTTTTCTATACAACCTAGGTATGTATGTCAAGATAAGATAGTATGGAGGTCAGTCCTTTGATCCTACCCAGAATATGAAAACTGCATGATTTTATTTTTATTTTTATTTATTTCTATCCAAAAATATACAGTATATATGAGATACAAAATATCTTAATATAATATAAGCTTATTCATACATAGTTAACATACAATGTAAATATAAGTTATCTCATTTCAATAAATATCAATTTACCACTTCACTGGTGCTTACATAGTTTAAGCCATATCTTTTTGTTTGTATCTTTGTTACTAGCCCCCTCACTAGGCATAGCCTGTGCTAAGGTGAGCTAGTTGGAATGATGGAATGTATGTATGTTTGGAGATTAGTATCAAACAATTAAGTCTTCTTAGATATTGTGTGTAGGCGACTGCCATACAAATTGTATGAAGAAATGTCGTCACTAAATTCAATTTTTATAAAAATTGTTAAAAAAAAATTGAGATGTGCTAATACAATGTCAATATTTTTTATAGAAAATTAAATTATCTTGTTGGAGTGTTTTGGCTTTTTTCGATATTTTTAAAAAAATTGGAAATATAGGCAGTTAAACTCATAAATTTATCATAAAAAATATATTTTTCATAATAAATAATGTTTGAGAAACCCTGGAATTTTTTCAAAAAAATTTGAGATTTTGAATTTGTCTATGTTTGTTTCAATTTTCAGCGTTCTAGCTTCTATGGTTTCTGAGATACATGGAAAATAAACCAAATTTCCAAAAGTTGATAACCCCTAACTGAAACAAAAATTCACAATTTTGAGTATAAAAGTTTTGTAGGCCTATAACTATTTATATATTCTGAAATTTTGGGATCTGTAAATTGAGCGGGTCAAAAGATATAAGGGGGGGACGGACAGACACACACACAGACACACACACACACACACACACACACACACACACACAAACACAAACACACACAGACATACACACACAGACACACAAAACTCACATAAAATGTTCTACTCCGAATTCTGAGTAAATCCATGTACATACATACATACCATCACGCCATTTCCTTATTTGGGGTAGGTAGAGGGAACCGAACGCCAGACTCCTCTCTCTTGACATACATTCCTCGCTTCATTCACGTCCATACATCGTCTCATACACGCTCTTCTATTATTCTTACTTCTAACATCACCATCTTTCAAAATCCCATTTATGTGATCGAGCCAACTTATTCTTGGCCGACCTCTACTTTTCGTTCCTCTTTTATCAGCCTTGTATACTTTTTTTGTCAGACGGTCATCACTCATTCTTTCTATGTCAGAGAGAGACTTGACGTTTGTCCTAAGATAATTTTAATATAATTTACAATCAAAATCTTTTTCATACACCCTTTTACACATATCCACACATGCAAACACATCCTCACATTAACGAAAACACAAAGACACCTAATAATTTTTTTCATATGCCTAAAATTGTATTTTATATGTACTTTTTTATATTTTTTTATGACTTAAAATGTGTACTTTTGTACTTTATTATTTGTATTTTTTATATTTTTTTGTGCCTTAGATGTTAAGAATTCACGTAGCTGAAATTTATGCTTACTTATTGCCTAGTATTACCTCAGAACAGGCTTTGCCTAGTGAGGTAATAAATTCCATTTATATATTTCATGAACAATATTTTATATTTTATTTTATATTGTATTATGGAAATTAATAAATAAAAAAAAAAAAAAAAAAAATGTGGCCGAACCACCTTAGGGCATTTATTTTCATCTTACTTACGATATTTCTTTCAATCATACATTCTCGTCTTATGTCCTTATTTATTATTCTATCATACATCGTTTTACCACACATTCGTCTTAGTGACCTCATTTCAACCGCGTTCATTCTACTTTCATGCGTCTTCTGCCATGTCCATGTCTCACTAGCATACATTAGAGTCGGTGCGACGTCCATGTATGGGAACATATATGCTGCGAGGCCTCTAGTTGGTGTTATTAGTATGCAAAAAGTCCACTACGCCATACAAAATGTTCCTTCGTACACGCATCTTGGCTTAATAATGTCGATTCATTCAGAGAATTGAATTCTCATGAACGAATCGCCAGTTGGAAAATTAAATTATCTTAGTTGGGGGTGTTTTGGCTTTTTTCGATATTTTAAAAACTTTGGAAATATAGGAAGTTAAACACATAAATTAATCATAAACAAATGTTTTTCTTAATAAAAAATGTTTGGGAAACTTTGGGAAAACTTTGTGAAAAAAAATTGAGATTTTGTATTTGTCTATATTTATACCAATTTTCAGCGTTCTAGCTTTTATGGTTTTTGAGATACATGGAAAAATAAAGTAAGAATTCAAAAGTCGATTGAAACATATAGGTATTTAGTGTATAAAAGTTTTGTAGGCTAATAATTTTCTATATTTTCTGAAAGTTTAGGCTCTGTACATTGAGCGAATCAGAAGTTATGAGGGACACATAGGCCCAGTATTTCAGTCGGCCCTTAGGAGTTTAACTCAAGTTTAACAAAAATATTGCGTATTTCAGTACCTAATCTTCCCTTAAATACGTCACTAAACGACAAATATTTAACTCAACGTTTCTGGCGGATCGCGTGTCTTAATCTTGAGTTAAGTATTGTTTCTAGTCTTTTTCGCCAGGTGGCGTACTAATCGCCGCACGCTTTAATGTTTTATTTCATTTTATACTACAAATAACTATGCATAATAATTATAATCATGATTTATTTTTGTTGTTAAAATAAAAGACGATATAGATGTGGTTCATGTATTTAATATTTATTTTCATTTTTACATAATTACAAAGTATTGCCTGACAAACGAAATAAGCTGTCAGCCATGAAACGTCAGGCACGCAACTTTATTTTTGCGATGTGTTTTCATCCCACTTTTTAAATTGATCCATCCTGTTTCTATAAATATAATGTGTATTCTTAAATTTTCTACATAAGACACTATTTTACCATTATCACTTAGTTCCATATCCATCTGTAAAATATACATACATTTTGCATTGAAGTACTCAACTACGTACGTACGTAGTACATATTCAATGACATTTTTTCACTACAATGATTGATTTTAATGAAAAAAACATCGATCGGTATAAAAAATTGAAAAAGTAACATGCTGTGTAATGAAACAATAAAATAATGTGTTGTTTTAATAATAAAATAATATTTAGTCACAGCTTCGCGTCACGTATCATTTAAGGTTATTACAATTTTGACAGATGCGTTATAGACAATAACCATAGAAAAACGTAAAATATATCTATAGTTGAAGATTACGTAACCGACGTTTCATTTTGCACTGAAATACGCGAATGAAATTTAATCTTCCCTAAACTTTTAACTTGGATTACCAAATCCAACGATTTAAGGGCCAACTGAAATCTCGGGCCATACACACTCACAGACACGTTTTACTCAGAATACTGAGTAAATCCATATTTATTTAATTATTTAATGTAGCTTCTCGGGCAACTAACATGTGCTATGTCAAATAATTATTTAACACGCACCCTATATAACAAGTTGCCACATTCAGCAGACTTACGATATTGTGGTGGAGACACAATTAAAAACTGTGTCTCCACCGGGAATCGAACCCGGGATCCTTGGATCAGCAGTCAGATACCCCACTAATTGAAACACGAAGGTCGACATATAGAACATACAGAACATATATGCTGCGAATCCTCTAAGTTGGTATTTTTTTACTTCAAAGTTGGAAAAACCGTGAAAAATATAGACCCTGCATACAAATCTCGCGTATCTTGGTTTGATAAGTACTTTGTCGATATGTTAAGAGAAATAAATTCTCTTGAACAAATCGACTGTTGGATTAGAGGACATAAGAGTTTCAAAAATTCACAGTAATTATCTACATACACAAAATTTAGTAGGTAAGTACCTACATATATTTGGTTTTATCCCATTTTTCCTGATTGAACTCAGTTTTTTTACATTCAGATATGTTTCATTAAATTAATCACAACTTATTATGGTATGTAATCACAAGACTTTTTATCACGTTATTGTCCCTAAATTTCAAGTAGGTACTTAATGTTCTTACAAGATTTATCAGACAGAATAACGTCAAATTGTGATTTCATTTTCTAATTTCCATTAAAAAAAAAAAAGTTTTTTCCCAAGTTTTTAAATTTTTAATTTCAGTATTAATTATTAACCTTTTTTTTGTATTCCACATAATTTAAAATTTGTTTTTTATTTTAATTTAATTAAGATGCACGATTTTGTTTAAAACTTGACTCTGGCCAATGTTCCTCCATTTGAGGTTACAAGTGCCATTTAAAAAATACCTAAATAAATAATTGTCAAAGCGCTATGGTGCTTATCTATCGAATTAAATCTTAGGGTAACTCGGCGGAAAATGGGCACCTTAAGGTTTCATGAAAAAAAAGTCAAGAAATAGTATTCAAAAATTTAATTCGTACGTAGTAAACAACAACCTTTACCTTTCTGTATAACTACAAATAAAAATAATATCCAAAATTATGATAACAAGCTTACCAATTAAAAAATAACACAAAAGAACGTAAACCCATTTTACCCCAACTTTCGGGATAAAATGGGTCCAATGTATGGGGAAAATGGGCAACATTTATACTAAAAAAACCTAACATTTATACTAAAAAAAATAATAAATATATCCAAATGAATTATTATGAAACCCATTTAGCACAGATATATTTGATGGATGATATAAAATCGCATTGAGTATGTTACCACACAGAGCACAGTTCACAACGAACCCATTCCTCACCATTAAAATATTTGCTAAAAAGGATTTTGCACACAGGGCATTTAGCATTTTCAAATTTAGATTTTGTGGTTTTATTGGATTTTATGCCTATATCTTCAGATCCCCTTTTTCTGCCACGTGTTCCTACAGGTCGGTATAATTTAGGTGATGTGCCCATTTTACCACAAATGCGTATGCCCATATAAAGCCGATATCGACATTTTCCTAATAAATCAAATTAAAATATATAACGTAACATAAACAAGCGCTCAATATTACCAAATCATTAAAAACATAATGCAAAACATGAATTTATACTAACGTTTGATTATTTGTAGAAAAAAGTAATAACTTATTGTTAAAATACTTAGATTGTTTATAATAATAACGAAAATATTTGTAAAATTAAATTACTAACAATCGCGCGATCGTCTCCACTTGTGTTGTGCGACAGAGCAACGCTGCCAAGCCAAACTGATTGTGAATACTATAAAAATGTATCATGCAGTGAGTGAGCACTTTTGCAATTAGTTAAAAATTATTTCGCTAGGTGATTTTAGGAGATTTCTTAAACACTGCCCATATTCCCCAAGTGCCCATATTCCCCCGACTTACCCTATAGTGTAAATTTAACCAATTTTCAATTAAACCGAAATTTGGCAAACTTACCGAAAAAAATATTTTTAATCAATTTCGATGACAACATTAGGTAGGTATTCAGTAAATTAGTTAAAATTAATATTATTTTAAATATTAATTAAAAAAATGATTTAGATTTTTGTTTTGTTCTACATTGTATCGGATGTATCAAATCCATTTATATCGTTGAATCATATATTATGAAGATGTGTATATATTTTAGGTTTGTAAATCAATGTAGATATGTTCAGTGCAGCTGGGATATTGCACAGAACTGTCGATCGATTTAATGAATGCTGTTGTTGAAACATACAAAGGTGTTGGATTCAAACACTGGACATTAACCTCTGCCAAGATTATAAGCATAAGATTATATTATACATGGATGTAGGTACAAATATATCGCATAGGTACCTACATGGATCCAGAACAATCTGGAATTAGGAACTAGAAATAAGAATGGCATATGTGTCAATTAATATGTGGGATCGTTAGATAAGCTAACAAACATATTATATTTTTATTTTATTTTTTTTTTTAAATATATAGAATTAAATAAACCATTATTGCATAACAATATAAATATAAAATGCAATTCAAATCAGATATTTTTCAAGTTTTAGGTACTCTGATATTGCCTCACTAGGCAAAGGCCTGTTCCGAGGCAATGCCTATTCAAAACAATCATTTGTTTTTTTTTTTTATTAAGCAATTCACCTTGAAAAGAATGCTTTGTGCCAATTTAATGTTTACTGTTTATAAGGGAAGTTATTTTTGACCATATATTTAGATTATATAATAATATCAATTTTGAAATGACAGACAATAACAGAATTTTGGACAGATTGATATTAAGTGAGATTGATGAGTAATTTTGATGAGTAATCTGTATATACTTTTGTAATTGGAATTGTTTTTACAGTTAAAAAAATACGTGATTAATTGTTTCATTCTTCTCAATACACTGACAAAGAGGATTACTAATTTGTTGTGCAAGTATTTAGTCAAAATTTGAGGCATGCGTTTTGTATTTTTGTTTTGTTGGAAAATATTGGTTGATACCTACTAGGACTAGGACACGAGTGTGATCCGTCATTTCAAAACATTAGTATGATCCCTCTCACACTCTTCTTTGCTCCTGTCCATTAACCACTTCCATAATATTTTTTTATATTTATTTATTATGTGCGCATCAGTGGATCAGTAGCAATAACGCAACATCAGTGTGAGCTCGTCAATATATATGGTATAGTTTCTATCAAACTTCTTGAGCCTTTTCGCCTTGGAGGGGGGTGGTTTGCACATATACCAACCAAGCAAAAAGACACAAATTTACACTCTGCGCACTCACGTTACTGGCTCAAGTAGTTTCCGATAACTATACCTACCTAAGAAGAAAAAGAAAATACAATATTATAGTCTGTAGACTAATAAAATCAATATATGAATAGGAAGTAGGTATATTATGTTGAAGGAATGTCATTCATTCATGATTAATCATTTGATATCCATGAATCCTAAGAATCGATTAGAAAAACAAGATTATTTACGTATACTGATTTCAAACAATTTGATATAAAGTTCTAGTTATTGGCACACATTATTCAAATTTACATACGGCCGCTTTCTCCAAGGTCCCTCAAAATCGAACATCAGCTAAGTACCCATTCGAAACTTAAATCCTTAAGTGGCTTACTTAATAAATTTACATTTCACCAACAAATAACAGCCACACTAAGCTAAGGTCAGGATTAGTTTTTGTTATGTTTCCGGTGAACATGAATATGGACTCAAGATTTGTACTTTAAAAAATATGCAAATAAGAAATACATAATAAACTATAAAAATATCATTAAAATATTCTAACGTGTGAATTTCACGATTTTTACTCTATATATAAATTAATTATAAAAAAGTACTATTTTGATCTCATGAGTACAGGTAATTGTCGCTGGCGCCAACAGATGGCGCTAGCGGCGCTCGCTGTCAGGGTAGCCTTGTTTGTACACCAGTTTTTGTTTTTGACACATCATGTACAGACAGTTTATTTAGTATACACACCAATTTAGTTATTTTATTTTAATATTTGTTACTTTTTTTAATATACAATGCAACTGGCTCATGCCAGCCGCAATTATAACTACAGACAAACCTAACCAATCTATTTTTACCAAACTTTTGTAGGTTTGGTTTAAAAAATCGGTGTACATCCTAGGATATACTCGCTGTCATGGCTGTTTATTCGCTTCGCACTTGTTGATTGTTGAGATTGTTCGACACGGGACGCGCATATTTATCAGAGTATAATATTTAGCAGAGTATAATTATGGATAAACCAAGGAAACGTTCTACAAATTTTACCCCCAGTGAAAAAACTAAATTAATTGAATTAGTTTCAAAAAACACGGCAATTACTTCAAAACAAACGGATGGAGCATGTCTATTCAACGATTTCACGAATCCAGCCATCTTCCAAGATGATAATAAACAAAATATAACTTAAATTTTACAAAAAAAAGATAAATTCAATAATAAAACAACTCTGCGACGAAATCGTAACCCAAATATCTATCTGTCGAACGCGTTAAGTGACGCTTATGACGGTTAATCCACTAGAGACCGCCACTTAAAATTTTATGTGCCGACGTCGCTAAGCGAGGCTATGATTGTTTGGTGAAATGCAATTTTGCGCTAAGTGGTTCATAAATGTGATTTTTTAAGTTAAGGAGCCTTGGGGAAATCGGGCAATAGAATAGCCACTTTAGTCTTGGCACAATTTCTTAGAATTTTAACAGGACCACAAACTGCTCATCCTTAGAGTGAAAATTTTTGTACCTAATGGATGAATAAATGTGCTGTATCATTTTCTTTCCATTCACTTAGCTAAACCGTTTTATCATCGTCATCATCATGAAACAGTTTAGTTAGAAATCGTCTCCATTCCCTCTTTAAGTAAACTGTTTGGCTTTCGATATTTGAGTTAAATTTGGCTATTATACCTGGACGGTTTAGTTGTGTACACAAAACTGATGATTACAAGTAACCAAATTCTTTCAAAAAACTATAACTTAGTTATTATAACAAAACAAAAAACAAGTAGTAATAATAACTCAATGGAGTGGATGAAATTCAATGAAATTAATATTATCTTCTGACAGATGGGATTTGACGTGCAGTATACGTAATCGTATAGGATAAGCAATTATCAATGGGTAGCTCTACATACATCATAGGTGTATGGATACGAAAATGATTAATTATCTTTTTAAAAAGAAAACTCGCAATGCCGGCCATATAAAAATGATATGAAAGGAACCACGTTGGAGGTTGTATTGAAGGTAGCTCCTACACTCTAACCAAACAAGTTAGATATACATAGGTATGTATGTATGTATGTAAAGAGGTGATATGTGTCAGTATTTGTGTAGCCAGGCAACATCGTAAACGCATTTAGTGGGGTGTGGCCAGCAGGCGAATAAAGTGTAATATAATGGGCATATTATTTATTGAGAGGGAGTGGTAGATGGGAATCATGAGGGGCGTGAACTACCAAAGTAGGTAGGTAGGTAGGTACTCTCTACTGTATGTGTGTGTAGCCAACTGGAGCGAACACTTGACAACGTTTCACAATCCATGGGTACCAACTTAACTATATTGTCTATGCACATATAGGTATGTGGATAGGCATACCTAGACACCGGTTGGTACCTATGTAGGTATGTAAAAAAAGTAGATAGGTACCTACTTCATAAAGTACTTCATACTTATATGACGAATAAAAAATAATAATATAACTGATTTATAAAACGCTTCTCTGGGACTCCAACTGTCGATTCGTTCATGAGAATTCAATTATCTGAATGAATCGACATTATTAAGCCAAGATGCGTGTACGAAGGAACATTTTGTATGGCGTAGTGGACTTTTTGCATGCTAATATTTTATGCGAGTTTTGTGTGTCTGTGTGTCCCCCCCCTTATAACTTTTGATCCACTCAATTTACAGGGCCCAAAATTTCAGAATATATAAACAGTTATAGGCCTACAAAACTTTTGTACTCAGAATTGTGAATTTTTGTTTCAGTCAGGGGTTATCAACTTTTGAAATTTTGGTTTATTTTTCCATATATCTCAGAAACCATAAAAGTTAGAAGGTTGAAAATTGGTATAAACATAGACAAATACAAAATCTCAAATTAGTTTTTTTAAAAAATTCCAGGGTTTCTCAAACATTTTTTATTAAGAAAAATATTTTTTTATGATAAATTTATGTGTTTTAACTGCCTATATCTTTTTTTTTTAAATATCAAAAAAAGCCCAAACACCCCAACTAGATAATTTAATTTTCTATAAAAAATATGAACATTGTATTATCACATCTCAAATTTTTTTAAGAATTTTTATAAAAATTTAATTTAGTGACGGCATTGCTTCATACAATTTGTATGGCAGTCGCCTATACACAATATTATGTAAGAAGACTTAATAGTTTAATAGCTACTTAATCTCCAAGCATACATACAGAACCATCATGCTGTTTTCATATTCCGGGTAGGAAAAGAGGAGTGACCTCCATACTGTCCTATCTTGACATACATACCAACATGTGTTAAAAATTTCAATAATTTGGATTTATGGGTTTATAGTTTGATTTTTATTCTTCAACTATACATACAATCGCTATCGACAGTTGGATCTCATGTGTTACATGCAACTAGTTATAGTACCAACCTACCTATTATACATAATACATGTTATTTACTACTTTATCATTTATTTTCTTAAAAAATTTAATAAACATTAAATATAAAAAAAACTATTATAACTGAATTCCTCTGTTTATTTAGACTACAACCTACAACCGGTTTCGTGCTAAGCACATTTTCAAGTAATGTACTTATCACGAAATCGGTTGTAGATTGTAGTAAGTACCTATAAATAAACAGTGAAATTAAGTTATAAATGTTATTAAAAATTTTAAGAAATATTAATGGAATACCATCAAGAACTTTCGGTCAAAAAATTAAATCTAATTACTACTTTATCAAGTTATATTGTATCAGATATTATTATACTTGTAAAAAAGCGTTTTTAATAAATAAAGAAGAATGCAGGCCTGACGGGATTGAAACATATCTCAGTTTTTTAAATTGAATGTAACAAGAATATGTAATTTTTATATTCAATATGCGTTGCTAATATACATTCTAATAATATAAGTATAATCTAAAGGTATAATGTAAGTTGTCCGTGATGTAAAAATCAATAGATTTTTATAAGTTTGTGATGAATCGAGCTCTCCATAATATTATTATGCAAATTATATAAATATATTATCTTTTGCGTTTCTATGCTACGCTGCACTCGAACGATTGAACGTCAAATGGAAGAAGTGATTAGTAGTACCTATTATTAGTACTAGGGGTTCAAGGGCTGGTGAGGTCATGGGGAAATGTTCCTTGCCGTGGGGACATTTCTATAAAATACCATGTAATGCCAATTTGCAAATCTGCAAGCCACCAGCAAGTCCTATTCCTTAGCGTCCACGAGAGGTCTTAGACCCCGCGAACCCTGGGCAATGTGTTCACTAATTAAGTGACATAGCGAATAAGGAGGGGGCGAGGGCGAGTTTTCGGCGCCCTAAAACTGAATGATACGGATAAGGGAAGGAAAACCCTGACAGAAAACCAGGGCATGGTCTCATGCCTTAAGGTGGCGAACCTACCAGAGACCTTGAGAACGAAAGGTTAATCACCTCTCTTCTTGAAACCCATGATTACGAAACCAAAAGAAGAAAAAGCCGGACAGAAACTGGAATATCGATCACGCAAACGGAATAAGGACAACGATTTTAAACTCTGTACATGGAATGTAAGAACACTGTATTGCCCGGGGGCGTTGAGGGTTCTATGGGAACAACTGGTAAAATACAAAGCTGATGTAACTGCTATACAGGAAATACGGTGGCTGGGAAGTGGTCATATGGAAAAAAGAGAATATAATCTTTATTACAGCTGCCATAAGAAGTACCATATACTGGGGACAGGTTTCATTGTGGCAAAAAGAATGAAGCATCTGGTTATAGATTTCAAACCAATAAGTGAGAGATTATGTGTTATAAGGTTGAAAGGAAAATTCTTTAACACAAGCATAATAAATGCACATGCCCCCACGGAAGAAAGCACAGAGGAAGATAAGGATGAATGGTATAACTTGTTGGAAAGAACATATGATTCGTGTCCAAACAATGATATTAAAATTGTTCTTGGTGATATGAATGCAAAAGTTGGAAGAGACTCAATGTATCATCCTGTAATCGGTGCAAATAGCCTTCATGAGACTCATAATGATAACGGTGAAAGGCTGATAGATTTTGCTACATCACATGGAATGTCTGTTGGAAGTACTATGTTCATCCACAAAGACATACATAAAGTCACATGGAGGTCTCCGGATGGCCGCACAAATAATCAAATCGATCATATTCTGATTGACGGAAGACACATATCCAACCTCATCGACGTACGAACCTATAAAGGAGCCAACTGCGACTCTGACCACTTTTTGGTGGTTAGTAAAGTCAGAGCACGAATTTCTAAGGCCAAAATGCAACCAACAGAAAGACAGAACAAAATAAATGTTGAAGCTTTAAAGGACTTAGAGATACGAGCAAGGTTCAAGGAGGAATTGAATAGGATAAACAATAGTGTCGACTTCAATAAAACAGCAACTGAATTATGGAAGGACTGCCAAATAAATATCAAAGAAGCAGCCCTAGCTGTACTTGGAAACGTGAGACAGACAAGACGACCTGAATGGTTTGATGGTGATTGCATGAGGGTGACAAATTTAAAGAATGAGGCATATAAGAAAATGCAACAGAGAAATACAAGGGCCACTCAAGAAGAATATAGAGAGAGAAGACGAGAAGAAAAGCACACTCATAAAAGGAAAAAGAGAGAATATGAAAAGCTGAGGCTGGTGGAATTGGAAACATTGAAGTCTCAAAATGAAACAAGAAAGTTCTACCAAAGGATTAACCAACAGCGGAAGGAATTCAAACCCAGAACAACTGCCTGTAGAAACAAAAATGGTGAAATTCTTAATGACAATGTAGATATCCTTAAGCGCTGGGCACAACACTTTGATGAAATGTTGAATAACGAAACCACCACAAGAGAATCAGACATAAATATCCCCCCCTTCGAACAAAATGAAGATGATCAACCGGACCCAACCTTGGAAGAAGTAGACAAAGCATTAAGCCTACTCAAAAATAATAAGTCTCCAGGTCACGATGGAATACCAGGTGAGCTACTCAAATACGGTGGAGAGACAATAGGTAGACTCATGCACACAATTATTGGTAAAATATGGGACACTGAATCAATACCAGAAGAATGGAATACTGGGATTATATGTCCACTACATAAAAAAGGTGACACAATGGACTGCAGCAACTACAGAGGTATAACGCTCCTGAGTTCAGCCTATAAAGTGTTTGCAGGGGTTCTATTCATGCGACTTATGCCACATGCAGAACATATAATTGGGCAATACCAAAGTGGTTTCAGGCCAGGAAGATCGACAATTGACCAAATTTTTGCCCTTAGGCAAATACTGGAAAAAACGCTCGAGTATAATATAGAGACCCACCATTTATTTATAGATTTTAAGGCAGCATACGATAGTGTCAATAGAGCGACATTGTACGAGGCCATGATGGAAATGGGAATACCATTCAAACTAGTAAGACTAGTGAGAGCAACATTGCATGGTTCAAATTGTAGGGTCAAAATACAAACCAGCACCTCGGACATATTTAAAACCTATAATGGCTTACGGCAGGGTGATGCATTGTCTTGCCTATTATTTAATATAGTACTAGAGAAAGCCATCAGAGATGCCAGAATTGAGACAGCAGGTACAATTTTTCGCAAATCAAGCCAGATACTTGCATATGCAGATGATGTTGACATAATTGCAAGAACACCAAATGATGTAAAACAAGCGTTTATACACCTGGAAAATGCTTCTGCCAGAATGGGACTTCAAGTGAACTCTTCTAAGACAAAATATATGATTGCAGCTAAAATGTCCAACCATAGAAATGCCCAAGAAACTCTGATTAGTGCTGGTAATCATACCATTGAAACTGTGGGGTCGTTTCAATACCTAGGTTCAATAATAACCAGTAACAACGATGTTAGTGTCGAGATTAAAAGACGAATAGCTGTGGCAAATAAATGCTATTTCGGTATTCACCGACATCTCAAGTCCCGATTGTTGACACGAAATACCAAGTTGTTATTGTATAAAACATTGCTGCGACCAGTACTTGTATATGGTGCTGAATGCTGGGTTCTTAATAGGAAGGATGAAAAAGCGCTGCTGGTTTTTGAACGGAAGGTTTTGAGAAAAATCTTTGGGCCTCTTTGTGAGAGTGGAATATGGAGGATAAGGTACAACCATGAGCTGGAGAACCTTTACAGTGATCCTAACATAGTAAAATATATTAAAATACATCGGCTTCAATGGTTAGGGCACGTTCAGCGAATGGAGGAATGCCGAATTCCAAAGAAGATTCTCGACACACGACCGGAGGGGAGACGTGGTGTGGGGAGACCCAAGCTGCGGTGGATGGACGGCGTACAGGAGGATCTAAAGAGGATTGGCGTGACAAACTGGAGAATGCAGACGATGGACCGGTCTAAATGGCGAAAAATTCTGGAGGAGGCCAAGGCTCACAGTGGGCTGTAGCGCCAATGATGATGATGATGATGATTATTAGTCTTCTGCAGAAAATATATCCCCTATGTATGTACTATAACTGACGTTTTGATTTTTTTTTACTCTCCACACTATGGAATAGTGGAGAGTCATGATTTCACAATTTTTAAGCGTATTTTTTACATCAATTTCTTAACGAGTATCATGTAGATGTAGAGAGTCCATACCTACTATGAGTTTTATGACAATTTTTTTTGTGTTTTTGGTGTATTGTGAAAAATTTTGTCCTCTGGGAATCTTATATATTTGTTTAAAAATCTAATATAAATGTTCTTCATAAAAATGCATTTAGAGATTGTCAACAATTTAAGAAGAAAAAATGAACACTTACTCTGGTGTGGAGAGTTTAGTGTTGGCTACAACCCACTCATTTTACATAGCTGTTATCTGTTACAACAGTAGGATATTATAAAATAATTTTATGAATATTGTAAATAACTTACAGTTCGAGAGTCTAATAATATATAGTTTTGTCGTATAAAATCATAGAATATGTATTTTCATTTTAATATTATGACATCCGTTAGCGGATCGTGTCTGTTTTATATAAGCCGACAATTATTTTTCTTTGCACTAGATCAATTTTATATAAATATTTTTATTACGTCTATACCGGTGGTATCCGTCAGAATCGTTGAAATTATTTACTGTGACCATTTGTAGGTACAAATAAAGATGAGATTGTAATATTTTTTTGCAATGCTGTGTATGAATATATTGATTCGATATGCCTAAATGTTATTTTGAAATTATGTAAGTGGACAAGCATAATATCAACATTTGTTTGTGAATCCGACTGTTAAATCATTGCGAATATTATTCGCCTCACTCATATTTATCACAGTTTCAAACATGTACATATGCTTTTTGTAAATAAATGTTTCCTTTTTTACAATATTTATTTACCTATTTATTAATTTACGGCATATATTGCCTTTTATACAAACATACATAAAAAACAAACATCGTAAACAAAATCACAGAAAATAATTCAATAATAAACTTACGTAAAAAAGGACAAACTTATCTTTTTTTAGTTTGTTAACATAATAAACTACAAAAAATAGAAACAATAACATAATTGAATTAATATTTCGAATATTTTTTATTATTGCATATGCGCAAACATTGGATTTTTTCCCTGTCGGGAGTCAAAGATATTTTTTTAACAGATTTTTAATTATCTCAATAGAGACGAAGTTGGAATATTTACTGTAGGGGAACCGGGAAATCAAGGCACCTACAGGGCTTACGACCTGTCATCGGCTGGTTTACGTGATCACTTTATGCGCTTGCGCAACGTTCACCAATTATGCCTTTTTAATGAGATCCCTATCAATTCAATTTTGAAAGTTCTATATATTGTAATACTGAAATTCTTTTCGCTTGAAAATAAGGAATTTTTACTACAGCCATCTATGGGTGAAATTATGAACAACAATCTTAATATTTTTTATTTATTTTCTTGTAACGCCATCTATTGAGAGAATTGTTTTTTTTTTTGTAAATAATGAAAGCTACAATTCTTATATCTGAGGTGACAATGCATTTTTCGCATAGAAGTCACCAGCCGATGACAGGTCGTAAGCCCTGTAGGTGCCTTGATTTCCCGGTTCCCCTACAATAAATATTCCAACTTCGTCTCTATTGAGATAGTTAAAAATCTGTTAAAAAAATAATTAAATTACATTCTTCTTTCCTTTCCATTAAATTGTATACCTACATATAAATATGCAAACCAGAATATTACTCATTTTATTGGATGGTAGGTATGTTTTGTAAATGTTTCAATAAAGTGTCCTAATAGTACTTAATAGAGAGGAAGAATAGGTACATCAGTCTGATAACCATAATCATTGCCCAACAAGTCTTGTCCAACCGCGGCGAAATCAAAACCCTCATGATTACCGACATCTTGGATATAATTATAATATGGAGTTCTATAATATCTTTAGATGTCACAGAACTCCATATTATGATAATTATATCCATGATATGGGTAATCACGAGGGTTTTGATTTCGCCGGTTGGACCAGACTTGCCTCCCTGATTTATTTTGAAAACGAAATTTTACAGTTTACCCTTCTATAGCGGTTTCATTTTTGTAAATGAAATAGATAACCTATATTACACTGTAAGTTGAATTCCCAAATAGGTACCTAGTATAAGTTTGTCTAGAAAAATAAGTGGTTTTGATATACATATTATATAGTTATATATAGCAAAAACGTTCGACAAATTTCTAGGTGCCATCGAATAAAAAAAACACGTAACCCTGCTTTGATAATATTAGATAATAATAATTATAGCGCCGTTTAATGATTCACGATGTTGCTTTTGAAACAAAGTTGTGTTCAGTTGTACAGAGAAAAAGCTATTGTTTTGAAAATCGCAAAAATCTAGAGGAAATCCATTCTTGAAATCGTCGATAATAGTTAGTTTTGTATTATAGAAATTGAACTCAGTACAAATTATTATGTTTTCATTTTTTTTATTTGTTAAAACCTTTAATAAATAAAAATAAAAACTTGTTTAATACCAATTTCACTATTTATTAAGACTACAACCTACAACCGGTTTCGTGCTAAGCACATTTTAGAGTAGTTAATAAGGTGCTTAGCACGAAACTGGTTGTAGTTTTAATAAACAGTGGAATTAATTTTAAATACCTACGTTTTTTTTATTTATTAAAAATTTTAAGAAATTTAAATGGAATTCCATCAAGAACTGACAATCAAAAAGTAAAATCTTATTTTCTAAATATATTTTGTATTATGAAACGGTTACATAATACAATCAACATATTAATTCCGTACTATCCTTATTTAGACCATCAAATGGAAATTAACTCTTTTCTGAATTCTGATCCAAACAATACCTAAAATATTGTAAGAAGTATATTTTTTTGACTCGGTTCATTAACAGACGAGTAATTTTTACGTAGCTTTAGCCAAACACATTTGTCAGCTATTTGGTAGCTATTTCCAGCCACATTCTTTGTATTTGACATGGATGATAATTACTTGTCCATCACGTTTGGTTCAAGCGATGATCACACTACCGAAATACATTTTTAACCGCCCAAAATCTGTCACACAAATATTTATCCTTGCTAAGACCATTATTCAAATGGGCACATAATATATACATGTATATATTATTCGGGTAAACCAAGGACTAATGAAACTGATTGTATTAATTTGTAAACTAATATTATTTACATGGCTAATTAGTGAACCTACCTACCTAACACATAAACCATACCATTGAAAAAGCACAAATTCCAACACTAGTCTCTTTGCCAAGAATATTTTGATGAATTAAATTGTTGAATACGCGTTTTAGGAAATAGTTTGCATCTTTTAGTTATGTGTCTACTTTGAGGAGAAAAATAAAAAATTTTGTGAGAGCCAGTTAGGTACCTACATTTGAATAGTCCTTTTTCTCGATTTTTCAAACAGTGTCATGTTTTTAAAATGTTTTTACTCTCCACACTATGGAATAGGGGAGAGTCATGATTTCACAATTTTTAAGCGTATTTTTTTAAAATAAATTTCTCAACGGGTATCATGTAGAGAGTGCACACTGTGAGTTTCGTCATGATGTATTTATGTGTATGGCGTACGGCGTACGGCGTACGGAAAATCCTTTTTGTGTCCTCTCTATACAGCCCAAACTATAAGTCCGATCGACTTCATATTAACATCATATGTGTAAATTGCATAGACCTAGAGCTGATTTCTTCTCTATGAATTCATCATTTACGTTGTTTTTTGTGTCCTCTCTGCAGCCCAAACTATAAGTCCGGTTGACTTCATATTGATATCATATGTGTTAGTGTTAAGTCCATAAACTTAGAACTGATTAGTTTTCCATAGACAACAGTTAATTTTTTCTCAATGTTTCTTTATGATTTCATTGTGTATTCAAAGTTGGTCAATGTTAAAAGAAAAATATTCAACGGCTTGAAAAATTATATTTTATTTAATGGATTTTTGTATGAAACTTATATGTAACTAGAGAATTTTTTTATGTTTGGCAATGTTCAGTTCTTTGATTTCATATTGATATAAGAATATTAATAGCTTGAACTTAGAATTGATTAGCTTTTCATAGATATCATAAAAATTCTTAATATGATATCACGTGTCAAAATTTTCAAAATGCTCTAACGCTCTAAAATTTATATTCCTGGTAGTAAAATTTAGAATGGATAAAAATGTATATAATTAGATAAATTTCTTATGTATGGAAAAGTTCAGTAATTTGATTTCATGTTATAATGTAAAGAGCTTGAAAATAGAACTGATTAGCTTTCCATGAATAACATAAAATTACTTCATATGATATCACGTGTCAAAATTTTCAAAATGCCTTCGAGTTCTTTAAAACAAAATTTATCTGCTTTTACTAAAATATTTCGTACAACATAAGCATTCTTCACCATACTGCTTTAATAGTTTGTCTATCTTAATATAAAAATATACTATCGTTAGAAAATTTATATTCCTGGTAGTAAAATTAAGAATGAATAAAATATTTCATATAACATAAGCATATTTTACAATATTGAGATTGTCAACATTTGAAGAAGAAAAAATAAACACTTACTATGGTGTGGAGAGTTTAGTGTTGGCCACAACCCACTCGATTTTCCTGATTGCAACTTGACATATTTTATAACTATGCATGCGAGACATAGACATAAATGCTTGAATGTAGAATTATCCGTATTCGATTACTTCAAGCTATAATTTAACAAACTAATTTCATAAAAATGCTGCATATTTTCCATACAAAATTTGAATTCTTTGAAAAGTTTAGCTTTGACCACAACTCACTCGTTTTATCTTAGATTAGGGGGGCATGTCTGGTCCAACTGGCGAAATCAAAACGCTCGTGATTACCCATATCATGGATATAATTATTATATGAAGTTCTATGACATCTAAAGATATTATAGAACTCCATATATTAAATATATTATACCTTTGTGTTTTCTCTATGGTGAAGGGAATAAAACATAAGTACATACGTAATCTAAAGTAATAAAGCAATCAAAATGTTAGTGTATGTGTGTGTGTATGTGTGTGTTTGTCTCACGCCTTCTGAAAAACCAAGAGCATCTAAAAATCTAATTTATGTGCGAACGTGTACCTGTATACCTGATGCAGTGTCACGCTAAAAATAATGCGATAAAAATGCTGAATTTTAAAAATATTTCAATAATTATTTTTTTCATACAAAATTTTCCAAGTCATATCTGTCAAAAAAGTGTACATTTTGCACGCAAATATCTGTTAGTTTAAAAGTTAGAAGTACGTATTTACACAAAAAAAATATATTTTGAAGTATAACTTAGCGTTTAAGTGAAAAACATGGTGAATATTTGGTATAATTATAATGTTTAACTTATTTTTAAAGTAAGCCTTTTGTACATAAACGCCGCCATTTTAATATCTTTTCATACAATATTTCATTTTCCCACCGAATGAATATGTTCTTGAAAATAATAAACCTTTGAAATAAATGTAATTATGAAATAATAAAATGAAACACAAGACATTACGGCAAGTTTTAAGACGTATATTGTAAAAGTCTGTTAATTATTAGTAAAGATATAGGCATAATAAAATTGCATAATTTGTATATAATATTTGATATTTCGGACAATTTTCATTTTTATGGCATCGAACAAACCAATGTAGGTACCTACCTACATATCCAAAAAAATGTATCGAGCCCATTTGATAGTAATATTTTATATGTTCGATGGTTACTATGGTTACGGAAAGATTCTGATATTCAAATAAAATTTGTTATGAATCGAAATTATTTAGAACGTTGTTGTAGGTAGGTACCTACCTAATACTATTTACTTACAAATCAACAATATACTGATTTCCTATAGGAAAATTATTTTATTTATTTATTTATGTATGGATGCATGTATGCTATGTGCTCCTAAACCGTTTGTCCGATTACAATGAAACTTTGGTGAATTGTCGAGCGTATGCCCGGGATGGTTTCTGGATTTAAATTTTTTTCTTATTCTTCTTCTTCTTCGTGTATTTGGTCATTTTACCAATGAAAGCGGAATATCCTGGGAAACGAAGGTCCGACTGTCTCTCCATTTCTTCGCAGGTCTTCCAGGACGGTTCCTGGATTTAAACTTTTTTCTTCTTCTTCTTCATCGTGTATTTGGTCATTTTACCTATGAAGGTGGACTAACCTGGGAGAAGAAGTTCCAATTGTCCTTCCATCTCTTCGCAGGTTTCTGGATTTAAACTTTTTTCTTCTTCTTCTTCTTCTTCATGTATTTTTGGTCATTTTACCTATGAAGTTGGAGAATACTGGGAGAAGAAGGTCCAACTGTTCTTCCAACTCTTCGCAAGTCTTCCAAGACGGTTTTTGGATATAAACTTTTTTCTTCTTCATCGTGCATTTGGTCATTTTACCTGGACATTTTAGGTGGACTATCCTGGGAGAAGAAGGTCCAATTTTCCTTCCATATCTTCGCAGGTATCTGGATTTAAACTTTTTTCTTCTTCTTCTTCGTGTATTTAGTCATTTTACCTTTGAAGGTGGAGTATCCTGGGAAAAGAAGGTCCTTTCATCTCTTCGCGGTTCTTCCAGGATGGTTTCTGGATTTAAACTTTTCTTAAGCGGCTGAAGGGACGGGATGTAATGAAGGGAAGGGATGCACTAAAGGGCCTGAAGGGATGGGAGGTATAAAAGGGCCTAAAGGGACGGGAGGTACTGAAGGGCCTGATTGGAAGGGACGTAATGATTGATTGAAGGGATGGGAGGTACTGAAGGGTCTGAAGCGACCGTTCGTGGAGTCTAATTCTTTTTCTTCGTTTTCTTATTTTATATAGAACTTTGGTGAATTTTATACAAAACTATTTCCTATGGATTAATCTTCTTCTTCTTTTATGTAGACCTTTTAGTCAGTTTTTATACAATCTATTTCCAATAGTCTAATTCTTCTATTTTATGTATTTTTTCTTATTTTATGTAGACCATTGAAATAGTTTTTTATACAAACTATTTCTTATAGTCTTATACTTATTCTTCTCTTTTTTATTTAGACTTTTGGGTTAGTTTTAAGTCTAATAGTCTATTGTGCAGAAATATTATTAACGATATGCACACTTGATGAAAATACATATGTAAAAACGAATGGGATGTGGGATGTGACGATGTAACCTGCACTAGAATCTTTTCAATACTTTTGTTTAATCAAATTTAAACCATTTATATCATCCTATTTTGAATAATTTTCAACACCTTCATATTTGATTTCGTTGACGATATTTAAATAATGGGGGTTGTGGCCATTACTGAACTCTTCACAACGTTTATATTCAAATTAAAAACTATTTATTATAGTTTAAGTCTTTTTCTTCTTCGTTAATGTAGACTTTTGTGTCAATTTTAAGTCTATCAGTCTAATTGTGCAAAAATATAATGCACACTTGATGAAAAAATATAAAAACGAATGGGATGTGACCAACACTAGATCTTTTCAGTACATTATTTAATCAAATTCAAACCACATTCCAACATCCAAAATTACTAAATTTTCAATAGGTATATATTACAATTTGTTTTCGATGATAATATTTAAAAATGGGGGTTGTGTACAACGTTGATAAACTGTCATATTTAAAACCATTTCGCGTAGTCCATGCGTGCAGAAATTGTATATTATATTTCATTCACACTTGAATGAAATATAATATACAATTGAAATATAATATTCACAAAAGAATGGGTTGTGGCCATCACTTGAACATTTTACAATGCTTAAACTCAATCAAATTTCAAACCACTTTTCATAGTCCGATATTGCAAAATAATTGGGTGACAATATTATAAAAACGATTGCTTATTCCTTCACAGTTTTACATTCTTGGCCAACGGCGGGACATAAAGGCTAGTGTAAGAATAAAACATACATAATGTAAGTGTGCGTATAGATAGGTACTTACTTAGTTACAAAGTTAGGCTGTTCAGTCGAAGTAAGAAGTGATGTGAGGGTGCAAGGAAGGAAGGAAGGAATGGCGGTGTGAGGGTATGGCGGAATGGGTAAAATAGAGAGGAGGGTGAACTCAACTTTGGGATACAAACAGCTGGCGAAATTCCCGCCAACAATATATTCCTTACAGATTCTAATATACTACCATTTGGTAAAGGTTTATATAGGTACATTGTAGCATTTTGTAGCTACCCACCTTATATTGTTATTTGAACGCGCTATAGATTCAGACATCTTCCATTCTGTTTTATAATTTGATGCATATTTGTTTGAATTTATAAAAATCTACGAAATTTTAGCTATTATACGATGTATCTAAGAATGCCACAATCTCAAAACAAATTTTAACTTGTAAACATATATATTTAGGGTCGTATTAAAGGAGCTGTTTTAGAAAAATGTAGGTAAGGTCCTGTATATTGCGAGAATTCTTTTTTCTTAAATGACTCTCGTAATACGACCCTTAGTATTATTTATGTTTTATGGTCTTGTTTGATGGTTGCACTGAGAAGGAGCCAGATGTTTTTTCTCTGTGTTTTTTTTTAACATGGCGACGTAGGGGACACTAGCTATTAGGAGTTGGGTCCATTATACTCTTCCGAAGAAGCGCACTACGTAGCGATGAGGAGGTTTTGCAATCTGCTCAGGAAAATATTAATTCATGTTGTAAAAAGACCCGGGTTAAAAGAAGGTGGAAACACAGAATTCGGAAGATTGTTCCACAGCCGGGCTGCTGTGTTAATAAAACAGTTCGAGAAGCGACTGGTTCGTACAAATTGAAGGTTTACTATGAGCGTGTGTTGAGATTGAGTAAAACGAGTGACTATTGTGAATAATGGGTAGAAGAGGGATCACAGGGATGCAAGTTTTTCTGAGCATCTCCCCGTGGTAGTATCTATATAATAAACTTAGAATACCGATCTTACTTCTGTGGTCTAGTGATTGCAATCCAAAAGTCATCGAGGGTAATCAGTAGGTATTAGGGGGGGAGGGGGGTGCGCCACTCCAGAGGTGACTACCATATTCAATAATTGTACTTTCTTTTCTTTTTTCTTTCGTCAACCCTCCTTAATCCAGTAATGGACATAGGCAGACCACATCCATTCACCTCCAGCCACTCGTCAAAATATCTTATTTTATCTGTTTGTATATGGACCACCGTTTTTATATATATTTGGACAAATGTTATTTATTTATTTATCACATTTTATTTAAGTACGGCGTTCGCTATTTACATAAAAATTCATTCAAAGAAAATTTAAATTAAGATCTGCATACGAACAATATATCGTATTCAAGTATACCTATCAGTTATTATTTAGAAACAAATAAAAAAAAACGCTTAAAAATTGTGAAATCATGACTCTCCACTATTCCATAGTAGTTGAGAGTAAAAAGTACTAAAATAAAATAATAAGCAGAATAACAAATGTAGGTATGCAAGAACAAACAAACATAATAAGTAAGTATTAATTATTAATATAAAAAAAACATAATCAGTGGAATCTAACACGTAGGGTATTCCTATAGTTATTAATATTGCCTATATACGAATCCACATCATTAGTACCTACAGAAGAATTGTGATGCGCTAGTGTGCAGGAATTGTCACAATAAAATTGGTTAGCAATTGGTAATTGAAAAAAACGTGATATATTTGACGGAAAAATATTATTTCACGTCAAAAATACGGTACACTTTTTATTCACTTTCAGTGTATGCATAGGCGAGCCATCTGTTACCTTATAATCAGCTCTCTTTGGAACGCCAAGTGCAGTGTCCCCAAGGTATTCGATTTCTCCGGACTCTTATGATTCTCGGGGCCATTTTTATTCCTCACAGTCGATGGTGGTGCAAGTGGGGGGAAGAACGTTATCTATCTGTAAGTATAATATTGTACCTATAGCTACGTTGAAATTATTCCTGTCACCACGCGACGTGCATCACAGGAGGGATTTGTGATCGCTGTGATGTAAATAATAATAAAATTGGTAGGAATAGAAATGCTTCGGGCTAGATGAGAAATTGCCGATGTTGAGAATCTAAGACAGAAGAAAGTGTTCGTGGAATAACTATACCTACTTATTCGTACGTTTTCAGTCTTATACTTGCTTCAGGCATTATTTTAGTACCTAGCTACTTCCTATATCCATCTACTTATACAAGGGAAATAAAAAAAATCGCCTGCTTAGAAATAACCACCACGTTTTACCTCAGATTGGTATTTTTTTTTTTTTTTATTAAAGTTTTATTTATTTACATTTTTTAAAACAATAAGTATTCTTGCACTAAACTGCAAAAGCAGTTTAACAGTGCTAGCTCTCTCGTACACTTATATAAATTTGATAATGACTTATATGATTTGTATTAAAGTAGGTATTAGGTACAGGCAGGTAGGTACTAAATTTTAAGATCTCTGTCGATAGTAGGTACTTAAGGGGGGGGACTGCTGTCAACGTACCTATTTTTCAATTTGATATACCATCATTATTTCTTATCAAATCGTTTTGAAAAAAATAATTTAGATAATTTGGATATTTATAAACAAAAATATACCTTAACTTATTGATAATGTTCTGTATAAATTCTTGTAGAAAAATAATGGCATACCCCGATTTTCAACGTTTATCATATATTTTTAATAAACTATAAGGCGTAGAGTAATATATTTTTTTTTAAATTAAAGGCGACAAAAATATCTAGAATAATATAATGTGACGTTGCATTAATGCTTCAGGTTTAGGAAATAAACCTAAAAAACATTTATTTTCCATTCAGCGCCATTGCGTAATAAAAGTTTTTTTTTGTTTATTTACTTAACCTGATGCGTTAATGCAACGTCATATCATATTTTTCCAGGTATTTTGATCTTCTTTAATTGATAAAAAAAAAAATATTGCTCTATACCTTATATTTTTTTAGAAATTTAAGATAAATGTCTAAAATCGGGGTATGCTTATTATTTTTCTACAAGAATATATACAGAACATAATCAAAAAGTTAAGGTATATTTCTCTTTATTAACATCCAAACTAACAAGATTATTTTTTTTCAAAATGATTCGTTTAGTAATAATGATGGTATATCAAATTGAAAAAATAGGTACGTTGGCAGCAGTCACCCTCTTAATAGTTAAAATGTACCTATAGTTGAAGAATTAAGTTTAAAGTTGATTCGTTCACAGAGTAGAAGTTCATAATGAAATTATTACAAGTAGGTACGACACAGTTTTAATCCACGTTATAATGAGTGAACCTGAGCGCTTTCGATGGTTTACACCATCATCCTCAGAGTCGACAATTCAAACTCTAACGTGGGTTAAAACTGTGTCATACATTCATTTTTTTCTATTTAAATTTTTTTTTTTTGTTTTCTATTCAAAACTTGTATATTGGGATAGATTAGTGTGAAATACAGTCCATTTTTTCTATCCCGAATAGGTAAACAGCTAGATGTTATGTAGGTATCTATTAAGTATCAAACTACAAGAGACCCCGTAGATATTGTGTATATTGCCATACAAATTGTATAAAACGATGTCACAACATAAAATTTTAACAAAATTGTTAAAAGTTTGAGTTTTTCTGCTATAATGTGTAGGTATGTCTTTTATACAAAATTAAATTATCTAATATTCTAAGGTAGAGGCGTTTACACTGTGGAAATTCATTTTAATAAATTATTAAAATAACAATATAACTTTGTTTATTTCCACTTACTTATTTTTATTACACAACTAGTTTCAAGAACTACCGTTCTGTTTTTCAGGTGTTAAAACCCACCTGAAGAAGAGAACGGTAGTTCTTGAAACTAGTTGTGGAATAAAAATAAATAAGTGTAAATAAACAAAGTTATATTGTTATTTTAATAATTTATTAAATTATCTAGTTGAGGTGTTTCGGCTTAATTCGATATTCAATACAAATGCAAATATAGGCAGATAAACACATTAATTTGCTAAAAAAACTTTTGTCTATATTTGTATGAATTTCAGCACTCTGCCTTTTATGGTTTTTGAGATAAGTGGAAATATAAAAAAAATTATGATAACCCCTGACGGAAAAAAAATTCAAAATTCTAAGTATGAAAACTTGCAGGCTTAAAAATTTATACATTTCATCATTGACGTTGTTTTTTTTGTGTCCTCTCTACAACCCAAACTATAAGTCCGATCGACTTCATATTAACATCATATGTGTAAAGGTCATAGACCTACAGCTGTTTAGTTTTCCATAGATACATATCCGTTAATTTCTCTTCTATGATTTCAACTGTCCAAAATATCAAAATGCTCACACGGTCTAGAAAATCGAGTTTTTTGTATACTGTTTAAATTTCAATACAACAAAAATACATTCAAGGATTGCCAAAATTTTAATTAAAATATCTATGGTTTGCCAAATCAATGTGAAATAATTTTCATATTTGTATATGAAAAATGTAGGTAGGTATTTAACAGAAGTAAAATAACTTCTGAAAGGGAAAATTGAGTGATCAACTTCATATTGATATTGTATGTGTCTCTATAGACATGTGTATATTTTACTCTCCACTTCTATCTTCCTCAAGGGGTAGGCAGTGAGAACCGAACACCGCATTCTTCTATCTTGACAAATACATCGCCTCATCAACATTGATACACTGTCTCATACATGCTCATCTTGCTAGTAATGCAATTTTACTTAAAATTTCTCAACAGGTATCATGTAAAAAATACATACTTACTATAAGTTTCGTGACAATGTTTTTGTGTGTATGGTGTATTGTGAAAACTTTTGTCCTCTGGGAATCTTATATTTGTTTAAGAATCCAATAGAAATTAACTTCATAAAAATGCATTTAGAGATTTTCAACCTTTCAAGAAGAAAAATCAACGCTTACCTACTATTGTGTGGGGAGTTTAGTGTTGGCCATAACCCACTCGTTTTTACTTTAAATTTGTAAAAAAAACATGAAAAATGTAGACCCGGCCATACAAAATATCGCGGGTCTTGGCTTGAAACTATATCGATATTATTACAACCGAAATTTTTATTATTTTTTTTTTAATTTAGATTTTTTGAGCTATTTATATTGCTGAGAAACCTTGACGAAAACGTACGGTCGTAATTTAATGCGTGAAAAATTAATTTTATTAGATTATTTAAAGTAGAGTAAGAAATGCATAGCTTTGCTGCCAACCAATATTCAAACATAAGATGATGAAGTATCTATACAACTCATAAATTAATATTTAAATAGATTTGTTTATTTTATAATTTCATCTGCAAAATTTTTAAAATGCTTTGAAAAGGGAATAAACGAGTTTTTCCTTCTGTAAACAAACCAACAAACTCGTAAATTAGGCAAGTATCTATATAAAGTATTAATACCAATCGTGCGTATTGGACAATGGAACTTTTTTGAAAAATACCTAAATTATTCGAAAACCTTCAAAGTTGAAAATAGTTTAATTTATGGTAAAATTAATTCGTTTTCTCAATAGCCAGCAAAAGGCGAAATTTATGTAAAACGTTTGCAGGTACATTAAGTACCTAGGTACCTACCTATATCCACCCACCGAGAGAGGTATGATGCAGCATATCCGAGAACCTTTACCGAATTTAACCGGTTGATAAATTATTCATCATTTCAGAGTAGGTATCCATTTCCTAGTAATTAATATTATAATATCAAATATCCCTGAGGTATTTTAATAAGTCTTCTTTTTGGCTCTCAAATAATACCTAGTCACCAAAGAAAATCTTTATACGTAGGTTACTTGAAAGGTGAAATTTACACTTATATTGAGTATTAGTACTCTTAAGTCCTATACTTAAATAATACGCAGCTTATTTTTTATTTATTAAAAAAAACGTTTATTATTATAAAGTCCCACTGTTAAATACACCCAATTTTGTATTATATACCTAGGGTAAAAATATTTAAATATTAGATTTTTTATTTCAGAAGTTCATAAGAACCGAGTACCTAATCGAAAAATAAGAGGCAAAATAACATCTCTCAAATTCAACACCCATTCTGAATGTAGTGCCTTTCTAGGTGAGAAGAGTGCCGGCCGCCGTGGCACAGTCGGTAAGCCGTTCGGTTTCTGTGCGGGCGTCCTGGGTTCGATTCCCAGCAGAGGAGAAATTTATTTAAATTCATTTCTCACGCAAATATTGGTTCTCTGGGCTGGAAACACTGGTTAGTAGGAAGAAATTGCCATACGGCAATAAACTCGCCACTTGCGCAGGTTGCAAGGAAGTGTTCATTATTATTGTTCATTATTAAGAGTCTGGTGCAGTGTGGCGATACACATCAGCACATACGTCGTTCTTCATTTTACAGACGCACACCTGTCTCTTGTTACTCGACATTATGAGATATGTCGTGATGGTATGAATAAATGAATTATTTTATTTAGCGTTTGGTCGCATATGTCGCAACTACAAAACAGAGTTAAAATATAAAATTTGCCAAGGACATGCCGCAGAATCCGAATTAGCCATAATAATAATAATAATAAATAATAAAAAAATTGGATAATTTATTATATAGCGCCGTTTTTGTGAATATCTCACCTCAAGGGCGCTGAAAAATTGATTACGTTGTATCATTTTGGCTCTGGTAAGATTTGCGAAAAAGGTGCGTTTTGAGTTTTTTTCTGAACGATTATATATTTTCGGTTTGTCTGAGGGTGTGTGGGAGCTTATTCCATGCATTTGGTCCTGCCACAGCAAATGCACGATCACCGAAATCAGTTGTGTGCACCCTGTTTATTTCAACTAATTTCCCAACCATGGATGAAGAAGCAGAACGAAGTGATGATGACCATGGCTGGTGTGCTGATTTTGCCTTTAAATTTGGGTGGCGAGAGTCCCCTAGATCAGATGTGACTGCAGAGCTGACAGACAGACCATCAAACATATATGTATGTAGTAGCGGAGTGTGTGAGCAGCCTGTATAGTATAGTGGCGACAAAATAGACTTTTTCGCACTCACCGACGAAGCAATCAATTATATCCAGAACCTGGACAGTCATATTTGAAAAGCAGGAAATTTAACCCTGCGCAACATTAGTTTGCCTTAAGAATGGCAAATGAATGAATGATTTTTAGATATGTACAAAAATATGTTTATTTATTTAATATGGTACACGGTAAGCACACAATACACATTAACATAATTTCAATCATAACAAAGCAAACGTGCACACAAAAATCCCACAAAGTACAGCCTTTATGTGGGTAGGTACCTATACCAATTAAAAAATAGACAAAATTATTTTAGTTAATAACTTTACATAATAATATAGTTATAAAATTAAAGAATAAAGCAAAGTGCTAAAGCAAGACACAAGTACAAAAACTATAAAGAAAACAACTCATAGATACTTACACATATCAATAGGTATATACCTACAAAGCAGCAGACCGACCGTTCCTACCAAATATTATACCCGCAGTCGACAGCAACAATATTTGAGAGCAAAGTTCAAGGATATGCATGTATGTCGCAGTCAATCTTCATACATACAGATAGATCAATAGGTAGGTATATACAGAACAGCAGACCGACAGCGGTACTACCAAATATTATGCCCGCAGTCGACAGCAAAAATACTTGAAAACAAAGTACAAATATATGTAATATGTGTGTCGCAGATAATCTTCATACATACAAATAGATCAATAGGTAGGTATATACAAAACAGCAGACCGACGGCGTTCCTACCAAATATTATATCCGCAATCGACAGCAACAATATTTGGCAAGTACAAGGTTATGTATGCCGCAGTCAATCTACATCGGTACATACAAATAGATCAATAGGTAGGTATATACAAAACAGCAGACCGACGGCGTTCCTACCAAATATTATATCCGCAATCGACAGCAACAATATTTGGCAAGTACAAGGTTATGTATGCCGCAGTCAATCTACATCGGTACATACAAATAGATCAATAGGTAGGCATAACTATACAAAAAAGCAGACCGACTACGGTCCTACCAAATATTATATCCGCAGTCGACAGCAATAATACTTGGCAAGTACAAGGTTTCGGGTGGAGTGTATAGAGTCTGCGAGATCCTCTTAAATACGCGGTCTTTCTGTTATTCGTATTAATACTTGTAGAACGGGTAATAATTGCACATCTTATCGTCTATAGGATTCTGAGCACACGTCTCCATCATTACTTTTTTAAACCATTTAGTATTTTGATTGCCAAGTCCTTGAACTATAGGTATAAAATTTCTTACACATAACACATAGGTACTTTCAAATCAGCTTAAATAATGCATATTGATTAAATGTTTATATAACGACGGGTGGGCCATCTGTTTTTTACGTTTGCTTACGATATGTGTAGATTTATTTTATACACATAAAAAAATTGAAGTCCAAGTAACAAATTGAGTGTTTGTTAATATTTTTCCACGATTTGGTCGATTTAATTACTTCCTCAGATGAATGGTCAGGGAATCGCAAACAATTCATTGTTTATTTTTATCTCCTTGTACACATAATTTGTACACTGGCGGTTTTATTGCCAATCTGCAATTTCTCCCAACCAACCAGAGTTGATGTGTATATAGGTACAATAAGATTATGACATGACAAAAATAAAAAAATAGGTATATACCTATAGGTATAATAAAGATAACAGAAGAAAAGCAAAAATGGCAAAAAAAATGATGAATAGGTATAATAACAGTTTATAGCAATGTTTGGAAAACAAAAGGAATTAGGAGAGGAAGAAGAAATCAGTGGAGCAAGTCTTGTCAATAGGCGGAATCAAAACCACCCATGTTTATCCATTTCATGGATATAATTATCATATAGAGTTCTATAACATCTTAAGACATTGTACAAGTCCATATGATAATTTTATCCATGATATGGATAAATATGGATGGTTTTTATTACGCCTGTTAACCATCATATTTGCTCCCCCAGGTATTATCAAATATATATTTTTGCTCTAGCCTTTTTTTGAATATGTTTAATGAGATGGACGATGGAATATTAAGAATTTATACTTCAAATGAAGAGCTAAAAAAATATTAGGAACTATGCAGCAGATCGGAGTGGATGCCCGTGGCTTAAAAGATAGATAAGTGACTTATCATAGTAATCGTTATGTTTGGGTTTTTATTTTGTTTTTGTATTTTGTCTTTATTGATGTTTCTTAACTGATATAATGTATTGCTGAACTTAATGTGTTATACTTATGTTATTATTGTATTTATAACTGTGTTGTGTACTGTTCAATTTTTAACATTATATTTCATAACAGATATTATGTATCGCCGAATTTTAAATTTGATTTCTTTCTGATTTACAATATGTTATTGTTATCTTTATTGATGTTTCTTAACTGATATAATGTATTGCTGAACTTAATGTGTTATACTTATGTTATTATTGTATTTATAACTGTGTTGTGTACTGTTCAATTTTTAACATTATATTTCATAACAGATATTATGTATCGCCGAATTTTAAATTTGATTTCTTTCTGATTTACAATATGTTATTGTTATCTTTATTGATGTTTCTTAACTGATATAATGTATTGCTGAACTTAATGTGTTATACTTATGTTATTATTGTATTTATAACTGTGTTGTGTACTGTTCAATTTTTAACATTATATTTCATAACAGATATTATGTATCGCCGAATTTTAAATTTGATTTCTTTCTGATTTACAATATGTTATTGTTATCTTTATTGATGTTTCTTAACTGATATAATGTATTGCTGAACTTAATGTGTTATACTTATGTTATTATTGTATTTATAACTGTGTTGTGTACTGTTCAATTTTTAACATTATATTTCATAACAGATATTATGTATCGCCGAATTTTAAATTTGATTTCTTTCTGATTTACAATATGTTATTGTTATCTTTATTGATGTTTCTTAACTGATATAATGTATTGCTGAACTTAATGTGTTATACTTATGTTATTATTGTATTTATAACTGTGTTGTGTACTGTTCAATTTTTAACATTATATTTCATAACAGATATTATGTATCGCCGAATTTTAAATTTGATTTCTTTCTGATTTACAATATGTTATTGTTATCTTTATTGATGTTTCTTAACTGATATAATGTATTGCTGAACTTAATGTGTTATACTTATGTTATTATTGTATTTATAACTGTGTTGTGTACTGTTCAATTTTTAACATTATATTTCATAACAGATATTATGTATCGCCGAATTTTAAATTTGATTTCTTTCTGATTTACAATATGTTATTGTTATCTTTATTGATGTTTCTTAACTGATATAATGTATTGCTGAACTTAATGTGTTATACTTATGTTATTATTGTATTTATAACTGTGTTGTGTACTGTTCAATTTTTAACATTATATTTCATAACAGATATTATGTATCGCCGAATTTTAAATTTGATTTCTTTCTGATTTACAATATGTTATTGTTATCTTTATTGATGTTTCTTAACTGATATAATGTATTGCTGAACTTAATGTGTTATACTTATGTTATTATTGTATTTATAACTGTGTTGTGTACTGTTCAATTTTTAACATTATATTTCATAACAGATATTATGTATCGCCGAATTTTAAATTTGATTTCTTTCTGATTTACAATATGTTATTGTTATCTTTATTGATGTTTCTTAACTGATATAATGTATTGCTGAACTTAATGTGTTATACTTATGTTATTATTGTATTTATAACTGTGTTGTGTACTGTTCAATTTTTAACATTATATTTCATAACAGATATTATGTATCGCCGAATTTTAAATTTGATTTCTTTCTGATTTACAATATGTTATTGTTATCTTTATTGATGTTTCTTAACTGATATAATGTATTGCTGAACTTAATGTGTTATACTTATGTTATTATTGTATTTATAACTGTGTTGTGTACTGTTCAATTTTTAACATTATATTTCATAACAGATATTATGTATCGCCGAATTTTAAATTTGATTTCTTTCTGATTTACAATATGTTATTGTTATCTTTATTGATGTTTCTTAACTGATATAATGTATTGCTGAACTTAATGTGTTATACTTATGTTATTATTGTATTTATAACTGTGTTGTGTACTGTTCAATTTTTAACATTATATTTCATAACAGATATTATGTATCGCCGAATTTTAAATTTGATTTCTTTCTGATTTACAATATGTTATTGTTATCTTTATTGATGTTTCTTAACTGATATAATGTATTGCTGAACTTAATGTGTTATACTTATGTTATTATTGTATTTATAACTGTGTTGTGTACTGTTCAATTTTTAACATTATATTTCATAACAGATATTATGTATCGCCGAATTTTAAATTTGATTTCTTTCTGATTTACAATATGTTATTGTTATCTTTATTGATGTTTCTTAACTGATATAATGTATTGCTGAACTTAATGTGTTATACTTATGTTATTATTGTATTTATAACTGTGTTGTGTACTGTTCAATTTTTAACATTATATTTCATAACAGATATTATGTATCGCCGAATTTTAAATTTGATTTCTTTCTGATTTACAATATGTTATTGTTATCTTTATTGATGTTTCTTAACTGATATAATGTATTGCTGAACTTAATGTGTTATACTTATGTTATTATTGTATTTATAACTGTGTTGTGTACTGTTCAATTTTTAACATTATATTTCATAACAGATATTATGTATCGCCGAATTTTAAATTTGATTTCTTTCTGATTTACAATATGTTATTGTTATCTTTATTGATGTTTCTTAACTGATATAATGTATTGCTGAACTTAATGTGTTATACTTATGTTATTATTGTATTTATAACTGTGTTGTGTACTGTTCAATTTTTAACATTATATTTCATAACAGATATTATGTATCGCCGAATTTTAAATTTGATTTCTTTCTGATTTACAATATGTTATTGTTATCTTTATTGATGTTTCTTAACTGATATAATGTATTGCTGAACTTAATGTGTTATACTTATGTTATTATTGTATTTATAACTGTGTTGTGTACTGTTCAATTTTTAACATTATATTTCATAACAGATATTATGTATCGCCGAATTTTAAATTTGATTTCTTTCTGATTTACAATATGTTATTGTTATCTTTATTGATGTTTCTTAACTGATATAATGTATTGCTGAACTTAATGTGTTATACTTATGTTATTATTGTATTTATAACTGTGTTGTGTACTGTTCAATTTTTAACATTATATTTCATAACAGATATTATGTATCGCCGAATTTTAAATTTGATTTCTTTCTGATTTACAATATGTTATTGTTATCTTTATTGATGTTTCTTAACTGATATAATGTATTGCTGAACTTAATGTGTTATACTTATGTTATTATTGTATTTATAACTGTGTTGTGTACTGTTCAATTTTTAACATTATATTTCATAACAGATATTATGTATCGCCGAATTTTAAATTTGATTTCTTTCTGATTTACAATATGTTATTGTTATCTTTATTGATGTTTCTTAACTGATATAATGTATTGCTGAACTAAATGTGTTGTAGGTACTTATGTAATTGTTGTATTTATAACTGGTGTTATGTACTGTTAATAATATGGTGTTATGTACTGTAAATAGGCTTTCAAGCCGTAAATATAATTAAAAAAATAAATAAATAAATAAAAATAAATAAGTGAATTTATCGTTGAGATTCTGAGGTAAGTTTGGATTATAGAAAGTACATTGTATGAATAACAATGACAAGATCTGTATTGAATATTACGTAGTCGTATATCTTGGGCCAATAAAGAATATTATATACGGTACCTAATTAGAAATGTGATTAATTTTTTTGAGCCCCAATATAAAACGGATGCAAACAATATTTGTAATAAAATATGTGAGCATATTCTAATAAAAAAATGCGACTTCAATGGTAAGAATTAATTTAACTTGATACGTATAGTAACAATTCAGTCATCGATGAGTAGATGAATTAATAACTTTAAGAACATCATCCACCAGGAAGACATCTTACATGTTTCTATGAATTATTGTTTCAGTGTAAGCGGTTCTTTCAAAACTTGTAGATTTTAACAAACATTTCCTCCAGGGAAACAGCCGCTCCGGGTATGAATTATAGAGCTTAGCTCTGAAGCGTTTCCAATGGAGTAGGAAAGGCTTTAAACTATTAACGAGTTCAATGAAACATGAATGTAATTATTTTCACTAAGTTTAGTTTGTCGATCAACAATTCTTTATATAATTTCATTGTATATTGTAGTAGGTATTATATATTACGAAAAAAAAATACTTTTCCTTCTATTAGATTTAATTGACTATCGAATCGTTTCGTGCAAGGCACATCGTTAGAATAACGGCTAGCGTCAATACAGGCGCAGCGGACGCATCACACAAATTTTAGAATTATTTGTATAGGAATTAATACAAGTGCGTCCACTGATGCTGATGATGATCGGAATGCCCATGCCGTTGCTAGGAGAAATAATAATAAACTACTATAAAATATAAATTCGAATCTTTGAATGCACAAATATTTTTTTATTCAGCAATCACGCGAAAACGGCTGAAAGAGCTTGGATGAAAATTCAAATGACAGTTGTGTCGGCAATCCGATTGTTGCGCCTCTGTGGACACACTGCCACAAATAAATCCGTCTGATGCGTTCCGTCCGATCCGCCCGCTGTGCCTGTATTGACGTTAACCTTTATCAAAAACAAAAAAAAAAGTATATCAAAATGATCAAATTCATCAAAACAATTTATTATTTTTTATTATATAATTTATAATAATTGTTTTCAATAGGTACATAATTCGGTCGGTTTTGAATTATATGGGTAATACACACCCTCACAACTGTCGCTGTCTACCGTACACTATGGGTTATGCCGTAATGGTATACGAATGAACGAAATTATGTGATTTTTTTTGTATGATAACCCACCTTATACAAAAAAAATCACATTTTATTGCCTTAATATATGAAGCACGACACATACGTGCATCCCCACACACCAGTCTCGTCCAACCTAAAATTGGTTTGTGCATTTTATTGCTGAACTGAGTGCGATGTTATTATGCTTCTTCTAATTTCCATTACCTGACTCTTACGAGACACACGAAAACGACAATTATATAAAGTGTGTAGTATGTAGAGTGGAAGCACTATTCTAAGCCGGTACCTCACGGCATTTTGTATAGTCAATTGATTAATTCAATAAATAATAATGTAATTTTGAACGTTTTCTCGTTTAAAATTGTATTTTCCTCTAGTGTCAATTTATTGAGGAGGTTTCCAATTATTTTTTTTGGGAATTAAAGAATTCAGTCGGTAATGGAACGACTTGTACCTACCTATGAAGAGTCCAGTCCAGTCCAGTGCGGGCGCTATCGAAAAAACAACAGTCCATTTCCAGATAAAATTGTATTTTGCCGACACAGCACAGCACAACGCGGTGTGGCGTTGCCGGAAAAGGACTTAAATCTTGTTTCTGATCAACTGCGCGGTACAGTTATTCAATATAAAATAACATTTTTTTTTCATTATACCCACATAAGCTCAAACAGTTGGACGTCCAATGAGACAATTTAAAAATAATACAGAATTATATGTTCCTATTTTAATTACGTATGTATCCTGAAGCATTTTTGCTTGTACCAGCTTACTGTAAACATGTAATAGTATCCTAGCATTAAATTTAGGATATACATATTATCACTGTAATCTTGAAAGTGTGTTATAGCTACTTAACGATGTATTATGTATAATGTTATTTTGTATCGTGCCAAATAAATAAATAAACATCGCATATTAAACAAATATCTTAAGTAGTGCGTTTCGAAAAAATATTTTCTATTTTTCTTTAATCATTTCTTTAGATACTGAATGTTCGTCACAAAATTTTAAAATTTGGTATTTCTCCCAAAAAATAATTACAAATACCATTTTTAAAATTACTCCATAACCATAGGTACCTAGGTTGAAGTATACTTCAAAGAGAAAAAAACATTTATTTAAAGTACATAAAATTGAGATAATGACACCTATTAGCTTTATGTTCAGAGTTCAATCCAGGTTGACACACATATTTTTACTTGTTTGGAGTTCAGACATGATCTTTCTAAAGAAAAAATGTGATTGGTTTGTATCTATTTGCATCAAACTGTATATTTATGGTCGCGTTGTTTTATCCGTCAATCTTTGATCATAATTTAAAATTTAATCTAAATACTGTACTCTGGGATCAATTACGACGTTCTGTGAAGGAGTTAATTCTGTTTATTTTAGACCGAACATGATTTTGTTAAAATCTATTTATTTATACAGAAAAAATCCCATAAGGTAGTAGGCACGTACCGATATGTTTTATATTACTTTATTATACCTTATTTACAGACTAATCTTAACGACATGATCGTTTCCGAAGAGATCGGTTCAATGGACTTTCAATAACGAGGATCCTGGTGCAAATCCAATCTCGATCAATTATTTTTCTTCGTTTGCCTTGTTTCCTCCTAAGATTCCATTTGATTCCATTTCAGGTATTACTCTTCCCGATAGCGCTCTGTTTATGGAGGTTGATTTTCGCAGAACGTTCAATACACTTACAACCTAAAACTAGTTTTAAAATTACGAGCGTTGTGAACAACTGTATGTCAGACTTCAAGTTGCTCACCTTATCGGTCCAAGATATCCTTAGCATTCTACGGTGAATCCACATATTGCGGATCATGGTACTAATAATCAGTGTACATTGTACATTATGCTGAGCCGTATTTTTTTTTCTAATCGTATTAATAAAGTGGTCTTAAAATTTGCTCATTTGGATAATCTAAAAAATAATAAATAAATATTGTAGGTATACAAGTTTTGGCTCTCTACCAGAGGTCAAAGTTTACAACTTAGTATTTTTTTTAGGTTTTCAAAATATGAAAATATTTATTTATAGTCGTTGCAATACGTAGAATGCAGCAGTTATAGTAAAGATGTAATTTCAAGTGCATTAGTACGTATGTTCTAGTTTGTCGCGCGCCATTCGTTGATTTCAGAGGGAGTACCTAAATGTTGGTCAATATCAGCCGTCCTGTTAATTTGATCGGATGTACATAGTAAATAGTAATGTTGTTAATAGTAAAATTCTCTACATGAAATAAAACGTTTATTATTTAGTTTGGAAAAATCAAGAAATTTCAAACATCCAAAACAATTCATATATTTTCAAAAAAAAAAACCACAAGGCCCAGCCAAGTATCAGTAGAAGTCCAAAAGTACTATTGAATCTGAAAATTAAAAGCTGATTTGCAATTTAGGCGCAATTTACGAGATTCTTTTTACTAAGATATTTAAAAATATGATATTCATGCCTCAAGACCGTAGAGCAGGACCAACCATACGATACCATTTGATCATCCTTTGACTTAGGGTCATATTACAGGAGTTATTTAAGAATAATGTAAGAAAAACTTGAGGCCTCTTAAGCAGTATCTTCACCATATCTTTTTCTTACACTTTTATCAAATAACTCTTGTATTACGACCATTAGTTTCAGGTTGATGTCATCATGACAAACGAGATTTCTCATTTTATTAAACTAATTGCAGGCCGCTACTATCTCGCACTTGATTTCAATATTAGGAACTTGATTTCAATAAAATAATACAATTAATTAAATAATAAAACGCAACTAAAATTATAAATTTTATTCGATTGAATAGAAATTCCTCTACATGTTATGGGAACAAAGTTCCCTACCTTATAGGAGTAGGTATACGAAGTATACTAAACTGCCATACCATATTACCATTAAGCCATTTCCCTATTTGGATTAGATAGAGAGAACCTAACGCCAGACTCCTCTTTCTTGACATACAGTTCTCGCTTCCTTCACGCCTATGCATCATCTCATACACGCTCTTCTGTTATTATTTCTAAAGTCTCCATCTTTCAAAAATCTATTTATGTGATCGTGCCAAATTTTCCTTGGAGGACCTCTAATTTTAGTTCCTCTTTTATCAGCTTTATATACTTTTATTGTCAGACGGTCATCACTCTTTCTTTCTATGTGGCCAAACCACCTTAAGGCAATTACTTTCCTTGTAAAAATACAATATCTTAATAAATCTCAATATCATAAAGACTAGATTAACATGAGGTGTATGTAGTATGTACGTGAAACTTCCAATGCGATTTCATATATCAACTTGTGACTCGAGAAAAATGAAATTCTTTGTCATATATAATTTTATATAAGTACCTACCTATACGCTTTCTGACATTATCAAAAATATGGTGCAATTATTTTGTTTTTAGTTTAAGGCGAACCTTTTCTGTCAACTTACTTAATGTAAATCATATTTTATTACTTCAATGGTATATTTTGTGAATGGTGAAGGTGCCTTTTTTATTTATTTTATCAACAAAATCTGAAAAAAGCAACACACCGTAGTATTTTTTTTCCTCACTACCTTAAGGGGTATATTGGAGTGTTATGAATTCGCAATTTTTAAGGTTATTGTTTTTAGTGTGTGGCAGACCACATCTCGAAATTTCTTTCGAGCGCGCGCCTAGCGACGGCAAGTACATTTGTTTATCGCTAGGCCGAGTTCATCGCCCGCAACGTCAAACAAGTGACAATACTCCTCAACTGGGTATGACACTTCAAATAAATAAGTCTAGAAAGTTCGAGGACATTGAACTTGCTACCCCCAGCGCAGCACTATTTAAGGGAGTCTACACTTGTACACTTCGTCACTTCATTTCCGTATTTTCGTCACTTCGTTCGTCACTTCACGCCGCCGTTCTCGACCACGCCGTCTCGCCGACACTTCGTCTCTCGAACACCGGTCATCTCTCGACCTCGTGAGCACGATGGTACTTCACCATGCGAAGATTCGGACACTTCGAACACACCCGCTAACTCGCTCGTTATACCTACTCATCGTGAGAAAGTTCCGTTGTAAGTTATTTCATCAATTGTAAATTTACCTTTAAGCCAACTATTAATTGTGATCAATATACTCATTGTTACTTTTGACCATTCTTTCTTCTTCTCTCTAAACCACTGTCCTTGTGTTCTTATTTCAAATCATATCCACTTGGGATATAGTAAACTCTCTTTACTGGTAACCCCTCTGGTTACCACCTATATTTAATAGTAACCCCTCTGGTTACTACCTACTTTTGATTGGTAACCCCTCCGGTTACCAATCAGCTTTATTGGTGACCCCGACGTGATTTGAACACGCAACCTTCTGATACAAAAAAATTTATCATGAGGAGATTATAGACTTAAGTAAGTACTCATTCGATTCTTTAATTTTTTGCAAAATTTATGTCTAATACCTACTCGCTTATACCCCATTAGATTTTGTAGGATACCTGATCAATGCTTCTCCATATCTTTAACTGTCAAATATTTCAATGTCACCCCAAGCTCAGGAAACTTTCAAATTATTACCATACCATACCATACCATACCATCACGCTATTTCCCTATTTGGGGTAGACAGAGAGAACCGAACGCCAGACTCCTCTCTCTTGACACACATTCCTCGCTTCATTCACGTCCATACATCGTCTCATACACGCTCTTCTATTATTCTTACTTCTAACATCACCATCTTTCAAAATCCCATTTATGTGATTGTGCCAACTCTTTCTTGGCCGACCTTTACTTTTCGTTCCTCTTTTATCAGCCTTGTACACTTTTTTTGTCAGGCGGTCATCACTCATTCTTTCTTTGTGGCCGAACCACCTAAGAGCATTAATTTTCATCTTACTTACGATATTTCTTTTAATCATACATTCTCGTCTAATATCCTCATTTCTTATTCTATCATACATCGTTTTACCACACATTTGTCTTAGTGACCTCATTTCAACCGCGTTAATTCTACTTTCATGCGTCTTCTGCCATGTCCATGTCTCACTAGCATACATTAGAGTCGGTGCGACGATACCATTGTGTACCGCGAGCTTTGCTTGCCTCGAAATAATTGGGTCAGCCATTACCGTTCTTAATGCACCATTCACTCTATTACCTGCCGTTACTCTCCTTTCAATATCTTTTTCCATTCTTCCATCACGCTGAAACACGCTGAAAATTATTGAAGAAATATCAATTATTCTTAGTAAAATATTTAAATCAAAAATATTGAGGAGTATATTGGCCACAACCCACCCCTTTTATTATTATTTCTTGGTACTGTTGTATTTTTCCTTAGCGATCTTGTTACTTAGGCTGTGTTTCTCTAACAAAGATTAAAGTAAAAGTATAGTTAAAATACTTTGATTTCATAAAATTAATGAAATCTTGCCGTCAAACGACACATTTTTGAACAATTTTATGAAATCAAAGTATTTTAACTATACTATTACCGTTACTTTTGTTGAAACAACCCTGCCTTAGTGATCTGATCGCTTACCTTACCTTAACAGACTTCGTCCTCAATGTTGAGGGTCGTGTTAATCACAAATATGCATACATATTTGTGATTGAAAATTATTATTCAATCTCAAATACGAGATTGAATCTCTCGACGTACTAACATGACGTCTACTAAAGATAGTCACAGTTTATAAGTATTATCTACACTTTTCCGTTAATCACGCTCTAGTACTAGGTACTAAAGATAGATTACGTTTGTAAGTATGACCGTACAGCTCTAAAGCGATTTAGTCACCTTAGTTACAATGTGTTTATGTGGCTTAGGAATTTATATATAGGTACCTATATAAGGACATGAAGCAGTTATATTTAGTATAGCCTTAACATCGTGTATCTATCAACATTACATAGATAGGTACCTAGTGGATATACTTACATAATATATACTTACATATAATATTATTAAGGGTACGTAATAAATGGCAGAGGTCGGGAGTTCCCTTTAACACTTGAAGCCTCAGGGACGCGGCACTGTTTGGATAGCTCGCAAAGCCCGCTCACTTAATTAATGAGTTTCTTTGTTTATAGACAAAATATAGACAGCTGTTGGGCTCTATACCCCGTAGGCTGGAGGGGATATAGAGAGGGTGCGGTGCGAAGGGGAGGGAGCAGGAAATATGTCATAATTCTCACTAGCACTCTCTCGCACATACCTACCTATCTAAAATAAAACTTTCACCGCGTCATATTTCAAATACCCGGCAGATTTTCGTAGTTTAGCTAAGTAATTAGAGGTCTCAATTATGAATTAAAAAATCTGGGTTCGTTTGCCGATAAATCTTCATTTCCAGAAGTTACATTATATATATTATATAAATTTAACATCAATTTACATAATTTATAATATATACAAAAATATTTTATTTATATTACCCCCCAAAAAGAGTTTGTACTCGTGCTTTGGGGGGATTGTTATAAAAAAAAAACAAAAATTAATCATCATAATTAATCAAAAACCAATAATATTCACAATATCAAAAGAAAAGAAGAAAAGAAAAACATGCAATTCAAAAAACACAAAATATTCCACAAGACAATGAAGAAATTACAAAGTATAAAGTTAGTGTTTTTAAAGTTTTCAAAACCATGCAGTTGTTGTACCTACTGAATTTATATTTACCGTTCAGCTTAAACAATTTTACACCTTTGTATGTATAATGGAGCTGGCCGGTAGTTGTTTTTAATAATGGTATATCGAGTTTGGTTACTCTCTTTAGAGCTTGGACATAAATTATGTATGAAATGGTCTTTAAGTATCTGATAAAGTGAGGCTCAAATACTGTATTAAATGTAGTATTTGAATATTTGCTATCTTTATTATTTTTTTCCTTTAATTTTTTTCATTTTCATTTTTGAAATTTAATTTAATTTTATTTATTTTTGTCTTCGTGATACCTAATTTTAAATGTTTTTTTTTTAATCTTTTATAAGTAGGAATGTAGGTTCCTACACTGTGTTTATAAAATATACAAATAGTTTATTAGTTCAGATACTCTTAGGTATAGTTGAATAGTAATATGTAGTTACATATAAAAACAAAGAAAAACATATACTTAATAATATATTCCGAATGAGCTTAACAAGTAACGAAACGCGAGGACAAGTTCCTAGAAATAAATTTTCAGCATGAAAACTTTGCTGGCATTCTTCGCCATGTAGGCACAGTTATACGAATCGCAAGTCTCAAAAAAAAATGATTTCAAAACGACTTATTATTTAATTAATATGTATTGTTTGCCGCCATTGAAATAAAAATGACCAATTGTGTTATAAATATCTGCGTGTAAGAATGGCCACGTACTACATATATGTACATTTTAAGATGGGGTCCGAAAATAACATCGTTTGTTGTAATTATTGAATGTTATTTTAACTTTAACAGAAAATCACAGACCCCATTGTAATATCAGTTGACGTACAATGAACATTTTGACGTGTGGGTTCCCTCGACTATACACAAACGACAAAAGATATAAACGCATTAATTTTTTTCTCCTCTGTGGGAGATTGCTCCTTACGACTTTATTTCATCCATTAGTCGTGTCGCACAAAAGTCTACTTTTACTAAAATCTTTCCCCATTCAACGTATGAATGAGAATTGCAAAAAGATTAAGTGTAAACATGTCAATTGATGAGTCGAGACACAATGGGTTTTAGCTTCACAACTGAGGCCACACAAATGGGACCAAATGACCTGCAAGGAATATCCGGAATAAGATGGCAATATAATACATACCCATCTACACATTGCTACAATACTGAGATAGGGATATTGGTACTTATATAAAACAGGAAGTCCGTCGATATAAAAAAATGTCCCCACATCGACTTAAGAAAATAAACGTATTAAAATATATCTTATTTTTATCTTCAAAATTCCCATTTCTCACGTACCTACATACATACTCTAAGGAAATACCCTACTTTTTACAATGTATTTTTTATTATGTTTCATTTTAATCAAATAATATCTGCTACCCAATAAAAAAATAGCCAGTTGTGTCTAACGCTTTACTCCTCACCACCAAATCACTCCACAAAGTATTCAAATTTTGTATGGAAAATTTTCAGTTTGTTAAATTATTTTTAATTTAAATATTTTATGATGAAAACTTGATAATTCTTCAATGTTTTTTTGTTTTATTATATATTTTTTACTTTATTGTTTGATATATTCTTGCTAATTTCTATATAAATATTTGTTTTGTTTTGCTTGATTGTTTGATGTACTATTATTGTTTACCTATGTATACATAAATCATGTTATATAGAATGTATACTGTCACGAAAACTGAATGAAATACGAAAATATTGTATAAATATGTATTAATGTGATTGTGAAATATTCCACCTCGGTACAGGCTAAGCCTAATGAGGTGGATATATAGGTATATAGTATGTAAAAAATGATTTTGTAAATTATAATAAATAAATAAATAAAAATGTCATTTTTTGAAAGTGATGTGCCTTTTTAGCAATTGGAAAATAAAAATATCAAATTTTAAGTTTTAAATTTCCTAAAGGTTGGGGAATTGGGTATTGAGAAGCACTTTTCAGATATCCTTCAAAGTCTAATGGGGTCTAAGTGAGTATTGGATTTACAAATTTGCTTAATTTGAAAATAATCGAACGAGTAGGTAGGTACTGTACGAGATAAAGTAGAATAAACACGCCGTACATTGCACATAGTACACAGCTTACACACACACAGATACATTGTGATGAAACATTCAGAATACAATCTCAGCATGATACTAATTGATAATCTGAAATAAAAAATATACTTAAAAATTACCAATTCATAACTCCCCACTATATCGCCTTGGGGTAGTGAGGAGTAAAAATCAACATTACAATAATTATTATTTTGATAAAAGAATCTCGGATAAGAAGCCGTTAGGCTAACAATACAAATTGAAGTTTTTTTCTTCTTCTTACATATTATATACATACCATCATGTTATATATATATATATATATATATATATATATATATATATATATATATATATATATATATATATATATATATATATATATATATATATATATATATATATATATATATATATATATATATATATATATATATATATATATATATATATATATATATATATATATATATATATATATATATATATATATATATATATATATATATATATATATATATATATATATATATATATATATATATATATATATATATATATATATATATATATATATATATATATATATATATATATATATATATATATATATATATATATATATATATATATATATCTATCACAGGGTGGGGTAACCAGCGACAGGAGTGCGGGTGTGCATAACTTTACAAAAATAAGCATTGTACATGCGTATATACATTCCTACATACACACCACCCCCCCCCCCTAGACTACGTATCATTTAGCTCAAAAAAAGAAACAAGAAATGATAACTCAATGTATGGAAGTGACAGTTGCCAGTCACGCGACTCGTCTCACCTAAAAAGACCAATATAGGTGGTGAAAACTCATCGATGAAAATTAAAACATCGATAGATACTAGAATAGACTGGAAGCACTGTTCAAAGCCGATGCCATACACATACTTTCTACTTATTTGGCCTCATAATAGAAGATGGCGAGTATACATATATTATACCCATTAATTCAACGTATGGCTCTTCTTCGTATAAGACGGTCGTGGACAGATCGAAGGACTTCAGTGTCTGAAGATCCTGTAGAGAATTTGAGAACCGGTGCTTTCAACCTGGTATGGTCATTGGCTTAGTTGTAGTGATATGAAATATGCGTGATAGTATATCGAATGTTTTTTTAATTGCATACCTATACGCAAACATTGATTTTAAGACATCCAGCTAGCTTAAATAAACTAATTAGCAGGTTATTTATTTATTGTAGATTATCAACTAGTATCATATTGTAGATTATCAACTAGATTTGTAGGAATACCACTTTTAAGTATTTAATGTTAACCGGTTTCAGAGCTGACCCGCTTGTGGTGTACACAAAAAAGTTATTATTTTAATTTATTAGATATATTTATTTCAAATAAAATAAAATAAATTAAAACAAATAACTTTGTTTACTTCTACTACTGTAAACACCTTTAATTTATGAAAGGGGTTATAACGTTTTCGAGCGTGTGCTCATCCTCAGTAACCACTTATTACTAACTTAAAACTAATGACAGACTACTTAACTATGTTGGCGGGCGGACGGAGGAAGAAGGGGGTGGTGGATGGGGGGGGGTGATAGTGGGTGTGGTTAATATTTTTATAAGGGGAGAATTTATTAGTGGGTGTTGTATATTTAAAATTTGGTTTTTGGGGGCTCTATTTATTTCGATTGATTCTAGAATATCTAATTTTTTCCCCTTATTACACCTATGTAAAATTTCTACGTCTCTGAAGTCGAATGTATGTCCTGTTAGTCTGGCGTGGTCCGCGATATCTGAGTTGATAGAAAAGTTTTTTATTGCCTTTATATGTTCAGAAATCCTGGTTTTTATTTTCCTTCCACTTTGTCCGATGTACTGGTTTTCACAATTGTGACAATTTAATTTATAGACCCCACTATTGTTCAGCACACTAATTTTTGTTTTATTGTTCAATATATATTTTTTGATACTATTATCCGTGTATAGTGCAGGTTTAATTTTCATATCTTTACATATGTTTAGTAAATTTGAAGTAAGTTTTCCTGTGTATAAAATTCTTCTCCAAGGTTTATCTTCTTGATGGTCAAATACTCGATAATACACAAATTTATTGATGGCCGACTCTTGTTCTTTTTTACGAATCTTTTTGACGATCAGTTTTTCATCAAAACCATTGTTTTTTGCGATTGTTTTGATCGTTTCTACTTCTGTGTTGTAATTTTTTGTTGTCAGGGGTAGCGATGTGAGTCTGTGGATCATCGAGTTAAACGCTGCCATTTTTTGGGATAATGGGTGGCAAGATTCTGCATGTATGATGTTGTCTGCATATGTTTCTTTTCTGTATATCTTAAATATGAATTTTCCATTTTCAATTGATATTGTTGTATCTAAGAAATTTAATGTGTTATTATCTCCTATTTCACAAGTAAATTCTATTTTGTGATGTTGGGCATTAAACAATTTTAACAAATTGGTTAATTGTCTTTTGGACCCTTTAAATGTAAAAAATACATCGTCGACATACCTCTGATAAAAATAAATGTTTTGTACCAATTGATTCGTTGATGATAGAATTTTGTTTTCAAGGTTATCCATAAATATGTCTGCGAGTAACGGGGATAATGGATTGCCCATGGGGAGTCCGTTAGTCTGTGTGTAGTATTCTTCTTTGAAGCAGAAATAATTTTGGTGAATGGATACATGTATCATAGTATATATATCGTTTTTAAGGATACTATCTTCACATTTTTCTTCTAAAATTTCTTTTAAGTATTGTAATGCTTCTTGAACTGGAACGTTTGTAAATAAACTTTTTACGTCGAACGATATCAATTGAAAGATACAACAATATCAATTGAAAATGGAAAATTCATATTTAAGATATACAGAAAAGAAACATATGCAGACAACATCATACATGCAGAATCTTGCCACCCATTATCCCAAAAAATGGCAGCGTTTAACTCGATGATCCACAGACTCACATCGCTACCCCTGACAACAAAAAATTACAACACAGAAGTAGAAACGATCAAAACAATCGCAAAAAACAATGGTTTTGATGAAAAACTGATCGTCAAAAAGATTCGTAAAAAAGAACAAGAGTCGGCCATCAATAAATTTGTGTATTATCGAGTATTTGACCATCAAGAAGATAAACCTTGGAGAAGAATTTTATACACAGGAAAACTTACTTCAAATTTACTAAACATATGTAAAGATATGAAAATTAAACCTGCACTATACACGGATAATAGTATCAAAAAATATATATTGAACAATAAAACAAAAATTAGTGTGCTGAACAATAGTGGGGTCTATAAATTAAATTGTCACAATTGTGAAAACCAGTACATCGGACAAAGTGGAAGGAAAATAAAAACCAGGATTTCTGAACATATAAAGGCAATAAAAAACTTTTCTATCAACTCAGATATCGCGGACCACGCCAGACTAACAGGACATACATTCGACTTCAGAGACGTAGAAATTTTACATAGGTGTAATAAGGGGAAAAAATTAGATATTCTAGAATCAATCGAAATAAATAGAGCCCCCAAAAACCAAATTTTAAATATACAACACCCACTAATAAATTCTCCCCTTATAAAAATATTAACCACACCCACTATCACCCCCCCCCATCCACCACCCCCTTCTTCCTCCGTCCGCCCGCCAACATAGTTAAGTAGTCTGTCATTAGTTTTAAGTTAGTAATAAGTGGTTACTGAGGATGAGCACACGCTCGAAAACGTTATAACCCCTTTCATAAATTAAAGGTGTTTACAGTAGTAGAAGTAAACAAAGTTATTTGTTTTAATTTATTTTATTTTATTTAAAATGAACTTCTACAAAGTTTCTCACGAAAAATTCGAAGAATATTTATTTCCATCTATTTATAAAGGTATAAATAAAACGAAAACAATTCTGTTGTATTTGAAATAAACAATGGATTTAAGACATTCGCAACTATTGTGATACCTAATCCAGAAATACTTCAAATAGTTTTAGACACAATTTCTTTCCTCGTAAATTAAAAATGACGCATAGTTTTGGTCTCCCAATGAATTAACAGTCAGTTAGGTGTAAACCCGGGATTAAGCTTGCGTTGACAAAACGCACATTACAACAATGCGCCATGTCCGAAAAAATCCTATGGGGATTAAGACAAAGCCCTCACATTAAACACAAGACACGTGGCTTAGATGCCATATAGTTACTATTTAGCAGTATTTAGTGGCTACAACTACTTCAGCTGTCCGTGGGAGATTCCGTGACAAACCAAATAATATTTATTTAACCCAACTCAACGGCACTCTTCGTAGAGCAAGGCACTGCATTACTGGAAGTAGTGAAACTCCGTTTAATTTTTATTCATTACTTCAGCACTAGTTCATGTTGGATGCGATGATAAATATCAAAAGTTTCCAGACGGTACAAAATTGGTATTAGATGCGTGTTTATTATTGGCATAACATATAACATACTATACAAAATAAAATAAAATTAACCTAACGAATCTTTAAGTACCTAATATTATTTACGAGATCGTAAGTGAGATGTATATAAGGTGGTTTGGTCACATAAAAAGAATGAGTGATGACCGTCTGATAAAAAAAGTACATAAGGCTGATAAAAGAGGAACGAAAAGTAGATGTCGGCCAAGGAAATGTTGGCACCATCACATAAATGGAATTTTAATGTCAATAGAGAGGAGTCTGGCGATCGGTTTTCTCTGCCTATCCCAAATAGGGAAAAGGCGTTATGGTATGGTATGGTTAGTATCTGAATAAGAACACCAACATTTCACAGGATTTAAGAAAAAATAAACAATAAACAATACTTATTTTTGGAGATTCGTTACAAATAGGAACATTTACATTACTCATTAATGAAGATATATCTATTTATTTATTTATTTATTTATTTAAAAAGGACAACATACAGCATATAATTAATTATAAAACATAAAGATAATTTGATTAAGAATAAAGCCAATTACAGGTTGTCGCTGAAGTTATTGTAGTATATTAAGATATATTAGGAATGGTTACATATTATGGTGAGATATTGTGTGAATGATGTGTGAAATTGCATATATAAATGTGTCAGTATATTAAGTGTTAAATTTGATTATGAGGATGAAATTTTAAGTTTGATATATTTTTTAAATGTGGGGGCGCTAAGTAAGAATATGTCAATCTCTTGGAAATGCCTATTATATGTATTACAGATTCTGTACATTGTTGCATGTTGAGCATAGTTGGTGTGTTGAGTGGTAAGACGGAAAAGAGGAGTGTGTCTTGTTCTACGGGTAGGGATGTTGAAAGATATATAGTTTAAGAGAGCAGGAGAATCAATTTTATTATTAATAATATTGTGGAGAAGCATCGTATCAGATAGAGTACGTCTGTTTTCGAGTGAATCAATGCCATGGTAAATCCTTGCCTCACGATACGATAGGAAATCAAGAAATGCTTTTCAATTTAGGTGTTTAATAAATGTATTTTGTATCCTTTCGATACGGTTTATGTGTGTTGCATAATGGGGAGACCAGACAGGAGATACGTATTCCAGGATAGGGCGAACCAGGGAAAAATAAAGAAGTTTGAGCGTTTTCAAGTTTGTGAATGTTTTGCTGGTTCTGAATAAAAATCCAAGCATTCTGTAAGCAAAGATATCGACAAAGTGAACGCATCCACTACATATTTTAAAACTCTTTTGTTATCCATGAATTTTATTATATGTACTATAAAACCGCTCGTCAAAATCTCGAGAATAGCATTTTCTAGAAGTCTTGCAAGAAATGAAGTAGTTCATAATAATGCATTTAGGGGCTGTTTAACCAAGTCCCGAATATCTCTCGGTTATTTGGCCTCGGTTATGTCTCAAGTAACGTAAAGATTACGTGTCATCACTCCCGAATAGCATTACTCGTCAGATAGTGACAAGTAACTTATAGGTGAATTTACGTACCCATCAGTAAAGTTATTTATTTGTCACTTTGACAGTTGCATTTCATTGCCAGTATCACGTGTTTCATTGTTATTTTCTTTTAAATATGATTTTATTCGAGGCAATAGACTATATTTTTGATGCGGAAATGTTTCATACACGAAGAAACAAAATATTTAGACCGCGAAAAGGTTACCTCGTCGAATTCGATGAAATTGACTAATAGAAGACTTCGCTTGTCAAAGCTTACAGTATCAATGATATATGACGTGATAAAATATTTAATTACGACAAATACAAGAAAGTAAGTACCTATATCCTTTGATATATAAAACATTACATTATTATGCATTTGTTATGTAAATAATAAATGACATTCAAATGTAATATTAAGTATGAATTAAAATATATAAGTAGACTTTACAATATTGTTTATTATTATTTAAATTCAAAACCCACGACACATTGTTTCGATCTTACTATAAAACTGAAACGTCAAAACTTAAGAGTATAATATGATACCTTCGGATATCGATGGTGACACGCAAAATTTATTCAAAACATTTTAACCGGCGACTGGCACTATTTGCCGAATTTATTCGGATTTTGGTGAAACAAACCCTTGGTGCGTTGTAGAATTAACATACTATTGCCCAATTCCTGGTGTTATTTAGAATACTAACTCTTGCGTCAACTGAGACCGCTTAAAGGATATTTGTCACGACAAAAGCAAACATAGCTACTTTACATTACCAATTTCCTAGTAACAGTATATAATATATCAACAAACAATTTATTATTATTTTTTTATTGACACGAACAATATTTGATAATTCTTTTACATGGGTAAGTACATAATACAGTATATACTGTTGAAATTGTATTAGTAGGTATATTTGTTTTATAAAACAAATATATTAATACAATTTCAATGAGGTACATGTGACAATTACACCTATAGTTGTCGTCAAATATCTTGAACCATTTCGCCGAGAAAGGAGCGTAAACGCAAACCAATAAGATATTTGGTGATAATTACACCTACATTCTTGTTTGTGAGTGTAGTGTACTTAATACTATGTTGGAGAGCCGTAATTATTATAACAATATCCATTACTTACATAATATTTATTATTCCGCTTATGGTGTAGCTGTGTATGCGTGTATTTGTGGGTGTGTGTGTGCGTATATGAGGGTGTGTGCATGTATGTGTAGTTTTGTACCTATGCGTATGTGTGGGTGTGTGGATGTATGTGTTTAGGTATGTATGTGTGTTTGTGTGGTGAGGTTGACAGATGTAAGAATGGTTAAAAGTAGGTATGCACTTCAACCGAGAAATAATTTGAATTCAATTTGTCTGTGATCAGATTTTCGGTTAATGATAAGGATTTTTTTTAATTTATCTCTCAATGTATCTGCTTTGTGAATTTATTTGCTGCTTTTATTTATTTCTTATGTTTTTTTTCTATTTCTCGTGTTAAACCGTCTGCATAAAACCGTCTAAAAAAATAACTATTGCAAAAAAAAAACAAAATAAAAATAACAGAAACAATAAAAAACAGAAAGAAATTTAATAATGACAATAAGAGTAATATAAAAGTAAATCCTGTATGTTCTCATTATCAATAAGCCATGACTTGAGACGATTAACAAATGCTGAGTGATTATTTAGTGACATGAGAAACATTGGTAACATATTGTATGATCTAAACATACATAGAATGTTTTCGCGTTGATCTCTTATTATTGCAGTTTGGAACTATATATACATTATTAAGGTGATCACTTGTGCGATTTTGTGAATTTATCATGAACATTTCTGTTTTTTGTGGATGACATTGGCAGCAGATTAAGTTTTCTCAGATTAAATAATCTACACTCTTTAAACAATTGTTTAGTGGGATATCTGAGCGGTTTGTTTTACATTTTTTTTATAATCATTTATGTGCAATTTCCAATGTTGAAATATGACAAAAAAATAATAATGTAATATAAATAAAATAATTAATTAAATGTTTGAATGTGCTCTTGGTGCGACAGCCGTTATAACGAAACCGCTCTTTAATGTTGACGTGTCTGAGGGAAAGAAAAAAGTTAACACGAGCAAAAGTCGGTTAGGTCCATTAGTGTTATTCGTGTAAAACAAGATGTTGTCAACATTATGGCAGTGTGAAACATTTCGAATGCTCGGCATTGCACGATGAATGATAGAGATAATCTTTTCCGGATATACATACCTACCTACCTTCCTTTGTATTGCATATAATATATGTATATGTATGGTAGGTATATATTTTCATATTACATATTATAACCATTCATATTCATCACCATCGTGTCCAAGCATTCATTATAATGTATTATTATAATGTAATTTCGTTAAAATTTTCATGTTCATGATTATCAAACTTAATTTAAGGTCTTTTTTAACGGCTATGACTTTGGGCATATGGGATGTACACAAATATGCCCACTTATTTATATTGCAGATTCAAATACAAAAATGCACTATTTCCTCAACAAGTTTATATGTCACGAACCTCAGTCAAACAATTAATTAAAATCACTCACCAATCTCCACTTAATATCCAACATCTAAAAGAAGGAAAGCTACAACACTGAGAATGAGTGGAGGGCTCTATGGACGGACTCAGAAGTGAGCAACAATAATCTAGTCCGGGACCCCACCATCCGTGTCCCTGGTTTCGACCTCCCTCGCAGATCCTGGGTGCAGTTCAACATTTATGGAAAAGTCGCAGTCACCTACCCCACTCCATAGGGAACGTTATAGAACTAAAGTGTTCTGTTCATCCCCGGAGCGGCTGCTCGTCGGACGAAACAAGAACTACCACCATGCATATTTCATATTTCATACCACTGCCACTAAGAGTCCAACCACACTCGTGAAGGCCCGTGAATCATAGCAAGGGTTACCCTCCCAGCAGCTCCACGAACAACAGACTGCAACAGGGAGCCTCCACCACACAACAATAATAAGAACAACAACAGAATAGGAACAGGCATGGGGTGTTGCAACCATCTTTAATGGAAATGGGGAAAGAGAGAATCGCCGGGGTGTGACTGTGGCGCAGAGCTCCAAACGATCCGCCACTTTGTTGAAGAGTGCCCGCTGCACAAGTATCCGGGAGAGCTGGGGGACATCCACGGGGCAAAGCAAGAAGCGTTGGACTGGCTGCGGGGTTTGAATTTAAGGCTCTAACGAGCTCCATAGACGCAGCCTTTTCTGGGCGAAGAAGAGCCTAGCCATTCGAAAAGTAAGTAAGTAAGTATCCAACATCTTTTGTCTCTTAATAATTCACGTGTAGATACTGTCCGTTATTTCAAAATTCCTTTCATTGAATGACATAAATTTATAATAAAATTAACTTTTCTCCTCTGACATGAAATAATTGGCACATACCTAGCACTCTTTACAGGGTGAATTGCCTTAAACTAAAAAAAAACTTCAGTCATTCCCAACTTCCAGATCCCAATAGTCAATACAACCCTATCACAGCACCAATTTGGTTTTCTTGTCCATCTAATGTTTAACAAACTACCTATAGATACAAGGAACTTTAAAAAATATAAACAATTTAAAAGAGAAATGACAAGGTGGATGCTTAGTCACAAAATCGATGTAGACAGCTCTCTGATTCATGTCATTATATAATGATGGGTGCATTTGTACGGTATACTGTAGATCATGATTATTATTGTTGACCGTTATTATTGAATATTTCTTCTTTTTTTGATGACTTTTATTTTGCTTTGTTATTTTACGCATTCCTTAATTGTTGTTATTATTTGTTTTTGCAAAGTACCTTCCTCATCACGGGATTTACCTAATCTGTATAGTGAGGAATGCACTAATCAAAGAAAATGAACATTTTATAAATTATATTATATAAATAAATAAAAACAAAATATACCTACATATTACCTTCCAATGTATGAAATACGAACAAATATTGTATATCACCAAATCTGTGACATACAATATTTTTTCGAGAAGGTAAAATTTATAGGTTTTTTTAAATAGCAAGAATTCTTTTTCTCCCTTGCTATATCCCAACTCTTTGTCTGTGCCGACTGTTGGGGTCAGCTCTCCTCGTCCTAAAATTATAGGTCCTTCTGTCCTGTACTATTTAACCTAGGCCATGTCTCTGCAGTTGTTTCAGACTTTGCACGATCCAGGATTTCTTTGGTCTTTCTTTAGATGTAAGTCGAGGAAGATCCATGGTGATTGCTTGGTTTACCATGCGTGATCTGGCGGCCTACGTTCAACGTGCCTCTACCATCTCAACTGCTTATCCTATAAAGTACTATACAAATCAGTATCACCCAGTAATGGCAAGAAAATTATTAATTTAAAAAATTAAAAAATTAAGATATCTGTCGGTAGATTTAACATATTCTCTTGAATTGAAGTTAAAAATTATTTCACAGGCCTTGCAGCGTTTTATTTTATTACAATAGAAAAATAAAAAAGGGTTTTATTAAAACTGATTTTATACGAAAAGTATTTAGAAATTCAAATTTCAAAAAACTCGCGCAATGGATGTAAAAAAACTGTTTTTTTTTTATTTTATAGATGAATCTTTTGATGATACTGGGGAAATGATTTTCAAAAATTATTATTTAGCCTACTATAGACTCTTCAGTTAAAATTACTCTTCAGTTAAAAAATTTTCCATTTTAATTTTGAAATATTTTTTTATCTTTACATGCATGTACGCCCTTAATGAGGCATATACATCAAACATATTTATCATCATCATCATAAGCTCGACAGCCCTGGGTGGGCCTTTGGCTGAATCCAGGAGTCTCCTCCATTCCCGTCGGTCCGTTGCCTTCGTTCTCCAGTTTCTGATATCTATTGTGGAAGCATCCGCATCGACACTCATCGAATCCTTCGTCTTTCTGGTCTCCTTCAACCTTGTGGCAAATAAAGTGTGAGGCGTTTTGTGGGGTTGTCGTTGTCCATTCGGATTATGCGACTAGCCCATCTTAAGCGCCCTATCTTGATGGAACTGATCACACCGGGCTCTTCATAGGTCTCATATAGCTCCCTGTTGTATCGTCGACTCCAACCATTATTTTCTTTTATTGGCCTGAAGATCGTTCGAAGGATCCTTCTCTCAATAGTCGCTATGGATCCTTCAGTTTGTTTAGTCATCACCCAGGTTTCGGAAGCATACGTGAGAACCAGCTTGATGAGTGTTTTGTACAGAAGGATCTTACAGAAGGTGTTTCTCCTAACCAGTTTTGACCTTAGCTGCTTTTGTAGGGCGTAGAAGCATCTGTTAGCAGCCATAATTCTTCTTCCAACTTCTTCTCGTGTGTCATTGTCGCTGGTCACTGTGGAGCCGAGGTATGTGAACTCCTTCATAATTGTAGTTTCCGACTGTGAATATCTGGGAAGCTGAGTTATGAGCTTTAGAAGCGATCATTAGTTTAGTTTTATCTTCATTTACGCTAAGTCCCATCATCCTAGCTCTTTCCTCCAATGTTAAGAATGCCAAACCTATTGATATGTTGGTATAAATAATAACAATGTAGGTACAATAAGAACAACAATAAGTGTAAACACATTAATAACACAAACAAATACAAAAAGTAAACACAAAGGAATAGAACAAAAATACAATAGGTATTTATTAAAAAATAAACAAGAGTTAATGATAAAAAACAAGCAAATAAAGACATAAAAAAGGAGAAAAAATTATCAGTATTATTGGGTATAAACAAAAAAAAAACAAAGCAAAGCAAAATGGGTTTAGATGGGTGGTGGCAGAGCGGTTAGCGCGCTGCGTTACTAATCCAGTGGTCGCGAGTTCGAATCCTGCAACGACCCGATTTCGTTCTACTATAGCACAAGCATTACTGCTTATTTTAGGGAATTTATGAGGATGTATATTTATTGTTATTGTTACTCATTCTTTCTATGTGGCCAAACCACCTTAGGACATTTATTATCAGCTTACCATATATTTTTCAATCATACATTCTCGTCTAATATCCTCATTTCTTATTCTATCATACATCGTTTTACCACACATTTCTTTTAGGGACCCGATTTCAACCGTGTTAATTCTATTTTCATGCGTCTTCTGCCATGTCCATGACTCACTAGCATACATCAGAGTCGGTACGACGATACCATTGTGTACCAAGAGCTTCGCTTGTCTCTAAGTAATATGGTAAGCCAATACAGATCTTAATGCACCATTCACTTTATTATCTGCCGTAACTCTCCTTTCAATATTTTTTTCCAGTCTTCCATCACGTGATCAAATTCGTGGTTTACATACATACATACCATCACGCCATGTCCCTCACGGGGTAGGCAGAGAGAACCGAACGCCATATTTTTCTATCTTGACACACATTCATCGCCTCATCAACATTCATACTTCGTCTTATACATGTTCGTCTATTGTTCACGCTTCTTACATTTCCATCTTTCAGAATATCGTTTACATGGTCGTGCCATCCTTTTCTTGGGCGCCCCCGACCTTTTATTCCATTCCTGTCAGCTTTGTATATTTTCTTCGTCAGGCATTCTTTATTCATTCTCCCCAAGTGGCCAAACCATCTCAATGTGTTAACTTTCATTCTGTTAATTATATATATTTTCATCATACATTCTTTCCTTGTATCTTCATTTCGAACTCTGTCATACATCGTTCTGTTACATAGTTATTTATAGTAAGTAAAACATACAGGAATTCTTAATTTAAATAATGAGTTCAATGGCTATGACCTTTTACGGTTTCCTAATCCTGTACATTGTGGTGCAAGTTTGTCTTTCTTTAATATAAATTTAGTGACGTCACACGCGACTAAAGTAGATTTTAACGCATCGTTAGCACACACTAAATTAGCGAGAGGTAATGATGCGTCCGTCTCAAAGTAACACCTATATACCTACCTACCTACATAACACATTCAAACCTATCTACATCTATCTTCAATCTAAAACTTGATGAATATATCTATGGCGGTCTAGTTTATTATTTACGTGGACATGATTCTTTTGTAAACGCATAATAGTGACGCCGATTTTGTCATTAGGTACATATTATTATGAGACAATTTATGAGTCGTTTTAGCTAGACCCCATTTATCGTTGAGGAGGGTTTGTAATCTGCTCAGGAAAATATTAATTCGGGTTTTAAAAAGACCCAAGTACATATACATCTTCCTACGTTCGCTGAAATAAGCATAAATGCTTGTGCTATAGGTGAATGAAATTTTTCGTAGCAGGATTACAATCTCGTGGTCACAGGATTACTAACCCAGCGATCTAACCACTCAGCTACCACCCATCTTCTGGTTAAGTGGAAGAAATTCCCACATGGCAATAAACTCGTCACTTGCTTAGGGTGACATTAAGTGTTTATACTGTTTATTATTTATGAAAGAACTAGGTAGGTACGTGAGTAGTATTTACTCCTTGGAATCGAAACTTAACTACCTACGTCAAAGTATGCCATGACGGTTGACCTTTTTGATCGATGGTACCTACTATAATTGTATGCTTATATTTCGAGAAATTTTGTGGGCTGCGTAGAGCGCAAAATTGGAATTTTTACTGAGTTGTTTTAATCGATAACCACTCTCTTCCATGACGAAAATTTTATTTACGTTAAAGTTATTTGCCGGAAACTATATACATATTATAGCTAATATGGTCCATTTTTTGAGACTTAAATCCATATTTATTTATTGAGACTTTCACGGCTTAAAGCCCTTTACAAAACAAAATATTAGATGACACAGCATAAACTTAACCAAAGAAATACAATTTATAAATATTCATAACATCTATACATATCAACGTTAGCATTATAATATATAAAATGAAAACACATACGAAAGGTAAATTAAACACAAAACTACAAAAGTATATTATACCTTATGAACCAAAGAATAAATAAAATAAATGACTCTAATAAAATGTTCATGCTTTGTAATGCAATTACAAAGCATGAACGTAATAATATTAGGTACTGACTGAATATATTATATAGGTATATAAAGATGAATGATGTGAATAACTAACTACCTACATACTTAGCCATACTGAATCAGTGAATGCTGCCAGATGTGATAATAAACTACATTATTGAATTAAATAAAATAAAAACTAAAGAAAATAAAATTTATATGTACTTACAAAAATATATAAAAAATGTAAACAAGTACCTATAGAATCATTTGGGTGTATGTTTTTTAATTTGATAAAACCTTGATTATACTAATGATTGCTATTTAACCCATTAGTGCATAGTGTCCTGAATAAAGGACGCACCTATTTTGAAAATTGCTACCATGATACATATTGTTTACAAAAAATAAATTATTGCAATGTATTCCTTATTAATTACCAAAACAATTATGATATAATAAGTTTGGAAAAAATGCGTAATTAGATATGTATAAATAGTTAAAGTCAAAATGGCGGCGAAGTGTGTTAGTGCTGTACGACCTGGGTGAGTATTTATTTGATTTTATTAATATTATTTCATAATAATGCGGTTTAAACTATATAAAAATAATCTATAAACTTCAAGACATGTAATCAAATGTGTTTTTTTACTCATATAACTTAAAATGTGTTTGTTTGGAGACATTTTATTTTCCTGTCCTTTAAAAAGGACACTATGCATATCTGCATGTTTCATACTACGTGACATATGTAAAGTGTATACAGCATTTCCAAACTGATGTTAGATGTACTACCTACATACATTATGACATATTTTTATTTCAGCAAGGTAATCATTTTTATTTTATTTTAAGAATCAGTTCTTTTCACCCTTGCTTTCCCCCTTTCTACTTACTTCTCCTAACGAAATCATAAGATACATTGTATTTAAAAATATTTATATAATTTTAGGTTGACTCTTGAGTAAATTGTTTCGAAATAAGGGAAAGACTGTAGTGATGATGATCATTGCTCGCAATATGTTACTCAGGTATTTGTGACACCACCGGAGGTAGATGGCAATGGAACAGAAGAAGATTCTGACAAGTCAGATTATGAACATGAAGGTCATTTGAATCACTTAGGAAGAAAGTTCCTTACCAGCTCTTGCAACGTGCAGTCAAAGGGAATTGAAGACAATGAAGATGTTCGGTCCGAAGCTGCATCAATACCACCACCTCCTAAACATCGCCGATTGGAGCAACAATCATGGAAGAAATCAGATTTGGATTATAATTAGGTTACTGAATGTAATCCTATATCAACTTCCGATCAAGCAAAGCTTTTTGAAACTACAATTGATTTTTTTTCTCTATTTTTTAATGATGAAATGATAGATTTGATTATAAATCAGGCAAACCTATATAGTATAAATCAAAAGAATATGAATCTGCAGATGAACAGAGAAGAGTTATATGTTGTAATCGGTGTATTACGGTTGTCTGGTTACAGCAAGTATCCAATCAAAAGAATTGTCCGAAGAAGACGACGCCCCCCACGATTCATTTCACTAAACCAACCAACCGTTATATCCAATTATAATAGATACATGGTGGAGGAGTGGATAAAATGGACCAGTTGGTTGCTGCATGCCGAACAAGGATAAGACAAAGAAAGTGGTGGTGGCCAATATAAGTGTATTTTTTGGACGTAGCAGTCGTCAATGGGTGGTTGTTGGCGAAAAAATTGAATAACACCAATTCTACAGAAGCTTTTCTTAGATTCCGACGCTACATAACCACTGCACTCCTGAAAAAATATGGAGTTGCCTCTTTCAGGGGGTGTATGCCTTCAACCGCATTATCTGCAGTGCGTTATGATGAAACAAATCACTGGATAGTTGAAATTCCAAAGCAACGAAGGTGTGCATGAGAATTTTGTTCAGAAAAAGCATTTTTTACTTGTGAAAAATGCAACATTGGACTTCAAAAAAATATCACACAGAAAAATAAATTTCTTGTATTGTTACTTTTATTTTTTTAGTGTATATATGTATATATATTTTATATTTTTAACATAAAGGTATATAAATGTATATATTTATGTCAATACATACTAATGTGAAACAAAAAAAAAATTTTATTCCATGTTCCTTGACTCGTTTTAATACATGTATTCAATACTCAGATATACCATTTGTGCATGGTGTCCAGAAAAAAGGACGCTCTGTATAAAAAAAACTATTTTTCCGAAAAAAAAATTTTTAAGTTTTTTTAATAATTTAGAACATTTTTGACATCACTTTGAAAAATTACCAGAAAAAAACTACGAATAAACTTTATGCACTAATGGGTTTATATTTATTTTAATAACAAGGTTACTAGACATTTGAATTTTAGGTGAATTTTCACAAAAACGACGCTGTATATATTGTTCATACATACAAATAAGTCATAAACTAATACTCCAGTTATAACTGATCTCTTATTTTTCAAACTTCTAATTAAGTTTCACAGTTTTAAATTTCAAATATATTATAATTTACTTGGGCCAAGCCCCAACAATCCTGTGATGCTATTTTAATTTTCGTGTATGTTTATATTTTGAAAACTGTTGGGAGTTGTTTGGTATTCTGAGCGACCCGCACCGTTGGGGGGCAACACACACACACACACACACACATACATACACACCGACTAATATATTATATATTGCGACATACCGAGATTTGTATGCGAAAAAATCTGACCACATGGTTGAAGCAATCAATTATGCCCACTGACTGTTTCCTGAGCGCCCGGTATAGAAAAACAAAACAGAAACTCACTTCCGTGCGGCCGGCAAATACAACCAGCCATTCATAGAACATACATTTGGCAAAAAATGAACGAGAGAAATAATATTTTCGTTATTAATGACCCGTGCACGTGTGAAGGTTGAATGCCAAATCCCCATATCGGATCTGGGCGTTGTCAAGACTTTTTGAGAAGGATCTTCACCAGGAACGGATCTAACTAGTTTTAATGTTTACAGATCCACCCTGGCGTCTACAAATCTGGGGCACAGATATAAGCACAACAAATTTTTGGAACAATGATGAATAATTTACTTGTTACTACAAGGACATATTCATTCCTTTTAAAAAAAATATTTATTACAAAATTAACAATATATGACATTGTATGAAAGACGAAACGATTATAGTTGATGAGGCGATGATTGTTAATGAACACAATTTCTAAAAACCTATACCGTTGGGACATACCTTTGGTGGTGTATTTATATGAATTTAAATCAGAGGGGCAAGTCCCGTCAAAAGGTGGAATCAAAACCCTTATGATAACCCATATAATTGATATAATTATCTTATGAAGTTCTATAATATGTATCTTAAGAAATGATTGATCTCCAAAAAATAATTATATCCATTATAGCATGGTGAGTATGGTTCATGGAATAAAACCCAAGAATTTTATATTTTATAATTTGTATTCGCACTTTAATAAATTTATGATGACCGTAACTCGTAGATGGCTCTTGAAGATTACACTAAAAAGTCTTGAAACACTGTTGTTCGATTATTGATAACGCGAGTATTTAAAGTTACTGGAATAAAGATATATCAAAAGTAAATGTGGGCTTACGTAAATAGAACAAAATTAATAATTACGGAGAAAGTCAAAGTAATAATGACAAAGTTATTGTCTGATTGCCTGATATTTATATAATCATTTTATGTGTACAAGATATTTATGTAAATATTTTAAGTGTCCAAATTATACTAATTATCGCGTATCTAAATATTATGTCCTATTCTGATTCATCTAAGTTTATCCATCTGAATTATAGTATATGAGAAATGTCAAAAAGTTTACTGCATTTGTACGGGACTCATTACGTCACACCGTGCGGATGAAATCCTTTTATCCATGGTCGCCCGTTTATTTAGACGTTTTCGTAGTCTGAATCGAATCATAATAGGACATAGTCTAGATTAGGTAATATGCATTACGTGAGTAAATTGGGTAGGTACATAACAATGGGTTATAATGTGGGTTTTGATTCCACCGTATTGACGGGACTTGCCCCCCCTGTATGATAATTTATAATTATCAATTTGATTTGTTTTGTTTCTAGTTCAACTGACAGGTACTATGACAAATATTAATTTCACACCCAACCTATAACAAGTTTTGATATATATTTTTCGTCTTACAAAATTCAGAGTGAAGAAATCGAACCTGGGATCTTTAAGTTTATTTACTTATCTTACCATGTTCGATCCATTGCTGGATAAAGGCCTCTTCTAAACTTTTCCACTTATTTCTGTTTTGAGTTTTTTGCTGCCAACCAGGACCTGCATGACGGACAATGTCATCTGTCCACTTTTGTAGTGATCTTCCTACGTTTCTTTTGTTGGTCCAGGGCCTCCACATCAGGATTCTAGGTGACTATCTGACACTGTCTTGCCTCGCCACGTGTCCTACCCACTGCCATTTCAACCACAAGGGCATCATTTAGGTCAGGAGATAAGCAGCCACAAGAGCCATAAAGGTCGACAAATCAATTACGCAATGTTAAAAAAATAATGTTATATCCAGGTTTAAAAAAACATTGAAAAACTGTGAAAATCAGTTATCAGATCTGGGTCCGTTGGCTCAGGAGATAACTGTGCTACTAGCACAATGTAAAGCGATCTTGAGGTAGATTCACAAAAACAGCGCATATGACAGGCGCTAGTAATCTAGGGCGCAGCCCTGAATCTTGACGCTTTGAAGATGAGAAATATACTCTTGCATCTGAATTTATCACATATTTATCATTAAATGGCATCGCTGGGAATCTCAAACTTATCTATTTGAATGTATTGAAAATAAAAACAGACTTTAATCTGGCTAATTTCTAAGGTGTTTTTGTGACACCAGCATCTCAAGGATGCCTCTAACGCCTACTTTAGTAATTTACATCTAACATCTAACGCCTAATTTAGTAATTTAAAACGTTCTTGCGCAGTAGGCAGATTTAACCGAACCACCACCTATATAAAAATCATTGATCTTGTCAAAAAATGTTCCTATTTAGGTGCACCATGATATTACAATTATCTACTTTACACCAATGAATACACAATTGTACACTTTACACAATTATACAATTTTTTAAAAGGTTTCTTTTTGTTGATAGCATAGAAGAATTGTGGTAATCTTTATATATATAATTCTTCTGTACGTGTGTATGTCACTGAACTCATCCTAAACGGCTGAACCGATTTAGATGAAATATTTTGTGTGTATTTGTGTGAGTCCCTGAATGGTTTAGATTTACAAAATGGAATTTTAAACATTAATGTTATAAAAGGAAAATAAAAAACATGATTTTTTATAACTATAAATTATAATAGGTGGCGCTAATGTCGAATTGGCAATGTTTAGTTTTTATCCATCTGAGAACACTAAGAAATCTGTCACTTGCGTGTTGCGTCGTAGTTTGGCTTTTTTTGACAATTAAAGTTCTTTTCGCTCTGTTTCGTTAGTATTTATATTTCAATTCGTTCGTTTGCGTGCCCAGACCATACAATATGCTGTATTGCAATTATATACGAAATGACAATCAATCTAACCTCAAAGTGTTAAGAGGCTCATCGAACAAGAAAATGTAAGTTTGCTCAGCGAATAATAACATCCACATGATTCAAATATATGTTACGTATATTTTATTGATTCAGGACAACGTCTGTCGGGTCAGCTAGTGTACGTATAATTTCTTCAACTAAATTAAAATTTGCCTGCATTCAAACAATATTTATTGTAAATTAATTTATTTTTAACGCACCCAAATCAAATACTTACAAACATATTCATACAACTCATACATACAACTCATTTCTAGATTGCAAACCCCTCCCAACGCTACGTAGTGCGCTTCTTCGGAAGAGTAAAATGGACCCAAATCCTAATAGCTGGCGTCCCCTACGTAGACATGTTAAAAAAAATGATTTTTTTATATGATTGATCTAAATGTTTTTTTTCTCTCTACTTCTAAAGAATATTAGTGTAGAGTTATTTTATGTCTAGATAATATATAAAATGAAGTCACGATACATTACCGATTTAGCTATTTTTATTAATACTCAGGAATTCTTCAACAAATCAAATACTTTTGAATAGTACAAAAATGTTGATGAATTTCTGAAAACTTGGAATATATTGTTATCTCAGATTTAATATGGAGAAGTCAGTATTTTCGAGACGTTCCTTGGTAACCCTAATCAAAGTATACCAACCTACCTACAGTAAATAATTCGTTTCCTTCATTGTGAATTTCTAAGTGCCTATTCATTCGTCTTAAAACCTCTTCAAATGTCATTCAATATATTCAAGAGACTTGAAGCACCTCTCACAATTAAATAATATTCACATTAGTTTTAACTTATCTTGGCTGTAAGTGTTGTGGATTTATTTAAAGATTGTGGAACTCTTAGTAATATCGTTGAAAACTTTGAATATCACAGTTTTACTGGATGTCACATCATCGATGGAACCTCACACACATTTATCTTGGCATGATGTATTGATCCCACGGGGTCAAATTATGGAAGATTTATAACGACAACATCGTTTTGAATAGTTGTATTTTTTTGTGAAATATCGATGATATTTGAAAATTATCCCACAGACTTTGTGTCACCAGACACAGAAGTCATTTTTGCTTTAAGTACCTACTAGGTACGTAAATTAAAAAAAAAGAAGTTATATATCAGAATTTTTACATTTAACCAAACTTTATAAAAATGCGATAGCTACTTGCAGATTTGTCTAATCGAGAACTCAAAAGTCTTTTTTGAACACATCATCAAAATTGCATTACAGGTAGGTACCTATTGTTTAAAATTTCTTTACACTCAAACAAGTTTCTTACCAAATGACTATTATTTGTTCCAAGTTACCAATATTTCCAATCCAGAAATCCAGAAAAGAAATTTATTTATTTATTTATTTATGTAGCTTCTCGGGCAACTAACAGGTACTATGTCAAATAAATGCAAACATCAGGTGTGAAATTCCATACATTTCTAACGTAAGATATTGATACCTATCTCTTCTTCTTCGCCCTGGCCGTTTCTTCCCATAATGTGGGGTCGGCACTTCTTGTCCTCATTCGCCAAATCATGCATCTCTTTCGCGTAAGACTCCCTTCCGCCACCGCCACTCTCTTCTGATGGTAGAAAGCCACGTTGTCAGCGGTCTTCCTGGTCTTCTCAGCTGCACTTGGATGTACATCGCTCTGCGTATCATATGTCCTCTGGTCGCCTTAAGAAGTGTCCATACGGTCTCAATCTGCTCTCGAGCAACTTATTGGTGATCGGAACCATGCCAGAGATTGATCGAATATGGATATTCCGAATTAAGTCCATCATAATCAGGCCCCCGTCCATCTCATTACTCTCATTCAAATGATGTCGATAAATTATTATTTAAGCCGTTCATATGTACATACATACCATCAGGTCGTGCATGTCCCTCACGAGATAGTCAGAAAGAAATGAAGTCCACATTTTTCTGTCTTGACACACATTCATCACCTCATCAACATTCATGTAAAGTCTCATACAGCGTCTGCTATTCACGCCTCTTCTATTTCCCTCTTAAACAATGTCCTTCACATGGTCGTGTCATGCTTTGCTCGGACGACTCCGAACTCTTGTTCCGTTCCTATCAGATATTTATTCGTATTTTCGTTCATTATTTCCATGTGGCCAAAACACTTTAGTAAAAATAAACACTGTATTGCACCCTGCGCAAGTGGCGAGTTTATTAACACGTGGTAATTTTTTCTGACTAACTAGTGACATATATATATATATATATATATATATATATATATATATATATATATATATATATATATATATATATATATATATATATATATATATATATATATATATATATATATATATATATATATATATATATATATATATATATATATATATATATATATATATATATATATATATATATATATATATATATATATATATATATATATATATATATATATATATATATATATATATATATATATATATATATATATATATATATATATATATATATATATATATATATATATATATATATATATATATATATATATATATATATATATATATATATATATATATATATATATATATATATATATATATATATATATATATATATATATATATATATATATATATATATATATATATATATATATATATATAATTGTGTTAACTTTCACAAAACTTCCATATCACCATACGTTATACACATAAACACACCACGATGATTTACTTTGTGTACACTCTCTACATTACACACGTTGAGGAAGAAGTGCTAAAAATACGATTGAAATTGTGAAATATAGCTCTCCACTATCTAGTGTACCTATATTAAAATTCTTCTTCTACTTTTTAGTAGACCTGTGGGTCTGTTGGTCTTGAAGTCCAACTATCATTTCATCTCTTGACTTGTGTGATCCGGGTAGACGGCGACCAGAAAGGATTTAATTTGCTACTATATACGCAAGTCTATCGCTGTCCATTCTGGCTACGTGGTCCCTCCACTGTCTTCTTCTGAATCTACTCCACCGAACGATGTCATATATTTCATATTTTATATTAAAATTGGTACCTAACATGCGACGACGATGGAATAGCCGAACGTTCTCTCTGCCAACCCCAAACATGGAAACGGCGGCGTGAAGGTATGTATGTAAAATACGATGATATGTATATTCTTGATGGTTGCAGTATGTAGATAGGTAGGTACATGCCATGGGTGTATAATGCAGTATGTGTGTATGTAAGTATAATGTATGGATATCCGAGAAGACAATGGGTATTTCCTAGAAAAGGTTGTCTGTCTGTCAGTGTTCGGGTATAGGAAGAAACAACAGCTACAAACAGTGGGCTCATTAGGAGGCGGGACAACATGTGTGCGCAAATGGACTGCACAACGTGCCTATCCAGTGGCGTACATGGAGGTACGTACCAATCACCATAATTATATAATAAATTATTTAAAGATATATTTTCATTGTTAACCCTTAAGCCACTAAGGAACCTATTCTAATTCTTAAAAGAATGATTTATAAATTTTTGATTTTAGCTAGAAGATATTGACAATGTACCTTGCATTAATTGTACCAGTTGGGTGTGCCTTTTTTTGCTGTGGAATAATATTATTGTCACAATAATGATTTAAGATACCCAACTGCGTATATTAAATATTATATTTTTGTGTGGTGGGTGCATGGATGTAGATGTAATGTATAAATATAATATTGTAAATCTCCGACCTCGAAACAGGCGTAGTCCTAGTGAGGTTAGGATAGTTTTTATAATTAATGTTATAAATATCGAGACGGTATAATATAAAATAAATAAAAATAAATATAATTTTCAACTGGATGACTGTTCCAGTCCCAAACTAGGTAGGAAAACACATCACAATAATACTTACGCGACGTCCTACGTAGGCGATTCAAAGCGAATGCGAAGCGGCGCGGCGCGAAAATAACAAACAGTCGGTAACTATGGAAGTGTCCTACGTTACCGACCGCGAGTTGGTGTCGATGCGGCGCGGCGCGATGCGAAGCAAACGCGATCAGTTGGTTTGATATTTTCGCGCGAATTGATAGCGGCGCCATTGTTTTTTGACATGTCAGAAACAGAAATTTTAATTTCTGTCCATTAACGTCCCATATTATGGGACAAATTATTATCGAACCGCGAATTTTAGGATTTGGCAAAAATAAGTGGGACTACAAGTAAACATATTTATTTATTATTGCTATTTAACAATAGGATCTTGTTCAAAACACAAAGTTTTCTCTCGCTTGCACAATGTCAAATTTTGATATGTTTCCCGGAAAGATGTAAATTCAGTCTCATTTATTAATTCAAGATCACGTAATTCTTCATACAAATCGTGATATCCCCCATAAATATGCCTCTCTAAGTACACAATATTAGATTCACTTCTCTGCCGTACATACTTCTTGAGTATTTTATATACGTACATCCATGACAGTAGCTGGCGGCAGAGGGAACGATTCGCGCACACGTAGGACAGAGCCGTCGTGTCGCACCGCATCGCATTGAATTCGCTTGTATCCGCACCGCATCGCTTCGCAATCGCGTTCGCTTTGAATCGCCTACGTAGGACGTAGCGTTACAATTACAACCACTACTTTCTATATTTATTTAAATATACATTAGGTCTAACTAGTAAAAAATGTCTGCATACCCATTGAACAGTGTTTTAGTTGCACACTGTGTCAACCCAGAAAGCCAGTATAGCGCAATATATCATTGGTATAGCGTTTATTTGAAAATCCTACTAATAAACACTATAACGGACTGGATTTGCAACATACATACTTACAACAGAAATTAATCCACTAACGTCGTAAATTCGCACCCGCGTATGCACAGACCCGCCGCCGCCGCCGGCCGTCACATCCGCCATTCTAATTTTGACGTTTGTCGTGGTTGATATTTTCATATTATTCCAAGAATAACAATATAAACATGCAGATCAAAATCAAATTTGATTCGAGATAGATGACAGGTGTCTTAAAACACCATTAAACTACCTTGGCTCACATAATAAAGATAATTTAAAAACATACAGATTCAAAAGCAATACAAAAAGATAAAAAATATACATTGCAAATCTAGGAAAAATCCTCATCATGATTATAATACAAATAAAAATAGAATATTGGTCTATAAAAATAAAAACAAACCTTTATTTAACACTTCACTTTTAGATAATATTTGGAACAGTGTTTCAATATATTTTTTTAAATTTTTCGTAATTTGTTTCTGTTTTGATAGGTACTCACTTGTAGGTTGTTATATAATGATATGCAGTAGTAGTTTGAAATAGAGGTGTCGTTAGTCCTCAAAAGACATCCTAGCAGACACATAGCCCTCACAAACAGATTAACCAGCTTCAAATGTCAAGGCAAACATTAATGTTATAGTAAATATTATAAAAAAATAAACTATGCGGGTCGTGACGCCAATGTGACTTGTGCCATAGTATATTTTAAAATTACCCAGCCGTTGGTCATCAGAGTTTTTCGTTGCAGTCATCAGATCTGTAGAGTATTCCCGACCCGACTGTCTTCCAAAATAAATCCACGCTCTTAACTAACCAACTCAAACCTATTTTAATATGACATGTTAATTTACCAACACAAATAATAATATGACTGATGGTCTGTTGAAGGGAAATGTCTGTTTCCAAAATACCACCATATCAAATATGTGATGCACACAAGCTACCTATTTAAATACAAACACATCATAACACGAATAATTAAGCTCACATCAAATATTTAGTTATACGTGCTCCAAGAACTGGAGACGCTGTCCATATTAGGCACACTGCTCTGTTGCTGATTTAATTGGCAAAAGTTAAAAATGATTAGTTGTGATTTCAGATATTTCTACCGATTATGTTGCAGTAGGTAACTTATCACTTACAAGAATTTTTTTTATTAAAATAAAATCTACTAATAGGACGATGTATGACGGGGTCAGAAATGAGGACATAAGGAAAGAATGTAGGAGAAAGAAAGATGTTATGAATAGAATGAAAGTGAACACATTGAGATGGTTTGGCTACATGGGGAGAATGAATGAGGAACGCCTGACGAAGAAAATATACATTACGGACAGGAATGGAATGAGAGGTCGGGGCCGCCCAAGGAAGGGATGGCACGTCCATGTGAACGGTATTGTAAAAGACGGAAATGTTAAAAGCGTAAACAACAGACTAGCATGTATAACAATATGCATGAATGTTGACGAGGCGATGAATGTATGTCAAGATAGAAGTAAGTGGCGTTCGGTTCTCTCTGCCTACCCCGTGAGGGACATGGCGTGATGGTATGATGTATTATTATAAAGAGAAGCTTTTAAGTAAACTGCGCGCAAGGAGGAGTGTGAAATTTAGCATAGTTGAAGTTTATAAATAACATTAAAAAATATTTCATTGTTTACGTTAATATTGCCAAAAAAGTTATTGTGTATTCAAGTTGTAGTTATTGTACAGCGCCCTTGAGATGGATGCATAAAGCGGTGATAAGTAATATGTCAGCTTTATTTTAATATCGAAAACAGTTGTTTTATATAACAATGGATGAATTCAAGTACAGACCACCATTAAGAAAATTATATAACCTACTGTGAAACAATATAAATGTGGTACTCAAAACAACAAAATAAAACTTTGTGCGCGTTCATGAATACTTGTTTTATTTTTTTTATCTTACATGATAAAAAAACAAACTTAAAACTTAAATTAATTACGGTCGATTTTTTTATTCTGTGCGATTACTCCTACGAATAAATCGACCAACTACCCATACATACATACATACATACCATCACGCCATGTCCCTCACGGGGTAGGCAGAGAGAACCGAACGCCAAATTTTTCTATCTTGACACGCATTCATTGCCTCATCAACATTCATACATCGTCTTATACATGTTCGTCTGTTGTTCACGCTTCTTCCATTTCCATCTTTCAAAATATCGTTTACATGGTCGTGCCATCCTTTTCTTGGGCGCCCGCGAGCTCTTATTCCGTTCCTGTCAGCTTTGTATATTTTCTTCGTCAGGCGTTCTTCGTTCATTCTCCCCAAGTGGCCAAACCATCTCAATGTGTTAACTTTCATTCTGTTAATTACATCTTTCTTTATCTTACATTCTTTCCTTGTATCTTCATTCCGAACTCTGTCATACATCGTTCTGTTACAAATTCTTCTAAGCGATCTCATTTCGACTGCATTTATTCTGCAACTACCCACTAGGCATAAACCTGTTCTGGTGCTGTTGTTAGAAATATATATTATTATCTATTTACAGTATTTATATTTTATTGTGATATACTTAAATAGTCACAAGACACATAAAAAAATATCACAATTTATGCATTTACGTGAATGCGTCTATAGAAGGTACATATGTTACATTTTGTTTAAAGATCGTTTTGCTATCAATATTTTATCAAATTCATAATTAATTATTATTAAATATTTTGTTATATCTACTTAAATTCTATTTTACACCCATTTCTTTTACTTCACGTGTCTGCCTGTACCGGGATTTTTCTATCGATTTTTGATTCTATCTTCGACCAGCGACCAGTAAGCGCTCTGAAAATTTCAGAATCTGTGTTATTTCCGGGGACACTGTTTCGTTTCCAAGTTGATTCATTTGATATTATGATTACCTATATTTTTATGACATATATTTAAAAATTATCAAGGCACCTACAGGACTTACGACCTGTCATCGACTGGTTTACGTGATCACCCTATGTGCTTGCGCAACTTTCACCAATGTTTCCTTTATATTTTATTATTGAGTTCCCTATTTATTCATAGATATTGTAGTTCTCGAAAACAAGCTGTTTTTACCATTGGCATCTATGAAATGACGAAAAAACTTTTTACTACGCACTCTATTGAGAAAGTACAGTTCTTTTACATGAGGTAATAATGGAACAATTTTAGAGAAATTGGTTCGTCAACAATAAAATCCATAGATATTATACAGGAGGTAACGATGGAACATTTTTAGAGAAATTGGTTCGTAAACAACGAAATCCATAGATCCTATACAGGAGGTAAAAATGGAACAATTTCAGAAAAATTGGTTTGTAAACAATGAAATTCATAATTCTTATACAGAAGGTAACAATGGAACAATTTTAGAGAAATTGGTTCGTAAACAATGAAATCCATAGATCTTATAAATACAGTTTTGAATGAAATAAAATCAAAATTAGCTATATCGGGATATTTCTAATTAAATTTTAGTGGAACCCGATGTATAAGAAGAAGAAGCGTTACGTGTACATTGTACAATGTGAATATGTAGGTAAGGGATATGGGACATAGTGTGATATATATGAATATATACGAGTATGAACTTACAATAATTCCAGTTGGTTCCTTTAAAATGTATTATAGGTGCATTTTTACGTCAACGGATGATTTGACGTGGAATTTCCATGTGTCTGTGATGGTATGCGTGAAACAAAACGAATGGTGTACAAATCTGTCAAGTTTAAGTGTTCGGTGAAACTGTAAAAGGAAGTCAATAGCTCGGAACAGTGTTTGATGCGAGCCATTTTATTTAACATCTCTCGGCAGTTTTTTTTTTTACGACTAGCGAATGTTCAATTAGTCGAGACGCCTAAAAGATTCACAATGTCTTACATATTATTATATTATATTAGTGTATTTTAACGTGGCGCACTTTCCTCACACTATGTGATCAAAGGTGTTAACTTAATGGATGACTATAAAACATTTATTTTCGTTTCGTTATTTTTTTTTGTTCAGTTCATAGCGTTTTTTTTTAACGTCGATCATTTTGAATGAAAAGCTTGACAATACTAGTTTATTAACATGATGTTTTATATCCGGTGCAAACGGATATCTGAAACATAATATCAACTGTATTCGAAATGAATAAGTAGGTATAATACCACGAAGAATTGTTGGAAATTAATAAAAAAACCAAACATTGAAAAAATTAAAGTTGCTTGTACAGCAGATTTACTCGTAACTTTCTTGTTTAAAAAATGTTATACCCAAGTTTGTGAACGTTAAAACAAAATCCAAATCATGTGTGGCAAAAAAAAAAATAATGTGCTGCCCAAAAAACTTGGATGGTTGAGGAGAATAGTACCTACCTAAGTGGTTCAATATTCGTGATGTGGTAAGCGTTTATCTAACTATATTATATTCACTCGAAGTTAATATTTAATCTACATCCAATTGAATTTGATACATATTTAAGTACCTTAATGTCTTTCGGGTATTTAATTTTTCTTAGAATTGCCCCCTTCCTTGTCAATTATTGTTATCCTCTTTGTGAATCTATATATAGATGGTCTTCATCATTATTGTTCACCATTTTGACGATGCTCAGCATAGAGCGAAAAATTTAAGTAGAACGTACATACATACATACATACCATCACGCCATATCCCTTACGGGGTAAGCAGAGAGAACCGAGCGCCATACTCCTCTATTTTTGCATACATTCCTAGCTTCCTTTACATCCATGCATCGTCTCATACATGCTCGTCGATTATTCAAGCTTCTTATATTTCCTTCTTTCAAAATATCATTCACATGGTCATGCCATCCCTTTCTGGGGCGGCCCCTACTATTCACTCCATCTCTTACACCCATGTATATTTTTTTAGTCAGTCGTTCATCATTCATTCTTTCAATATGTCCAAAATTCAAGGAATTCACTTTCATTTTATTTATAATACTCTTCTTCATCTTGCATTCCCTCCTTATGTCCTCATTTTTTATCACATATCGTTCTATTATATACATACTCATCTTAGTGATCTCATTTCCACAACATTTATTCTACTCTCATGCGTCTTTTGCCACGTCCATGTTTCACTGGCATACATCAAAGTGGGCACTACAATTGCATTATGTACGGCAATTTTGGCTTCCTTTCAGATGCTTGGATCGGACATTACTGGTCTGAGAGCTCCGTTTATTCTCTTACCTGCCATAACTCTTCTTTCAATGTCTTTATCAGGTCTTCCATTCCGTTCAAACATACTCCCCAGGTATAAATATTCCTCTACTTGTTCTACCCCCTTCTCTAAATATTCCTCTACTTGTTCTAGCCCTCTTCTAAGTAGAACGTAAAATTAAATATATTTGTTTTCATAATTTTAGTTGAATTGAGTGAGTTTAAAATAATCTATAATTACAATTACATATATTTCAACCGTCTTAATGTACACACATACATATTTAAGTAAATATGTAAATCTAAAAAAATACAAATGAATTCCTTCCTTATGCGTCTTGAATTCCCATCTCTCCTCAATAGTTGTTTTATTGTTGATATTTATTTTTTCTATGACTCGAAATATATGCACAGGTACTACAAATTTAATTTGTTAAATGAAACGGCTTCTAATTTGTAGATTTCCTTAGAAAAAATACGAAAAAATTAACCCATTATTAAATTTATTAATAGGTTATAATTTAATTTCCCTTTATTAAATTTATTAATAGGTTTTTATTAAATTTCACAATGCCATATTATACTGGCCTTATAAGATTTTTTTGTGTTGGTTTTTATTTATTTTTCTCTTGGTATAATTTTACAATAGATATTAATATTATTTACTTATTATATTGTACAAAGGACAGCGTATAGTACATTTTTTTTTTTAATTAATTTCTGGCGTTCCACTATAGTACATTTATACATACAATTATTAAAAGGAAATAAAAAGAAATACAAAAGACATGTACCTACCTCTAAGAAGAATGTGTCTGGGTGTGCGCATGAGAGAAACAATGTGTATGTGTGTGAGAGAGAATTAGAAAGAGTAGGTATAAACGAACCTAAATTTAATTTAAAAAGATATTAAGAACATATATTTTATAGTAAACACAAGACTAAATCTTACAATACATACACGGCTGTATAACAAAGGGTTCCACTATTGTCAAGAAAGCCTCAATTCATTACAACATATACGACAAAACTACTAACATAAAGCCGGTTGCAAACCAGAAGCTAAACTAAGTTAGTTTAGCGTAGCTCGCATAGTTGATGTTTTTCTAACAAGTGTGCTGACCGCTAACTATAGGAGGTAGTATGAAAAATCGCGAGCGAAGCTAAACTAACATATCTTAGCTTTTGGTCTGCAACCCGCTTAAAACTAATATTAAACACATAATGGACGACTGGCTACACCAATCTTACTGTATTACTCTGGGTTACTATGTAATCTACCACTTCGGAACAAGCCTGGCCTAGTGAGGTGGTACAAACATCAATTTTATTAAATTAATAAAAAATATGTAATTTTTGGTAAATGTAATAAAAAAATTCATAAAATTATAATATTTATTCATTCATACCATCACGGCACAATCCCACATTGTGAGATACCAGCGATATAGGTAATATTAATTATAATAATAAACACTTCCTTGCCCCCTATGCAAGTTGCAATTTTAATACCATATGGAAAATTCTTCAAACCAACCAATATTTCCAGCTCAGAGAAACGATATTTGCATGAGAAATGAATTTTAATAAATTTCTTCTCTGCTGGGGATCGAACTCAGCACACCCGCACAGAAGCCATACGGCTTACCAACTGTGCCACGGTGGTCGGTAGATATAATAATATAGTTAATATATTATTCCCATGTGGTCAAACCATCACGATGTGTTCACATTCTAAATGGCATCTTTCTTCATCTAACATTCTTTCCTAATGCCCTCATTTCTGACCCTGTCACACATCGTTATATTACAGATTCTTTTCAGCGATCTCATTTCAACTGCGTTTATTCTGCTTTCATGCGTCTTCTGCCATGTTCAGGTTTCACTTGCATACGTCAAGGTTGGCACTACGATAGCATTATGAATAATTTTGGCATCCTTTGATATGTTGCGATCATTCATAATTGGTCTTAGTGCTCCATTCACTCTGTTTCCTGCCATAACTCTGTCTTTCGATTTCTTTATCGAGTCGTCCATTAGTTGATCATCTGCAAAAAAAACAGAAAATTAATTGCAAATTCATAACTCCCTACTGTACCTATCCCCTTAGGGTAGTGAGGAGTATAAAGTAAATATTCCGATGGAATATTCTGGACTTCTGCCACGTATTGATCATGAAAATCATTGATTGGTGTGCTATGCGTGTAACCGTAGATATCACATGTCCAGATTTGGCTTAATCACAGATTGCGATAGAATAACGTAGCTTCTATAGATGTGCCTACATAATGTACCAAGGTATAGTACGTATTGATTCACATTGACTGGGAACATCATGAGGTGATAGCATGAATCTATTTATACCTACGGAAGAATACAATACAAAACATTACGCTGCTTAGCTGTGTATTGAAATAAACTAGAGATATTTATATAATATGGCTATTTTTAGAATCTCCCATTATACAGTGTGTGGTCCTTTGATATTTACATAATGGAATGGCCATCTTTTTATCAGCTCAGGATACAAAATAAATAACTAAAAATAAAAGATCAAGAAAGATATAAAAATAACGTTGTAAAATTGTCGCCAAATTTAATATCTTTAGCCATTTCGCCGATAAGGAGGGCGATTTGCACGTACCTATAGTATAGGTAGGTACCTACCAACGAAGCAAATAGACACAAATTTGCCCTCTGCGCACCTGGAAGCCTGGTTCAAGATATTTTATATCAGCTACCTGCTTCATTGTATACCTAAGAGTAATGTTAAGTTTTCATACATACATACATACATATCAACACGGCGTGTCCCTCACGGGGTAGGCAGTGTGAACCAAACGCCATATTTTATATATTTATATACATTCATCGCTTAGTCAACATTCATACAACGTATTATTCATGTTCGTCTGTTGTTCACGCTTATTACATTTCCGCCTATTAGAATATCGTATGCATGGTCGTGCTGTCCATATCTTGGGCGACCCCGACCTCTTATTCCATTCCTGTCCGCCTTGTTTATTTTCTTCGGCAGGCGTTCCTCATTCATTCTTTCCAAGTGGCCAAACCATCTCAATGTGTTAACTTTCACTATAGTAATTCAATCTTAGAAGAAGAAAGAAGAACATATTATTAATTAAGTAAATCATTTTACCGTGAATACCTACATGATATTATTTATCATAGATTATGTGCAAAAACTTATAAACTTAAAAATTTAATATGTTTATCGAATTTAAACTTTTGAACGATCACACAAGCATTTATGCTTAATTTAGGGAATGTTTGAGGATATGAAGGTACTTTTTTAAGGACATATTTATTCTTAAAAAAAATCATTGGTAAGTAGGTACCTACTTATGTATAAAATGTGCATATTTGGTTCAATTCTACTAAAACTTTTGTGAAATTACAAAATTATTTTTATTTAAATGTATTTTTTTCTATTCCGAAGATTGAATAAAATAAAGGAAATCAAAATGTCAAAATAACATCACTAGTAATTATGTTTTAAAATAGATATACCTACCTACTCTACCTAGTGACAGTGACAGTTCAGGGGGGCATGTCTCGTCAAACGGTAGAATCAAAATCCTCATGATAACCCATATCATAGATATAATTATGCTATGGAGTAATAATATGTTATAGAACTCCATATCATAATTATATCCACGATATAGGTTTTCACGAGGATTTTAAATTCCACCGCTTTACTGGACTTGCCTCCCAGATGAAAACATTTTTGTTTTTAAAAATGTTCAATAAAATTGTATATATTATTTATTTTTAGCTTTCTTTCACAGAATACTAGGGAGTTTTCACTAGCCTAAAGGCTATCAGTGAGTTTCCCATACAAATAAATAAAGTGGGTTCATTTATATCTTCCTTAACCCATTGTTAACTTTTTGTGGTATTTAAGAATATCTGTTAATTTTTTAAATATTATTTGTTACCTACTTGTTCATTGCGATATTTGACCAATATCTTTGCATAATAAAAAAAATGTCGAGTTGCTCTATTAATACACACATTATCATCATAACAAAATAATTCATAAAAGTTCAAATTCGACGAATTGGACCAAACATGCAATAAAAAAATCGTATCTTTAAGTAAGCCGATTGTAAAAGAATATTGTACATATGGGTGGTAATAAAAAAAACTAAAACAAATGTGTCATAAAATTATTGTTTATACTTGATTTTTTTTGTTGTATTCTATTGTTTTGTTTATATGTGATGTGAGTTTATGTGTTGTGTCTAAAAATATCGTAACAATTTAATATACTGACTTCATTGAGGGTTTTAAATATACCTACATACCTATAAAAGAATATGAACCTAATAATATAATAGTCGGTGTTTGTTGTTCGGCCTTTTAGACATCTGACTGTTGAGTCATAATAGATCCCAGGTTCCGTTACGTTATTTGAATATATTTTTTAATTGCATATACGCAAACATTGGATTTTTACCCTGTCGGGAGTAAAATGATATTTTTATTGATCACATAAACCAGCCGATGACAGGTCGTAAGCCCTGTAGGTGCCTGAGTTCCTGGTTCTTCTATAATATCCCAACTTCGTCTATATTGAGATGTTATTGTCAATAAAAATAAGATAGTTATTCTCTTTTTTCAATCTGTATTTTTGAGACGATCAATATCACAAAGTGCGGATACTTGATCTGCGATCAATGTTCTATTAGAATAAAGATCGGTTAGTTACCCAAAAGGCCATATTAATACGAATCTAAACAAAATGAATAATGTTATTTTAATTCCTGATTAGCACAGAGAACCATTTTTTAATGTATCGAAAAATCAAATTGATTAATTATAACATATTTTCTGTTCTACAACTGTTGAAAAATATATTATGGTCAATTTTAAGTATATTCTCAAAACGGCCTTCGTGGATCAGTTAGTTATGTATCTGACTGCCGATCCAAAGGTTCCGGGTTCGATTCTCGATGGAGAAACAGTTTTTATTTGTGTTTTCAGTAGGTATGGATCTGTGAGTCTCTCCAGAGTGTGGAAACTGGTTATTGGGTGCGTTTTACATTAATATTTGATATAGGTAGTACGTAATAGTTGCCCGAGTAGTGGGTACCTACCTAATATACCATACCATACCATAATATAAAATAAAAATAAAATAAAATAATAAAACCGAATTACGAATACCTTTGTGGTAGGTAGGTACAAATATTTTAACTTTACTAAGTATATTTTTATTTTTTAAAAAATATTTTCTATGTTTTGATAATTCAAGTCAAACAAGTTTCACACATATAGGTATTATGCACAAAGATGGGAACGAAAGAAGTAAAAAAAAACTAAGGGGATTGATAATATATAAAATATCTATGGTAGAAATAAATTTGTGAAGTGTTCATAACATTTTTTTTATTGATACTAAACATACATTTTTAAATTATTTTGTTACTTATAATTACATTACTTGGATTAATTTTTTCAAATAAGTAGGTACTGTCCCAATAAAGTCGAAAACTTGTGTTTGAGACAGGAGTAAATTACATAGATTTCACATATTTATATTCACATCCTTATGGCTACATACATATATTATATACGTTGGTAAATTGTTAATTAAATTTAACTCACAGCTAATACAGATATTTGAAGTTATTTTTTATCGTTAGGGATACAGAGCATTAATTAAAATTTATCTGAAGAAAAAAAAATAATAAAAATTTAATTATTATTTTAAAAATTTGATTTTCATGAATGATTGCAGGTAGTATATTAAAATTTTTCAATATAGGTATTTATTGTGATGTTGGGCGTGCGTCTTAATTAATTCATTATAAAGTAATTAAATAATTAATTCGTTATAAAGTAATTGTGTAGCGGTTGTGTAAACTCAATCCCTCTGGTGTAGATCTAAGAAGGAAATTAAATTACGGGCATATGTATGTACCTATGTATGTTTAAAAGTAACTTTGATCGATTCTTTTTCCTCAAATCAGCTGTTGTTTGATAGGTAGGTACATTATATGTAGGTATGTACATAATAGCCAGTCTGCGTAACAAAAATATTTACAAAGCAAAGCGTAGATGTGTTTACAATATAAGGTTTTTAGGCAAAGTACCTATATGTTTATAAACACGCCTGAATGTTGCGTTTAAACATTGTACAAATTAGTATGATACTTACTTACCAAAATCTTCCAAACTCTCAAAGCGCTTCATAAACAACATCGCATCTCTTGTGTATGGAGATATTTCACTCATTTGAACTGAGTAGATATTATGACAAAATATCGTGAGAAAATGATTTTGTTGTTCATGTTTTGATCGATAATGTCTTCCCTATATAAATTCATTATAAACACTATAATATAGACAAATTAATACCTACCTTGGTTACAAACAATATTGATTTATTTATGTGAGAAACTAAACTAGTATGATTTTTCTGGTTATGTTTGTTAAATAATTCCATTACTTAACAACCACTTCAGATAATTGTGTCATTCTTTAATCGACTAATTTAATCTGAATATTTCAATAAGTGGTAGAGTCGAAAGAAAAACATGTGATAATGATAAATAATATGTTAAGTACCTGTATATGTTAAGTACAATGTTGCTCGTTTCGAAGAGTTTGTTGATGTGTGGGTTTCACGCTGGGATGAGCTCCGGAGACCGGGTTTTCCCCCGGTCGAGGATCTCGTACAGTGATGGGCCTAATCTGGCCTGGAGTTATGCTGTGGCGGAGTGGTCGATGACTCGTTGACGTTTCGTGCCGTCCTTTCTCCTTTCGTGGAGGTGTCTGATTAAGTGCCCCCGTCTGGGTGGGTGTGGGTCCTCCTTTCTCGCGTCGAGGTTAGCTATCGCACCTGGTGATGCGGGTGCGATGGCTCTTATGGAACGTCGGGACGCCTCTATCCTGGCTCCCTCACCTATTAATTTAAGACTAAGACAGTAGTATTAAGATAATTAGTTTGTTAGATATTTAGTTATATTATGATGCTATTTATAAGTAGTTATAAGTACCTAGAAATTAAGATTAGTTTTAATTAGTAAGGTGCATTAGGTAGGCTTCATCCTCGAATGAGGGCACTGAGAGTCCATAATTTAGCAGGCGGGGTTTGTTGGGGGGAGCCCATCCGGCAAACCCCGAGCCCGCCTGCGTAAAAAGATTTGCAAGTAAGTGCGGGTAAAGAGGTGCTAACGCGCCTGAGATACCAGGGTAAGCGGTGGGTGACTTTCAGTAAGTACCTGTATGTTTAGCGCCATTGGACTTTGGAGTAATATTAGGTATGCTTACCTACAACTATAGACAAGAGCTTAAAAAACGCACTGATCATTTTACCAATGTCGGATGAGCTGGCAAAGTTGACATTAAACGCGAATATTTTCAACTCAAATAATAATAAGTACCTATTATTTAAAATAGTAAGTATATCATATAATTACGTAAATAATATGTTGAGAAATCTAATTTATTTGAAAAATGTGTTCAAATGCGAATACACAATAAACTTTTTCCTAACCTTAAATTGCTAAGGTGTTGATAAAACTATTTCCGCAACCAATTTTCATTCAATTTATAAAGCAACTCGCTCAACTAAATCTAGTCACAAAATAAACGGGAATGGAGATTTACACACATATTAAGAAGACCCAAGGATCACATTGTGAACCAGGCTATGGCCGTATACATCCCCCGATCAACGAATATATAGGGGAAAACCAAAAAATACATGGATGGCGCAAAGGAGTTTACAATAAAATTGATGAAACAAGAATTAACATCGGAGGCGGCCCAGAACCGAAGAGTGTACAGCCTGAGGACGAGGAGAGCTGACCCCAACAGTCTTCATCGACGATAAGTTGGGAAGAGGCCAGGAAGAAGAAGGAGAGATTTACGCACATATCATAAATCATACTAGGTATTATTTCATTGTATTTTATTAGATACATCCCGTATAAATTTCGGTTAGTTTTAGTTAGACTTTAATGATAATAGCGACTCGCGTGAGCGAGTTGCTTTAGAAATTGAAAAGAAATTGGTTGCAGGAAAAAATTTATCAATCCCTTTGCCATTTGAGGTTAGGAATAATTTTATTATGTATTCGTATTTGTCATACTATTTGATCACATTTTTCAAAAATTTATACTTATGTCAACATTTTTTTATATATATATGATTTTTATTTTTTTATTATTATTTTTTATGTTTAAATTATCGCGTTTAATGTCAACTTTGACAGTTCATCCGTCGTCTAGCTCTAGCTCTAGCCACCTAAAGGGGCTTTATGAATTATTATTATTATGTTAAACGTAATTAGTATGACATGTCGTCCTTCGTGGTCAGTTGGCCAGGTATCTGACTGCTGATCCAAAGACCCGGGTTCAATTCCCGGTGGAGACACAGTTTTTAAATGTTTTTTTAGTCTGGATCTGTGAGACGATTAATATTGTGACTCTCCAGAATGTGGCTTGTTATTGGGTGCATTATTTTTTTTTTTTCATTATATAAACCAGCATCATGTTGAGATTGTATTCTGAAAGTTTCATCACAATGTACCTATTTGTATCTGTGTGTGCTGTTAATTCTACTTTATTGAGTAGGTATAGATTGCTCGTTCGATTATTTTAATTTTGCAAATTTGTATATCTAATACTCGCTTAGACCCCATTAGACTTTGAAGTATATCTGATCAGTGCATCTCAATTTTTTTTAATATCTAAAAGATGCGCTTACCGATTCATGAATATCGAAGGAAACTGCCGCACACAACGCAATTTCTATATTTGAAATTCAATAAAATTTATATTCAACTATAATTTAAATTGAAATTTATTTTATTTATCATATCAATCTGTTTTTTTTGTAAGCTGAAAAACACCATCGACGAAGAAATCTTTTTGTAACGCCATCTATTGAGAAATTTGTTGGTAAACAATAAACAATATTGTTAAACAATAAAATCAAATACATGTGTACATAATAATAATAAAAATTTATTAAGCGCCGTTTAGTGATACAAGATCACTCCAAGGGCGCTGTAGCTTATTTGTTGGCTCTACGAAACAAGGCAGTCTTAAGAAGTTTACCGAAGGTGTCAATGCTCTGAGCTCCACGTATGTCAAGAGGCAAAAGTAAGTCGCCTTATTGACTCTGTCCAATTATTTTAAAGAGTTGGTACTCTGTGATTCAGACGATCACAGCGTAAGCTGCCTCCCCGATGGAACATTCCATTGGCACAATTCCTGAATGTAGTGTGGAGCCAAGTCGTTCAGAGCTTTAAACACCATCAGGCATACTTTACAATCCACTCGTACATATATTATTTATTACAGTGTATGGCATAAATTCCTTTATTAAAAAGAACAATGAAATAAAAAAAAATAATAAAGAAAGATTCAAAATTTACTATATAGTATGCTAAATAGTAAATTTTGAATATATTTTCCTCTGTGCCATCAAAAGTTACATCTTTGAAATAAAGAACAGTTCAGTTTTACATCTATATTCTATTGTGAGAGTTTTTTTTAATTTGAGTTTGTTGAATATTATTCTTGTAAAGTTACTTTTGATAAAACACTTAGTAATTTTTTATGGTAAATAACTAAAAAACTACAAGGCGCATGACGTGAGGGACTCAATATTTTGATATTTAATCTCCAATATACATACATACCATTGTGCTATTACAATATTCTGGGTAGGAAAAAAAGACTGACTTCCATACTATCCTTTCCTGACATACATATCTACATGTTATCCAACTGTCGATTCGTTCATGAGAATTCAATTCTCTTAATGAATCGACATTATTAAGCCAAGATGCGTGTACGAAGGAAAATTTTGTATGGTGTGGTGGAATTTTTGCATGCTAATAACACCAACTAGAGGCCTCGCAGCATATATGTTCCCGTACATGGATTTACTCAGAATTCGGAGTAGAACATTTTATGTGAGTTTTGTGTGTGTGTCTGTGGGTGTGGTGTGTGTGTGGTGTGTGTGGGTGTGTGTGTGTCCCCTTATAACTTTTGATCCGCTCAATTTACTGAGCCCAAATTTTCAGAATATATAAATAGTTATAGGCCTACAAACTTTTATACTCAGAATTGTGAATTTTTGTTTCAGTCAGGGGTTATCAACTTTTGAAATTTTGGTTTATTTTTCGATAAATCTCAGAAACCATAAAAGCTAGAACGCTGAAAATTAGTATAAATATAGACAAATACAAAATCTCAAATCAATTTTTTTTAAAAATTCCAGGGTTTCTCAAACATTTTTTATTAAGAAGAATATTTTTTTTATGATAAATTTATGAGTTTAACTGCCTATATTTCCAAACTTTTTAAAAATATCGAAAAAAGCCGAAACACCCCAACTAGATAATTTAATTTTCAATAAAAAATATTAACATTGTATTTGTACATCTCAAATTTTTTTTAACAATTTTTATAAAAATTGAATTTAGTGACGACATCGCTTTATACAATTTATATGGCAGTCGCATATACACAATATGTAAGAAGACTTATGTAATAGTTTGATAGGATTTTAATATCCAAACATACATACAGAACCATCATGCTGTTTTCATATTCCGGGAAGGAAAAGAGGACTGACCTCCATATTGTCCTATCTTGACATACATACCAACATGTGTTAAAATTTTCAATAATTTGTGTTACATGCAACTAGTACCTATATAGAAAACAAAATATCTCACAATATTTATTAATTTGTGTTTATAGTTCGGTATATACGTATCCTTGAATTATACATAATATAGCCATCGACAGTTGGATCTAATGTGTTACACGCAACTAGTTATAATTTACATTTGACTAAGTAGGTATGATTTGACTAAGTAGGTATTTGCTCTACATAGAAGCGATACATAGTACCTATAAAGAACTTTAGGTATGCTTTTAACGAATACATGCACAATGTACCTTGTATTTTTATTTTAGGTTAAGTACTCGAAAATGAAATTTTAAAATTCAATTTAATAAATTAATTTTTGTTTAATGAATAATTTTTAAAATTGACAAAAAGATTGGAGGCGCCGGGTATCGATCCCGGTACCTCTCACATGCTAAGCGAGCGCTCTACCATCTGAGCTACGCCCCCCGGTGACAGTATCTTAGTAAAATCTCAATTAGTATTGCCAATAAAGGCCATAAAAAATAATTCGTGGACCAGTTAAAGTACCTACCAAACCACATAGGTACATGTATTAATGTCAACTAGAACAAACTTTCACTTTTTAAATTGACAACTTATGGCTGCACAGTAAAAATAAACTGAATTTAAATCAAAATTATATTTATTTTAGATTTTGTATACATAATATTTGGAACATATGCATCCTTTTTTTATTTTAATTCAGTATAATTTAATTCAGTATTATTCATATTTTAACACACGTATACATCATAATATGAGTTTCCAGTGGTCGATCTTGCTTTTAAAATTGTTAATATTGTCAAATAGGTACTATAAATAAATAAAATAAATAAAATAAATAAAATAAATAAAATAAATAAAATAAATAAAATAAATAAAATAAATAAATAAAATAAATAAAATAAATAAAATAAATAAAATAAATAAAATAAATAAAATAAATAAAATAAATAAAATAAATTAAATAAATAAATAAATTAAATAAATAAATAAAATAAAAGGAATAAAATAAAAGAAATAAATAAAATAAATAAAATAAATAAAATAAATAAAATAAATAAAATAAATAAAATAAATAATTAAATAAAATAATTAAATAAAAACCACATAAGTAGGTACCTACTTGACTGCATTAAAAATATCTTACAAGACATAGCCTTAATAATGCAGGTTATAGATATAGGTATCGATAATTTAAATAATTATTTTTGTTTGAAAAATAAAAAGTAGTTTAAAGTAATTAGGTACGTAGGTAAAAAAATAATTTCATATTCAAAGTTTTTTCGTTTTTGAAATTGTAATTTATTTTATTTTTAAACCTACTGGTTTAGTTTAATAAATACGAATATAATTAATTGCTTTATTGCGTATTTTGTGAAATTGAGTGGAAAAGAGATTGATGTTCGAAATTGATAAGGACGTCAATGTCATTTTTTAAAGATAAGATATAGTAGGTAGGTACACAAGCATTCTGATCTCGTGTCAATCTGATTAGGCCAGGTACATCTCCGACTACCAGTTACCTACTTTCTGAGGTTGCAGAACTAAAAAATCTTTCTATTCTTTATTTGAAAAAAAAAACAATGTTTAGCTCAAAAGGACAAAAAAGCAGTTAATCGAATAGAATGGTAAGACTGCCATTCATTTATTTCACTTACACGATACAATGTAGCAATAACAAAATATATTTTAATACCTTTGGGTGCATCACGACATAGTATAAAGTCTCAGAGTCTGTAATAGGACAGTATGCGCCCATAACCTGCAAGTATAGGCACATATTTGCTTATTGAAGTAATGATTAAGAGTACATAATAACGCTTAATTTAGTGACTGAAATCATGATATATTAAAACCGCCCAATGCACTATGAAGTTACGTGTTAGTAAGGGTAACTATCGCGTGTGTTAAAAAGGGTTTATACTTGATATAAATTATCGGAGACCACAAATTGGTTGATTTTTAGCATTTTATGAACAAACCAGAGATAAAATGAAAAATCTCGGTCAAACACTTTGATTATATGCACTTTTTAAGGACACAAAGTTTGTATTTTTCTACGACACATAGTTAGGTACTGAGTAATTAAAAAAAAATCATAAAAAATGGATATTTTTTTAGGGGAATTTATGTTGAATTTTAAAATTGTGTGACAAAACATTCACTAGAAAAATGTAGAAAATAGTTTATGGTGTTTTTTAAGAAACTTACCGCCTTACTTATAAACGTAAACTATCTATACCTAGTACCTTGTAATAGAGCGTTATTAACGAAAAAGTTTACATTTACCACGTGATTATCTTTATTGCACCTTTATTTCATAGACGTCAAGTTAGGACAGGTCGAGTGGTTGTTTAACCCTTGACTAAAGCGTTATACCAAATATTTCAAAATGGCGGATATTTCACATAATATGATCCGATGCATATTTGAGTTTGACAGATAAATTTCACCCTTAAACGTTTTTTCTTGTTATTCTTCATCGTAATTGTGTTTAAATTGACTCAACACGGCATACCGCGGTGTTTGTTTTCATGTCACTTATCCAAAAATTACATGCATTTATCTATTTTTCGACATCTGTGAAGCCGATGCAGCCATTTGAAAAAAATAAATGAATGAACTAGTCAGTCATGTGTCAGCAATACGTTTATAAGTAAGATTTTTTAATACCTATCTTAACTATTTTAGTCATGCTTATCTAGTTGCGCGTTTAGTAATCAATTAACGAAATCTAATAAGTAAGACCGTTATACTGTTTAAAATATTTGAGATATTTGATTTCAAATTAGGATGTTTAAGTTTTATTATGTTTAAGACTTTGGACATTAAAAATTAGCGTGTAATTTTGAACTTGCAAGCTTACAGAGAAATTATTAAATCATTCGAATTTATATTCAAAGACCTAAGCTAAGCTAAACCATGTTGCTAAATAACTGAAACTTCTAAAACGATAAAATAGTATAAAATTTATAAGTGGTATTAACATTTTTATATATTTTTAACCCAGCATTATGCAAAAACAAAACATAATAACAATGAAACATGAAAAAACTCAAAGAACATACAAGGTTTAAATAAAAATATAAACAGTGAACACGTTAATATCAAATTGGCAATTTACCTGTAGTATTCCTTTTAACCAGAATACTTATTTATTACAACTTAGTAGCTATTTTATGTTCAAACTTTTGAAACCATAATATAAGTAAAAACTTTTACAAATACGAAATAAATTATTTCAAAATATTTGCGACTCTAATCCAAATTTCTCGTTAAATTAATAACAAATCAACATTGTATTAATTTATTGATAATTTTAGCGACGAAAAATCTCGGAAATTCGTACGTTTCGATACCCTCCATACCACACAAAGCACATTCATCTTGCGTGTGTCAAGGAGTGAAACGTAAAAAAATGTAGGTAATTCTATTTTTAGCGCTCGGTAAAAAATGTGTATTCCTGACACCCACCCGTACGTCACACGAACATAGTGCGGCTCTGAAAGTGTAACTCTATTTTTTATCATAGACCACCTAGAAAAACAACCGGCCATAGTAAGTACACATTATAGACCAAATGTACAATACAACACAACGATAATAATATAACGAATTTAAAAAATGCACAATGGTTTAAATAGCCCTCGACCGTAAGCGTGCAATATTTAAGTATGTACCTACGAGGATGAAAAAATAAAACCCGTATAATGATATTTTTATCTTGGTACAAAGGAAGTATTTCACGCATTAAACTATCCGTGGATCGACCCTAAAATTCATGTTTGGATGTTTTTTTTACATTTTTTTTTAATTTATAGGGAACTTTGAAATCTGGACGGTGCAGAATTATCACGAAAGCAGATTGAAATCGCTATGATAATATATAAAAAGGAATGTGATAACAAGGAATGAATATTATGTAAATAAAGAAACTCATTGGCTTCGTACTGCATTGAAGATTCGTGACATTTTTCAATAGAATGTGTCATCTCACATTCGGATCTTCTGTATTACACAGTAGGTACCTACCTAACAATTATTTAAGAGAATTGGAAAATTTATAGGTAAAGCGTAAATTTGTGTAAATGGAAATTTTAAATGGAATAAAATATTATTTTGGGACACATTGAGTTCAAAGTCTTGAAACCTTTAGTTAATTACCTATTTTAATAAAAGCAAAAATCAACGACTAAGAAGAAACGCCTTGGGAATGGTCATTTTTCGTAAAACGGCGCTATGTAATATATTATTGTTGTGACTTGTTTAGCAAGTCCGGTTTAAAAGGCGGAATGAAAACCCTCGGTTTAGATATTCGATTTTTTAAATTTTCTATACATAGAATACTCTTGCTGCATAGGTTTATAACGTGGGTAACCATCACGATATGGGTTACCATGGAATGGGGACATGCAAAATTAAAGAGAAACCCTTCATCAATGTATTTCTATATTATACTAGTTTTGAGGCAAACTTGCTCCTTCATCTTGACAGACATAATATGTATGTAAAGTCTTTTTAGACGAAAATTCTGTACATTTCAATTGATTTTCTTTAGTTCATTAATTGTTCACATTTTTTATTTCATGTACCCATTCAAAAACTTAATATGTATTTAATATAAGTCATATGTTTAAGTTTAATGTTGTTTCGTTCACAGAGTGGAAGTTCATAATGAACAATTATTAAAAATTAACAAATAAACACAGTTATAATCCACGAATTGAGTTTATAATAAGTGCCCGAGCGCTTTCGGTGGTTTAACCATCATCATCGGAGGCGATACTTAAACTTAATACAAAATATTTAAATTTTCAGTACATAGTAAGTTGTTGAGGGTGGGGAGGGGGGGGGGAGCGGGTTAGGGGCTGTATGTAGCGGTAAAGAAAGTGCGAGTGGCCAGTAGCGGTAAAGAGGGGGGGGCGTTATTTATGACAATAGGTGTAGGTGTCTAGATTATTTAAGCAGTGGAGAGGACATAGGAATTTGAATATTAATCAAATTATCATGATTTTTAAGATGTTTATTAATTTCTAGAACTTCCAGAGCATCCAGTTTTCGTCCCTTCGACTCAAGATGTAGAACTTTTAGTCATGTTTTTTTAAGTCATGTGAGTTGTAAAAATATACAAATTGAAAATACATCTGCATCAGTGTTACATACGTATTTACAATGTATGTATCTAGATACCTTTACAGATAGTCTTTATAAACAAAGTCAAATCACGTAATGCAAATGATTATTTAAAGATACCAAAAACTGTGTAGGTATATAAAATTTATATGGAAATATTTAAAATTCCTCGAAATCAATCATATTGAAGAATTTAGCTCAGAAGAGGATAATTATTTCTCTAAATATTTTTTAAATAACATAAACATACACTGATGGTTGCGACAAACGCATAAATTTAACATGGTAGGTACTTACGTAATACCACAATAATTATGGTATTACCTACGTAAGTTCCTGTTAATCCAACTGTCGATTTGTTCAAGAGACATTTCTCTTAACATATCGACAAGTATCAATCCAAGATACGCGAGATTTGTATGCCAGGTCTATATTTTTCACGGTTTTTCCAACTTTGAAATCAAAAACACCAACTTAGAGGCTTCGCAGCATTTATGTTCTATATGTATACCTATTTGAATTTACTCAGAATTTGGAGTAGAAAATTTAGTTCTAATAAATTTTGATCCGCTCAATTTACAGAGCCCATAATTTCAGAATACCTACCCACAAAACTCTTTTCCTCATAATTTTGGTTACCAAATTTTTAATTATTACTATATTTTTCTATATATCTCAAAAACCAAAAAAAGTTGAAAAAACGCTGATAATTGGTATAAATAACTATAGAAAAATACAAAATCTCAATTTTATATATTCTTGCATCAACTCATATGTAGATGCTCGTCTGTTGTTCAAGCTTTAAGCTCCTTCTTTCAGGATGCTGCTTACATGATCGTGCCTTCCTTTTCTTGGAAAACCCCGACCTCGTGTTCCATTTCTATTGTCTTTGTATATTTTCTTCGTCTAGCATTATTCATTCACTATTTCCATGTAATCAAACTATAATATTATATACCAGCGTAATATTTCCAATTTATTGAATCAAAATCAAACAAATGATCTCCATGAAAGTGTAGAGTGATAATCAATTAATTTACACCATATAAAGCATCAAGAACTTCTAAGAACATCATTATGAGTCATTCCAACAATTATGTCAGAAACATTGTGATTTATTAACAGCGATCTTAATTCAATGCAATTAATGTAATTAACATCCGGGTCTCCTTGTAACTATTGTCGAAGAAATAACGGAGGGCAGAAAATGTAGAGGTCGCCCTAGAGACAGTAATATGGACCAGGTGATCAGTGATGTGCGCTGTAGCAGCTACCAAGAGATAAAGAGGCTGGCGGACAACAGAGATAGAGTGCTTGGTGCAAACCAATCCTAGGATTGTGACGATTTAATCAAATCTTCTATGAAATGAAAATTTACATATTTTTATTTACGTACTGGGATTATTTACGTACCTATTCAGTAAACATACAGCAATATAATCTATAGCTTGAGATTATTATTATTTAGAGGGAAACGGGAAAATAGGGACAAGAAAAAAATAGGGAATATCCAATATTAGTGCTGCCATATTGACTTAACCTAAATTTAATATTAAAACAAAATTATTTTCTCAGTGCACCGAATAGTGACCACTTGTATAAAGTTGTGCTCCTTATTTTTGGTGTCTTTATGTAACATATTTAAACATAGGTAATATGGAAAATATATGGAATGTTGAGGGCCGCAGATGAGTTTGCAGGAAGCACCGAAACATTCGGGAACGGACCGGAACGAGACGTGTGGAGGTCATGTTCCTCACTGCACAGGACAGGGAGAGTTTTTGGCTTTGACGGTTAAATGGTTTTTACTTATAATCTAATACCAAATAAACTATCAAAATAGTATAAAAATAAACTGGCAGAAATCATCCTCAATGTTTAGGTGGAATTCAATGTAAAATAAAGAAAAAGAAGATGGCACAGAAGCGAGTATCATTTACAACAATTTATTATATGAATCAAAGTTTGAGAACCAGCCTCTTGGCAATAGAATATATTTTTTTTCTCTACAATTCCAACTAACAATAGCAAATGTGTGGCATTTCGCGGTGTTTCTTCAGTTGTTGCGGAATTGAAAAGATAAAGTAAAAAAAGGATAATCTTGTTAAAGAAGCACTACTGAAATCTCGTTTTTTTTTCTCATCTAAAAAATGGACCCACACACACTTATCTAGTTTATTCTGACAATTAAAATGTGAAACAAATTGTACACCCACATACAATTTTCAACGATTTGTGTGGTATTATTGTTGTAAACTGATTTTCTTAGGGTAAAATTCAAACACCTACATAATTTATTTCATTAAAATCTAGTTCAGTTGCGGAAATTTTATTGAAATGAGTAAAACAAAGAACGAATGAAGAACGCCTGACGAAGAAAATATACAAAGCTGACAGCACAGAGTAAATTACTCTGAGGCTGACAGGAATGGAATAAGAGGTCTGGGGTACCCAACTAAACGATATTCTGAAAGACGGAAATGTAACAAGCGTGAACAACAGACGAATGTGTATGAGACAATTAAATAAGTGGCGTTCGGTTCTGTCTACCTACCCCGTGAGGGACATGGCGTACTTACTTTTTTACTTAACTTTTCGTGTGGCTCTGGTACTTGTATCCTCTTCACCCATATGAGCAGCGTCTGAGATTTACAACCTTGGATCAAGTTCTGTCAACAATTCCACCGCTTCCGGTCTCGCCTCGTGGATATCCTGGAGGGTGCCGCTAAATTTCCTGAGCTGGCAGTCTTGCACCATGTGCTTTACTGTCTGCTCAGCTCCACATTCAGTCTGGGTTCTCCCTCTTTCCCCATCTCCAGACCAAGAAGTTACAGCAACCTTGTTCCGTTCTTACCCTGTTTTGCTGTACCCATATTTTGGACCTAGGTTGAGGCTCTAAGGGCCTAGGCAGTAAAGGCGGGGGTGGGCGGCCGACGCTGTTGTGCCCTCGTCAATTCTGTACTTAGAGACGAGCAGGACGAACGTCTTCAGTCTCGCTCGGCAGTTACTCGTCAAACTGTGGCGAATGTTGTTGTGTGGTTCGGGCACACCGCCGGCGCAGACGTCGGGTCAGACATTCTGTGTTGACAACTAGACATCAAATCTGACAGGTGTTAGCCCGCGGAACCTTCGGACGCCAACACGAGGACCGAGGGGTCGGGGTACAAGCCCCTCCGACTCGAAACGGAGTGTACATAGCGGCCGATTTTGAGACCAATCGGAGGCCCTGACGTGTGAGGTTGGATTCTCGGGGGCAGTGGTTGAACCCGATGGATGGTGGATATTTTGTGTTTGTCCGATGTTGCGGCTGCGTCTTGTGGTGAACAGGGCCAATGGGCTCTATAGCGTCGCCGGCGTGGAAGTGGATCGCGATCTCCCTCGATGTACCTACCCATATTTTTTGTGGCAGGTCGAATCCAGGTACTAGGGTTGTTGGGTCCATAACTAGGTGGTTGTTCTGTACGTACACGTTACCCCATCTTTCATTCCAAGCGGATTCAACACTGAAGTCATCTACCTCGACTGTCCAAATTGGGTAACGGGAACTTAGCCTTTTTATGGGATGGGTGGAAGATGTCGTCAAATACTGGCAAGTGAGGCGTGATGGTAATGTATGTATGTGTTGTTGAATATAAAGCAGTTGTGGTTTCATACCAAATAGCAATAAAGGAGATAATATAATCCGCCAGAGTCGTTGAGTGTAGTACAAACACAATATTGCATTGCACCCCAAAATGCTGGAGGCGGTTTTATTTATTTAATCAAACGTCAACCATATACCCTATCTTGACTGATACTGCGAAGGGTTGGGACGGTGGTATAATAATGGCTATGTGGTATGGTCGCCTTCGAACAATTTAGTGCCTATGTACATATTGACAATAATTGTCACCTCAGTATCCCTCCGTATAAATTAGCACTCATCCCATTGCATTGGGACAGAGTGCAATGGGGTGAAAAATTATCTCCTGAAACTTCATCATCATTTTGTTCGGTACAGGAATAATTTACTCTGGTTATTACGCAGTAAGATTTTTTTTTTGTAAATTTTGATTCATGTGTTACAAAATGCACAATTTCTCCAATATTAATGACATGTTACTTATTGTCTTATTCCTATATAGGAATAAGAGGTCGGGGGCGCCCAAGAAAAGGATGGCACGACCATGTAAACGATATTCTGAAAGATGGAAATGTAAGAAGCGTGAACAACAGACGAACGTGTATAAGACGATGTATGAATGTTGATGAAGCGATGAATGTGTGTCAAGATAGAAAAATGTGGCGTTCGGTTCTCTCTGCCTACCCCGTGAGGGACATGGCGTGATGGTATGTATGTATGTATGTATGTATTTATTGTCCATAGAAAGGCTGATGCTCGGCAATATTCCCGTTCACAATTCTCGCTGTCCGACTGTGGAAGAAATTTCCCAATGGTATAAGAGAAGCTCCTAGTTTGATGGTTTTCATAAGTCACTCTTCCTATCCATTTACCTATAGTTCTTTATCCTTCTTCCCTTACATTTCACCCAACCCATCCTTTTTTCTTTTCTTTTGATTTTCAGTATTACTTACTAGTGTGGTTGACTGGTAGAAATTGCCTACGGGAATTAGTCCGTCACATGAGGTAAGTAAAAAATATTTTTTGCATAATAGGTAAGCCAATATTATTATTAGTATTCCTCCAAATAATTTGAGAATTAATAGGAAGGACACCAAACTTGAGCGGCAATAGGCTGCTGAGCTACTCATGACACGATCTTAATACGTTCTTATATTGTCTTTATCTTAAAAATATAAAAAATAGTAGGTACTCAATTACAATAATATAATATACTGTACTACATCATTCAATCATAACAATTGGTCAAGATCAAAGTTAAGTATGAAATTGTACTTAATTTTTGAATCAATTAATATAATAATGATAATAAACACTTCCTTGCACCCTTCGCAAGTGGCGAGTTTATTGCCGTATGGCAATTACTTCCAACTAACCAGTGTTTCCAGCCCAGAGAAGCAATTTTTGCTTGAGAAATAAATTTAATAAATTTCTTAAACCAAACGGCTGACCATAAGTACCTAAAAATAAATTTAATCCAAAATATTTTAAGGTCTAAATCTAATATTAAACTAATTTAAATCACGAAGATTTCTAGAAGATTTCTGCTGATTTCTGATGATTTTGAAGATTTCTGTTGATTTTGAAGATTTCTGATGATTTTGAAGATTTCTGCTGGTCGTATTTTTAGACGAGATGACGCCAGATGAAATACCCAGAAAACAAGAATAAAAAATGTAAGCAGAAAAGAGGACAATTGGTAGTTGGTAGATTCTCTAAAATATGGTCGAATTATATTGTCCAGTTAAACCTGGATTCGAAGGAGGACAGGACAAGAACGAGAACGCACGTCGAAGAGGTCTATATCCATCATTGGGAAGAAAAAGTCTGAAGAAGGTGAATTTATTTCCTATTAGGTAACTGAATCAATTGTTACTAGACAGGAGAGTGACATACGAGCATCGGAAACAATTAAATGCAGACCTTTTGAGATGAATGATGAGTCTGTCTACTTCGGAATAGATACTAAAAATCTGAAGAAGTATACCTATTAGTTTGTCTAAACAAATTGCCTTCTAGCAAGAGCTCATATTGTTTACTGAATAAAGTTTCATTTACTGTAACAAATACTATAGGTATAAAATATGTATTTATCTATCCTTATTGACATAAATCATAGCAATATATTTCACCATAAATATATTTAGAAGCGTAGGCCCAAGATCTTCATACCAAAGTATATCTAAATACCTCTGTCTATTGTAAATTATTGTTCATAGTTTCATAGTCTCTTGTTAGGCCATTTCAAGTGGCTTCATATTATGATAACGTACATTCATTTATTCACACCGTTTTGTATGGTATACTATACAGTAAAGCCGCATTACTTGCGAGCCCCTATATTCAATATTTCATATACTTTCAATTTTCAAATATTAGGTATAATAGGTACTTTATTGAATAGTTACCTACACAAAAATTATGAGTATGCCCTTGTATACCTGGGATATACGGATGATGTACACAAATATGCACACTAAATTAATTTCTAATGTATGAAACATGAAAAAATATTGTTTATCACCAGATCTGGTGATAAACAATATTTTTTCGTAAAGAAAAAAGTAAAATTTAGATGTTATTTTGAATAGCAAAAATAGTAATAAATTCAGCCGGTAGCCTTTCATATTATTTTTCGATTGAAGTGAAATTTTACTTCATAGGTTTTGCAGTTTTTTAGTTACAATAAAAAAATAATAACGGGTCTTATGAAAACTAATTTTTCAAGAAAAGTATAAAACAAATCAAATTTGAAATACTTGCGCAATAGATGTAAAATTAAACTGTTCTTTATTTCATTGACGTGATGGAAAATTTACTATTTAGCCTACTATAGCTTCTTAAACGAGTGGGTTGTGGCCAACACTAAACTCTCCACACCACAAATATTGACAATGAAATATTTTATTCATTCTAAATTTTACTACCAGGAATATAAATTTTCTTCCGATAGTATATTTTTATGTTAAGATAGACAAACTATTAATGCCGTATAGTGAAGAATGCTTATGTTGTATGAAATATTATAAAAAAAGCAGATAAATTTTGTTTTAAAGAACGCGAGAACATTTTCAAAATTTTGACACGTGATATCATATGAAGAAATTTTTTGTTATTTATGGAAAGCTAATCAGTTCTATGTTCAAGCTCTTTACATTATAACATGAAATCAAATTACTGAACGTTTCCATACATAGAAATTTATCTAATTACATTTTTATTCATACTAAATGTTACAACCAGGAATATAAATTTTCTTCCGATAGTATATTTTTAAATTAAGATAAACAAACTATTAATGCAGTATAGTGAAGAATGCTTATGTTGTATGAAATATTTTAAAAAAAGCAGATAAATTTTGTTTTAAAGAACGCGAGAGCATTTTCAAAATTTTGACACGTGATATCATATGAAGATTTTTTTTGTTATTTATGGAAAGCTAATCAGTTCTATGTTCAAGCTCTTTACATTATAACATGAAATCAAATTACTGAACTTTTCCATACATAGATATTTATCTAATTACATTTTTATTCATACTAAATGTTACTACCAGGAATATAAATTTTCTTCCGATAGTATATTTTTATGTTAAGATAGACAAACTATTAATGCCGTATAGTGAAGAATGCTTATGTTGTATGAAATATTATAAAAAAAGCAGATAAATTTTGTTTTAAAGAACGCGAGAGCATTTTCAAAATTTTGACACGTGATATCATATGAAGAATATTTTTGTTATTTATGGAAAGCTTATCAGTTCTATGTTCAAGCTCTTTACATTATAACATGAAATCAAATTACTGAACTTTTCCATACATAGAAATTTATCTAATTACATTTTTATTCATACTAAATGTTACTACCAGGAATATAAATTTTCTTCCGATAGTATATTTTTATGTTAAGATAAACAAACTATTAATGCAGTATAGTGAAGAATGCTTATGTTGTATGAAATATTTTAAAAAAAGCAGATAAATTTTGTTTTAAAGAACGCGAGAGCATTTTCCAAATTTTGACAGGTGATATCATATGAAGAATTTTTTTGTTATTTATGGAAAGCTAATCAGTTCTGAGTTCAAGCTCTTTACATTATAACATGAAATCAAATTACTGAACGTTTCCATACATAGAAATTTATCTAATTACATTTTTATTCATACTAAATGTTACTATCAGGAATATAAATTTTCTTCCGATAGTATATTTTTATGTTAAGATAGACAAACTATTAATGCAGTATAGTGAAGAATGCTTATGTTGTATGAAATATTTTAAAAAAAGCAGATAAATTTTGATATATAGAACACGAGAGCATTTTCAAAATTTTGACACGTGATATCATATGAAGATTTTTTTTGTTATTTATGGATAGCTAATCAGTTCTGAGTTCAAGCTCTTTACATTATAACATGAAATCAAATTACTGAACGTTTCCATACATAGAAATTTATCTAATTACATTTTTATTCATACTAAATGTTACTATCAGGAATATAAATTTTCTTCCGATAGTATATTTTTATGTTAAGATAGACAAACTATTAATGCAGTATAGTGAAGAATGCTTATGTTGTATGAAATATTTTAAAAAAAGCAGATAAATTTTGTTTTAAAGAACGCGAGAGCATTTTCCAAATTTTGACAGGTGATATCATATGAAGAATTTTTTTGTTATTTATGGAAAGCTAATCAGTTCTATGTTCAAGCTCTTTACATTATAACATGAAATCAAATTACTGAACTTTTCCATACATAGAAATTTATCTAATTACATTTTTATTCATACTAAATGTTACTACCAGGAATATAAATTTTCTTCCGATAGTATATTTTTATATTAAGATAAACAAACTATTAATGCAGTATAGTGAAGAATGCTTATGTTGTATGAAATATTTTTAAAAAAGCAGATAAATTTTGTTTTAAAGAACGTGAGAGCATTTTCAAAATTTTGACACGTGATATCATATGAAGATTTTTTTTGTTATTTATGGGAAGCTAATCAGTTCTATGTTCAAGCTCTTTACATTATAACATGAAATCAAATTACTGAACGTTTCCATACATAGAAATTTATCTAATTACATTTTTATTCATACTAAATGTTACTATCAGGAATATAAATTTTCTTCCGATAGTATATTTTTATGTTAAGATAGACAAACTATTAATGCAGTATAGGGAAGAATGCTTATGTTGTATGAAATATTTTAAAAAAAGTAGATAAATTTTGTTTTAAAGAACGCGAGAGCATTTTCCAAATTTTGACAGGTGATATCATATGAAGAATTTTTTTGTTATTTATGGAAAGCTAATCAGTTCTATGTTCAAGCTCTTTACATTATAACATGAAATCAAATTACTGAACTTTTCCATACATAGAAATTTATCTAATTACATTTTTATTCATACTAAATGTTACTACCAGGAATATAAATTTTCTTCCGATAGTATATTTTTATGTTAAGATAGACAAACTATTAATGCAGTATAGTGAAGAATGCTTATGTTGTATGAAATATTTTAAAAAAAGCAGATAAATTTTGTTTTAAAGAACGCGAGAGCATTTTCAAAATTTTGACACGTGATATCATATGAAGTTTTTTTTTGTTATTTATGGGAAGCTAATCAGTTCTATGTTCAAGCTCTTTACATTATAACATGAAATCAAATTACTGAAGGTTTCCATACATAGAAATTTATCTAATTACATTTTTATTCATACTAAATGTTACTACCAGGAATATAAATTTTCTTCCGATAGTATATTTTTATGTTATAATTAACAAACTATTAATGCAGTATAGTGAATAATGCTTATGTTGTATGAAATATTTGAAAAAAAGCAAATAAATTTTGTTTTAAAGAACGCGAGAGCATTTTCAAAATTTTGACTCGTGATATTATATGAAGAATTTTTTTGTTATTAATGGAAAGCTAATCAGTTCTATGTTCATGCTCTTTACATTATAACATGAAATCAAATTACTGAACGTTTCCATACATAGAAATTTATCTAATTACATTTTTATTCATACTAAATGTTACTATCAGGAATATAAATTTTCTTCCGATAGTATATTTTTATGTTAAGATAGACAAACTATTAATGTTGTAAAAATAGTTGAAACCAAATTAAAATATCTCTAATTTCCAGGTCGTGAGAGCATTTTTTCAGTTTTAATAGATGAAATCATAAAGAAACATTGGGAAAAAATGAACGGTTGTCTATGGAAAACTAATCAGCTCTAAGTTTATGGACTTAACACATGTGATATCAATATGAAGTTAATCGGACTTATAGTTTGGGCTGCAGAGAGGACACAAAAAAAAAACAACGTAAATGATGAATTCATAGAGAAGAAATCAAAAGTTGTCTATGGAAAACTAATCAGCTCTATGTAGATCTTTGCACTTTACACATATGATGTTAATATGAAGTCGATCAGACTTATAGTTTGGGCTGTAGAGAGGACACAAAAAAGATAAATGCTACGGCGTACGGCGTACAGCGTATACGCCATACACACAAACACATCACGACGAAACTCATAGTGTGCATTCTCTACATGATACCCATTGAGAAATTGATGTAAAAAAAATACGCTTAAATTTTGCGAAATCATGACTCTCCCCTATTCCATAATGTGGAGAGTAAAAAGCATTTTGCATACTTATTTTCATAGTGACACTATACAAAATTGTAAGTATTAAATTTTTATTATTTATTACCAGCTATGTAGTTTAGATGAGCGCTATCTATTGAATACAGAAACACCAGATCTCTAGTTCAAATATTTACCACCAATTGGCATTATTGCGATTTTATTTTTAGAAATTAAATAAAAAATCCGAAACTTTAATCCCTGATTGTGAAAAATATTTTTGCTTGTTTAATTTGTTTGCTTATTTTTTTATATGCATTATTAATAAAATAAAAAATAAATAACTAAAAATAATGTCACTATGAAAATAAAAGTGTGATTTCTTCCAATCAAAAAAATGTAGGTACTTTTTATTCCGAATATTTTTATTATTGCATATGCGCAACAATTCTCTCAATAGATGGCGTTACAACAAAATAAATAAGAAATAATAAGATTGTTGTTCATAATTTCACCCATAGATGGCTGTAGTAAAAATTCCTTATTTTCATGCGAAAAGAATTTCAGTATTACAATATATAGAACTTTCAAAATTGAATTGATAGAGATCTCATTAAAAAGGCATAATTGGTGAACGTTGCGCAAGCGCATAAAGTGATCACGTAAACCAGCCGATGACAGGTCGTAAGCCCTGTAGGTGCCTTGATTTCCCGGTTCTCCTACAATAAATATTCCAACTTCGTCTCTATTGAGATAATTAAAAATCTGTTAAAAAACTTTTTATTCCGTTCCCGTCTTTATTCGTCGGGCGTTCTTCTACCTAAATTCTATTATATTAAATATTTTTATAAATCGCGCCTTAATATAATTCATATTAAATTATTGTGATTCCACTGTACCTACGACAATTCATATTATATTATCATATCTTCGTTATGCTCTTAAGAGAGCAATCGTTCTTGATGCACTTGAGTGGTTTCTTAAATATTGCTGACGCTTGGAACCATAGGTAATGTCTCAATATAATACAACACAAAATTCACCTCGGTTGTAATTTAAAATCATATTGAAGTGTTACCTCTTGACTAATACCTAACTTTTTATTCATCAAAAGGTAATTAAAAAATAACTTTACCTAATTAATAAGACAAAGAAATCCTTTAAAAGCAAAATAAAGGAATGGTTAGTGGTATCGGGTAGACATTGTGAAGAGGTACATAAATGTTCACCCCTAGCTTATCTACATCCGACACCATTTTTTTGCCAATATTATAGGTGATGAGCCGTGAGACACCGGCTTAGAATAGTGTTTCCACTATTTTCTATTACTTACTGTTTTCGTGTGTCCCGTAAGGGCCGAATAATCGAAAATATATTAGGTAAACAATATGCAACAATAACATCTCACATTGTTCAGCAATGAGGTCCAACACCCATTCTGAATTTAGTGCCTTTTTAGGTGAGATGAGACTGGTTATGGGTATACACGCATATGATGTTGTGCTCCTTTTTATAAGGTAATGCACATTCGCACTCTTGTCGTATGTCGTACAATGTTCTGAGCAGGTGCCTTCGATCCTCCTTTGATTCTCGGGAGAACCTCCTCATTCGTTATGTGGTCTCTCCAGGAAATTCCTAATAGTCTTCTATAGGACCAGTCTCCTTTTATCTCTTTCGGATAGGTACCATGTCTCGCAGCTGTACGTCAAGATACTCCATAAATAGGTCTTGATGAGGAGTATTTTTAGTTTTAGGTCTATATTGCATGACTCTATTATTTTTGATCTTTTATTTAATGCGAGTCTTGCTTGACTTGACGTATACGGCTGTCGACCTCACTCTTGGACCGACCGTCCCATGTTATTTTGCTTCCGAGGTAGACAAACTCCTTGGTGTTCTTTAGTGGAACTCCTGACGTCACTACTCTCGTTTGCTGTTGCGTTCGGCCTACAGTTAGCAGCTTTGTTTAATCTTCATACTGTAGTTATTTTGAAGAATGTTTTCCATAGTTGTTAAGGCCTCTTGCAGTTCTTTTTCAATTTCAACAATCATAGCAATATCGTCAACAGGTAGGTACTATGTCAAATAATTATTTAACATACACCCAATATCAACTTGCGTCGGTCGGGTGGTTATAGTGCAAAAAAGACAAAATAAAAAGTTCATACATTCGCGGAAGCTTAGGAGTGACAGGCATTAACAACAAATTAGAAGAAAGACAATTGAGATGGTATGGTCACATATTAAGAAGACCCGAGGATCACATTGTGAACCAGGCTATGGCCGTATACATCCCCCGATCAACGAATAGGGGAAGACCAAAAAATACATGGATGGCGCAAAGGAGTTCACAATTGATGAAACAAGAATTGACATTGGAGGCGGCCCAGAACCGAAGAGTGTACAGCGTGAGGACGAGGAGAGCTGACCCCAACAGTCTTCATCGACGATAAGTTGGGAAGAGGCCAGGAAGAAGAAGAAGAAGAAGACCCAATAACAACTTGCATATTCTGGAGACTTACAGTATTAATTGTCTCTCAGAGCCAGACTAAAAACACAGTTAAAAACTGTGTCTCCACTGGAAATCGAAACCGGGACCTAACCAACTGAGCCACGCAGGCCGACAATGTATGTATGACTAAGAATTGATGATATTAAACGCAATGTACCTATAGTTATTTTAAAAATTATAATATTAAATATTTAGTTAGTAGTTACCTACTTATAATATAATCTGCTACCAAATATTTATTATAAAATATTTGCATACCCATTAGTTATTAGATTAGTTCGTGGTAAATTTGTTAAACATTACAACATACATAGATAGTTATAACATATATTTGCTTACATTTCACCCTTGTTTGATTTTAGGATTTAGTAACCTACATGGGATTTGGTATGTAACCAAATATTCTATGCAAGCAATTAGCTTTTACATACACAAAATTTCATCTAACCTACAACAGACGACCCTTATTTTTTGCTCAAGTTAATGTTAGGTATTACAATGTTTTTATGCCATGTTTCTGATGGGGTTGGCAGATAGAGCCAAACCTGACATTCCTTTTCTGGTCAACGTCCAAAACCTTGTGTAAACATTTTTATTTTGTTTATTTCCATAATACAATACAACTAAACTTGAATAATACACACACATACCATCACGCCATGTCCCTCACGGGGTAGACAGAGAGAGCCTAACGCCACATATTTATTTCTATCTTGACACATTTAAAGCCTCGTCGACATTCATTCATCGTCTTATACATGTTCGTCTGCAGTTGTTCACGCTTCTAACATTTCCGTCTTACAAAATACCGTTCACATGGACGTGCCATCACTTCCTTGGGCGGCCCCGACCTCTCATTCTATTCTGTTCGCAATGTATATTTTCTTCGTCAGGCGTTCCTCATTCATTCTCCCCATGTGGCCAAACCATCTTAATGTGTTCACTTTCATTCTATTAATGACATCTTTCTTTATCTTACACTCTTTCCCTATGTCCTCATTTCTGACCCAGTCATAAATCGTTCTATTATACAGATTCTTCTTAGCGATCTCATTTCAATTGCATTTAACTGTACCTACTTAAATATTATAATAGAATTTATTTTTTCACTAGGCGAAGCCTGTTTTGAGGTAGGTTATAGGTACTAACAATAATTACGTGATACATTTTTACTATATTATGTAAATTCTCAATAAGTTATTAAAAGTAAAAAAAGTATATTAAAGTACAAAATACTGGTTAGTTGGAATAAATTCCCATATGGCAATAAACTCGCCACTTGCGCAGGGTGCAAGGAAGTGTCTATTATTATTCAGTCTCATCGCGGAGTAACCGGTGAAAAAAAAACAAACAACGGATGAGTTCTCAAGTTGATTAGTTATTATAAATGTTATTTATGGTGATAACGCATTATTTATTATATTTTATATATAATAAATATTAAATATTTTATATAAGCAAGATTAGAACGTATTAAGAAAGGGTCATGAGTAGCCCCCCTGAACACAATATTACCTACAGTTAATTTAAAATGATAAAAATTAATGAGTATTTATGCTAGGTATTTTTTAATCAAGCAAAAATGATTATGGTTTTACATGTATATTTTCCTAATAATATGACGACTGTTTCGGCTGACTAGGCCCTTATCAACTGGTAAACATAGAGTAGGTACCTAATATCTTTTTCTTATAGGTACCTATACTAGAAATCAGTTTATTTTACAACTAGGTATACAAATTACTTTAGTAATAAAGTAATTTGTCAAAGTAAAGTAATAATTTACAGTAAAATAATTTATATAGTTGTAAAATAACCCTCGACCCTCGTGGCTCAGTTGGTTGGATATCTGACTGCTGATCCAAGGGTCCCGGGTTCGATTCCCGGTGGAGACACAGTTTTTAAAATTGTGTTTTCAGTCTGGATCTGTGAGACGATTAATATCGTAAGTCTCCAGAATGTGGCAACTTGTTATTGGGTGCGTGTTAAATAATTATTTGACATAGTACCTGTTAGTTGCCCGAGAAGCTATATAAAATAAAATAAAATAAAAATAAATAAAAATAAACCGATTTCTAGTATATAAGAAAAAGACATTTGGTACTCTATGTTTACCAGTTGATAAGGCCCTAGTCAGCCGAAACGGTCGTCATATTATTAGGAAAATACAAATGTAGAACCATAATTATTTTTGTTTGATTAAAAAATACCTAGTATATTGGAGTTCTACACAAATAAAACACCATCAGTATTGACAATATAAACGAGTGGGTTGTGGACAATGAGTCAAGTCATTCTATTAAGAATTCAAATTTTGTATGGAAAAAATTCAGCATTTTCATGAAATGAGTTGTGTTTAATTATTTTTTATTTAAATATTTTATTACGAAAACTTGATAACTCTTCAATGCCATATTATGAAAGTAATGTGCCTTTTTACCAATTTGAAAATTAAAATTTCAAATATTAATTTTCCATAGCTTGGGGTCACTTTGAAATATTTGACAGTTAAAAAAATTAAGAAGAACTATGCAGATATCCTTCAAAATCTAATGAGGTCTAAGCGAGTATTAGATGTACATATTTCCAAAATTTGAAAACAATCGAATGAGTAGGTACTTTAGTCTATAATCGATAAAGTAAAATAAACACGCCGTACATAGCACACAACACATAGCACTCACACACAGATACATTGTGATGAAACTTTCATAATACAATCTCAACATGTTACTATTTGATAATGTGAGCCACCGGCTTAGAATAGTGCTTCCACTCTTTCCTTTTTTGTTTTCGAGTGTCCCGTAAGAGCCGAGTAATCGAAAATACAACAGGCAACAATAACATCTCACATAGTTCAGCAAAGAGATTCACCACCCGTTCTGAATGTAGTGCCTTTTTAGGTGAGACGAGACTGGTGTGTGGGCATACACGCACGTGTCGTGCTCCCTTTATTAGGTGATGCACACCCGCACACCTGTCGCTGGTTACCCCACATTGTGGTATATGCCGTGATGGTATGTATGTATGTACTATTTGATAATCTGTAATAAGAAAAATATCCTTAAAAATTGCTAAATCATAATTCCCCACTATATCTCTTCGGCTTAGTGAGGAGTAAAAATATATTGTTATGATTGTACGACGGCGTTTGGTTTGGTGGGCTCTGCCTAGCCCAAAATGAACAAGGCTTTTGGTATGTAAGAATATATTATTTTAAAATCATCCAAAATAGATCGTTCCCGTATCGGATAAGTATTTAATAGCCGTTCCTTAATCATCTGCCCTAAATCCACCGCAGACAGCGGGTCGCCATTTTTTGTTTGTCTCCCTCGCTGGGAAGCTTAATTTTGGCATTTCATTGTTTACTTTGTGTATCTTCCTAGAAATAACTTCTGGTTTCTAAGAAAACCCCGGCGGAGATAAAAAAAACATTACATACCTACGTTGATTTTATAGATGCCCCAATTCGAATGTTATCACAGGCTCAGATGTAGGTATGTATTATTATCTGTGAATGAATAATGTCATTAATTAGATACCATATAAGAAATTTTGAATCTCTGTCTTCCGGAAAAATATAAATGTGTCACGGCACAATTTAGAAACGTCCTCATCGTCTCTACGAGATATTTCAACGCGGCGATTTATTGATTTTGTATTTTTTACTAGAGCCGATCCGGCGATGTGTGTACGCTGGGATGAGAGAATTCATCCACAGATGTTTGTAAGGGAGTGTCCCACATGCCAACTAATTTGTTTTGTTTGACGAAAAGCATTAAGAAATCCTCTCATGACTTATAATATGAACCGACGGATTCGTCTTTTAAGTGACGTCGCCTACACCAGGGGTATGTAGGTATGATTATTATTTTTTTCATAAACACCCAACCTGCCATAGATTTTGAATATTACATATGTACATATATCACAAATCATTTTACATTGAAATTTATTTGTTTTACATATTTTATATATTTGTTTTTACACTGAAAGCTTTGACTTAGCTCATGATTAAATCTACCTAAGTTTATGTGTCAAGAAAACCCAAAAGCAATGTCTATTGAATATTTTTAAAATCCAAGAAATAATTTGTATGCCGAACATGAATGTATTGTATTGTATATATTTTATTTAGTTGAGAAAATATACAATTTCTTACATCTAGTATAAACAAAAATAAAAACAAATAATAAAAAAAAAACAAATCAAAATCGCTGATAGTCAAGTGTGAGGTTTGATTGTCAGCGGTTACATTTAAAAATAATTGCCTACTTCTTATGAATTACATACGATGTACCTACGAAAGTACCTATGAAAAGTAAAATAATTATAAATGATCAATACAAAATTTAAAGAATTTGGTATAATGTAGGTACATATGTAAGTATGTGTTATTACATTACATAGTACCTAGGCATAGGTAGATTACATATTACATAATATATGTATAATTTCAATTGTTGACAAATAGTTGACGTTGTCTCCTAGGAACAAAAATGTGTTCGTATACAGTTTATAAATAATTTATTTTTTTAATTAAACTTAACTTTCACCTATAAAAATGGCATACATATGAATAAAATATATTTTAATTTGATGTTTCGTAAAACATGAACGATATTCTGAATGTCGGAAATGTGAAAAGCGTGAACAACAGAAGAACATGTATGATTGTGTGTCAATAAAATATGGCCTTCAGTCCTATCTGCCTACCCCGTGAGGGACATGGCGTGACGGTATGTATATATTATGTATGTATCCTTTTAAAATTACTAAATGAACTGTTTTTATTTTGCACACGTTTATTTAATTTTACCTGTCTGTCCGTACTGGGATTTTGTAATTGATTTTTAACTTACTTCCCGACCAGTTAGAGCTCTGGGGGGGCAAGTCTCGGAATCAAAACCATCCATGTTTACCAATATCATGGATATAATTATCTTATAGAGTTCTATAATATCTTAAGATATTATAGAACTCTATATGATAATTATATCCATGATAAGGGAAAACATGGATGGTTATGATTCCGTCTGTTGACCAAAATTTTCCCCTGGTTTATTTGATATTTTGATAAAATTGAACAATTTTGTATTTCATGTAAACTTGTGTAATCGCCCTAGTTAACGCTTATTTATTTATTTATTTGTATATACGGCTAGAAGCCTTTTACAATAAAAAAAATATGTAGGCACAGTAGTTACTACAAAAGTATTTAACAAAAAAATGATGAAATCGATGAGCTACAAAATAAAATAACAATTATAATAATAATGGATTCACAAAACAAAGTCAAAAGCATAATAAGTAACTAAAAATCTAGAAATGATATAAAATCACTAGATACCAACCATACAAAAAACCGAAAATAAGAAAGTAATAAAAATATAATAAACAAAAACACATCATAAATTATTAACTAGAAAGAATAAAACAATTCAACAATCAATGATTGATGCATTAAAATGACCACAATAGGTATATATTAATAGGTATTCGGGATGTAGGAACACATATGCACATTAATTACCTTATAATGTATACCTATATGAAACCTTATCTTGTTTCAGCTTGATTCATTTGATATTTATGTAGGTATGTATGTATGTATGTTTCGTACCATTTTACAAATTAAAGTTACGTGAAGAATACTTCTCTTAATTTAGATATTTTTCACATTATGATATTTTCGCTCGCGATCCAACGGTAGTGTTCTCATGTTGAATATGCCAACACATTCGTTCCCACTTTGATCCCCCGCAGTCTCAGAAAAGCTAGTTTTGTCATAAAAGTGTCAATGATTTGTTGAATGAATTCTGTATCCGGTATTTTGAAAATGACTAATGAGGAGGAACCAAGAGAAGCCTAGCCACCAGAGATACAACGATCAAGTTAATTTACAGCGATTATGTGCCTGTAGAGCCAGACAAGTCGGCTGCACAACATATTAGTCATAAGGGTTCAATTTCACAATGAATTATGATTTTTGTTGGTCATCCAATAGTTCCAACTTATTACTATAGGTAATCATTTTTTTTTATTTGGCAAAGAGAATGCCATGCCTTTACAGGGAAACCTAAACTGGCATGGCATAAAAAGAACAACAAACATAATCACAAAATAAGACATAATCACAATTAAAAAAACAGTTTATACAAAACATAATACAATTAAAAATAAAACATTATAAAATTAAGAAATTTGTTTTTACTGATATTGAAGACGTCAACTTATACATAGCATCACGCCATGTGCCTTGCGGGGTAGGCAGAGAGAACCGAACGCCACATTTTTCTATCCTGGCACGCATCCTTCGCCTCGTCCACATTCATGCATCGTCTCATACATGTTCGTCTATTGCTCACACTTCTAAAATTTCTGTTATTCATGCTTCTAATATTTCCGTCATTCAGTATCTCGTTCACATGGTCGTGCCATCCCTTTCTTGGGCGTCCCCGACCTCTCATTCCATTCCTTTCTGCTCTGTATATTTTCTTCGTCAGGCGCTCCTCATTCATTCTCCCCATGTGACCAAACCATCTCAATGTGTTCACTTTCATTCTAGTAATGACATCTTTCTTCATCTTACATTCTTTCCTTATGTCCTCATTTCTTACCCGGTCATACATCGTTCTATTACAAATCCTTCTTAATGATCTCATTTCAACTGCATTTATTCTACTTTCATGCGTCTTCTGCCATGTCCAGGTTTCACTTGCATACGTCAAGGTTGGCACAAGGCTGGCAAAGATGTTACATATTTTTGTATAAGATAAACAAGACGTCAACTTCTCGCTCGACAAAATGTTGAACATTGAGACGGCTTTGTGTATTGGTGACTTGACTACTAAATTTGTGCGACTGTATGGCTGCAAAAACAACGCGTGATTTCTTCCTCTGATGTATGAATGTTCCCTCAAAATACGATAGTACCTAATATGTTCGGGGTGCTTGAAACTATAGTTACATGCATCATCTCTATATAACTGAAAATAATATTGTTTAATTGAGCAGCCAAACTATGCGCCTTCGGATGAATCTGTAATCGCCCATCTGCGCTATACAAATTATTAATATAATTATAATGGCAGAAGACGTACCTATAAGTAAATTTAACGCTGTGGAAATGAGGTCCCTAAGACAAATGTTTGACAAAACAGTTTGTGATAGGGTAAGGAATTTTATTTTTATTTTATTTTTATTTTATTTATTTAGGTAAAATATACAGGATTAAATCTACAATTATTTTACACGATTAATCTTAAAAAATAATTACATCAAATGTGTATAACATTTCAAATTTCAAAGTACAAAAATTAAAATAAACCAAAAGGTAGAAGGTACAAAAAAAAATGTAGATATTAGACGAGAATGCAACATTGAAAGAGATATTGTTAGTAGAATGAAGATAAATGATCTGCGATAGTTCGGACGTAAGATGAAGAATGTAAGATGAAGAAAGATATCATTAATAGAATGAAAGTGAACACACTGAGATGGTTTGGCCACATGGGTAGAATGAATGAGGAACGCCTGACGAAGAAAATATACAATGCGGATAGGATTGGATTGAGAGGCCGGGGCCGCCCAAGAAAGGGATGGCACGACCATGTGAACGATATTCTGAAAGACGGAAATGTTAGAAGCATGTACAATAGACGAACATGTAGGAGACGATGCATGAATGTTGACGAGGCGATGAATGTGTGCCAGGATAGAAAGATATGGCGTTCGGTTCTCTCTGCCTACCCCGTAAGGGACATGGCGTGATGGTATGTATGTATGTATAGTTCGGACAAGTAGAGAAAATGAACGATGAACAACTGAGAGAGTAGGTATATGAGGCTAAAAAGAGTAGAATGAGATGTAGAGGCCGGGCGAGAAAGAGTTGGCTTGATCATATGAATGAGATTTTGATGTATGAAGTCAGTGTGATAGGAGAACACGTACTCGTATGAGTATTTATCAATTTGTATAAACATATTTATAAGGGAAACCCCCTGGCGCCCATCTATTGGCGTGTATTTTGTCATTGAATAAATTGCAATTTTTTTGCTGACTCAGGGAGGGCTCTGAAGGAATATTTAAGTTCTTTTTCTGATAGCGCTATTATATTTATATTTTTTTTATTGTTAATCAAAATCAATAATACAAATAAATTACAATTAACAAGGTTTAAAGTTTCATGATATGTTTCATAATAACCCTCTATAATTGAGATCTATACCGTCAGCATTGGCTAGGAGTTACACAAATTTATTAAATATTAGTTTTTTTATAGCCGGCATTGCTCGAGAAGGTAAATGTGAAGCAATATGCTAGCGTATCAAGAAAATCGTATTCGTAATTTTGAACTGTTTATTTGTTATGATAAATTCAGAATGAGTAAAAATATCCAATACAATAAATAAAAATTAACATAAATAAGTTTTTTTTTAAAACAGTCCCCTGCGTCCCTTCAGTCCCTCCATCCGTCCCATCCCTTCAGTACTTACTGTCCTTTCAGTCTCAAATAATGTAAAGGGAAGTGGTTTGAAATTACTTTGAAATTTCAGTAGGATTGGACTGGGAAAGAAATTTAACCAAGATTGGAGTTGAAAAGTGGTTTTAAAAAAGACAGACCTCCATACTATCCTAACATGACATACATACCTACTGTTTTATATAGAAAAAAAAATATTTATGATATTTATTAATTTGTGTTTAAGTGTTTATAGTTTGGTACGTATATATTCTTCCATTATGCATACTATCACCAACGACAGTTGGACAGATGGATTGGTGTTAATGTTAGTTTTAAATAAAAGGCAGGTAATAAACAGATTATAATTTATTTTTATAATAAGAATGAACAAATATTAATAGTATCTACGTAGTACACATGTCATAAATCAAAGTATTGACATTGATTAAAATCATTTCAAACAAATACAACATATTATTATTAGCGATTTACCAATCTCCTCATTATTGTTAAAAGATAAATGTGTGCAGTGTAAAGGTACATTTAGACACATGATTGTTGGCATGGTGGAGGTGGTGGACACGGTGGTTCACACGGTGGTGGACACGGAGGTGCACACGGAGGTGCACACGGTGGTGGACACGGTGGTGGACACGGTGGTGGACACGGTGGTGGACACGGTGGTGGACACGGTGGTGGACACGGTGGTGGACACGGTGGTGGACACGGTGGTGGACACGGAGCTGCACACGGTGGTGGACATAGTGGTGGACACGGTGGCGGACACGGTGGTGGACACGGTAGTGGACATGGTGGAGGGCAGGGTAGAGATGGTGGTGGACACGGAGGAGCACATTTTGGCGGTGGTGGTGGACACGGTGGAGGGCATGGTGGAAGACATGGTGGAGGGCATGGTGGAGGGCATGGTGGAGGGCATGGTGGAGGGCATGGTGGAGGGCATGGTGGAGGGCATGGTGGAGGGCATGGTGGAGGGCATGGTGGAGGGCATGGTGGAGGGCATGGTGGAGGGCATGGTGGAGGGCATGGTGGAGGGCATGGTGGAGGGCATGGTGGAGGGCATGGGGGAGGGCATGGGGGAGGGCAAGGGGGAGGGCTTGGTGTAGGTGGTAATGGACACAAAGTCTCACATGATGGAGAAGGTGGTGGACATGGCGGTGGTGGCAGTGGACACGGAGCAGCACATGGTGGACATGGTGATGGTGGCGGTGGACACGGTGCAGCACATGGTGGACATGGTGGTGGACACGGTGGTGGACACGGTGGTGGACACGGTGGTGGACACGGTGGTGGACACGGTGGTGGACACGGTGGTGGACACGGTGGTGGACACGGTGGTGGACACGGTGGTGGACACGGTGGTGGACACGGTGGTGGACACGGTGGTGGACACGGTGGTGGACACGGTGGTGGACACGGTGGTGGACACGGTGGTGGACACGGTGGTGGACACGGTGGTGGAAACGGTGGTGGACACGGTGGTGGACACGGTGGTGGACACGGTGGTGGACACGGTGGTGGACACGGTGGTGGACACGGTGGTGGACACGGTGGTGGACACGGTGGTGGACATGGTAGTGGACACGGTGGTGGACACGGTAAAGGACATGGTGGAGGGCATGGTAGAGATGGTGGTGGACACGGAGGAGCACATTTTGGCGGTGGTGGTGGGCACGGTGGAGGGCATGGTGGAAGGCATGGTGGAGGGCATGGTGAAGAACATGGTGGAGGGCATGGTGGAGGGCATGGTGGAGGGCATGGTGGAGGGCATGGTGGAGGGCATGGTGGAGGGCATGGTGGAGGGCATGGTTGAGGGCATGGTGGAGGGCATGGGGGAGGGCATGGTGTAGGTGGTGTTGGACACAAAGTCTCACATGATGGAGAAGGTGGTGGACATGGCGGTGGTGGCGGTGGACACGGAGCAGCACATGGTGGACATGGTGATGGTGGCGGTGGACACGGTGCAGCACATGGTGGACATGGTGGTGGACATGGTTGTGGACATGGTGGTGGACACGAAGCAACACATGGTGGACATAGTGGTGGTGGCGGTGGACACGGAGCAGCACATGGTGGCGAGCATGGTGATGGTGGAATACATGCCGAATATGTTCTCTGTAAAAGAACGAAATTATTGTTTATTATTTTTACATTAATAAAAAGTTTTAAAATTCGCATATACCTACTACGCATGTATTAAATTTCCTAGATTTTCAAATAGTTGCGTCAGTAAGTCAGTGAAATTAGTACCTACCCATATTTTAAAAACAAAAAAAACAAATTATTGTAAGTGCCCGCCAAGACGTCAAATATTTTAAAGTTATAGGTAGGTATTCCTAATATTAGATAATACTAGTTGCATGCAATACTTGATATCCTGCTGTCGATAGCGATAGTATGTATAGTTGAAGAAAAAGAATCAAACTATAAACCCATAAATCCAAATAATTGAATATTTTAACACATGTTGGTATGTATGTCAAGATAGGACTGTATGGAGGTCAGTCCTTTTTTCTACCCAGAATATGAAAACAGCATGATGGTATGTATGTATGTTTGGAGATTTAAGTATCAAACTATTAAGTCTTCTTAGATATTGTGTATAGGCGACTGCCATACAAATTGTATGAAGCGATGTCGTCACTAAATTCAATTTTTATAAAAATTATTAAAAAAAATTGAGATATAATTCTATAATATAATATTTTTTATAGAAAATTAAATTATCTAGTTTGTGTGTTTCGGCTTTTCTCGATATTTAAAAAAAATGGAAATATAGGCAGTTAAACTCATAAATATATCATAAAAAAGTATTTATCTTAATAAAACATGTTTCAAAAATCCTGGAATTTTTTTAAAAAAACTTAATTGAGATTTTGTATTTGTCTATGTTTATACCAATTTTCAGCGTTCTAGCTTTTATGGTTTCTGAGATATATGGAAAAATAAACCAAAATTTACAAAAATTGATAACCCCTGACTGAAAGAAAAATTCACCATTCTGAGTATAAAAGTTCTGTAGGCCTATAACTGTTTATATAGGTATTTTGAAATTTTGGGCTCTGTAAATTGAGCGGATCAAAAGTTATAGGGGGGGACAGACACACGCACACACACTCACAGACACACAAAACTCACATAAAATGTTCTACTCCGAATTCTGAGTAAATCCATGTATGGAACATATATGCTGCGAAGCCACCAAGTTGGTGTTTTTAGCATGCAAAAAGTCCACTACGCCATACAAAATGTTCCTTCGTACACGCATCTTGGATTTAAACTGCCTTTTCCTTAAATAGAATTTCATTCTCTTGATGACTACAAACTGCAAGTGGTAGTGAAATAATTAAAATATATCATAGGTCTTCCAAAATATAAACAAATATAGTCAATTTGGTATTTTCAATCAATTATATATAAATTATTTACGCAGGTGGTTGGGCAACGGGACATCACGTGCCAAACTACCATTTGCGGAGTCTTGATCTGCGGCAGCTTTTACTCTACTTCTATGAGTAAAGACGTAAAGAGTACTTAGAATTGAGAATACATATGTAGGCTTGAATAATTGCTACTGCAGATTGCAGATGTCTGTTTTTGACTTTAAGGTGGAGTTGACAAAAAGTATGTGAACAAATTACAACAGAACAATAGATAACATAAAATCTTGCATTATAGGTACGTGCTTTGATGGAAGGAAAAATAAGACAGACTATTTTGAAAGGGATTCAGAGAAGTAGAGACGAAATATAGTACAATTACGAAGTAGCCAGGTTCTTTTTATTTTGGACAAGTAGTTACAGCGTCTGGTACAACACGAAATATTGAAACGGCCATTCATAGTTTTTGTCGATCAAGAATATTTCCTTGGAGAGTTTGATGGCAGGACTTAGATCATTATAGATAGAATAGGAGCGCCATTAAAGACATGTGATATTAGCATTGACACCTTCGGTAAACTTCTTCGGCGGTACTAATAACGAAAAGTAGTGAGGTTGAACTATGGAATAGAGTGACTAAAACCTAACGGCCAAAAATCTTACTAATAACCAAGTTTTAAAACTTCTATTTTATTCCATGGTTTATATCACCATGGTAACGCTAAACCATCCGGTCCCCTAGTTTAGTGGTGGAATAGCAATAGTGAATTCGTGAGCTGTCAAAAGTCAAATAGACCGCGCGTATTGTATTTTGTCATTTTTAAAGAAATACTTTTTTTAATTATGGACAACAATCTGTTTGATTATAGAATCGGCGATTTTGAAAGATCGTTTCAAGAATTTGAGCAGGTGGAAAGTTTTTTGATGACGCAAAATTTATAAGGTGTGTTCATAGGTGCGTTGTAATCCGTTTGTTGATTACGACGACATTAATTTTAGAAGAAAGTACAGATTTTCAAAGGCAGGAGTTAGACGTCTCGTAGATTTATTTGGAAGAAGGCAAATAAATGAAGATATTTATTTTCCATTGACAATTGTTTTAAAATAAATGTAATAAGTTATGTTGAAATAAGTTAAATTATTGAGAATTCAACCAAAACGTGACGATACATAAACAGTAAACCGTCAAAACCATGCAGTAAACAAACAATGACAAACATAGAAATACGATGATTCTCGATAGATGTCATAGATGACGGCTAATAAAGTCATAGAGAATGAACAAAAAATAGCATAAAGTAAAGAAAAATTCCGAAATTCCCGTTAAATGGCTGCGTTCACACAACATTCATTCCGTATTCCATGGTTTACTTAGTCCTTGTATATTTTTACATTATTAGTAAGAACTCACTAAACCACGAATTAGTGCCTAATACGTGGTTTACGTAGTGCGAGGTTTAGTTGGCTAAAACGAGTTTTAACGAAAATGTTATTAGTACCGCTGCTTAAGACTGCCTTGTTTCGTAGAGCCAACAAATAAGCTACAGCGCCCTTGGAGTGATCTTGTATCACTGAACGGCGTTTTATAAATTTTTATTATTATTATTATTATTATGATATGTTAGTAGGTAGGTACAGTTTTCGTGAATAGAGGCACCAACCAATTGTATACAGACCAGAAATGTTCAGTCAAAATCATAACAACTTTTAAAAATTGCTCCTGGATTTAATACACACAATCCCAGGTCAGTTAATGGAGTTAATTATTTATATATTTATTTTAGAAAAACCACATTGAATCTCGCAAACTTGGCTGAAGATCTGAAATAGGTACTCAAAATTTCGAGGCTCCGACGGGGGCTCATGTTGTTAATATGATAAAATTCTAAAAAATATGTGTTATTTGTGTACAATTGAAAATTCGTAAAATTATTATTCCCATACAAAAGTGTGCCACCCTAATCTATTATAATAATAATAATTATAATAACAAACACTTCCTTGCACTCTGCACAAGTGTAAAGTTTATTGCCGTACGGTAAAATCTTCCAACTAACCAGTGTTTCCAGCCCAGAGAAGAAATATTTGCGTGAGAAATTAATTTAAATAAATTTCTCCTTTGGTGGAAATCGAACCCAGAACGCCAGCACAGAAACAGAGCGGCTTACCTACTGTGCCAAGGCGGCGGCGGTCGGATACAGCGTGTATTTTAAATATTAAAATAAGGTACATATTATTTTATTAATTAACTTTACATATTTTTATATAAGATACAAAAATGACTTACCTGTGTTGAAATCAGTAAAATGGCAAATAGTCCAAACATTTTCCTTGACACCATCTTGATACCTCAAGTGTTGAAAGTCAATACATACTGACATTAAATATTCTCAGGTATTTATACCTAAAAATTATAAGATAAAGTTGAATAATGATATAGACAATTTGATAAAGAAACTCTGTTATCGACATAATTAGAATGAAAGGGATAAATCCAATGTTGATAATTGAAATATTTTGTGCAGTCATCAACTTTGAATTCATAAAAATCTAACGTATGAGACGTGCCATAGTGTTATACGACTATCCACACGTCTACTAGTGAGAGACGTGACAATATTATAATTAATAATATCAATGTGATATAATTCTTTTTGTAGAGATAAACATTTCATTTTGTCGAAATTCAATTAATAATAATAATATTAACAAAAAGTGTCATACTATTTACGATTTGAGTTTATTCCGACGCTCACCCAGTAGTTGTACGGCCGAATAATAAACTGCCTTAATCGTCGTATTAGTCATGTTGCAAATATGCACCCAATTAAAGCACAATAATATATGTATTTGTGTATTGGTAGTCAAATAATTCATTAATTTTTTTATTTCTTTTATCGCGTGTATAAGAATAAAATAAAAGCCTACTGACTCATAAGCCAAAGGTCCCAGGTTTAATTATAAGCGAAACACAATTTTAAATTTAAATTGTGTTTTCAGTCTGGATCTGTGAGACTATCAAAATCATAACTTATTATTAGGTGTGCGTAAAATTAATATTTGACATAATACCTAAATTTTTGTTATCATTTTATATAAATTATTCACAAAATAATAGTAGGTATTACCTTAGATTATATATATATTTATTTTTTTTTTATTATTAATACCAAAAATAAAAAAATTACAAAATAAGTACAAGTAAAAATACATCAGTAAAATTACACTTAAAATTATTTCAAATATATGGGTTGGTTTGTAACACCTCACTAGGCCAGGCCTGTTCCGAGGTGGTATACTAGTTACAAAATAATTAGTTACATAATATATGTTGTTATATTGTGCAGTCTATGTTTCACTATGTTAGTCCTATGTGAGATTTATTGTATACATAATATGTTGTTAAGGATTGACAATTTGCTGACAATAGTTAATCCCTTTATTATATAGCCACGTATGAATTGTTAGTTTTAGTCTTGTTTTCTTCATTATTTGTATGTCCTTTATGTCTTTAGCAACTAAATTTAGTATTTTTGGAGCCAAGTATTGATAATGTCTATGTCCGTATGCAGTATTCGTTTTCGGAGTGATTAGTTGATGTCTGTGTCTTGTATCGTGAGAATGTTGAGCAGTGATATGGTTTTCTTTATCGTTGTGAAAGTGTATTAGTATTTGTTTTACATAAAGTTGTGTTACAGTTAGTACGTTAAAGTCTTTAATAAAGTCTATGATACAGATACTTAGCGCAATGATAGAATGACAACTAAAACTAAGAACAATGTCCTGAGTTTCACTCGCCCGGCCGTCAATATAGTCATAAAACACATAGAAGTAGGTACACGTAAAATCTCTTTTCTATGCAGTATACGTACACCTACCTATTCGATTACCGATTTACCGCCTCACACACATGTAAATAAAACATGTCATACATTTGAATTCGAAATTTATATTGCACGCGGCTTCTGTACCTTATAATTCTATGGTATTACTATATACAATATTCTACAATATACTGTTCTAAGTTCTAAGCAAATAATAGTTTTTTTTAATAAAAAATATACCTATTTACAATTATATTATCCCGCCGAACTGCATAGTAGTTTTTACGTATTTGTCCTATCACTTAAATATTTTTATATCAAAACCCACCGTAAATTTCGCCTTCATTAATTGACCTTATCACAAAATAGTGAAATTATTGGACATACGAGGGAATTTGTCAATTGTATGTGCCGATTTTGATTTTAACTTTCTAAGACTGGTCTAGGTTTTGGTCTTGGTCTTGTAGCTACGCATGCAGTCTTTGTCTTGTAAGTTTCGTAAGACCAAAACCAATACTGAAATACTTGCTAGACTTTTGCTCGTCATTATATTAAATATGTTTCCTCCTCTATTAGTAACAAGGCGACCAGAGCGAGGTGCATCGTTGACATCAGAATTTCCGGATTTAAAACGCATTGACGAACTTAGCGCTACTTTTACTGACACTGCATTAGGTCCAAAAACGTCAAAAAAAAAATTCGCGGCTTGCGTTGCATTTTTTCTTTTTTAGAATTTCTCCATTAGGTTCACTCATTTTGACAGAAAGAAAAACCAATGAATATCTGGAAAAAACATTTGACTAATTTGTTTCTTTTTTTTGAAATGTAATATTTTAGCTGCAAGCCACCGGCTTAGAATAGTGCTTCCATTCTTTTAAATCATTGTTTTCGAGTGTCCCGTAAGAGCTGGGTAATCGAAAATACAACAGGCAACAATAACATCTCACATAGTTCAGCAATGAGGATAACCACCCATTCTGAATGTAGTGCCTTTTTTGGTGAAACGAGACTGGTGTGTGGGTATACATAGATGTGTTGTTCTCCCTTTTATAAGGCAATGCACACCCGCACACCTTTCTCTGGTTACCCCACATTGTGGGATATGCCGTGATGGTATGAATTAATAATATTCATCAAAATCAGCCAGATACAAATGGTACAGCCAAATATTTACAAGTTTATTAATACAAGTTATTTACAAAATAAACTAAAAAAAAACAATTTATTAATTTTTATTTTATTTACAAGTTTATGAATACTATATGCAAGACTTTCTATCCGACCTATTATGTTTTGATTCCATTGAAAATCAAGTGATCTAAATAAGTTAAAATAAATAACCATTCTTGAAACACAGCGTTTATTTATATTTTAAAAGTAATTTGTATTCGATATCTTACCACTCAGGTGAAATATTGAATTTGACGTAGGTATACAATGCAAGCGAATCTTATACAGAATTAATGGAGTTGATAGAATTTTAAAAAATAAGGACATTGGAAAATAATGTAAGATAAAGAAATATATTATTTATAGGTAGTGCCTAGTGGGGCGTTGTTGATCACCTAACATGAATATGCTGTATTGTGATATAATAATAAAAATAAAATAAATAAATAGAATAAAAGCAAGCACGGTGATGTGGCCAAATGGCAAAATGTACCTAAAATTTATCATCAATTATCAGTATGTTACTGCTGTAAAGCTCGTTCGAGCTACGAATGGAATGGAACGTAGGAAGGAGTTATCATCAATAAGTTAAGGGTATGAGAATTTATCCCCCTCGGTGGGATAAGGGAGGTTGGAAGGTAGTGGAGTGCGGTTAGGGGTAGAGGGCGGTTTGGCCACCACGTTCGCTATCTGTGAACACACGCGTTGAAGATTTAACACATTCAATGTCTTCTACACTAAGAATATATTTTTTATTTTATTTTATTTACTGATACAGGCAAGAATGCCCAAATATTTTATGTATAATAGTTATAGGTAGATAAAATACGTATGGTGTGGGTAAATATTTCCTACCTACACTGCACTATCATTGTGCAGTGTGCGGTAGAGTGCAGTGTCTATTTTATATTATATTATGTTGCGGGGGGAAATTACACAGTTAGATTTAATAATAAACAATAATTGAGTACAAATTTTTTAAAACAAATTAAAGATAAGAATTAAAAGATTACGAACTGAGATATTATATGGTTTTTGAAGTATTACCAATTCGAGAGTTAATTTTTTTCTTTATACCTATATTAAATAATTATATTTCGTATAGATCGGTGACAGAGCAGCTACTGCGGATGAAAAGTAATCCAGAAAGACGCGAGTTCGAATTTCGCTTCGATCGATTTCGTTTACAAGTATTTATGCATAATTTAAGGAATGTATCATCATCATCACTGGCGCTACAGTTCGCTAATTGGTTTATTTTTTTTTCCAGATAGACACATCACAGAAGATCTTCTCTATCGTCATTGCCCTCATGACTGGGGATAGTGCCTACACTCAATCACTCAGTCAATCAGATGGTCTGCTTCCATGCAGGAGAGTTGTGAGCAGATCGGAGGGCTTCGATTTTTGAAGATCGTATAGCGACCTCTGCAACTTTTACTATTACAGTGTGCATCTCGAGGTTATCTGGGACCATTCTGGCATTGTGTGAAAAAACATTGAAAGATGCAGATGCAACATAATACACCCATTAAAAACATTTTTATTATACGAGGATATAAAATGACCCGGAATCGATTTATTATCAATTTCAAGTCATCTAAAAATATGTTAACTGTAAAGTTGACAAATGAACAAAAACGCATTTTCGAGAGAGAAATTATATTTTATATTAAGATAGTGTCTCTGGTTACCCTGCATTTTGGGATATGCCATAATGGTGACTAAATGAATAACTAAACTAGTTGGTAGTGGCCAACGCTAAAATCCTCACAGCCAAGTCACTCTACAAAGTATTCAATTTATGTATGGATAGTTTTCAGCATTTTGTTGATGTTGAATTTGTTAAATTATTTTTGATTTCAATATTTTTGTATTAAAACTTGATAATTCTTCAATGCCATTTTATGAAAAGTGATGTGTCTTTCTAGCAATTTGAAAATAATAAAATCAAATTTCAAGTTTCCTGAGCTTGGGGTCATTTTGAAATATTTGACAGTTAAAAAAATTGAGAAACTATATTCAGATAGCCTTCAAAATCTAATGGGGTCTTAGCTAGTATTAGATACACAAATTTGAAAAGAATCGAATGAGTACTTTAGTCAATAATCGTCAAAGTAGAATAAAAACTCCATACATAACACAGTACACAGCACACACACATATATACATAGTGAATACAATCTCAGCATGATACTAGTTGATAATCTGCAATGAGAAATAGCCTTAATAATTGCGAATTCATAGTTCCCCACTATATCCCTTTGTGTTAGTGAGGAGTAAAAATCAATATCGCGTGATAGGTCAAACACAGTTTTAGACAAAGAATTACATTAATACAAACAAATCGTAGGTATGCTTATTTATTTGAAAAAAAAATGTTTTTTAAGCACGCTTTAAGTGAAAACACAAAAATATCGGTATACATACCTACAAGTTGTCCTATTTTTGTTACACTTTTTAATTGACGACCTTCTATGAAAGTGTTAAGCCCATCCGAATATGGTTCCATTGTGGCAAATGTTTTTTCAGCTAAATTTCAATAGCATAATACCTTCGCAGAGATATAGCGCAATCTAGCTTAGCTAATTAACATATATATCAAATCCCTTTCATCCATGTTACGTAGCTACAATAGCGCTCGATGCATTCTATGCAGAAAATGTAACAACTACAAACACGATTATAATGATAGCCAAAATAGGTAGGTAGGTATGTAGGTATCGGAATATCGGAAAACAGTAATAATTAAAAAATTGACTACACACTTTCCAAATATTTCTTTATGTTGAAGTAGAAAATAAAAAAAATACTTCGTGTTAATCCGTAGATATTTTGCACTCAAACTGCCAATGTCAAACACACAAAATCAAACGCAGTTATGTTATACAGCAAACACATTCAAATACCGATCTATTGCGTAACAACAAATGGTACTTAAGTAAAGTTTGTATGAAATATAAAATTGTTCAATTTTATCAACATATCAAATGAATCGAGCTAGAAACAGTTTTCGCATACATTTCATCGGTAAAGCACAAATTCTTGGCTGCGTTCACAATAAACGCCGAGTGCACTTAGGCTATGTTTCTCGAACAAAGATTAAAGTAAAAGTATAGTTAAAATAGTTTGATTTCATAAAATGATTCAATAGTTTTTTTTATTTCATTGATATCTAAAGCCTAAGATAGATATCTAAACAACGCATTTTTGAACAATTTCATTATTTTTATTTTATTTTATTTGGGACATTTACAGACATTGACAATCGCATACAAGAAAGTATATCATAATAATTTTATATAATGTCAATATCTAATTGGAAGTGAACACAACATGCGACGCTCATAAATATTTTACACAAAAATATTAAAATATCCAAGATAAAAACAGTAATAAAAAAACTTTACAAATAAGACATAATTATACAATCAAAGTATTTTAACCATACCATTACCGTTACTTTTATTGCAACAACCCAGCCTTACTGCAATTGTTAGTTCATTTTTACTAAAATTGTGGCTCGACTCAGTTCATCACTACGGCAACGATGTTTAATAATTATCACATTTGAAATCGTAAGTTTTTCAAACAAAGCTTGCTGCTTCTGATAAAATATTGTTTTTTTTTAAACGGCGAAGGTGGTATTTCAATCGGTCGAATAACAAAATTATATTTGCACAATGGTTGTTAGATTTTGATATACTTACAATTAAATTAAATAGATACCTACATATAAAATATATACCTCTTTCTTATGGCTAGCTTCACTGTAACAGATAAAATGATCATAATAGAAGGATTATGAACTGAAGTTTATAAAGAACCACATTATATTATAGCAGGTTCGGTTACAGGCAGGGATCGACAACTTAAGAGGGCATTATGCATACTCAAACATCTCATTTTCAAATCATACTTCTTAAATTAGTGAGTTTCGAAAAAAAAATACCAAAATTATCATTTTTTTTACTGTATGAACGTTACACAATATTAAAATTTATCTTTAATTCCACTAAAAAAACATTAATTTATAATACCCTGTTTTACAGCACTTTTTAAAATACTCCATAACTATACATCGTCGAGATGAAAACTTCTGTGGGTTATATTAACCACGTAATATATAATATTGATGATACGTAAATACCTACATAAATAAAATAGATGCTGGTATATTTGTGTGTTTGTTTGTATGTATGTGGCCGATGAGCTCCTACACAAAATATCTGATTGATAGGAAACTTTGGATCTGTTCAGCACACTTCGATGAAGGTTATCGATCTATTTGCTACTGCAATGATATTTTGGAATTTTTTCAGGATGAAATATAATTTATTTATTTATTTATAACCGCAAACAAGAATTTTCTAATCTATTTGGAATTGCAATTGAATTTTGGAAATTCGTTCAGCGCAGACAGAAAAGGTTTTTAAAGTTAAATTTTAATAAGAAGACGGAATTAAAATTAAGGATTTCAGATAACCTTCTTAAAAAATAAAATAAAACTCACGGAACAACCATTTTTATATGTACCTACAGAGGTAAATAATTCTAAACAGGCAGGACAACGTCTGCCGGATTTTGCTAGTGTAATATAAATGATGGACCAATAAGTTACAAAGTTACGCCGCAGTTCTTTTTTAAAACGAGTGGGTTGTAGCCAACACTAAACTCTCCACACCATAGTACCTAAGTGTTCATTTTTTCTTGTTGAAAGGTTGACGATTATTTGATTTAATATTTACTATTTTTTTTTAATTACTATTTTTATTCATTTGCATGGGCCAGAAATTGATCAAAATTTTGCTTCGGGCATGAGCCTTCCATTTATTCTATGTTCCGTGTTATAAATGAAACAGATAATGTACATAAATATATGATAAAATGAAGCGTTCAGTTTTCAAATATATCTACTGTGTGGTTGTAGAAAAATGTACCTTTATTAAAAATTGAAATATAAAAAATGATGTGTCTATGCAAAAAATAGTTGGACTCGATTGGTTCGATACCGATTGTTTAGAACACGCTCTGCCTCTGGGTGTTATGCAGCGTTCAGTGGTTCAGTTATCGGTGTGGTATTGTTACGGATGGATTGTATGGCAATCGGCACAAAGCAGGCGCTAAATTTGTTTTTCCTTTTATCACAATGCGGTCGCTCGCCTCCCCGCCAATTTTAAATTGGAAATGTTTACTTTTCGTCCTTTTTATCCGGGAACAAAAGGGGCGCCATATTTGAATTTAATTGAGGGGCGACGGATCAAGTAGTCCAGGGGTGCACTACGTATACCTATATATAATAATAAACCTCCCATCCTTTGCTCATTTCTAGCGAAACACGACAATGTGTCTATGGAGTGAAGATATGGATAAATAAATATAAGGTACCTTAGTCGTGATGATGTTACGTTTCGTCGTCCCTATCTATACAAATATTTCACACAAACAAAAAAAAAACAATTTTTGATAAATTTTTAACATCTCAATAGAGAAGAAATTGGAATGTTACAGAAGAACCAGAAACTCAAGGTACTTACAGAGCTAACATACGACCCATCATCGGCTGAGCATCTTATTGAGTTCCCTTATCAATGCAATTTTTGAAAGTTCCACATATCCCAATAATGGGATACAATTCGTTTGAAAATAACACATTTTTATAATCGCCATCTATGAAATAACGAAGAAACCTTTTTTAAATGCCATCTATTGAGAAGTTGTTTTTTTTTATACTTATATATAAATGTGATGAGCACAAAAAGGACTAACAAAGATACAAATGATACTAAATCTGCAATCACAACCACACCCAGGTGCGAAACTTACTTTTACATTACCTATATTTTATTTTTAAATACACGTTGTATGTCAAATATTAATTGAACACACATCCAATAACAATATGTCACATTCTGGAGACTTAATATTGTCTCACAGATTCAACTTGAAAACTTTCTCTACCGGGAATCGAAACCGGGAGCTTTGGATCAGCAGTCGGATATCTAACCAACTGAGCGACGAAGAGCGACGTCGTATTTAATACGGCAGGAAATATCCAAAAACAAGTCATTAAAAAAATAATTGTTTTTTCACGTTGCTATTTGATACGAGTATGGTAAAAATAAAAAAAATAATAGTTCTTACAATTTATATAGTAAGTTAACTCGATTTCGACAACGCAATATGGAGTTATTATGTTGTGAAGGATTATAAATATTGGGCGAGGCGGGCGTCTGCAGTCGGAGAATAATATATATTGCTTATGAAAACATCCGTGACATGGCGCTAACTTCACTCTTAATCTAGAAACCAAAGCCAAGAGATTTCATTTAACAAATTTATTATGATAAGCAATGCTTAAATATCAAGTCAAACAGGAATTGTAATAAATAATGTGATGTTCACTGTCGTCGCTGGACTGAATAAATAACATAATAGGAAATAAAATTTCATGTCAATAGGATTCTTTTGCTTCTTCATCGTAGATTATATCATTTGATCTGTTTGTGAAGGTGGAATATCCTGGAAAGAGGAGGTCCAGCCTTTGATGATAATATGTGCCCTTGTGCTTGAAAGCTAAAGTCGACGACTCGTGTGTCTTGCCTGTGATGACATACGGCCTAGAAACAATGTCCCTCACTGCCAAAAGTTAACACAAAATAAAATGCGTTCAGCGAGCAATGAAAAGGCAAATGTTGGGCGCTATTATTTAGAGAATTTTAGACGTCGAACAAAGGTTGCCGACTTTGCAGAGATAACAGCAATACTGAAATGGCAGTGGGCGGGACAGGTGACGAAGCAAGACAGTATCAGATGGTCATCTAAAATCCTGAAGTTGAGGCCCTGGACCAACAAAAGAGTCGTAAGGAAGATCACTCTAAAGGTGAACAGATGATATTGTCAGGCGTGCGGTTCGTGGATGGCAGCAAACAGAACAGAAATAAGTGGAAAAATTTAGAAGAGGCCTTTATCCAGCAGAGGATTGAACATGTTTAATAAGGAAGTAGCCAAATTATATGAACTACTAACCATATGCTTACTTCAAATTAAATGCTAAAAAATTCGGTACTCTATGAATTGGAATACATAATTTTGAAAGTTCAGCCGACCTAGACAACGTGTCATTTAGCTCAAGAAAAGATAACTCAATGTATGGAACTGACAGTTGCCAGTCACTTCCATACATTGAGTTATCTTTTCTTGTTTATTTTCTTGAGCTAAATGACACATTGTCATTGATAGACAAGTTAATTTATCTTTGAGATTGATAGTTAAGTTTGGAATAGAAAGGAGATTGCATAACGATGATAACAATCATGCGCACTAGCCCCTGTGCCATATTATACTAAATCTTAGCTTTTGACCTTTCTATTTGATGACATAACTTACTCACTAGTCACTTCCGTTGGTCGTACAACTCTGGTATAGCTTTAGCCTCCAGAACAACGAATATCCAAGCTTTCCAGTCCAGCAACGGACTCCCAGTCATCACAAACATTCAGCACATTCAGATCTCGGGTGGCATTGGCCACCAATCTCTGCCTTGATCTTCCCAGAGTCTTTTGTTCGCAGGGTTATTTTGCAGGATGCGTTTTGTGGCTCTTTCTTCTCCCAATCTGACTACATGTCCGATCCAGACCAATCTTTTAGAAGATGTGATCTTACTAATGATTAGGTAAGGCGCGATTTTCCTCATTGATTCTTGGTTTCCGGGTAAATGTCGCAATTTCCGGCCTTGGTCCTAATTTTTTTCACAATATCCTATTTTCGAATGTCAGCAATCTTTGTTGGTCCTTGGGTGTCATGTATCAGGACTTGGAACTATACAAGATTATCGGTTAAATTATTATTTATTTTGATGCCTTAAAATTACGACAATGTTAAATCATGTACAAAATATTGTGATTCATAATATATTCATAAAGATATATATATAAATAGATAAGAGTGGATTATGCACAGTGGAAGATAATTTGTGTTCTATGTTGAGTTCACGAGAGAAGAATAATATACCAACGAAAAAATGTGGGATTAATATAAAATTTATGCTACATTTTCTTTGCTTTGACAGCCGTTCATAAACCCGGGCCGAGTGTGATGCTCCATACTTTTTACATTAAATTAATTTATTGCTCTATAAAAATATGATTTCACCGGTGGATTACTCGAAAACGACGCGACTGTATGGTATGGAGAAATATCAAGGTGTAGTTTGTAAAGAATTTTGGTTAATACTGAATAAACACAAGAGTACACACTTCCCGCGGCCATTTTGAAGATAATATCGACGGGTCTTAGGGATGAATTAATAAAACATTTTTAACTTAAGATTTTCTCAATACTCACGATAAAATCTATACATTTTGGTGTTGGTACTTAAGTACCTACTGAGAAAGATTTGTAAATAATATAAGTACATAATTATGTATATATACCTAATATAGAGAAAATTGAATATTCTTTTTTAATTGCATATACGCAAACATTGGATTTTTTTCCCTTTCGGGGGTCAATTTTTTCCTGGTTCTTCTACAATATCCCAACTTCGTCTCAATTGAGATGTTGAAAAAATGTTTGTCAATAAATATAGAGAAAATTATTTATCTTTTCCTTTAAAAATCTGAAATAAATTGAACGAGAAGAAGGTTGGTATGATATAATTTTATTTATAAATATTTCCTTATACCCAGTGCAAGTGGAAAGTTTTATAGCCAAATAGCGATTTGGTCCAACTACCCAGTGAAAGAAATAATTTGAATGAACCCAAGACGCCAGAGCTAAATAGAAAATTATTCGAAACGGAAACATCTGCCACGGCAATCGATGTAGGTATGTTGTAACATTTAGGCACAGGTACACCGCTATAAGCACATCTTAATGTATATAATTATAAACTGACGGGAGACTCAAGAGCTTACAGAATCAAAATGGCGTAAAGAAGCGACACTCTATAGGTGATATATAGTGCGTTATACTCCATCCATAACCAAGGCGCAGTTCCAAAGTAAATATTGGGCGGGTGAAAAACGGATACAGTGACACCGCAAAACAAATGAAACAACAGCTAGTGGGGCGTCCCGACGCTCGTTGCTAAAATTACTCTCAAATAAAAAAAAATACGTCAGCGTAATGCATCGATGATTAGAATAGAACATTATTATTGAATGTTCCAGGAAAAAATATACGATAGATTCTAAGATTTTATTCTAAAACATAAGCTGCCACATTTGGAAGACTTCCGCTAGTGTTATTATCATCTCACAAATTTCAATATTTTAGTATATGCACTTCTGAAGCAAGTACATAGGTACCTTATTATAAGATTTATAAAATATCACACCTTTCGCTGGTTACCCCACATTGTGGGAAATGCCGTGATGGTATGAATGAATGAATGAATGAATAACAAAATACATATTATATGATTAGCAAAAAATTGTATATTTCATTGATGAAGTATGTATAATAATAAAATGTAGGTATAATTATCTACTAAATTAGTGAATATTGCACTAATGCATAAAGTTAATTGTAAAATAATAGAGGACAATGAACTGTGTATATAAAGTACCAGCCCCCCTAGACAACGTGCCATTTAGCTCAAGAAAAGATTACTCAATGTATGGAAGTGACAGATGCCAATCACGTGACAACTGTCACTTCCATACATTGAGTTATCTTTTCTTGTTTCTTTTCTTTAGCTAAATAACACGTTGTCTAGGGGGCCTGGGGGCCTAGACAACGTGTCATTTAAGCTAAGCTTTATATCGCTAAGCGATAGTAAATGTATGAAATTGGTCGCTATGACAACACGTGACAGCCACAAATTTCATACATTTCTATCGCTTAGCGATATAACGCTTAGCTTTAATGGCATGTTGTCTAGGGGGGCTGGTTACATCGAGAAAACGAGTGGGTTGTGGTTAACGCTATACCTACTCATCACTACCAAGTCACTCCACAAAAAAGGTTACTCATATTTTGTATGGAAAATTTTAAACATTTTCATGAAATAACTTTGTCAAATTATTTTTTAATTAAATATTCTATTATGAAAACTTAATAATACTTTAATGTCAATGCCATGTAAGTGATGTGCCTTTTTAGCGATTGATAATAAAAATATAAAAATTTAAGTTTCCTAAGCTTAAGGGTAGCTTTGAAATATTTAACAATTAAAAAAATGAGAAGCATTGATTAGAGTATTAGATATACAAATTTGCAAAATTCGAAAACAATTTAATGTGTCATTATAGTCTAAAATCGATAAAATAGAATAAACACGCCGTGCATAGTATACACACACACACACACACACACACACACACACATGACGCGAATTCATGACTTCCCACAGTATATCTTTGGGGTAGTGAGGACTAAAAGTAATGTATAAAAAACCGATTATTAAACCAATTATTAAGATATTTTTGGAAAAATCTGTTTTAAATATAATTATTTTAAAGTACGAAGGTTACCTAAGTTTATGGTAAAAGTTCAGTATTTTCCATTACGTATTTGTTACAATTTAATTAAGTAGGTATACTGTTTCATTGATTTTTTTTTTAATAAAATTAAGTAATATATGTATACGGTTCATTTACAATCTTAAAAAATATGATCGATTTTCGACTTTTAGAATAATTTTTCGTTGGCCTTTTAGAAACATTCTCGAGAGAGCGACTCAATAGTTTAATACTTAGGCTGGGTTGTTTCAACAAAAGTATCAGTAATAGTATAGTTAAAATACTTTGATTTCATAAAATTGTTCAAAATCTCGTCGTTTAACGGCATTAGATTTCAATGAAACAACCAAAAGTTTTGAACAATTTTATGTAATCAAAATATTTTAACTATACTTTTACTTTAATATCCAAACATACATACATACCATCATGCTGTTTTCATATTCTGGGTAGGAAAAACAGACTGATCTCCATACTATCCTATCTTGACATACATAGGTACCTACATGTTTTATATAGAAAACAAAATATCTTAAAATATTTATTAATTTGTGTGTTAAGTTTTGTACGTATTCTTCAATTATACATACTATAGTCATCGACAGTAAGATCTCATGTGTTACATGCAACTAGTATAAAAAATCCACAAATATACTTAGACCAAAAGCATGTACCTATATGGGGTCGAAAGCTATTGGTGAAAAATCTAAAAAAAAGGAGTATACAAATAAGTATATTATTTTTATTTTATAATTAGGTACACAAACATAAATATACGAGCGTGTTATGCCATACTGGGTAGGCAGAGATAATAGGAGATATTAATTATTTTAATATCATCTCGTATAAGTATGTATATACATAGGTACATATTCCCACTCCTGTGCATCACAACAGTTTTGTTAGTGCAATGTTTTGACAGCTGCGCTTATTAAAATATCACAAGTAAATATCTACCTATCAACATAATATGTAAGTGCCAATATAATAGGTTCAAGAGAAATGCTGAAGTACCTACCTACCTTCTATCCTTATAATAATGTCTTATTAATTGTCTACTGAATAAAGGCTGGATGTTGTGTTTAATTTTTAAAAGAAGCTGAATACTAAAATCTATATGTATAATTATATTATGTTATTATACCCTTTATGTATTTTTTTTATTTAATGTTTTTTTGTATATGTTTTTTTTTTATTTTAATTGTCATTTGTAATACTATCATTTTTATGTACGATTGATGTTGGCATCAACTAATACAGTGTCACTGTCTCAAGATGCATTGGCCCAGGCAGCGTTTTACCTTTCCGTGTTGATTAGGAGGCAAGTACTGCCTCGAATTAGGCACTAGTTTGTTGCGCTAATGCACTTAAAAAACTCATGTTGAATTCAAGCCACGTGTCCTCCAAATGCACACGGTTTAGCAACGCAAATTGTTCCCGATAATACGTGTTCAATTCGAGGCACGCGTCTTTCAAACTTTCAATCGTACACCTGGGGGGCAAGTCTGGTTCGACCGGCGAAATCAAAACCCAAGTGATTACCCATATCATGGGTATAATTATCGTGTGGAGTTCTATGACATCTAAAGATATTGTAGAACTCCATATAATAATTATATCCTTGATATGGGTAATCACTAGGGTTTTAATTTCGCCGATTGAACCAGACTTGCCCCCCAGGTTTATAAATTTTACCATGCATATTGATTGAGCGTTACAAGGCTGTGTTAGAGGCATTTTTGTGTATAATTGTTTTTGTTTTAATAGATTAATAATCTACACAAATCTACATTACATCATAAAAATTTGTAAGACAAATTTTTCCTAGAGTATCTCTACCATAGCTTAGTCACATTCATCATTTCCATTACAATTTTATGGGTTCAAATAACTGAGAGTTCGCTGTATATTTTTCATTTTCATTTATATTTAATTTTTTTCTGTAAATAATTTTGCATTTCATAACATGTAACAATTAGACCAAATTGAAAAAGTACCGCCTCAGAACAGACTCGTCTAGTAAGGCAGTAAAATTCCAAATAAGAACAATTTATTGTACATAGTATGTTTATTATACGTCTTTTTACTCCTCACTAACCCAAGGAAATATAGTAGGGAGTTATGATTTCGTGATTTTGCAGGGTATTTTTTTTATTGCAGATTATCAACTAGTATCATGCTTAGATTGTATTCTGAAAGTTTCATCACAATGTATCTCTGTGTGTGTGCTAAATGCTGTGTGCTATGTACAGGGTGTTTATTTTACTTTATCGATTATATACTAAAGTACTCATTCGATTCTTTTCAAATTTGACAAATATGTATATCTAATACTCGTATAGACCCCATTAGATTTTGGAGGATATCTGAATAGTGCTTTTTAATTTTTCTGACTGTCAAATATTTCAATGTGACACCAAGCTCAGGAAACTTTTAAATTTTTATTTTCAAATTGGTAATAAGGCACATCACTTTCATAAAATGTCATTGAAAAGTTATCAAGTTTTCATAATAAAATATTTAAATAAAAAATAATTTAACAAGCTCATTTCATGAAAATGTTGAATGTTTTCCATACAAAAATTGAATACTTTATAGAATGACTTGTTAGTAAGGAGTTTAGCGTTGGCCACAACCCAATCGTTTTGATATTGTTATAATTTTGAAATAGTAATATGTAAAACAATGGAAAATCAATCATTCCATTGCATGTTATCATTCCATATATTTATTATGAAATTCGGTGCATTTGTAAAGGTCTCTTTCTTCTTCTTCCTCAGCCTATTCCCGTCCACTCCTGGACGAAGGTCTCCTCTATTAGCCTCCATGTCGCCATGTCTTGCCAGCATATTAATATAAATAATAGTAAAAATGAAATACAATGATTGAAACCACTAGCATGTACATCCAGATACTTAACATATCAAGGATTAGGCTCTGAGGAGGTCGCTATAAGTACTGCATATCTATCAAACTGATTGTTTATCTTCTTCGTCTTCTTCTTCATCGTGTAATTAGGTCATTTGACCTGTTCGTGGAAGTGCACTAATACTGCCCTAATACTAATTCCTGATCATAAACGTTTAATAAAATATTTTCAAATCTTTGAATGTTAACTTTGTGGTTCATATTTAACAAATTAAATTTAAAGATATAACTTTGTATTAACCACGTTTTTTGGTTGAAACGATGCGACCGGTTTCGGAACTAACCGTTCCCTCATCAGGCTAACTTTCAACAGTTGAAAGTTAGCCTGATGAGGGAACGGTTAGTTCCGAAACCGGTCGCATCGTTTCAACCAAAAAACGTGGTTAATACAAAGTTATATCTTTAAATTTAATTTGTTTAATAAAATCTTCAACGATTTTAAATGTATTAATTATATTAAATTAAATAAATTAAACTCAATTTTGAGCTTTTTTCCACTTCGCTCAAAGAGCAACTACCCATTCTCCCATTCTGTAGATGCTCTTTGAGCGAAAAGCGTCAGTAGTCAAGTATATTTATACGTGGATATAAGTTAAAAATTGAGTTTTTTTCTTATTTTAAGTAATTTGATCTAATTGATAATGGAAAATCATCAAGAATTTTAAATAATTTAAACAGCTACGTGTAGGTTTATATTAACCGATTTTTGTATTTATATTCATATTTTTTCGATAAATCTAATGAATAGATACGATTTTTTTTTTTAAATATGCGTTTTATATTCCCTGCAAATAATTTTTATCTATCATGATAATATCTTAATGTTTAAAACTTTTGATGAAAAAATTTGAAAATACACCGCTTTAGGTAACGAGATTAAAAGACTTTGGCATTCTCGTAAAATAATAATATTACCGTTCATTATTTCAGCCACTGGCATTATTCCAAAATCGTTAATACGTAATTTAGAAATTATAGATTTTTCGAAAAACTTAATAATAAAAATGCAAAAAACGGTAATAATGAATTCATGTAGAATCCGGGATCAGTAGGGTTGTTAGGTAGTATAGAGACCTCCTCAGAGCCTAATCCTTTGATATGTTAAGTATCTGGATGGGTAAACTATTATTCCTAATTGAAAGCTTGATGATGCATTTTATTTTGTTCTTTTAAATAATTTACAATTTACGCATTGATCTGCTAATTCTATCGAGGAATTGTATAATGGTAATAATCCAACTGTCGATTTGTTCAGGAGAACTTTGTTCTCTTAACATATCGACAATGTATCAAGCCAGAATACGCGAGAATTGTATGGAGAGGTCTACTTTTTTCACGGCTTTTCCAACTTTGAAGTCAAAAAACACCAACTTCGCAGCATATATGTTCCATACACGGATTTACTCAGAATTCGGAGTAGAACATTTCGTGTGTCTGTGTGTGTGTGTGTGTGTGTGTGTGTGTGTGTGTGTGTGTGTGTGTGTGTGTGTGTGTATGTCTGTGTGTGTGTGTGTGTGTGTGTGTGTGTGTGTGTGTGTGTGTGTGTGTGTGTGTGTGTGTGTGAGGGTGTGTGTGTGTGTGTGTGTGTGTGTGTGTGTGTCCCTTATAACTTTTGATCCGCTCAATTTGCAGAGCCCAAAATTTCAGAATATATAAACAGTTACAGGCCTACAAAACTTTTATACTCGGAATTTTGAATTTTTGTTTCAGTCAGGGGTTATCAACTTTTGAATTTTTATTTTATTTTTCCCTATATCTCAGAAACCATAAAAGCTAGAACGCTGAAAATTGGTATAAACATAGACAAATACAAAATCTCAAACTAGATTTTTCAAAAAAATTCCAGGGTTTCTCAAACATTTTTGATTAAGAAAAGTATTTTTTTTATGATAAATTTATGAGTTTAACTGCCTATATATCCATTTTTTTTTAAATATCGAAAAAAGCCGAAACACCCCAACTAGATAATTTAATTTTATATAAAAAATATTAACATTGTAGAAGTACATCTCAAATTTTTTTTAACAATTTTTATAAAAATTGAATTTAGTGACGACATCGCTTCATACAATTTGTATGGTAGTCACCTATACACAATATCAAAGAAGACTTAATAGTTTGATACTTCATCTCTAAACATACAATATACATATACCATCATGCTGTTTTCATATTCCGGGTAGGAAAAAAAGACTGACCTCCATACTATCCTATCTTGACTACCTAGGTACATGTGTTGTATAGAAAACTAAATATCATAAAATAATAAATAATTTGTATTTATGGGTTTGGTACTTATTCTTCAACTATACATACTATCGCTGTCGACAGTTGGATCTCATGTGTTACATGCAACTAGTAATAATTGAGTGTCGGCCAGCGCAGTATAAAAAAAATACCAACTATCAATATTTTAATAAAATGCACCATCTAAGGATGGCAAAGAGGCCACAATCTAAAGTGGTTGATATATTTATACGTTGAAGGTGTGAATAATTTAAAGTTAAATTAACTTTAATGTGACATATATAATATCTACTTCTAATGACCTATTAGCTCAGAGTCAATACAAAACATGGTAAGTACCAAAGTGTGTCAATATTATAATAAGTATTTATGCTTAGTTTAGTGAACAATACGAAGGTATATAATATGTACATACTTGTTACAAGGACATATTCATTCTTTAATTAAAAAAAATAAAAAGAAATATTACTTGAAACCCTTCAAAATATTTGCATCTTTGGACAAAAAAAATGTTTACCTTTCTCATTTCTGTATTTTTCATTGGCCCAAGATACGTCATACGACAACGACGTAATACCTATACATATCCTGTCATTGTTATACAATGTCCTTTCTAATCCAAATTTACCTCAGTATCTCAAAGATATTTATCTTATCTCACTTATCTTTTAAGCCACGGACGACCACTCCGATCTGTTGAACGTACTTTACTATATATTCTAATTCATACTACTAAATTTTTTAGCTCTTTATTTGAACTGCAATCAGCAAGGCTATGGAATAGTCTAAATTTCTGATATTACATAGACTATCCAATTAAACTTGTTCAAAAGAAAAACTCAAGCAAAAATATCTATCTGATAATACCTGGTTTCTTCTTCGTCTCTTTATATTTTTGTTTTCCTTTTTTAACTTTTTCTTTTTTTATATTATTATGTCATCTTTATTTTTTTGTCATGTCATAAACTTATTGTCATAGTACACATTGTATTGTATATAAACACCAACTCTGGTTACTTGGAAGAAATTGCCGATTGGCAATAAACCCACCAGTGTACAAATTATATGTGCAAGAAGTAACAAATAAATAATAATAATTATCATTGACTTTATTTACGGTACATATTTATTCTTTATAATGTGTATCTTCCTAAGAAAAAAACATAAACATGTCGCCTGACTACTGAGGACTATATTGTAATTCTTAGTAACCACCTTCCCCCCCCCTCCACTAAGCGTTCTGCTTATGGCGACTAATAATTTCCCTTTTCAAAACTCTGAAAAAACACTTAAAAAAAATAACATAATAACATTGGAGTCCGGAGAGCTCTTATACCTTGCAGACACTACACTTAAAGTGCCAAAGAGAGCTAATAATGAAAAAACAGATAGATCACCGTTCTTTAAAAGTGAAGATAAAGGTGAGCCGTATATTTGAGAAAAAAGTCATGAAAGCCATGAAGTTGCTCTTCGAGGCTACAAGGTCCGCATGTCCAATGGGTTCAAAGAAATTCCCTCGGACATAGTTGTAAAGTTGACAAGGAGAAGCTGGTGTGTTCCCATCTCAGAAGTCTGATCGGGGTTATCAGAAAGCTGACAAGACGACGAATCGGAATAGTGAAAACGAAAAAGATAACTTTTGAAATTGCCGTGTCCGGTAAGGAATTGCGTGGTCCAATAATCAGAAATAATCCACGAAGAAGAAATTTTTAAAATATAGGTAAAAAAATAATCAACACCTGTAGTGGATTCTTGGAATGATTGACCAACTTTGAACCGTTTTTTGTCCCCCTTTGCGCAGGTACCGCCCACCGCGATAAACGCTCGACTAATCACAGGTGTCATAGCAACATGGAAAATACTACCCCACAAGTTCCTTATTTTCGCTATTAAAGAGAAATAAATATGAATAGGTAAAATATTCAACGTATTTTATTTAATTTTGTCATTTTTTGCATTATTCGTACAATATTTTTTATAACATTCAAAATAAATAACTTATATCTATAATTAAAAATAAACCACTTTTTGATTCTACATGAATTTTATTATGTGCGATAGGCCTATTTCGCCTTGTTAGGGCATTTACTAGCTTTCTATTGATATTATACAATGCAAAAATGTAATAAAATTACTTTACTCTGGTTGTTACTTTACTTTACTCTATTTATTTTTTGACCAATCCCTATTTAGATAATTAGTGAAATTGAAAATAATGAATAATGAAACGCCCCCAATACAAAAATCTTAGGAACAGTACCCCTCTTACGAAATAACTTACTTACTTTACGGGTCCGAACCTTAGACCTTGCTTCTCCAGTAGGCGGCTAAAATAAGTCGATTAAGACTAAAAAATGCTTATTTTCGCTTGATGGAAGACTCCCTATAAGTATCTTTCTTCCGATGATGGTTCTATAGGCCACATCGAGCCTTGGCCTCCATCAACCACCACCTCCAACTCATACTGTCCCCTGCTGCCGTCTTCCAATCATCCACTTGTTAGCTGCATCCTTTTTGACCTCATCCTCCCATCGCAGCCTGGGTCTTCCGACCTTTCCTCTTCCGTCTCCGCGAAAGTCCCTCAAGGATCATCTTAGGTACCCGTGATGTCGGCATTCTCTGTATTAATTTTATATTCGAAATATTATTGTCTTACTATATGACGCTCTGTTCCGACTCCAGTATTGATATATTTGTAAGGCGGCGATGAGACATTAAATGCTGGGAGCGAGCCGCGCGTCCTCCCCTTTTTGTCATATAAATTAACTTTTTTTACTCCGGACCGAACCAAGAAACGATGCGTCAAAGCGTTTATTGCTTATCTCCATACACTTAAACAATACAGCAACGCATAATATAAGTAAATTATGACTAACCCGTCGATACTAAATATTATATCCAGATTCTATCAATTCCTACGCGGATATGTGACTGATAAATTGGAATATTGAAAGATAAATTATTATCATGTATTATTTTTGTCGTGAGTTTAAAATATATAGAACTTATAAATATTGGATTGATAAGGAACTCAATAAGAAGGCATAATTGGTGAATGTTGCGCAAGCTCATAAGTGATCACGTACCTAAACCAGCCGTTGACAGTTCATGAGCCCTGTATTAGGTGCCTTGAGTTCCTGATTCTCCTATACCTAATATTTCAACTTCCTTAAAAAAATTCTTTATTAGGTGTTTAATTTATCGATTATTGAATTCCTTACATGAATAAACCAAATATTTATTTATTATTCAACTGTCGATTTGTTCATGAGAATTTAATTTTTTTAACATATTGATAAAGTTTCAAGCCAAGATATGCGAGACTTGTATGCCAGGTCTATATTTTTTATGGTTTTTCCAACTTTAAAGTCAAATAACACCAACTTAGAGGCTTCGCAGCATATAGGTATATTCTATAAAATGTAAGAACATATAGTGTGTCTGTCCCCCCCTCCTTATAACAGCTGATCGGCTCAATGCATATAGCCTAAAATTTTAGAAAATACATAAAATTATAGGCCTACAAAACTTTTATTCTCTGAATTTTGTATTTATGTTTCAGTCAAGGGGTTTCAACTTTTGAATTTTTACTTTATTTTTCCATATATCTCAAAAACTATAAAAGTTAGAAAGCGTTCAATTTAATTTACTTTCTTTATATTATTGTGATCTAAATAAATAAAGAATAAAAAAATCGTTCATTTTTTAAGCTTAATAGCTTGTTGTATTGTTTTGCGAGTAATTCTCCAATCTAACCTTGTTACATACTTAATTCTTGTATTTAAATAGTTTATTTTAAATAAATATACAACAAGGTATTCAAATCTCTGAATCGTATTATACTGGACTGACATCCTTTACTATACCAATCATCAAATCATACGTTTACAAATAAACTAATACCTATTGATAAAGGTCAGTTAAGTATTTAGTTAATAATTATTCCGAGAATTATTAGTTAAATGAGATTGAGATCAAACAGCTCTATAAAGCTTGTCCGATAATATTAATTCAATAAATAGGTTACTTGGTCGAGGATAATATATTATGTTGTATTGCATAGTTGATAATTATATAATTATTGGTCGAGGATATATTGCATAGTTGATAATTATATAATTTGGGAAAGTGTATCTAAGAACATAGACATTTTAACAACATTGAAAAAGATAAAATTAACGTGATGATATTACATAATTCAATGTTGCGGGAAATTGCAAGGGAAAAATTGCATTAATAGTCTATAGTAGGCAAAAGTAAATTTAGAATTATTTTCCCAAAACCATCAAGAGATGCGCCTTTGAAATAAAGAAACGTTTATTTAGTTATCTTTGTTCTATTGCGTGAGTTGTTTGAAATTTGAATTTATTTTATATAGTTTTCTTGTAAAATTAGTTTTAATATATTGTTTGTTGTAAATAACTAAAAAAAATACAAGGTCTATGAAGTAGATTTGGTGATAAGCAATTTTTGTTCAAATTTCATACATTAGAAGGTAATAAGTTTGCATATTTGTGTACATCATGTAGATTAATCCATTAAAACAAAAACAAACATGCACAACACAGCCTTATAATGCTCAATCAATACGCATGGTAAAAATTATAAACCTGTGTACGATTGAAAGACGTGTGCCTTGAAATAATCACGTATTAGCAGGAACAGTTTGCGTTTCTAAACCGTGTGCATTTGGAGGAGACGTGCCTTGAATTCAACACGAGTCTTTAAGTGCATTAGCGCAACTAACTAGTGCCTAATTCGAGGCAGTACTTGCCTCCTAATCAACACGGAAAGGTAAATAGGCGACCCGACTAAGGACTACAAGAATTGACATATTATTTATTCGTTTTGCTACTTAGGCAAGAAATAAGTACCTTAAATATTATTTTTTTTAAATACTACACTGAAAAAAAATATTATGACAACCGAACTGGCTACATGTGTTTTAGCCAAACCTTTGTTTTCAGTTGGTAATAAAAGTTTATCTATTTATGACTGTACTGTTTGGCTATGTGCACAACACATTTTGTTTTATAGTCCCTTTAGTTTGGTCAATTTTAACATGAAATTTTGTTACTATTAACAAAAAATCTCACTGTATTTTGTTTTAAAGAATAAAAGATGAAATTTTGAAAAATAACGTTTTTATACAGTATAAAATTTAAATAATAAATGCAATATTCACCCAACCAAATTGGCAGTTCGAGATAAAATATTAAATAAATTATAAAAAATAATTAAAATTTACTTGGTTTTTGTACATTTTTCAAAATCTATTAAGTTATGAAGCATTTTTTATCATTTGGTAGTTCTGAATTCAGTGACTCCACGTCTAAAATTTATTTTTCAGTTGTTTGTCAAAGTCGAAATCCGGCCTCTCCCACGCCTGGGGGGCTTGCAAAGGAATTTTCAGACGCCAGTTGGTATAAATCTCCAGTTTGAATTCTGGTCTGAAAAAAATTATGTAAATTCTTACGAGCATTGAAAAATATTGTATGTGCAATGCAAACAAATATACCTACATCCATGAGACAATATTTTACAACTAACGGACCATGACATAAACATAAAATTATAATAAAACTATAGAATACTCATTCCCATACCTCGCTGAAAAAGTGAAGCCGTTTTACTGGCCGGCTCGTGTCAATATGACTCTGCTATAATTCAGCAAGTAATTTTGCTATTTTGCTAACTATTCCGTAAATAATTTTGCAAGCAGTTAAAAAATACCCTATTTGGGGAACGTATCACGCAGACGGCCAAATGATTACTGAATGCTCGTAGCAAAATGTTGACCAAATTAGTCAACATAAAGCAGTCTCATTTACTGCAGGCTAAAGAGTATTCTATACTATTATAATTCTATGGACATAAATTAAATAAACTCACTTTTATTCGCGAATTTGCATTTGTTTCGCGAAAACGCTAATATTCAAATTATAGAAAAATAACACCTAAATTTGGCATTCATGTCATTTTAATAAAATACCTACATACTAATTATTCACCGATAGGGCAGAATTAAAATATAATTATAGTATAGTTGTCACCAAATAACTTACTGGGTGGTAAAAATATTCTTTGCTTCGCTCATGATAAGACATACATACATACATACCATCACGCCATGTCCCTTACGGGGTAAGCAGAGAGAATTGAGCGCCATACTTCTCTATTTTTGCACACATTTCTGGCTTCCTTTAGATCCATGCATCGTCTCATACATGCTCGTCGATTTTTCAAACTTTTTATGTTTCCTTTTTTTCAAAATATCATTCACATGGTCATGCCATCCCTTTCTGGGGCGACCTCGCTATTCACTCCATCTCTTACACCCATGTATATTTTTTTGGTCAGTCGTTCATCGTTCATTCTTTCTATATGTCCAAACTACCTTAAAGCATTCACTTTCATTTTACATATAATATCCTTCTTTAACTTGCATTCTCTCCTTATGTCCTCATTTTTTATTCTATCATATATCGTTCTATTACATACTCTTCTTAGTGATCTCATTTCTACAGCATTTATTCTACTTTCATGATAAGACATATAACTTATTCTTCAAAGGCTTACTTCATGTACAACCGTCCATTAAGTTCTTAGGAACTATAGGTATAGCCAAACATCTTGAACTTTTAGCCGAGAAAGGGGGCTATTTGTACGTAAACCAACGAAGCATAAAAAGACACAAATTTGCGCTCTGCGCAACCGCAAACTCGTTCAAGATGTTTAGCGAAAATTATAACTCAAATTTCTGCGGGTAAAATATACATAGGTATTTCATAAAATATACTGAGTTAAATTAAAATAAGACAACATCACTATTAGAATTTGTTAAAAAAATAAATAAAGATACAGGCATAGAATTATAAAGTCTATGTATAGGTATCATAATATTGATGCGTTTGCTAATATCGTTTCATATACATAAATTTTTATTCTATAATACTATTTTGGTAGACAGAAGAACAAACCTTGAAAAAAAAACTACTTGCCTAGCATTTAATAAAATAAATTATGTTTTTAAAATATGTAGGTACCTACCTAAATATAAATAAGTATGTTTTGAGTAAAAATCCATTATTATATATTGTTTTCAGGCGTAGGTAAGTACATAACCAATAATCGAAGATTTAGTATAACAAAGTTATATTTGTTTTTTTATCTTTAGGTATTATGGAATTTTAAGCATATTTTCATTTACATAAAAAAAGAGTTTGAAAATCTCATTTCATGTGTAGATTTCTCGTATTTTTTTTTGTTTATAATAATTATTAAAAAAGCTGATTGGCTCATGACAATAATTTATAGTAAACGTTGTAATTCAATATAGTAGTCGATCATATACACCATCGCTACTTCAGTTCTTGATATTTAGTCTGGTTTTCGATTCCCGTTGGAATGCTTTGTCGTTCATATTAGGTATATTTTAGTTGAAAAATAAGTTATTGATTTTATCGGTGACGTCTTCGAAATTCAAAACCAAATTGTTCTCCTCACTTCGTAAAACCATCTATATCCAGTATTCAGCAGAGTCATGCGAATCATGAGGGTCTAATAGCTAGACATGGGACTAGTTAAAAAAAATAATATTACGTCCTTACATATGAAATTGGCGTTTTGTATGGGAGTAACATAAAGTCGATTTTTTTTAAATATAATATATTTATTTAATCAAACTATGTACCATTGCTATCTATGCACTTTTGCCATCTCATAGGTATTTCATCGATCTCTTTACTAAAAAAACCATTCGGACGGGAATCAATAAAATCTTTGAAGGCGGTTTGGACTGCCCCATCGGAGTTGAATTTTTTCCCTTGCAAGAAGTTATCCAAATTTCGTAAAAAATAGTAATCTGTTGGGGCAAGGTCCGGAGAGTACGGTGGATGTCTTAGACATTCCAATTGAAGCTCCTCTAATTTGGTAGCCGTCTGTTGTGCAGTGTGTGGTTTAGCGTTATCATGAAGCAGCAGTGGCCTAGAGCGATTAACCAGCCTCAGTTGTTTAGCAGCTAGCTTTTCCATCATGGTTTGCAGTTGCTGACAATAGATATCTGCCGTAATCGTCTGGCCAGATTTAAGAAAGCTGTAGTGAACGACACCAGCAATAGTCCACCAAACGCTCACAAGTAACTTTTTTGGAGTCAATTTTCGCTTGGGGTATGGTTTGGCTGGTTTGGCAGGGTTCAGCCATTTCGATGTCCGTTTATCTTACAGGATCCACTTTTCATCACAGGTAATGATTCGATTTAAAATCCCTTCATTATTGTGCCGGTTGAGTAATGCAACGCAGCAGTCAACGCGCGTTTGTTGATTTGCTTCACTCAATTCGTAAGCTTTTTCACCTTCCCAATTTGCTTCAAGTGGATTAAAACAGTTTTATCATTAACACCGCAGCCTGCAGCTAACTCGGACGTGGTTTGCGATGGATCTGCTTCCACAATAGCCTTCAATTCTTCATTATCAACTTTGGTCTCCGGCCGTCCACGGGGCTTGTTCTGCAGGTCGAAATTTCCAGAACGAAAACGTTGGAACCAAAAACGCACTGTGTTTTCTTTTGCGACACCGTCGCCATACACATCATTAATCCTTAGAGCCATTTCTGCAGCACTGGTGCCACAGTGGAACTCATATTCGTAAATAACGCGATATTTCAAGTTTTCCATTTTATAAACTGAGTGACGTAAAGGTAAAAAACAATTGAGGAAAAAACAAATGAATTATAATTTTCGAAACGCAAATATATGAGTAGGTAAGTATTTGAGAAGATATTTGAGATCAAAGTTGCCAGTACGGCAAAACGCCAATTTCATATGTAAGGACCTAATATTACATGGAAAAAGTGAAAAGAATTCATATACTTACGCCATACAATGTTTTAATATGCTTACCTATGCATGAAAATATTTTCAAGATCACTTTGTAAAAAAATCTCACTGAAAATATGTCCAGTGCAATTTCTATAATTATTACTTACCTAAAGAATGAGTGATGACCGTCTGACAAAAAAAGTATACAAGGCTGATAAAAGAGGAATGAAAAGTAGAGGTCGGCCAAGAAAGAGTTGGCACGATCACATAAATGGGATTTTGAAAGATGGAGATGTTAGAAGTAAGAATAATAGAAGAGCGTGTATGAGACGATGTATGGACGTGAATGAAGCGAGGAATGTATGTCAAGAGAGAGGAGTCTGGCGTTCGGTTCTCTCTGCCTACCCCAAATAGGGAAATGGCGTGATGGTATGGTATTACTTACCTATCACAATATTGGTGCTTATCACAATATCATAATTGGTGTTAAGAGATCTCATAGCGAAAAAAATAATTTTATTTATAATAGATGAATACCCACCAATGATTATTTTTAACGAACTTTTATGGAAATATGTTGGTACATTTTTGCTTTTAAAATGATCATTCAATAATGCTACTGCCTATATCAGTAAACTTAGTTGTAATTTAAACAAATTTGGACAAGAAAGTCTTGTGAGAGAGAAAAATAATATAAAATAGGCCTACATCCAGAAATGGAAGGAAGGCAAACAATGAAGATGATATTTATAATGTTATGAAGACACGAACGAGACAGAAAAAATAGGTCCACAATTTTATTTTGTTTCATTTGGTGATCATGAACTTCAGTCAACGGCCAAAAATTCCTCGATAGATCAATTTCATCAAATTGTTTGTAGGTAAGTAAGTGTAAGTATTTAGGTACTGATGACTGACTTGGAACTGATCCAACCGATTGTTGTGGAAGTTGTCTTTGGAAGAGCGGGCAATTTCCTAGCCATCGTGTCAACTGGATCCGCGTGTTGTCCCATACCACCACCTCTGCCTCCTGACCAGCCAGCTTCGCGAGCTTTCGCTCTGACAGCATTAGATATTTCTTGGCGCTCCCTGAAATAAATAACAACAATTTCGATAAGTAAGTAGGTACAAACGAAAAATATTTAATTTGTACTAACCGTATTTAAAAATATTTCATTTATGCTTGATAGTAGGTAGGTATCTATGTAGTTCCTTGTTTCGTCCGATGAGCAGCCGATCCGGGGATGAATAGAGAGCGCCCTCTGGATTTGCAGTTTTGGAAAACGAACGACGAACAATCCAGAGGGACTTGAATAGGGCTACAAGCTCTGAAGTATGGAGTAGGATGGGAGACTGCGAAATTATCTGATCATCTTTATAACTTCACAGGTACTCATAATTTCAGCAAATATTACAGTTTTATCCATGAATGTATTATAATAGTTTTAACCGGATTGCCAATTTTAAAATATTCGACGCTCGGAACCCTCTACCGGCGGACGCCATAAATAGTTCCGTCGGTAAAGGTTCCTTGCGTAGAATACGTAATAGAAAAGAAAATAATATGTTTGTAGAATATTTTAAAAATTAGCGCTCACTACACAGCGCCATCTACCGTCGAAAGTGTGTAGTATTGTACCTTACAAAGGTATTATCGTTAACTGTTTGAACTACTATCCAGAGAAAAGAAATATTTTGATAATTCTAATAGATTTTCATATAATATACTAGATGTCGCCAATGTTGCAGTTAGCTGTTTAAGAGGCTTTTTTCATTTTTGTTTTTCCGCGGGACTTTTGACAACAAGGTTGGCAGACCACATCATTTTTCTACAGAGAATAACGACTAATGTGAATTGTTTTCAGATTTATCTGTCGAAAAAACATTTAGTTCATTAAGATTTAGAGGACAGTTATCTAGAAAGTGTTGAAATGTATGGAAAAATGCAATATGTTGCCAACAGTTTCACCGTTTTTAGTATTTTTAGTACTAAATTGGTATTTTTTCGCCTCTTTGGAACATGTTTGGTATTTTTTTAGTATTTTTAAATTTTTGGTATATATTTTGTGATTTTTAGAAAATTTAATATCATTTTTTGGTATTTTCTTAATATTCTGTCAATTCTCAATTCTTAATATTCTGTCGCTCAATTTACAGAGCCCAAAATTTCAGAATATTAAAACAGTTATAGGCCTACAAAACTTTTATACTCAGAATTGTGAATTTTTGTTTCAGTCAGGGGTTATCAACTTTTGAAATATTGGTTTATTTTTCCATATATCTCAGAAACCATAAAAGCTAGAACGCTGAAAATTGGTATAAACATAGACAAATACAAAATCTCAAATTGGTTTTTTTCAAAGAAATTCCGGGGTTTCTCAAACATTTTTTATTAAGAAAAATATTTTTTTTAGATAAATTTATGAGTTTAACTGCCTATATTTCCATTTTTTTTTTAAATATCAAAAAAAGCCGAAACACCCCTACTAGATAATTCAATTTTCTATAAAAAATATTAACATTGTATTAGCACATCTCAATTTTTTTTAACAATTTTTATAAATATTGAATTTAGTGACGACATTGCTTCATACAATTTGTATGGCAGTCGCCTACACACAATATCTAAGAAGACTTAATTGTTTAATACTAATCTCCAAACATACATACATACCATCATGCTGTTTTCATATTCTGGATAGGAAAAAAGGACTGACCTCCATACTATCCTATCTTGACATACATACTTACATGTGTTGTATAGAAAACAAAGTACCTATCTTAAAATATTCAATAATTTTGATTTATAGGTTTATAGTTTGGTACTTATTCTTCAACTATACATACTATCGCTATCGACAGTTGGATCTCATGTGTTACATGCAACTAGTATAGAAAACAAAATTTCCTAAAATATTCAATAATTTGGATTCATGGGTTTATAGTTTGGTACATATTCTTCAACTATACATACTATCGCTATTGACAGTTGGATCTCATGTGTTATATGCAACTAGTCTATTTAAAATTTTATTGCAGAAAAATAACTGTATATTTAATATAACAATGGTTACATATGACACCTAATACAGTATACTGAATGGAAATGTTGCATGCTATTGATGTCGAAACGCATACAGTGGAATCAGTTGACTCTTTTTGCTATGTATGCGCTATCATAACTCATGAAAATTCATTGCACGTCTAATGTCATCAGTGCCCTTAACAAGAATAATTGAAGTGCTATGACCACGTTTAAACACAAAAAACACATAAAATGTTCTACTTCAAATTCTGAATTCATCCATTTATAAATATATAGAACATATATGCTATGAAGCCTTTAAGTTGGTGTTTTTGGCATACAAAAAGTCCACTACACCATATAAAATGTTCCTTCATACAAGCGTCTTGGCTGTAAACTCCCGTTGGATTAAAATGCATGTTGTATTAAGCTACTTACTTCCAAACTTCTGGTATCCAGTCCCAGTATTCATGCCATTTTTTCAATCTTGATTTTTGTACTCGCATCGCGCTTATTGCTGCTTTGACAGCCATCAAGTCTCTTTCTGCAGCCGAATCCATTTTGATATACTTTTTCAATTGGGTATTTGCATATAGCGATTAATCAATATCTAAAACAATTTTTCTAATTGATTCTGTTATAAATATTATATAATTGACATATATCTACTAAATATAATTGTCAGTATAGAAATTTTTATAGCACTAAGATATAGATTTTTATGACATGAATGATGAATTCCATTTCCAAAATATTTTGTAATATGATTGGTAGACAAAATAATAGAAATAATAGTACATAAGTACCTTCTTCATTAATTTTGATTCAACTTCTGAATAAATGGGAATGATCTGTTAGAAATTACACATTCAACACCAAGTAATTAATTTTTAATGAATAACTTTGTGTGATTTCAAAAAAATAAATACAATAAACTCAAAAACCTTCCCGGGAATTCGCTGAACAGATCACCAAAGTTTCATTGAAATTGCGTGAATGGTTTAGATTGCCTGTACACAATCAATCTGAATCATGATCTAGATTAATATAGAATGCCAGCTCGTCAATCAATTGGTCTTAGCTTTGCGTTGCTGTGGTGGGCAATGATTGTGCTATTAACGTCACTGACATAAGATTATTTAAATGCGTTGCTGACACGATAGAAGAAGAATCAATCAATAAATTACACAGTCAATCTAGATCGCATTTATTAATTTTTGATCATGGATCATGAGCCATATGCAGCCCTTACACAGTCAAAAGCAGATTGACTGTGTATGGGCTGCCATAAGAGTACATCAATTACAAACGGACATATAGTTTCTGGCAAACGACATGAAAATTTTCATTCTGGAGGAAGCTGTTTGCACTAATATCAACCAATAAATAACACAAGTTTGCACTCTGCGTAGCCCAAGTTACATACTAAAATTATTTGCCGCTAACTATACTAGCAACTGTAATGTCAATATGTTCGTTATCTTATATTATTGTATTACACAAATTTTGATTTGTTTGTGAATAATAATAAAGATTTTATTTCAGTAGGTTTTTTTTAATATAAAAAAAATAATATGTCCTTGTTAAACAAGTAGGTACATATACATCTTTCAACATTCCCTAAATTAAGCATAGATGTTTGTGCTATAGGTGAACGAAATTGGTAAAGGCAAGATTGGACCAACTTGCGACCACTGGATTATTAGCCCAGTGCACTAACTACTCTACTATCGACCCATCTACATTCATCATCATCATTGGCACTACAGTCCGCTACGGACCCTGGCCTCCTCCAGAAATTGTCTCCATCCCTCCCTGTCAACCGCCAGTCTTCTCCAATTTATCAAGTCCATTTCTCCTATATCACACAGCACATCATCCAGCCATCTCAACCTAGGTCTGCCTCTACTTCTTCTGCCTTCGGGACAGGTGTCTAATACTTTTTTAGGAATACGGTCATCATCCATCCGGCAAACATGTCCAAGCCAATGTAGGCGCTGAATTCTAATAAATTGGACTACATTCGTTTCTTTGTACATTGCCTCCAGCTTATGATTATACCGTATTCTCCAGACCCCTCTATCGTTAGTTGGGCCAAAGATTTTCCTTAATATCTTCCTTTCGAACACCAATAATATTTTTTCGTCCTTTTTAGTCAGTGCCCAACATTCTGCTCCGTATGTCAGGACTGGTCGGAGAAGAGTTTTGTATATAAGGACCTTAGTATTTCGCGAGATTAGTCTTGACTTGAGATGTTTGAGTAGCCCGTAATAACATCTATTAGCTACTGCAAGCCTCGCTTTAATTTCCATGCTAATGTTATTGTCCGAGGTGACCAATGATCCCAGGTAGGTGAAGAATTCAACCGATTCTACCCAATGTTCGACCACCAATATCTTCTCATGTCCTCTCGTTGGAGTATTATTTTGAAGAGCTTTCTTCGATGACATATACTTCGTCTTAGAAGCATTGATCTTGAGGCCAATATCATTTGCCGCACGCTCAAGTCTGATGAAATTGTCCTTCATACAAGACAGGGTTCTAGCCATTATGTCAATGTCGTCTGCATATGCCAGTACTTGACTTGACTTTCAAAAGATGGTTCCGGTTCTCTCTATATTTGAGTCCCTTATTGCTTTTTCCAGCACTATATTGAATAGCAAGCACGCCAATGCGTCGCCCTGGCGTAATCCATTGTATGTCCGAAATTGTTCTGATGTGCTTGACTGTATTTTTATGCGGCAGTAGGTGCTGGACATTGTTGCTCGAACCAGGCATATGAGCTTTGGAGGTATACCCATATCCAACATTGCTTCGTACAATTTTCCTCTGTTTACACTATCATAGGCAGCCTTGAAATCCACGAATAGATGATGAGACTCCATCTACATTAGAGAAAAGAAAACCATGACATGGATATAATTGCGATGAATTGACACAGAACGTTTAGCATAGTTATTATTCAATTCTAACTGATGATGTAACAAAAGTCCTGGGGGGCAAGTCACGTCAAACGGTGGTATCAAAACCTTCATGATAACCCATATCATGGATATAATTATCTTATGGAGTTCTATAACATCAGAAGATATCATTTAACTCAATAATATAATTATATCTATGATATGGGTAAACATGGATGGTTTTGATTCCGCCGGCTGACCAGACTTGGCCCCCTGATAATGTGGAAACAGTATATAAAATAAAAAAAAACACTGTAATTATTTTGGTTATATAATTAATTTGTTTGATACCTCCTTAGACCCTGTGCTTCATTATTTTCCAACTTACTAGTGTTTATTAAAGAAGCAATATATGCGTGAAAAATTAATTCAAATACACTTCTCTGCTGGGAATCAAACCCAGGACGCCAGCACTGGAGACAGATGGCATTCAATTTTTGCCACATAATTTGGGTTTAGAGAGAACATAGGCTCTAGTGAAGCTATGGCAAAACTAACTTCAGTTGTAAGTGAAGCACTTGATGAGGGTAAAAAATGTCTTGGTGTGTTCGTTGACCTTCGGAAAGCCTTTGACAGTGTTAGCCATAGTAAACTAATACAAAAATTGAAGAATATAGGAATGTCGGGTTGCACAGTTGAGTGGGTGTGTAGTTATTTAGATGGCCGTAGACAGCACGTGAAATTGAAAAAAGTGATTAGTGAACCAGTTTCATCGCGTTTTGGAGTTCCGCAGGGAACGGTATTAGGTCCTGTTTTGTTTTTAATATATGTTAATGGACTACTAGAATTGGACTTAAAATCCAAAATAATATCTTTTGCTGATGACACGGTCATGATTACTGCGGCTAATTCATGGGATGAAGCTACCGAAATAGCTAGTTTTGAAATAAATATTGTAAAGTCATGGTTCGATCGATATCTGTTGTCCCTCAACGCAACTAAGACTAGCGTTGTTCCTTTTGCAATAACTAGGAAACTTATTCCGGAGGAAATATTAATTAAAATACATTCAAGTAACTGTCCCGGATCTGATAAATGTAATGAAGATAAATGTATTACTCTGCCTAATGAAAAAAACATAAAATATTTGGGTATTAATGTTGACAGAGAAAATAAGTGGAAAGAGCAAATAAGTAATACGATTGGTAAAATGAGGAAATTCTATCGATTGAGGACTTTCTTGGACATTGCTGCGATGAAAAATATATATTTTGCACTTGCTCAATCTGTCATACAATATGGGATTATTGCGTGGGGTGGTGCTTATAAAACTAACCTCGAACCCCTTTATATCATCCAGCGGAGTATCTTAAAAATAATTTTAAATAAACCCAGAGACTACCCTACGACTAGCCTCTTTACCGAGGCAAATGTCCCATCACTGCATGCTATATATAAGAGAAATGCATTGAAGCAGATCTACAGGGAGTATTTCGTCGATAGAGTACATGCTTCGGATTGTATAAGAGCCACTCATCGATTTAATGTGATACTAAATATACCAAAAAAAAGAACGGCCTACGCACAAAACCACTATACGTATCTTGGCGTTAAGTGGTTTAACGAACTGTTGCCTGAGCAGAGACATACGGATATTATCGATCTAAAGAAATTTTATGTAGATATAAAGAGGGTTTGTGTATAAAAACTGGTTTTATTTATTCATTGTTGTTATATATGTAGATATTATGCACTTATTTTATTAATCGTTATTGATATTTAAATGTTGTTTTTTTTAATATAGCATATATACCTATGTCTATTTTTAAGTATGTTTTTTGTTACCTATGATTATTTTGTTACTTTGTTTTTGTTCTATATTATGTAAATAGTTGCAACTCCCTTCAAAACACGAGTATATCTCTTTTTGAAGGAAGTCATATTATAAAGTGTTTTAATTTCTTTTTTGCTATGTATTTTTTTTTATGTAAAATATTTCTTTTTGTAATAAATAAATAAAAAATAAAAAAAAAATTCACTGGTCCATATTTCCTGATAAATTAACCAAAATGAAATTATTGGGTAAATACAAATAAAAACAAAAAATAGCTTTCAAAATTTATATTTTATTAATGGAAATAATTGATAAAGAAAATTTTAACAAAACGAATTCACAGTGTATTCTTAATATTTATAAACATGATCTTTACAATTTTTATTTTTAGGTGACAATGTATGATAAGACATTTTTTTCGATACATTAAAATTTTACATATACACCGTGAATTAATTTCATTTGAAAAACACAAAATAATTTTATACAACAAAATTTAAAGAACAGAATAAAACATAACTTTTACATAAACAAAGTCTCGTGTTTTTTAAGGAACATAATTATATGAAATAATATGATTGGTTTGATTATACCATTTAAAACAGAAAAAAATACTTTAAATACAGTAGACTCAAACATTTAAATACTAAAATATAAATAATAAACAGGTTTGAAGAAAAAAACAATATGTATTTTTTCATAATCCGAAAAATATTTGATAACAACCTCAGATAATATATAAGTCTACTGAATGTTAAGTATAAACATATAAATATGTATTTATGTAAATTTTCCAATGGCTCGATTTATTTGAAATTTTTAAAGACAAAAAAATATATTTTTTTTCAAACTAAATAGTTCATAAGTTAGAATTTAAATCAAAAAATATAATTCATGTTTTCGCTTTAGAATAGAAAAACCATTACAAGCAAATTAATTTTGATTTAAAAAAATATTAATGAACAATTAATTATTTTTTATACAAAATTTAATAAGTATTGGATTATCATTATCCTTTCATTTTGATAGCCTAATTCATGGCATAAGAAATAATAAAAAACATATATAATGTATAATTTCATTTGGTTTATCCAAAAAAATGTAAACAGCTGGAGTTTTTAATATTTTTGAAAATTGTTAAAGCTAAATAATATGCAAAGTCTTTTTGAAGGGAAAAAATAATTACATTCATATGAAATAAATAAATAAAGAAAAGATATTGGCCAAATCAATGACCACTATTTTGAAAAAAAAAAACAGATTAAATGTCATAAATTTGTTTGTGATAATATTGTGAATTTACAAACACAATATTTAATGCAACTTGCGCATAATGATAAATATACAATAAACCGATTGAATACTTAAACTTTGTATAAGATACAATCTTTAGTAATGAAGATACAGAGGAAAGAAATTTGTGATTTTTTAATACATTTTTAGTGAAAAAAAAAAAAATCCTATTAGCTTTTCTTTCAAATTCTAAAATTAAATTGTCATAAAGATATGCATATTTTTAGCTTTAAACGATGAAAACGAAATCAGTTACTTGTAGCCTTTATAATTTTGTCATAAATAGAACACAAGAAAAAAAAATGACAATATTGTATGTGTGAATTAATTTTTTTTTATCACATTTATTTTCTAAAATAAACAACCGCAAAGTCACTGTCCAATCCGTGGAATTTGATTTTTTTAATTACAATTTTTTTCATGATTGATAGAAATTTCTAATGCAGCAATACTTCAAAAAAAGTCAATTACAGCAACAATCGATTATTTGTGTAAACGAAAACATATAAATACTTAAACAAAATAAATTATTATTTTACATGCATTATAACTATCATATAAAAGAAAAAAAAAGACAAATTAAATGAAATGGCTAGTAAAGAAATGAAACATATAAAAAACTTTAACATAATCCAGTTAACATCTGAGAAGAAAATTCATATGTAGTGTTTATAAATTAAGATCAGAATATTTGATTTTATCTTCTTTTTTGTCAGAATTTGAGATTTTAAAATAAATCAATCAAAGAATATCAGCATTAACGATAATAAAAAGAAATTAGCATATTTAGTCATAAATATAAATAATTATACCCAAACTTGCCAGTTTTTTGTAGAGTAAATTTAATGTTATATTTTTTTATGCTTTATTATGAGAAGTCTGTAGTTGACTAGAGGGTATTATTTTTATAGCGCATTATTATTAACACTCAGATATTAATCAAAAATATTTTATTTGTAGTTTGGTTAGTGATGCACTATTTCAAGATGTTTTTTTTAATAAGTTAAAATAAATGTTATTTTATGACTAAATATGTTCTATACAAAAAATTCAAAATATAAATTGATTAAATATAAAGTAAATTGATTGATTTGTAAAAAAGGATCAAAAGAACCACATGTTTAATAGGAAAAACCTTCAGCCACCTGGCACATGATTTGTTAATAAATATACATTATTACATGCTACTAAAGTAAAAAAAGACATGATTATATTATCCTAGAGAGAGAGTGACTAAACAAAAAAAAAAACAGTCAAAATCAGAAGTAGGTCAGAGAATGCAGTGGGAAAAATATTTTTATATAATTAATGTTTTAAAGGGATATGACATCAGAGAATCATTATTCTATAAAATATCTATAGATTTACAAATAAAATAAATTTGAATAAAATATTCATGCCAGTAATTTCTATTAAGCGCACCAAAAAATTCAAACTTGCATTGACTACCCTCTCTTAAATGTTCAATTAAACAAAATATAGAATTGAAATTAACAGAAAATCAAACAAATCTAAATACATTTGAATGAAAAAAAAAAGAGTACACAAAATCTGATTTAGATGAGCAATATAAGGATGTCTTTAAGACTAGATAAACAGAGAACAATATCATTATATTGATAAATAAAAATTAATAAAAGAGGGTGGATAGTAGAGATTAAATTGAGTAGATGACAGTTGGCTTTTTCAAATACAGCCCGATATAATGAGCACATAATATCGGGCTGTTTATTGCTAACGCAAATCTGGATTAACATTTAGACATACTTGAGTTGTAAGAAAAAAACATAATTGACACGATAAAAATAAAAGGTACCATGGTGAGTATCTGGATGTCTGAATTATTCTTATTCAAAATCCAGTCATCGAATTTGTTGTGTTTTAAACAGCACTACAGTATACCAAAAAAAGACAAAAATAACAAATATAATAAACAGAATAATAAAGTAAACAGCAGTAACAATAGATTAAATAAGTAAATAAATTCATGATAAAATTATGAAATATCTATTGCATGCTTACATAGATTGAAAAATCATGATAATTGTAATTCATATTTAAAGAAACAAGTAGAATAATCATATTTTCAAAAAAAAAATATTAATTCACGAAAATAACTTTGTTCAATGATTATGTTTGTCAATAATAATTATTTGTAGCACTCAATAATAATAATTGTTTGTCAATAATAATTATTTATTATTGGTTTGAATATGAGACATTAAAGATGATATCATACAAAAAATATAAATATTTTACATATAATACAGTGATAGAAGATCAATCCTGTATTTTATAGCCAGTTAATATGACCAAAATACACATTGAACAAAGTAAATAAAGGTAAATCATTTAATATGTCATGAAAGAATAATATTTTAACATTTAAACTTGATTACATGTTAATACAATATTAACTATGTAAACATATTACAATTTTATGTTTTTAATTACATAGTTACTAAATCTAAAATTCTTAATTATTCTCAGTCTTGATAATAAAGAAATGTGCAACATGTGCACATACAAGTACACTCTCATACGGGGAAACTTTTGTTTTCTTAAACAATTTGTTTTCAACTAACAAGAAGATATTAAATAAAGAGCAGTGAAATCTGAAGAATTCCAATAATATAAATATGTATATCCTATGATGTAGCAATGATAAGGTATGTAAGAAAAGTATTTGTAATGTTTGTTAAGCACTTTTAGCAGTAAAATAAAAAGGACTGATACTAACTTATTATTGATCTAGATAAGAGTAATATACACATTTGACTAGAACAATGTAATGATATAGTTACACAATATGATAACAAAAGTTTCCCATAAAGTTTGTTAGCCTCGAATATCCAGCAAACTTGTTATACAAATGGCAAGAATTAGAGCAACACATCATTGATCGATCGGTGATGCTAATTTATGAAACTACAAATCGGTCACCTGCATAAAACACCCAAACATTTGTCACATCGCAAAATATGTTTTAAAGAAATACAACGACTGCTCAAACACAAATAAAAAGTGAAGTGAAGTAAAGTTGTGTACAAAAAATAAATTGATTAAAGACAAAATAAATTGATTGATTTGTAAAAAGGGCCAAAAGAGCCATATATTTAATTGAAAAACAAAAAAACTTTAGCCAAGGAACAATATGATTGCCTTGAACTAATAATAATAATAACATGAGGATAATTCAACAGTTACAATAAAAATATAACAAAATTAAACACATGAATTTTCGACGAATAATCAAAAAAATTATTCTGGTAAAACGTAATGGCATATACCAATTGCCCTATTGATTAGGTGCAGTACGTGAATCAAATTAGTTTTGAGAGTAAAACAGTATGAGAAATAGAAACGTTTTCAAGAAATCATTTATGTATTGATTGTTTCTTTATTATTGAATATAGATATGAAAAAGGTAAGTCAGGCACCTGTGAGCGGTTGCGTTTACCAGTGCATCCTCTTTCCAGGTGAAAATTCCATTTCAATATAATTTGAACTTGTACGTTTTAAAGTTATCCATGTGTTCCTTTAATATCCCTTTCTGGGAAGATTTCTGATTATTATTTTTTATTTATTTCACATCTCATAAATAAATCTATTAAAAATGATCTCCTAAGAATTCATTCAACGATCTGGTGGTAGGTTACAAACAGAAAAATCTTTGTCTGGGACTGTTGGGATGGAAAGGAAATGCAGTCCCTTGTCGTGGTCCATTTAATTCCTTCCATCTGATATAAATATTTCTGTTTTGCACACCACCGGACAATTGAATGAATTCTGTGTTTACCATTTTCAATAAATTCCTTTGTGAAATGTCAAATAAATAAAAATTCAGACACCTTCCCAGATGTTTCATTGTAATGGGTGGTATAAAAACGCATACAGGGCATAACAAAGATACAAATTATATTGAAATCTGCAATTTTCACCTAGAAAAAACGGATGCGCACCAGTATGCAACCACTCCAAGGCACCACTCTAACCTTTTTCATACCTTTATTCAATAAGAGAATTATCAAAAAAACAGCTGACGCAATTTTGACGTTGCTGTCTCTTGTACTATAGCACAACATACTATAGTTTTCTTTTAAATCAAAACTAATTTGTCATGGCCCTTTAAATAAGGAAGGCGGAGTATAAATACTCCTTATTTTTCATAAACAATATTCAATATATAGTAAGAATGAACAGTCTTCTGAAATGAAACAAAAATGAGAGACCCAATGATTATCTATAATAATATTATCTTATTTCATGTCAATTGAATGCACTTTTTGATCACACCATCACAGATTTGAATAAAATTTGGCAAAGCTAAGAAAAATATTCTCTAGGAAAATAGAGCTATTAAAAATTGATACTAAGAAAAAATTACACGGCAAAATATAAACGAATTACAATATGATCAATTCTAATCAATGTAATTAGAAGTGTGATATATGTATGGGTATTTTGTATATAGGATATACAAAAAATTATAAAATTTTTTTTAGATAATCTTGATAAAATTCTGGAATACCTCTATAATAAAAATAAATTAATTTTTACATGGTCTAATGCATAATAATATAATAAATGAGAAGAATTCATGTAATAATTTCAGATTCAATGCAATGTAGAATGATCCAGATAAACCGCTTGAGAAGCACCCTATATAGGAGAAAGTTGTGATCTAGGCAGTAAGTTGTGCCAGGAAGACGATCTATGTTCAAATTATTTAGTAATATAATTTATATTCCACATATCTAACTTTAAATATCCATTAACAAGCTCATATAATTGTAACAATTATACTAAATTTCATTCAAATCTGAGCTGGAAGCATCACAAGTGCGATGAATTGACACGGAATGTTAAGCATAGTTTTTATTCAATTCTAACTGATGATGTAACAAAAGTCCTGGGGGGCAAGTCCCATCAAACGGTGGAATCAAAACACTCGTGATAACCCCTATCAAGGATATAATTATGTTATGGAGTTCTATAATAACTTAAGAAATTATAGAACTCAATGAGATAATTATATCCGTGATATAGGTAATCATGAGGATTTTGATTCCACCGTTTAACGGGACTTGCTCCCCTGGTGTTAAGATTACTAAAGTTGGTGCAGAGACATACATATTTTGGTTGGAGGGCTAATAGACGCACTTTGGACAAGCACCGGGCACATCAAAATCCAATACTATGAGCTTTGTTTCTTCTGTGCCATTTCTGGAGCCAACAGCACAAACAAGTTTTGTTGGAGAGGCTCTAATTCTCCATACAACACCACCTGAACCTCCGGATTCAAGAACAATCAAGTTTCTAATGAATTCACCAGTCTTGAGGTCCCACAATTTCACTGTACCATCATCAGAAGACGTGATGACAAAACGACTATTGGATTGAAGGCATGTCACAGCGGATTGATGCTTGTTAACACCTGAAAAAATTTTAACAATATTAGGTTTAACTAAATCTAGTCAAAGGGTCAATAAACAAATACAACCAACAGAAATCTCATCAAGTATTTTTTATGATAATAATATCATGAAGCAATAATATACTAATATTAGGTTTGTTCATGCAAGGTTTTCCATAATTAATAAATTAAATAATAAATAATAATGAGATGAAGAGACTGGCGGACGATAGAGTTAAGTGGAAAGATCGAGTGTTTGGTGCAGACCAATCTTAGGATTGTGACCCAGAAGAAGAGGCAATTTTTCTTAAGGAAGTTGGAATATTATAGGAGAACGAGGAATTCAAGGTATCTATAGGGCATACGACCTGTACGGCTGGTTTACGTAATCACTTATGTGCTTGAGCAACATTCACCAATTATGACTTCTTATTGGGTTCCCTATCAATCCAATATTTGAAAGTTCTATATATTTGATCATGAAAACATATTTGTTTGAAAATAAGCCGATGACACCATCACCATCTATGGAGTGACCAAGAAATTTTTTGATGTAACACCATCTATTGAGAAATTGATTTATAAAAAAATTCTTAAGAGGTTCTTTTACGCTACACAAACAAAAATGTTACAATTTTAGGTATTTATTTTAGATAATAAAAAAACATACCATTCCATTACGCCATTTCCCTATTTGGGGTAGGCAGAGAGAACGGAATGCCAGATAAACGAACTTCTGTTATTCTTACTTCTAACGTCTCCATCTTTCAAAATTCCATTTATGTGATCGTGACAACTTTTCTTTGACTGACCTCTAATTTTATCAGCCTTATATACTTTTTTGTCAGATGGATATCTCTTTCAAGCATACATTCTTGTCTAATATCCTCATTTCTTATTTTATCATACATTGTTTTACCACACATCTTCTTAGCGACCTCATTTCAACCGCGTAAAGTTTACTTTCATGCGTCTTCTGCTATGTCCATGTCTCACTAACATACATTAGAGTCGGTACGATGATACCATTGTATACAGCGAGCTTTTTTGCCTCTAAATAATTGGAACAGTCATTACAGATCTTAATGCACAATTCACTCTACAACCTGTCGTTATAATATTCTCTTAAACATCTTGAACAAACTTCCGGTTGTGTCTTTTTGCTTCGTTGGTTTAAGTGCAAATCGCCCCCTTCTCGGCTAAAAGTTCAAGTTATTTGGCGACAACTATACTTTCCTTTCAATATGTTTTTCCAGTCTTCCATCATCCTGAGACATGCTTATCTTGCATTGTGCTCAACTTTGCCTCTTCTCAAATACCATTACTTTAGATTTACATAGTTGCATTTATTCTTAGTCCATTTTGCATGCATCCATCGAATACTGTTTTAACCAAACATGTTAAAACAGTATTCCAGAGATTAAGTTTGTTACTTGTGTTTTCCTCTTGTACTCATATATATTTTGCTTTCATTGTTTACAAATAAACCAACTTCTCAATGGATGGCGTAACAAAAAGGTTTCTTCGTTACTTCATAGATGGCAATAGTAAAAATGTCCTGTTTTCAATTTCTGATACTCATTATCAAAATATATAGAACTTTCAAAAATTGCATTGATAAGGGAACTCAATAAGAAGGCATAATTGGTGAATGTTGCGCAAGCGTATAAAGTGATCACATATACCAGACGATGACAGGTCCTAAGTCCTGTAGATGCCTTGAGTTTCTGGTTATTTTATAATATTCCAACTTTGACTCTATTGAAATGTTTAAATTTGTCAAAAAAAAAATATCATTTGACTCCTGATGGAAAAAAATCTAATGTTTGCGTATATGCAACCTTAAAAAATCACATAGCACTCTTTACAGGGTGAATTGCCTTAAACAAAAAAAAACCTTAAAAAATATTTGATTATATTGATGTTTTACTCGTTTGAAATGACCGACCTTGAAATAGTGATTGGGGGTTATACATATATTACATACAATTAATATAAATTTGAGGATAAATAAAAGTTACTTACCAGCAAGTGTATGAAGACATTGTCCACTGATAATATCCCAGACTTTTACAGTACTGTCTGCATTGCCGGAAACTAAAATGTTGGCACGAAGTTCCATGCCAGATGTTAAGGAGTGATGTCCGACAAGGGTGTGCTTCTTTGCCCCGGTTTCAACATCCCAGACTATTATTGATGTGTCCAATGATCCACTAACGACATGAATACCATCAAACTGAAATAATTACAATTAGCTCATTATTTCTTATTTGGTCTAGTCATTTTTACTTTTTTTCTATTAAATAACTCGATTTTAAATCATGCTTTAAACTGCAATCTTTCCTTCTTTCTTCTTTCCCCTTAGCGCTTTTGTCCCGTTTCAATCGGGGTACGCTTTGATCATGATTCTGGAATTGGCGAGTCTGGTTATTACATTGAAGCGACTGCCATCTGACCTTCGTAACCCTTAGAAAGGGGAACCAGACAAATTGGATCATGGCTACACATAGCTAGTGATATAAATCCGCACATTGATTTTTTAAAAATCCAGAGGTGCGTGCCCCGCCCGGATTCGAACCGTCGACCTCACACATGTGAGGCGACTACCTTACTGCTGGGCTATCACCGCTCGTATGCTTCAAACTGCAATGTTATATCAATATTTTCGAAGGGTGTTTCTCAGAAATTTTATTTATTAATGGTTTTATTATCTTTTAAATGATAAAGTTTAACAAACATAATATATACAACACTCCTCTTAAACAAAATATTAAAAAATATAATTCTTCTTATAAAATAGTAAAAAAAAATAATAATAAACCATGAAAAATATATATATACAGTGAAACCTCTATCTATCGTTTTTGAAGGGACCTAATGAAAAAAACAAAGAATGCGAGAAAACAATGAATGCGGGAATACAAAATATACAGAAAAAAAAACACATTAACCTTTTTAAGATGAGCGTCATGTATAGATGCCCACCGGCAGTGTGCCTAAACGCAGAGCGTCATCTATACATGCCCTCATGGTTATACACAATTGTGAACCTTCATATCTCAGTAAATTCATACTTGATTGAGACGAAAATTGTATGAATATTACTCTCATATATTTGACTTCAAGACATCTGTCGGTGAATCAACAAAACAATTGTTTAATTATTTAAAAAAATTCACACTCTCCCGCGCTTTGTAAGGATCTAATACGCATGCGCATAGGAAAGAGTGATACTGCGCCAGTTCATTTTGTTGTTTCGCGCACAACATTCTGCTTTAAATTCGATCCTAACCAATACACAATATTCCTTATCTACATCAAATGCTGGCAAAAACAGATTTTTAATTATCTCAATAGAGATGAAGTTGGAATATTTACTGTAGGAGAACCAGGAAATCAAGGCACCTACAGGGCTTACGACCTGTCATCGGCTGGTTCGGTCGATCGACCGAAATATTCGGTTCATTGAGTTTATGTGATCTTTTGTTTATCATTGATCTTTTTATGATATATCTACATTGTTAGATTTTTTTTACCGTTATTATATTCAATTAAAACGAGATTGAAAAAAAATCTGTGTGCGACGCAAAATACTGTCCGTCCGTAGGTAATGTAAGTACTTGTACCTATCCGTCTTGATTGGGTTAATGTTTAATATGTACTGAACCTACACATAAACAACAGTATGTATTATTTTAAATAATCTGTCATTGTCTTGTCATTTGTTTTTTTTTATATTTTTATTGCCATAAGAAATCAACATTCTTTCGGTGTTACAATAAAAAATAGATTCGGCATCAGTTATCGTATGTGCATAAAAAACATTTCCAATCCTTCAAACATCGTATACGCTTCCAAAAATGAAGGGACAGGATTCAATCTTTCGGATTTTAATCTTTCTTGAAGAGTACAAATAGACGGTTCATTTTTATGGCTCAAAAACTAAGGAAACCACTCGCACCCACTATGTTTGAATGTCTTTTATTTATCTTTCGCTCTTCGATGTTATTGAAATTTGCTACATAATTTAAATGATTAATGCGGGAAAGTGATGAACGGAGAACGATCAATGCGTTCAATTTTTGTATGAAATTAATTGGGACCTACAGAAATATGCCATACATGCGGGAAAACAATTGTTCAGGGAAAGATACATAGAGGTTTCACTGTATACCAATTTAAGAAGTTAAAATATAAAAGAATGAAAAAATCAATATTATATAACGAACATGGCACTTTGGAAAAACATTAACTGATTTATTATTTATGGTAATAAAACAACTGAGCCACTATATTTATTTTTAGATTATTCTTATTTGGCCGAGCATGACTTTGGTATAATTCATCGCAAAAATATGATATATCTGTTTCTCATTGCCTGTGCATAAAAAAATAACAATGACGGAAAATAGAAGCATGTCAAAGTTAAGAGGACAATCTCCCATATAAAACTATAAAATGTACGTTATTAACAGAGTTGAAATACATTTCAAAACTAATTTACAAAACAATTTATTTTAATTGTTTAGGCCTTGATAATGCTGAGTCACCTTAGTGAAAACGTTCGGTCAGAGTAAATTGAATTTTGTGGAAAAATACTTTGTTATGTTTTATTAATATAGAACTAACGTCAAAATGTAGTTATTGCTATAAATATCATATTTAAACAGTAAAATGATAAAATAAATAGCCCTGTTTTATTATCAGCTGTCAGAATTAACGGTTGTTATGCAAAACTAGAGCGGCTTTGTAATATAAATCATTGAAAATAATGATTTCAACTAATTTGTGATAAATACTAATGATGTTTTGATATTATTGGGATCACATTCTATCACGTCATGTTGCTATTGGGGTAGGCAATAAAAACCAATTTAGTGAAAAAAGTTATTCCAACATTTAAAATTTTGCACCCAGTAATTAGAAAATAGGATATATTGTATATGTTATAATTACAAAATTATTTGTTATTATTAAATTATTTATGCATAAAAATTTTGGTAATTATGAATGCAATTAAGATTGATAATTTGTTAAGAAAAATTAAAACGTAAATTACATAATGTGATATTGGAATATATGCGTCTATTGTTAACAAAATGATGGTCACTGTGTTGTATATTTTATTTAGGTGTAAAAATAAGTACATTTTCGTATACCTAGTACAAACCGAAGAATATAAACAATGTTGGAGGAAAAAAAAACAAATTTACATAGTATCGAAGAAAGATCGAGTGTTTGGCGCAGACCAATTCTAGGATTGTGACCTAGAAGAAGAGACATAGTATGACTTATATATGTATTGCCTCCAAATTTACGTTAATCTATCATAAGACTGACGACGGGTCACACATTTTTCACGATAATGTCATACCAAAGTCAAGCTTGGAAAAATTAAAAATTAAATACCAACCTGTAGGCTATAAACTCGATTGGAGTGTCCAGCTAGAGTGTGTAGACATTCTCCTGTATCCGGATTCCATACCTTCACAAAGTAATCATAGGCACCGCTCACTACCAGCCTCCCATCATATTGGACACACCGGACTGCAGCCATATGACCGACGAGAACCCGAAGGCAAGTACCTTCAGAAACTGACCAGACCCGAAGTGTAGCATCTCGGGAACCCGACACAACCCTGAATAAATTCAATACAAACACCAACATAATAGGAGGGACCTGTGTTATTTGTGCGAACATTGTTATAATAGTTGTGAATATCAAAATCCATAACCTTTACATTTATATTTATGTCCACAATGTATAATAACACAAATCACTATACATCTAGGATGTATGTATAGGTATGGAGATTTGTCATAGTAAATACAACAAAACTATGGTGCTGATGATGCAGGAGAGGTCAAGCTTTCTTTTCCTGACAAACTGCCATTGCTTGTCATATATCTATATTTATCTCTGGGCAGTGTTAACAGAGAAAATGAGGATATTTATACATGTTAAGATAGTTATACAATTCACTGGTTAATTTTTAAAATATAAAATATAAATAAGTCCAAAGGTTGTCATTTTTTGGACAAAACTGTGTGTAGAATGCGGTGAACGTCGGCAAATCAAAACAAAATCTGTATATGTGGACAGTTTTGCATAAGTTATTACAGCATCAATTCAATTAATAAATTATAAAGCATGATAAGATGACCTTTTCTCATTTCCTCTGATTAACACTACTTTGAAATATGCATTGACCAATTTAATGTATCTGCTCAGCAATTTTAGTTGTTACAATGTAATATCTCCAATATTGCCAATAAATCTATGATAATGACAAAATAATCGCACAGCATTGCAAAGTGACAATAGACACTACGAAATTACAAAAAAAAATAGTAATCCAAAGGACGCGGGTTTGAATCTCATGATGACCAATTTTATATGCATATGGGGCTTTAATTTTTACTATTTGCAACTTGACTATAGTCAGATGCTTACCCAGTATAGCTAAAACTGTCTAAACGTCAGATTATAGTAAAGATGCAAATAGTAATATTTTAATATTTTCAATTAGTAAATAGTTATATTCTGAGAATATGTTATTTAATTATGAATGCTAATTTAAAATCCCCAATCTGCTGGATTTGTCCAGGGGTTCGCGGGTATTATTAATTACAAATGCACAATATTTTACATGTATTTTTCATTTAAAAATGTATTTTGATCCTGTCTTCAAAACAAATCGCATGATAGCAATCCTCTTTTTATATTATACCGAGAAACAAAAAAAAAACATTACTTTCGCATTAAGACTAAATTCATATGACAGGCTATTGAGCGCACATTTCGGTAACATGCCTTAACAAGTATGTGGAATTTCGAGTATTTGTTAAGACGTGTTAGCGCAAGACACGCAGTCAATGCCTCTCATCTGAAGAGGGTCTTAAATTTATAAACCGCTTTGCAGCAAATTAATGAATACAATGAACAACAATTAAAACTAATGACAATTAGAACCAAATAAGATTTAAAATTACAAATTATCAATCAAATTATAAAAACAAGATAAACGGGCGGTTTTATAATGTATTATTTACAAATTCCTGCTTTAAAACACCAAAAATTAATTTATTCAATCTTTGAAATATTTTTCAACAAGAAAAATCAATATTTTAGTATTCTTCACTTCATAGTTAAAATAATTACATACAGCAGTCTAAATATTTAATTTTAATCATTTGTACATACATTGTACTATTGCAAAACAACATTGAATGTTTGAATAAATAATTAGATCTGAAATTTATAAATAAATATCAACTTTGTAAATGTCTGAATATGCAAACATAACATATTACATATTTTTGATGATTACAGATCATAGACGAAACAGTGATGTTTTAAATGTAGGTCTGTGCACATTTGGCATTGGGAGAATGACAGTCATTGTATCAACAAATGTAACTTATGGTTGTTAAAATTTTTAAATTCTGCAGTTAGACAAATAAGGAATGCATTGTGATTAGTCAAATTGTTATTCAAAGATTGGTTGTTGATCTGTATTATATGTTACCTGTCATTGTGTAGATGCATACATCGCACAGTAGATGTATGTCCGATCAGTGTCCTTAGACACTCACCAGTGTTAGCGTCCCATACCCGGAGTGTGCGATCTGTGGACCCACTGATGATGGTACGGCCGACCATTTGAGAAGACCATACGCCACCCGTATGCCCACGAAGAGTTCTTAGACACTAAAAATTAAAGTGCACAAATATGTGAAAATAATATAAATTAGGATAAAGTGCTAAAAGTTGACTACAAAAACTAGAGAACTATAGATGTAAGATTGCTAAATTTAGCTGGTATAACAAAAATTATAAAGAAAGTATTGGTATAAGCAAATACCTTAACAATTTTTACCAGAGTAGGTATGCACATCTACATACAAATCAAGTAAAAAAAAACGCAAATAAAGATAAACCAACCAAGATCTGCGCAGTTCACAAAATTTTTGAGATGTTTGCCAATAAAGTAATAATTTGAAACACACCCAATAACAAGTTGCTACATTCTAGAGACTTGCGATATTTATCTATAGATACTAAATTAAGAATGCCATCATATTTTATTAATAAATTCAAGCAGCCTGGTTGAAATAAATTATACTCACCCTGCCGGTAACTGCCGACCAGACTTTGAGAGTAGTGTCATCAGATCCACTAAGAATTTTGTTTCCGTAAAACTGAAGACAGGTGATGACGTGATCGTCGTGACCTTTAAGGATTTTAGCACTACCCATTGGCAAGGAGAGCCAGTTGCCTTCTATTAGCTTTTGCCTCATGTAAGTAGCTTTCCATGGGCTTGATGTTGGAGGCATGGAGCGAGTACGCCGACGACACACATTTATATTATACCTTCTACATTGCTCTTTCCAAAGGAGGTTATCATCGCATAAAAATCTGAAAGAAAAAATAATAACAATTTATTTTGTTCACTAATTCTACATCTCCTCTGAAGAGATTGTTTGAATATCTATCTGGTCTATTGGTCTGTCCCAAAATTATCCAACCTGCATTCATAACTCCATGTCAGAATGTTTGAATGACTCCTACGAGATTTGAAAATTACGATTTATCACTATTTTATGCCATCATTCAAGATAACATTTATGTTTTAGGTTTGTTTATACGACTTCAAAATGTAAAAATACTTTCCAATATAATAACAGAAATGTATATTTTTAGCAACAATGTAAAAAAAATTCCACAAAATCCACATTTATATATTGAACAAATTACATTTTCCGGCGTTATTCTTCATATCTTGCATACAATATCCAAGCATTTAATGCCATTGTACTACAATTTGAGTAAAAGAAATTATGTCTGTCAAAATTAGAAGCATTCAAAATCTTTTTAATATTTAAAAATAAAATTGTATAGTTACAATATTTCCGGTCATTTATTTTGGTAAAAATATTGACACTGTTCTTATTAAATTGAAAATGTATGTGCAGGCATTATATATATATATATGTATTCAGACACACTTACCTCCAGTTTCGACAAGTTTGGGCAGCTCGTAAAAGATCATCGGGTTCGAGGTGACTTAGGACTGAAAGTGCAAGCTCTCGGGGCAGCAGTGAGATGAAATCTCTTTGGAACAAAGGTTCAATGGCCTGCATCATATGTCGTACCTGATCTGCAGCACACCTTTTGATCAACAAGTCGATGGCTAGTAATCGTTCGGAACCTGACCAACCAGCGAATCTAAAAATATAAATAACATTGGTATTCTCAACAAATTTATATTGAAAAAATAAATTCTCTACCTACGTGGAGTATAATTGTATGTTAAATTGTATCCATAGAAAATTAAACTGGGTACCTACTGAATATTCTTAAGAGTGCTACTACTACCAAATATCATATTTTAAGAATAATTTAAAGTACAATTATTCAAGTATGTTAAACAGCGTGATACTAAAAAAAATATCAAAAATATTTTGAAAATCTCTCTAGTGATTGGTCATCACACAGTTTTAAAATTTACTATTAACTCCCCTAAAATAAAAATTCATTTTAAGAGAGCATACAAACTCAGATATTGAATTTTGTTATCCAATTCCTCCTATTGGGCATTCAATGCATAGTTGACTTGTCAGTTAATATAAGCATAGAAAGATGTTTGATTTGATATTTTTATACTAAAAAATCTTACAAATACAAAAACACGAAAGGATTTATTATTATAGTTAATGTGTTAATGTGTGATACAGCCTATATACCCATCCCTCTCTTTCCTATACACCACGATACATTTATGTATCAAAACAACAAAATCATCATTATAAGTGAACAAAAGCACCGGTAACATAACGAGTACCAACAATTACATTAAGTAAAATATATCTGTACATGTAACCGGTGACAATCAAACCAGCAAAAAGGACACCAAGTACTATCATAACCATCACACAACTTATAGCCAGCAATTGAAGGAAAAACTCTTTAACCCTTTGAACGCGTAAATCGACTAAAGTCGCTGAATTTTTTTCCCCTTTCGACGGCTTGTAAAAAACGTTACCTTTAGATGCGATTAAAATTTTAAAAAAATATTCAATTTTTTGAGCCCCCCTCCCCTCAAAATATAACGTGACCACTATTTTTTAGTGTATAAAAATCAAGATATTGATTAAAAAAAAATAAAAGGAATTTAATAGAATATTTTTTATTGAAAATTTGCATTTTTCATATAAAATTTTATTTTTTGCTTAACGCGTTCAAAGAGTTAAACTGAAGCTACCTAGCCTTTTTGTCCTTTAATCCTTCCAATCATTTATCTTTTGGTCCTTTTATCAAATCATCAAATCCTCAATCCATAATCATTCTTGCATATTATAATTTCCATAAATTAGGCATCCATTTTGTTTTTATAAAAATTTTCATATTAGTGTTCCCTTTTCAAATGATCAGCCCCCCTAGACAACATGCCATTTAAGCTAAGCGTTATCTCGCTAAGCGATAATAAATGTATGGAATTGGTGGCTGTCAGGTGACATCACAGCCACCAATTCCATACATTTATTATCGCTTAGCGAGATAACGCTTAGCTTAAAAGGCATGTTATCTAGGGGGGCTGAATAGCATAAATATTTAAGTATTGCACAGATATCTTGTTCTATTTTCAAATAATAAGAATTACAAAGGTACCTACCTAACATATAAAGGTATTGTAATATTGCATTAACAACACAAAACCAACTTCATAACTATCTAGATAATCTGTATTATCGTTGGTATCACTATTTTATTGCCTTTCGCCGTTTTATTTAATTTTCAATCAAGTTTGAGTTCCCACCATTTTTTTAAACTTTTCATGTATATAATATTGTTGTAAACTGATCAAATATTATCATCAAATATAGTTACACCCAGTCAAAAGAATATTTTAGAGTTTTTAAAAACATTGAGCAATAGATTATCGTAAAATATATTGATATTTTATGCATATATAATACTCTGTATATTAAAAATGTATTTGTGTGAGTAATGTGTACGTGCCAGGATTGGTAAACAGACCAATATTTAGCGTAGTCAATACTATAAACAGAACATATTACACATACAATGTGCCAGAAGAATTGTGATCTGGCGGGCTTATTGCCTAATGGCAATTTCTTCCAACCAACCAGAGTAAATGTTAAATATAAAAACAATGTGTATTATGTCAAAAAGTTAATCACATTACAAAATAAATAAAGATAGCAGAAGAAAAGTAATAAAAAAAAAGAAAAAAAAAAAACACAAAAACAAAGAAGATAGCATATAAGAACAAATCATAGCAATGATAGGAAGACTAAGGGATAAGGAAGATGTAATCAGGTGTTGTCAGATAAATATTTTTGCTTTAGCCTTTTCTTGAAGATGTTTAGTGAGATAGATGACGTAATATCAGGACTTAGGCTATTCCGTAGTCTAGCTGAATGTACTTCAAATGAAGAGCTAAAAAATTCAGAACTATGAATAGCGATAGATAGTAAACCACGTTCAGCTGATCGAAGTGGACGCCCATGACTTGAAAGATAAGTGAATTTATATTTAATGGTGATGCTTTAAAAAAAATTGTGAAAAAACCAATTGAAAAAAAAAAGAAAAGTTTTGACAGGTTAAGTTGAATTTCTTGAGATATTTATCAAGAATATAACCAAAATTTATGACAAATGTATGAAACTAAATTGACACTTACTTTTGTATCCAGTTCTTCATTTCCAGAGAAAATTCTGGAGTCCTCCCATCATTAATGGGTTCTGGATAAGTCCTCTTACACAAGGAACCATCTGATGGGCTACTGTTTTTTCGTTTTCTCTGAAATGATAAAAAACATATATCAGCATGTTTAGAAGCTGAACTAGAAAGAAATAGAGGCCTAGGATGGGCCGCGTTCAGCAAATGTTCTGAAATCTACAAATAACCAAATCCACTTTAAGAAAAAAGTTTTTGACGCTTGCGTACGAGACTGGTTTATGGGGATACATGGACGTGTTATGCTTCCATTTATAAGGTAATGTATACCCGCACACCTATCGCTGGTTACCCCACATTGTTGGAAATGACGTGATTGTATGAAAGAATTTAGCAAACTTTAATAGCCAAGATAATTTGTCAATACATTTTTCGGGACATTTTTACATTATAAAAGCATTCAATTATTACTATGTTTAGTTTTGTAACACAAACACTTCTAATGTCGTGAATAAAAAATATGGGTGAGTTCGATTCACACCTCAAATGATTTTAGCACAAACATTTATGCTGAATTTAGGGAATGTATGGGGAAGGTAATGTTCTTGCTCGAAGGGCAAATTAATCCTTTAAAAAAATTGTAATTAATACTACATCCAAACGATTAAATTTATAGAAAAATAATTTGTGAATACATACCCAAATTCTCGTTGTATCATCTATCGATAGATTATAACCCTCGGTGTCTGTTGTGTCAGGAGTTTCACTATCAAACATTTTCATATCTTCACAATCATCCTCCTCCTGAAATAGTACAAAAGAAAGTAAGAATTATTTTTGTTTGCACCTACCAAGAAATCAATTTGACTACCTACATCCCTTTGTGGATTGATAAAATGAAATCATTTGTCAAAGCTAGTATACATTTGTAACATTCTATAAACAGATATGCTGTATGTAACATTTATAATCAAAACAAAATTACGAATAATTATCCAGGAATCTTGTTTATAAACTTATAGGTACTAATAGGTTTAATATTAAATTACAATTCCCAATTAGATAACAAGAGATAACCTCTCCCAGGGCGACCGAAACAATTGCATACTAAGAATATATTATATACAAAGTAAAATACTTATGATATTAAATATATACAACAATGTTATTCAAAGCAAAACATGTTCATCCAACTGGTAAAATACATATGTAGTTATATTATAGAACAAGAGCCAGTGACAGCCAAATTACATCATAGTGTAAAGGCTGATTTTTTTCTGCAAAAGGATACCACAGCAGGTAACGATTGGATAATATGAACCCTGAATAGTTGTGGCATTCGAAGATAACATCTTTCAATGTGTTGAAAATTGCCATTTTAACAACTTAAGTTATAGTATAACAGTCTTACTAATAAACGTGTTGTAAAATTTACATGGCCGTTTAACACCCGTGTAGGCAAAAACGTTACCAATAAACGCTGTGTAGCAGATCAGTTGGTCAACGAATGTGAATCTCTGATACAAATTTTACACATCTCTTGCACGCCTGTTCTAGGTAGTTTAGCGGTGTTATCTCAGAATAATATGACGAAACCTCTTTATAAATTATTATATTCTCGATTATTGTGCATTTTAGGAGCAAAAAGTTGACAAAAAATCAGCTCTTTTATAATATCTACAATGGTGCTCGCTTGGATATTCGTAAGATGATATTATTCGTTATATTTTCCATATTCCTATTTTGAAATGTGAAAAACATATGAAAATATTAACTACGACAAACATCAAAATTATAATGGCAGATGGAGGCTGGCAGGTCTGCGCATGCGCGAGTGCGAAATTACAATGTAGTCGGATTATTTTTTGTTGTACTCTTGTTATAGCTATACAGTCATTATACAGCGTTTATTAGTAAGATTTTCAAATAATCACTGCACGGGCTTTACACGGTGTGTACCTAAAACACTGGTAAACGGGTGTGCAGTACATTTATATTAGTAAGACTGTAAGTGTGACATTTTAATATTTACTACGGAAGTCTGTTAGAAATCACGCCTTTCACTGACAGACACTTGGTAAAAACCCTCCCCGACGTACACCTTTGAAGTTTGATAGTGTTGTCTCTTTAAATATGTAAGATAAATCCAACATTATTGTTTATTTTATCACGTTTTGCTTTTCGGGCAACTTAGAGGTACTATGTCAAACAATAATTTAACACACACCCAATAACAAGCAATTCGTTCTGGAGGCTTACAATATTAACAGTCTCACAGATCCAAACTGAAAACAATTAAAAAATGTGTCTCCGCTGCATCACGAAGGTCGTATGTTATTTGGAACCATACGATTGAAATTTTACATAATGAAACCAAAGTACAAAGTTCGCAAGTAAAATCAAACCAAAATGTTAACTCACCGATTCACAAAAAGAAACACAAGTACACATTATTTCTTCATCTCCTTCTTCATCTTCATAATCTGAGAATAGCATGGGCTGAAAAAAACAAACAAAATACATTGACACAAGAATTTTAAATACATATATTTAGTGATGACATTATTTTATAAAATTTTAATGGTAGAATACTTTTGTTACATACAACTAGTTAATTCCACTTTAAATCATTTATCAAACTGAACCAGCAATAAATTATTGAAAGATGCTTTCTTCTTCTTCGTTCCATGTTAGGTCCCCCGGTCTCTATTCGCAGCCGTCCAGAACAACTTTCCAATGCCTCTGATGCTGGTCCACTAAAGCCTAGCAGAATGTGACACAAATATGATATTTTTCGTTGCTTAATTGTGTCAACAAACTCGGGCTCGAAATTTGCTCCCCCGAGTACCTCTACATTGGATACTTTATCGACCATGCAGCTTCATTTCAAAGGCCTCCAGACGGTTAAGCATATTGACATTTACGGTCCAGATTGCGTATTTACCTTTCCGTTTTGATTAGAAGGCAAGTACTGCCTCGAATTAGACACTAGTTTGTTGTGCTAATGCACTAAAAAACTTGTGTCCTCCAAATGCACACGGTTTAGCAACGCAAACTGTTCCTGCTAATACATGTTCAATTCAAGGCAATTCAAGTCTTTCAATCGTACACAGGTTTATAAATTTTACCATGCGTATTGATTGAGCGTTACAAGGCTGTGTTAGAGGCATTTTTTATGTATGATCGTTTTTGTTTTAATAGATTAATCTACACAAATCAACATTATATCATAAAAATTTAATAAGACATTTTTTTTGTATTATATTGGTACTCATGAATTTTTCAATGAAATAATCACATTATTACCAATAACTACTGATTACTACCATATAAACTGTGAACAAAATGAATTCAACATGAGTTTTTAAGTGCATTAGCGCAACAAACTAGTGCCTAATTCAAGGCATTACTTGCCTCCTAATCAACACGGAAAGGTAAATACACGTCCAGGTTTCAGCACATTTAATATGTAGCACTTCACTCTAGGCACTGTCATATTTTAAGGTATTAAAATAAGGCAGCATATTTGCTTACTTCTTACTTATTTCCTTACTTTTTTTATTTCAGTGTACTTACGCCTAATTTTTCTTTATTTTTTTACTATTGTCGCTGAACAGTGTCTGTCGCAGAACATTCTGAAAAAACATTGCACGAGCTGTCTCTATGCGGCACCTTAGTTATTTGTCAGGATCTAAATCATCAGTGAGAAGACTTCCAAGATATTAAAAGTGTTGACTCTCTCTATGGCTTATCCTTCAAGTTGCTAAGTCAAGTAATCATGAGACTTTCGGCTGAATATCATAAACTTGGTCTTTGATATATTTATGCTCAGACCAAACTCTTTCCCAGTAATATTAATTAAACCCAAAAGTTTTTGAAGGTCACTGAAACTATCAGCCAACACTAAAGTATCGTCTGCGTTTCTTAGAGTATTAATTAGTATTCTGTTCACTTTTACTTCTGCTTCTGTGTTATATGTAGCCTGTTTGAATAGTCAGTATACAGATGAAACAAAAACGGCGACAGAACATAGCCTTGACAAACCCCTTGTTGAATTTCAACTAGTTCAATATTTTTTTGACCCAGTCTCACATTTGCTTTCTGATGCCAATAAAGGTTCTTGATAAAATTTACATCTTTTCCATCGACTTGAGAATCTCTCAATGTTGCAATGAGTTTTGTTTCACTATGTCAAAAGCCTTTTTACAGTTGATGATGTACGTGAATATATCTTTACGTTGGTCACAACGAAAAGAGCTGCTCTAGTACCAAAAGAACTATGAAAACCGAACTGAGCATCTTCAGAATCTGTTTCATATTTGACTCTAATGTGGGCATGAAAACGCGCAGGAACATCTCCAATGCAAGACTCATGAGGTTAATTAATCTATAGTCATTACTATTCTTGGGACGAGATTTCTTTGGACAAACATAAGATGCTTAATTGACTCTATAATCATTTTAAAAAGTTGGTACTTTGAGATCCAAATGCCATCAATTTAGGCTGTATTCCTGATGGCACATTCTTCTGTATTGCGGAAAAAAATTAACAAATATCAAAATGTTACTTTTAAAATGGAATGAAATAGTAAATAATACTAACCGGGTGTGGAATGGAAACATTACTAGTAGAAGGCACATCTAATCTCTGATGGGGTACATCAAAGACATCTGGGACATCCATCCTCCTTAGCTTGTCTTGCAGGGAGTGGTTGCATGCACCTTGTTCATTGTCATTAGAGCCACTCCCACCCATTTGATTGTTTTCATCATCATACAACTTGAATTTGGGTATGTAGTACGGTCGCTGGGGCCTTGGTGGTGTCACATTAACCTTGAAATTGGGATACTTTCTATGGCAACAGTTGAGGGGCGTGGAGTTGCCTTCACTACTGCTGCTGCAACTTGCCTCTAGCGAAGAATGGCTGGTACTAGAGTGTCCCCCATGATGAGAGGCAGATAGACCTATATCACCTTCATAGTTATTATTTGATCTTCCTGGGACTTCCATCGAACTAGAGGAGGACGGGAAGTTTGCAAGGCGTCGTGCGTCCACTATCACACCCGAGCACTGTCTTCTCAGTCTGTTCTCTTCTTCCAGATCCTCCCTCTCCAACTGGTCAATAGGACCATTGCTGCTGCATCCCCTCTTATTTTCTTCATTATTTTTGTTAATTAAGCTGCCTACGCTGCTACTTTCTTCTGAATCATCATCATCATCAAATATTTCTACAATTTCATCAAATGGTTCCTGTTTTAAATTATCCATTTGATTTTCCTGCAACAATACAGAGAAAAACAGGTTACTCATCTTCTTTTGAGATTTCATTGACATAAAATATAAACAAGAATTTAAAATATAATAATAATAATGAACACTTCCTTGCACCCTGCGCAAGTTGCGAGTTTATTGCTGTATGGCAATTTCTTCCAACTAACCAGTGTTTCCAGCCCAGAGAAGCAATATTTGCGAGAGAAATAAATTTCTCCTTTGCTAGGAATCGAACCCAGGACACCCGCACAGAAACCAAACGGCTTACCAACTGTGCCACGGCGGTCGACATAAACTTCTCCTTGATGATAAACCTCCAGTGTTATTTGCCCAAAAGGAATTCACACTGCATTTTTCTATTATAAAAATATTTTGAATAATTTCGTCACTGGATACTCCAAATTTTTCAAATATATTCTTAAAATAAATAGTAAATTTCCAAATAAAATTCTTTTTTATTTAATCACTTACTAATATTACATAATATACAAATTATTTCTCTAAAATTTTTTTCCACCAAGCTTTCTTTTATAATAATAAAAAACAAACACAATATAGTTATTGAAATTAAAATATAGCCAATTATTGTACGATTTGTATGGAATACAATATCACTCCCTCTGTCACTTTTCTAGGTCGTTCCCTTCGAATATCATAATTATTATTTACTTATTTTACACCAAAAAACATTGATTGTCAATGAGTGTCATTCATCATCAAACATTCAACGAAATGAATTGTGTATTAAAAACATAGATAATCATAAATGAAAAAAAAAGTAAGCTCTATGGAGACTATCAATAGTCACTAGTTTGAGTCAAACGCATACTGGAGCAAACGCACTTTCGAAATGAACATGTGAGGGGTCCTAGTGGTTCTCAGCACTATAACGGCTTAAATCCTCAAGACATACATTTTTTGCTGTGAATTGAAACAAACGCCTCAGACACTGTTTGGGTCAGTTAGAATATGCTGTTGGTGAGTAAGTTCTGAATATATAAATGTGCAAAAAGACACATAATGACATACGGTGAGGACAAACCAATTACTCAAAATGAGAACTTTGAGACTCATCTTGGGTAAAACAATAAGAGATAAAATCACCAATGTGGGGATCCATAGAACCGGCAATGTGGAAGACATAGAAGAAAGGATGATTGCATATAAGAGATAATTACACCCTCGCCCTAGGACTATGACTGACTCCTGTAATATAGATCGCTGATCTATTGAAAGAAGTAGCATTGGAAACAATCAATTTAAAGACACTCATTAAGATACATAATATTTCTATCTAAACAACTAATACTGACAAAATTAAGTACATAATCATAAGGGAAAGTAATTGAATTTTGTAATCAATAATAGGGAAATTCTCAAGATATTACTTTTTTCTACAACAGTGCATAATCTTTGAATGCGATGAAGAAAAATAATTCATACCATCACGGCATATCCCACAATGTGGGGTAACCAGCGAAAGGTGTGTGGGTGTGCATTGCCTTATAAAAGGGAGCAAAACACATCAGTGCATACCCACACACCAGTCTCGTCTCACCTAAAAAGGCACTATATTCAGAATGGGTGGTGGACCGCATTGCTGAACTATGTGAGATGTTATAATTGTTGCCTGTTGTATTTTCGATTACCCGGCTCTTACGGGACACTCAATAATAGAAAAGAGTGGAAGCACTATTCTAAGCCGGTGCCTCATGTATGTAAAAAAAAACAGATGACCCTGTTTAATAGATATCTTGGCAGTAAAGTAATCAGCTCTAATGAACGTCCCGGAGAAGTAAGACCTCAAAAAGCTGCAGTTGTGGCGAGCTGTCGGAGAAACAAGGATGTAAGAACAGATACCAAGGTACGCATCTACAAGATTTCCTTACATATGGCATTGAAGTGTAACAAAGAGCAAACTCCAAACAACCAAAATGAGAATACTGAGTGTTATTGCTGGGAAGATTACATATAAAAATAAAAAGAAACACAATAATCCAGAGGATCTGTGAGGTAGAAAATGTGGTCAATGGGGACGACATCCTCGCCAGTATTGGTATAAACATGTTACCATAAGTGGCTCTATGGGATATAGTCGTAAATGATGAAGAAAGAGAGATGGAGTCTAACGTCACAAGAAATGACACCCTGAAAAAACATAATAAAATTCAGAGTTTTACATATTGACTGTGATGTGGTTAAAGACCTTCTCTCTTTTTTCTATTCCTTTTCCTCATGATTATGATGGTGGCTGTAATCAATGTGTGGCCCACCTCCACGCTAATCTGTTCTCGGCAGAACAGATTAGCACCAGAACCAATTGCCCATCACAATTGGTTCAAATTAATTTTGTGTATCTTACACGTATTCAAGCCGCAAATATCGATTTCCTACTAACTAGTTCTATGATACACATGAAATCCAACTGTCAATGGTGATAGTATGTAGAGTTGGAGAATACATACAAAACTAAATCCAAATTATTGAATATTTAAAGATATTTTGTTTTCCGATACAAAATATGCATAGTATGTCCTTGTGATAAGTACATACACTTCCTCATAGATTCCCTAAACCAAAGACATATGTATTATATATAGACAAGATATATGAGAACAAAACGCTCTACAAAAATGGTACAGTTTAAGGAATTCATACAATATCACCAAAAAAGAGTATGAAATGAAAAAATAAATTAGTGAGAAAGAGATAATACAGCAAAAATTATTTAGACACAGACTGCATGTATTCTCTTTTACTCCCATGTTATCACATTATAATTAGGTATCTCTCACGCCAAATGACTGTGAAAGAGACGAACCTATATTAAATTATAGATTTGCCAAAAAGTAAATACCCTCTGCATCACATTTGCTACTGTCAGAAGAAAATGTGACGACACGTAAAATTACAAAACGTACCAAAATGTAAATTCTATTTCAATCAATTAATAAAGTGTATTTTTTAGGATCGCGACGATAGACTTAAGCGCTGAAAATGGTTCATAAATATGGCCCAAAGTCTATAGAATAGCAAGCGCAAAATAATATAAGCTTATAAATTCCCTTTTCTAACATTCTTTAAAATTGCGGTCTGTAAATGCATATTCCTAAACTCCAAAGGTCAGATTCATACCACGACAGCATATCCCACAATGTAAATTAGTCAGCGACAGGTTAACCTTATAAGACGTCCTGCATACATGCTTGTGACGTTCTTTTTTTTATAAGGTCAGAATATGTAGCAATTTCAGAACCCGTTGCATACAACAAATATGCTAATTCAATTATATTGCAAAATCCAATTTTTATAAATAATTATTATTTTTGTTTACATCATCACTATTAACAATAGATACGCAATGACAAAAACGCTGTTATGATTTTGAAATATATCAAATTTTTACTTCCTATGAAAAGTTTTATAAACGTGGCTTTGAGATATGAGATTCCTGCCACATAATGTAATTGTCAAAGTGGAATCTGTGACGAGAAATTGGTTAGTTATTGATAGAAAGATAGTTGATTATTAATTTTTGAAGAAGGACATTAATATTTGCTTATGATTATTGTGTTAATAAGGATACCGTACTTTCAGGACCAAGACTATTAAAAAATATAATATCATCTTCATAGATGAAAATGAACTATTTAGATTTTATTTGGGTAATAAATTTACATAAATGCTTCCTTTTACCAACTTTATTCCACTATTTTTTGTTCTTCAGATGCAATTTTTTTCAGGTATTTCCATATAAAAAACGTGGGTAATAATTTCGAGAATTAAATAAACTTTAATGCAAAATTTTAATGCATTAAGCTATAACAGTTCAAATTATAATATTATGTTCACATCCAAACGTATAAAACAAAAAAAATAATCGCCATAATCAAACATATAAGAGTACTTAATGAACCACACCTTAACAAAATACTAATCTCGAATAAAAACTAATAAAAACACGAAAAACATCTCCCAAGCGACAATTTATGTACAATAACTATTACATAAAACGTATAAATTTGATTTGAACACTAAATAAAAGTATTATATGATAGGAATCGTAGATTGTTGTCATCCACATGTCATCTAGGGATAAAGTTAAATTTATTGTTTCAAGTATTTAGCGTGATATGAGTAAGCGTAGAAAACTGATAACGCACAAATAAAAATACTGATATACATTACATTAATTTTGAAAAACAATATAAGATAGGCAACAATCAAATTTCCGACGGGCGTTAGACTGTCTCTCAAAAGGTCATATCGAAATAGGAATTAATGTAACAGTAAAAATACATAATCACAATATAAGGACAATTTGAAGTTATAAAGCACACTATTAAACCGAAATATAGAAAAATATGAGTTCAAATAAACAATTCGACGCAGTTAACAGTATTTTAAGTAAAAACAATTAGAATCATTATACTTACAATTCCCACACGCAGCTGAATAAACACTTAACATCTAACTTATTCTAAAGCGTTTAATGATAAATAAAGCTTTTAACATCTAAAGGCTATAGTTATCATTATAATAATGTACATACACATTATGTACGATTATTAATAAAAATATATTAAAATGAAACAAGGTGCACGTCGCCACCACAGAATAAAAAACTAAAAAAAACTCGCATCATTTCTTAGACATTTACCGTTTCTATCTATGGTTTACAGCAAAGGTCCCCAAACTTTTTTACTCTCGTCGACCACATTATGTTTTTCGGTGCTCTCTGCTTACCTGCGGCCACTCTCCCCTGCAAATCCAATCAAAATATGAATAGATTCGCTAAGATCCTACTTACGTAACGGAAAATAATGCGGTAGGAAGGTATGGTTTAATCATAATTGCCAATATTGAATGTACGCAGGCAACTGGTAGGTAAGATCTAAATAAAAAAAAACATTTGAAATCGGGATCGGATTCGATTTTCAAAACTAAGGTTACTACTATTATTTTTTTCCAAATTTATCAACTTCAAATGTATCACTGACAGCTGGTTTAGTGCTTACACACTTTGAAAGATAGTGAAGTGTAGTGTGAAAACTTAAAAAAGAGCCCTCTAGATTGGCAATCTCGGCACCATAGTGAAAAAAATTGAAGAATGTAGATAAAAGATTCACACTCTTGGACATTTGATATTTTTAAATGTAAAGCATTAGTGGTGTGACCAAGATCTCTGTAAAGTAGTGACCATATCCCGAAAACTGACATTATGTATAATTTTCGACAAACATCTTGAACGAGCTTCTGGTTGCGCAGAGCGAAAATTTGTGCATTTTTGCTTCGTTATTTTACGTGCCGGTAAAATAAGACGCCGGTCAAAGGTCACGGACATTGCAGATAGAGTGGGAAGGCTAAAATGGCAATGGGCAGGTCATGTGGCAAGACAGAGAGATAATAGATGGACCCCCAAAATTCTGAATTGGAGATCCTATCATAAAAAAGAGGTGTAGGGAGACCACAGAGGAGATGGACTGACGATATTGTCGAACTGGTGGGACATGGGTGGAAGCAGAGCGCCCAGGATACAGAGAAGTGGAAAACCCAGGAAGAGCCTTTATCCAGCAGTGGAGTGAAAGGGGCTGAAGAAGAAGTTTACGTGCAAATCACCCCCCTTCTCGACTTAAAGTTCAAGATGTTTGGCTATACCTATAGTTCCTAAAAACTTAGACGGTTGTACATGAAGTAAGCCTTTGAAGAACAAGCTACATATATGTCTTATCATGAGCGAAGCAAAGAATATTTTTTACTACCCAGTCAGAAACTAAAGACAAAGGTTGGGATTTTATTATAAATTTTAGCTTCTTGCACTCCTCCATAATGTAGTCGTCGATCCCCATAGACCACTTTGGGAATCACTGGTTTATACCGTTTATGGTTAACTTTGTCTATGTCTTAGAATTTCGCTGCTGGAAGTTTACTTCTATAATTATCTGTGGCTCTATCGAAAATTTCGGGTATACCACTGCCTGCTTCAAACGAAGCCGTGCTGTAGGTCTAGTGGGAACGAAAAACTCAAACTAAAGAAACCTATCGTGATTTTACATATAAACTTAAATTGAGTTTATATAATAATAATGAACACTACCTTGCACCCTGCGCAAGTGGCGAGTTTATTGCCATATAGCAATTTCTTCCAACTAACCAGTGTTTCCAGCCCAGAGAAGCAATAGTAGCGTGAGAAATGAATTTTATTAAATTTCTCCTAGTTTAATACTAGAACTTTTATACTGGATTATTAAGGCCATACTGAGAAATAAATTACCCACGAAAAAATGGGATTTATATTATTGGAGTACAACATGTAATGTTCAAAGTTTCTTCTTTGAAAATAAGGTCAAGAATAATAATAATAATATTTGTAATATTTTTTTTATATTACCTGATACATAATCCTCCAAACAAATTCAAAAATATATGAAATATTGTATTTGTAATTTATTTAATTACATAAGTTAGCAGGTATATAAAACACAAAAATATACTGCAAAAACAATAATTTTATCACAGTTATAATTAAATTTACTAATAAATACTACTTAATATACTGCCGACTTCGTCGACGACATATCTCTTTAACTGTCAACGCATTTTCTACAACGCGGCTTTGCTGGAAGCAGGCAATGGTTTTACCCTCCGCTACTAAATTTAAATAAGGTACTAAGTGTATGCAAGAACGGACATCTAATGAATTACTGATGTCTGGGACAACGCTCAAGAATCCAAAAGAATTTGTCTATCTAGGGAGTATAATCACATGGATGACCGTTCAAAGAATACAGTCATATATCCACCATGAAATACTCGCCTTCAACAAAAAATCCACTAATATGGACCTTAAATTCCGAAAGGATTTATTAAATACCTATGTGTGGAGTATTCTGCTGTATGGTTGTAAGAGACATACATAGTACTTAAGTGAAAGAGATCGGAATAACTGGAGGCTTTCGAGATGTGGACCTACCGACGAATACTTGGTATATCTTGCGGAAGGACTACATAATAAATGATAAGGTTTTCGGCAAAATTGAAGAAACCAGGCACATGATAAACACTGAATCAAAAAGGCGAGCAAATTGGATGTGCAAAGTGTTGCGACACTAGGATCTACTAAACATCATCTTGAAGGGAATGTTTGAGGGAAAAAATATATGAATTTATTTTAATAGTTGCCTAGTAATAAATTTAGGATATTATATTATCACTGTAATCTAGAAATTATTTTGTTGTTATATGTACTTAACGCTGTATTATGTATAGTATAATTATGTATTGTTGTCAAATAAAATAAATAAAATTTAAAAAACCATAACATGCTAAATCTTATTCATTGGATCCGTTAACCTGATTAATGTTCTCTTCTTGAATAAAATAATGTAAATATCGTTATATACTTTTAGTGAAACATTATAATTGGATAATTTTGTATTCAATTATATATTTAGTATTTTGTAAAAAAAAAAGCTGTTTGATTCCAAATAAAATAATTATGAATTGTGATTGTCGATAGATGCAAAGGTATAACTTTCACGACGAACATAGTCGCCATTTTTTAAATCATTTACCAAGAATTAACATATTTATTATTAATTTAACAAAAGAATTACCAAGTTAATAACATATTGATTACTAAATCAAAGCTATACCTAAAATAATATGATCATGTACCCCATATGGTCCACTATGTAAGTCTAATGTTAGTAGCTTTGTCGTGTATGTTGTTATGAATTGAGAATTTGCAAACAATTTTAGTTGGAACTCTTTATTATATGACCATGTATATATTGTAAGTTTAGTATTGTGTTATACCATTAAATGTACACATATTCTTTAACTAAATTTAGGATCATCAGAGCCAAGTATTTATAATGTATTTGTCCGAATGTAGTGTTTGTTTTCAGAGTGAATAGTTGATGTCTGTGTCTTGTATCGTAAAGATTGAGTGGTGAGGATAGAAGCGGGTAGGGAGATAACGAATAGCAGACCACCTGGAAGACCACCCAAGTGATGGAGGGATAGCTGGACGTCCACCTTTTGTTGGACGCCCAGCTTTGAAGAGAGGATCCATATTTATTTTAGCTGCACCTCCCCGTCCGATTATTCCATAAAATAAAATGGATTGTGCCAATGCATAATATATTTTTTAAAATAAATATATGTTTTTTGTCTTTTTAAAGTAATTTTCAATGTAAATACCCAAGTCCGCTGTCTTACTTAAATTTGAGGAGCATCTTTTAAGTCGTGTACAATCGTGAATAGTTAGATTACTGTCGAGATTAGGTTGCTGCATAGGGTTTATTCTCAAAGTCATGAACTTTGTGTTTTTAATATTTAGAGACAGTAGAATCACGTCTAACCAAATATCGGATGCGAATATTATAACTGTCATCAGTATTACATGTAAAGTCCTCTCCGAGATTTAATTGGCAATGAATTGATGTATAGTAGGAACAGAATCGGCCAAAGCGTGCTTTCTTGAGGTACTCCGTACGATAAATTATCTGTTTTAGCATGTTTCATTACCAATGTTTGTTGAGTGAGGGCGATCAGTTGTCTTAAATCAGTTATATGACTTATTTTTTATACCAATGTTCTCAATTTTCTATTATGGAATTTATGAGATACCGTATCAAATGCTTTACTCAAATCAAGGAACACAGCAATACAATTTTATTTTTGGACAAATTACAGTTAAATGTATCTGTTAAAATTGCGTTTTGTACTCCAATATTCTTACGAAAACTAAATTGATTGTTTGAGGGAATTATTTTACTAGTTGATATGGTGATCGTATTTTGCATTATGTATTTAAAATATTATTCACTATAGCAAAACAAACTAGTGTTATGTCACTTCAAAACTATTATATAGTAAAAATTGAATACTTTGAAAATGTTTGACGTTAAATCTCAATATAGTTGCCTTGATTTCAATAATTACGTCAAAAAATGAGTATATAACAGCTCAAGAATAAATAAATAGTATAAAATAAACTTACTGAAATTTTCAAAACGTCACAATATCACTATTAAACCGCACTACACAACGACACGATACCGACTGAAGACGTCGACCGACGACAATGTATATATATCTTTATTCTATGAGTTACATTTGGAGTGCCATATGTCAAAACCAAATGGGTGTCAGATTGTTAGAGTGAGACAGCTGCTGCTGAGGGTATTATTCTCTCTTCTATTTCAAAGGAATTATTGGGACATATTAGAATGAAAATCAAAGAATATAAAAATAAAATCATGTTTTTATTGAAAAATATAAAACCATCAGTTACCACACATTTATTTCTTAGGAAAATAATTATTGATATAATATAATTATATAAAATACATGCTATTGACATATTTTAAAACAAAAGAGATAATAATTTATGTACAAACAAGAAATGTGTGTAATGGTTGATCAGGTGAAAATGCAATAATTTTGTTAAATAATTAGATTATTATATAGGGAGATTATTTACTAATATATAATCACATAAAATACTTGTGGTAACAGTTATGTTGGTTTTACAAATATATTGAATTATAAACACAAAGCACATCGCCAGAATAGAACTATTACCAAATATTTATAATAAGTCATGTAGGTATGATACATATAAATAATATGGACTTCGACAAACTAAATTTATTTTATTTTACATTACTTCTCTGGCAACTAACAGGTACTATGTCAAATATTAATTTAACACGCACGCAATAACGAGTTGTTACATTCTGGAGAATTAAGATATTAATAGTTTCACAGATCCAGACTAAAAACACAATTCAAAACTGTGTCTCCACCGGGAATAGAACCTTTGGATCAGCAGTCAGATACTTAACCATTATATTATAAACTAAGTAGAATTCCTTTGTTCATTTCTATAGTGATTGAGGATGTGTTATTGTGGGTGCTGCAATTAAGGACCATTATCTCGTCAAAATTGGACCTAACGTATGTAGCTCATCCATACACATTATTGTGTATGGCCCTCATAAGGGAGAATCCAGGTATATGCCCTCTCCTTTTTAGGTCCTCATCGTCTTTTTTGTACGTCTCTTGTACTTATTGTAATTTTGTCTATTTTATGGTCAATTAGCAAACGCGCTAGTAATTCACATATAGAAAGGTATATCCCCTCTATATTTAAATGGCATATAATTAAGCAATTTTATTGATTGCGTTTAAAATAGCCCTGAGAAGGACTGTTTTGTATTTTGTTTCCCTTACTCGGTTTCTTCTAGTTTGGCTATTTCGTGTTTATTTTGCGCCTTTTTTTGCTGTGTAGCAGCACTAACTGTTTGTCTGTTTGCTTAAGCCCATTTTCTATGCTTTACCCTGAGTAGACCACGTGGAGGTCGAAAAACTTCCTACCCCAAAAAAGAGAGTGCAGACAGAATATAAAGAAAATGACGAAAAATTTTAAGTATAAAATTCTTTAAAAATCATAAAGTACACCAGAAAAAACTAAAAACCAGAAATGTTCAAAAGAGGCGAAAAATACTAATTACTGCCAACGGTCATACTTGGGCTTTGGTTAATGCAACATAGGTGTTATTGTAGTTAATTAAGAATTCAAGATTGAAATTATTTGTGAAAGAAAAATGAATGATTGAGTAAGCAATGATTATTTTATATTCATGCTTTATTTCTTATTTTTTGTTGTTTTCCTCAATTAAGAGATGCTTTTTGTTTGTTTGATTTTATTGTTTCCATTTTTCGTAATTCTTTGCAATGGATAATCTATGGATAGCTTGGTCTGATATCTTCACGGAACAATAAATATTCCTTACTCCATGGTTATCTTATATTCAGTATACAGAGCCATCTATGCGCGGTTTTATTTAACACTGTTCTCTACCATGGATAACTTGCTCGTAAGATGAGTAAAGTATGGCGAGATACACACAGAGGGCAGGTAAACTTTTTAAACTGAGTTCAAAAACATGAGTTTATCAATTTGACATGATTTATTTCTATTATCGAGTATATTTTTTAGTCTAGTTTATGCACTATTTATATATTTTTCATGTCAGATCAGAAGTCAAAAATAATACAACAAATACAACAAATATTTTTGAAACATATGAAGTACAAATTTGGTAATAACTACAAACATGAATTGCAGACTTTACAGACAAGACGAAGGACCTCAGACTTATGTACCTTTATGACATAATAAACTTCAATATTGACTGTACAGACCTTCTGAAAATTATTAACTTCAACATACCAAACAGACGAACAAGACACACCTCAACGTTCTTTTTAGACAAAAAAAACACTAATGCCGCTCAAAATTCGCCATTGTACCGATGCCTTACCACGTATAATAATTTTCCTTCCATTCCGTTGTAAAATAACTCTAGCTCAATCACTTCTTCTTCCATTGCTTGATTATGCCGATGTGTGCTATTTGGATGCAAATGAAGTGCATTTCAATAAACTTGAACGTCTTCAGAATATATGTATCAGATTCATCTTTGGGTTGAAAAAATTTGATCGCATATCATCTTACCGCAATCTTCTTTGTTGGCCCAGGATACGCCAGCGGCGCAATATACACATTTTGTCACTATTGTACAATATTCTCTCGAACCCAAACCTGCCACAGTACCTCAAAAGCAAATTCACTTATTTATCCAACCACGGACTTCCACTCCGATCTGCTGAACGTACAACACTATCTATCCCTATCCATAATACAGAATTTCTCAGCTCTTCGTTCGAAGTACAATCAGCTAGATTATGGAATAGTCTTAGTCCGGATATTGCGTCGTCTTACTCACTTAGTATTTTCAAGAAAAAACTAAAGAAGGAATATTTATCCTTAAACACCTGATCCCGATTTCCTTTCCTGTCCTTAACATATCCTTTTTTCTTGCTATGAATTATTATTATTTTTTTTTTGTTTTATTAGTATTTATGTAAGTGTTATACGTATTTTCATTGATTTCTTTTCCTCATATTTATTTGCTGTTGTACATACACAATGTTGTAATACTTCGTAATCTGGTTGGTTGGAAGAAATTGCCTAGTGGCAATAAGCCCGCCAGTGTACAATTATATTTGTTTATATTATGTACAAGAAGATGTATAAATAAATAAATAAAATATAATAATTTGGAAAAGATCAGGTCCGTGGACATATTCTGTATGTCCATGACTCTTTTCAGAAGCCACGTTAGACAGGAATAATAATTTTTTTTTTATTACCAGTAGTGAGTACAATGCACCATGAAATCAAAGGTGGGCTGATTAAGTTACAATTACTTATGTTGCTATTCTTATTTATTATATTTGTTTAAAAAAATATTATTGTACGTTGCCCATTTTTTCAAATAAAATAAAAAAAATAAAAAAAAAAAAAAAAAATAACCAACTTATAGGCTTCGCAGCATATAATATTATTTTCTATGTAGGGGTTTACTTATAATTCGGAGTAGAACATTTAGTGTGTCTGTATGTGTGTGCCCCTTATAACTTTAGATCCGCTCAATGCACAGATCCTTAAATTTCAGAATATATAGAAATTTATAGGCTTACAAAAAATGTATAGGTACTCAGAATTGTGAATTTTTGTTTCAGACAGGGATTATCGACTATTGAATTTTTTTTATTTATTTTTCCATATATCTCAAAAACCTTAAAAGCTAGCACGCAGAATTTTTGAATAAATATAGAAAAATACAAAATCTCAAATAATTATTTTCAAAAAAGTTTCAGAATTTATCAAATGGTGTCAATCGTTATATCCCCACCATAATATTTTAGTGAGTATATTTAGATGTATGTGGATATTTTTTAGTATCAATCAGAAAAAAACATAATGTTTTAAACGATAAATACTTTACATTTTGCTTTATTTATAATCAGTGCCGGGTTATGATTAGTAAAAAAATCATTTTTTTAGTGTTTTATTGTGCTATTTTTAATTTTTCGTCAATTTTCGTACATTTTTTTAACGAATGTTATGTCTAATAATATACATTTTCGTGAGCAAATATTTGTATATGTAAATTTCAGAAGTACGTATTTACGAGAATAAAATATATTTTCATGCATAACTTAGTGTTTCGAGTGAAAAACATTGTAATTATTTAGTTTAATTTTAATGTTTTTCCTGATTTTAAAGTAAGTATTCTCTGTGCAAATTAATGTCGCCATTTTTAATATAAAATGTTTCAAAATGAACAAAATATGTTCGCCATACAAAACTGTTCTACACATTTTGTTGATTTTCGTTGTCATGGGTACGATCAAATCCTCATAAGCATATTTTAATCGTGGTTTAATATGTGTGTAGCCAGGGCCGGATAAACATGTTTTTGAGCAATATATTTCAAACCGCCCCCCCCCCCTTTCCTTCTCAAATGTTTGGAATTTCAATATCATATTATGCAGTATATTATGCAATATTATACAGTAAAAATCAATATATCAATATAAACCAAAGAACAAAAATAAATTATAATTCTACCTATTCCTATTCATGTATGTAACGTATCCTGAGAAGTAGGCATTTTAAACTAAAACCTTAGGTCTTAAAATTTTTAAAATATTGGATCATCACATAAACCGTTTAAAGTTAAATATAATTTAAAAGTCCTTTTAACTATCTCAAGTATTATGTAAATAAACTAAACTTAATAACTAATGTTAACACTAAAAATATCATAAAAACTATTTTTAATTAAAAAAAACTCAATATAATTATCAAATTCCAGTAAAAATTTAAAATCACACCAAACTTAAAATAAAAAAAACAAATCGCGATTCTAATTAACACAAAACACTAAATAAGTTCTTGGTATAATAAATACCTACACAAATTAATATTAATAAAACGAGGTATGCCAATGAATTTTACACAAAACAGCACACGAAAACTCCCATTGATTTCGATACACTTTGCCGACTAGTATTCCATCTAGTTATAGGTATATATTAAAATCTATGGTCTATACTAGACTCGTAAAAAATATGGACACGTGTTAACATTTGACATCAGACAGAAGAGAGAGATAGAAACAATAATATATGAATAATTGAAAGAGTCAGGTGACGAGTCGGCGACCGAGATCGAGAAAATAAGTAAGTATGTCGCTAAAGTCGAAAGGGAAAACTTCACTGAAATTATCATAACATTTCTAAAGAACTTCGTTTCCCTTTTTTAGAAAACCTTGCTATTAGTTGCTGACAGGTTCCGCTTATTGAAACGGCTTATGTAGTTTCATTAACAAGCAATAAGAGTTCTTAGTATAATGTATAATTAAAGTTACTGTGGCGTGTAGCATCTGGAATGTTTTCAAACACGCCGCTATCATCTCATATGAAATTCATTATCAAGCGCCCGGGCGATTTCAGATAGGGGGGCGCTGGCTTCATTATGTAGATAATTTAACACTTTAGCAAGTAAATTATTAGAATGATTATTTTGTGTGTGTGTGTGTGTGTGTGTGTGTGTGTGTGTGTGTGTGTGTGTGTGTGTGTGTGTGAATCGACTATATATGTTTACGAATAACACGGTAATAGACGGACAAGATATTAACACCGCAGAATTTTATCATACACACCATCACGCCGTGTCCCTTTCGGGGAAGGCAGAGAGAACCGAGTGCCATACCTGGGGAATTTTTGATTTATATAATTAACATTTTAGGATTTTAAGCGCCCTTTTTAGACAAGCGCCCTGATTTCTTGTTCCGGGTTGTTCTATGATTTATCCGGCCCTGTGTGTAGCTAAATAAGTATATATTTTTTTATTCGTGTCGCAGGCAAGAACCAAGAAGGTTTCATGTTTTTTATTTATTTATTTACGAATTATCTAGATTTTTATTTACTCATTATAAAAATGGTTTTATTAAAAAAACGATGTAGGTACTTACATTGAATTTACTCAAGAATGACTGAAAAACCCAACGTCTTATATAAACGGCTAATATAAACGACTAATATCCAATATTTCTGTTTTTTATACACACTTGCTTCTGATAAAAGTAAGTACCTATATAAAAAAATGTGGCCAACGCTACACTCTTTACTAAGCTAATATTCAAACTATCAAATGCTAATATTTGAGACTGACGGGAAGGGACAGAGGGGATTGATTTTTTTAATAACATGCTTATGTAGGTACGTAAATTTTTATTTTCCTTGTTGGATATATTTTAATAAAATATATATTTTTTATATTTTGTACTTATTCTGAATTTATATTTCAACAAATAGACAGTTAAATAATTACAAAAACGATTTTAATTATTAGTTAGCTTATTGCTTCATAATTTACATACATTCCCGAGCAGCGCCGGGTATAAAAAACTTGTACCTTATGAATTGACAGCGAATGATGTATGGGGAAGATTCAAATACACCAACGGACAGTTAATGGGAAACTTAACCCCAAAACAAATCATTCTAATGGCATTATCAATTACCTATTTACTATGTTTGTTGTACGTATTTCGTAGGCAGGCAGGTATATTATATGTAGGTAGGTACTTATCTTATTATTATTATTATACAGATGTCTCCACAATACCAACAAAACTATATCTATAATAATATAATATATTTATCGTTGTGCTGGAACCTAAATCCTGGGCCCGATCCATCGCTGGTTTAAATGGTACGGTTGTGCCGGGCGCAACAATTATACAGAGGTTTCCAATTATTAGAAATAAGTATAAATCTTTGAGAAAGATAAAACATTCATGGGAGTGACAAGTCCAGTTTTTTAAGTGATGAAAGTATATTTTATACTAGTTTCATGTAACACATGACATGCAACTGTCGATGGCGATAGTATGTATAGAAAAGAATACCTACGCGCCAAACTATAGACTATAAATCCAATTATTAAATATTTTAAGATATTTTGTTTAGTATACAAAACATATACAGTAAGGATAGGATATTTTGGAGTTCAGTCCTTTTTTCCTACCTCAAATTATAATACAAGTCCCCGTACATATTTATAAATATGAAAATGAATATATATTTTTTATAAATATTATTTAAACAAATATATTTTTAAGTTGCACTGTTTCTGCGGCTGATTTGTATCCAACGTTTTTTTTATATAATTTTTTTGTGTTAGGTTGCTTCACATATCTATTATTTTATTGAATTTTGTGTTATATTATCTTTATTACTAAGTGTATAATTGTTTTCTTTTCTATGATTGTTCTCAGTATGTATATTTTAATGAATTTTTGTAAAGGGCTTTTTATGCCGTTAATGTGTAAATAAATAAATATTGTGTATTCTGTCATACAAATTGTTTGAAACAATGTCGGCAGTAAATTAAATTTTTAAAAAATTGTTCAAATAAAGTTTGAGATGTTAATGTAGGTGTATATTTTTATATAGAAAATTAAATTGATAAGTTGGGGATTTAACAAAGGTATATCAAATTACAAATTATGTTATAAACCTTCTAAACTTATGTCTTCAGAATATATGTATCAGATTCATCTTTGGGTTGAAAAAAATTGATCGCATATCACCTTACCGCAATCTTCTTTGTTGGCCCAGGATACGCCAGCGGCGCAATATACACATTTTGTCACTATTGTACAATATTCTCTCGAACCCAAACCTGCCACAGTAACTCAAAAGCAAATTCACTTATTTATCCAATCATGGACTTCCACTCCGATCTGCTGAACGTACAACACTATCCATACCTATCCATAATACAGAATTTCTCAGCTCTTCGTTCGAAGTACAATCAGCTAGATTATGGAATAGTCTTAGTCCGGATATTGCGTCGTCTTACTCACTTAGTATTTTCAAGAAAAAACTAAAGAAGGAATATTTATCCTTGAACACCTGATCCCGATTTCCTTTCCTGTCCTTACCATATCCTTTTTATTGCTATGAATTATATATATTTTTTTTAAATAGTATTTAAGTGTTATACGTATTTTATTTGATTTCTTTTACTCTTTTTTATTTGCTGTTGTACATACACAATGTTGTCATACTTTGTAATCTGGTTGGTTGGAAGAAATTGCCTAATGGCAATAAGCCTGCCAGTGTACAAATATATTTGTTTATATTATGTACAAGAAGATGTATAAATAAAATAAATAAATAAATGCTCTTTTTAGTAGGTACAATTAATTAGGTAAAACATTATGCAATTGCTGGAGTGTGAAATGAAAATGTTACAAAGAAAAAGAGAAGCTAAAAATAACAAGTTTATTAGTTCATTACAAATTTAAGAAAAAAGGCAAAAATCGGGGTTTGCAAATTATTGTTCTACAAGAATATAGGTAGGTACACAGACCATAATATAGGTAGGTACACAGACCATAATATAGGTAGGTACACAGACCATAATATAGGTAGGTACACAGACCATAATATAGGTAGGTACACAGACCATAATATAGGTAGGTACACAGACCATAATATAGGTAGGTACACAGACCATAATATAGGTAGGTACACAGACCATAATATAGGTAGGTACACAGACCATAATATAGGTAGGTACACAGACCATAATATAGGTAGGTACACAGACCATAATATAGGTAGGTACACAGACCATAATATAGGTAGGTACACAGACCATAATATAGGTAGGTACACAGACCATAATATAGGTAGGTACACAGACCATAATATAGGTAGGTACACAGACCATAATATAGGTAGGTACACAGACCATAATATAGGTAGGTACACAGACCATAATATAGGTAGGTACACAGACCATAATATAGGTAGGTACACAGACCATAATATAGGTAGGTACACAGACCATAATATAGGTAGGTACACAGACCATAATATAGGTAGGTACACAGACCATAATAAAAAAAATATTGAATTTTTCAATATCCAAACTACCTATCTAAGTTATTTTTTGAAAAATGATTCGATTAGTAGGAATGATGGAAAATCAAATTGTACGCTGACAGCAGGCGCCCCCCAAAGAAAAAGTCTTATAACTAATCTTGCTGCATTAGTCACTTCCACGAATTTGTTATCAAATATTTGTACTAATTTTTAAGTGAGCTTAATAATATAGCAAGTCATTTTAGTTACGTTGTTTTTTTTCTATTAACTAATTAGTAGTATATTTACTGCTGAAGCAAGTAAATTTGTACTGGCCATTATTCATAGAATTCACCTAAACGTACCCCTATAGAATGTATTCATGTTTGAGGAAAAACATAAATACAACAGAAATTCTATAAATGAATCAAGTAATTGGTAATATGAATAATCTTTTGATTGACTCACAAATAGATTTTAATACTTCTCCATTATTATACCTTAACGATAGTTTATGTCGGGTTTTTTTATTGCCCATAATTCTAAGAATTCGTTCAAGTAAATATTATAATCCTCTTTGTCTTGTTTCAATTATATATATCATTTAAAATTTCGTCGTAAGTACTTTAAACTATGTAATGTCTTTGGGATTTCCTAATATTATTATTGCTCACATCTATTATTCTTTTCTTCGGATTGAATGTTTATAGGTATAATATTTTTATACTAGTAGGTATTTAAAAAACAAGTTGAAATTCATCTATGCGTGAACACATTACTTTTAAAATTGAATATAATATTATTGATGGAATGCTTGTTTTGATCTGATATTGTCACACTAATAATATTATTTTATTTATTAACTTTAAATGAGCTCTTACCTTCCCTCATGGTATATCTTCGACTTATGGATGTACACAAATATGCACATTAAATTACATTCTAATGTATGTTACACTACAAAATATTGTATATCACCAATATTTATCAGCAATATTTTTCGTGAAGAAAAGTTAAAATTTAGTTTTTACTCCTTACTAACCTAAAGGGATATACCTAGTGGGGAGTTATGATTTCGCAATTTTTAAGGCTATTTTTTTTTTGCAGATTATCATCTAGTATCATGCTGAGATTGTATTCTGAAAGTTTCATCACAATGTATCTGTGTGTGTGCAGTGTGCTATGTACGGCTTGTTCATTTTACTTTATCGATTATAAACTAAAGTACTCATTCGATTCTATTAAAATTTTGCATATTTGTATATCTAATACTCACTTAGACCCCATTAGATTTTGAAGGATATCTGAATAGTGCTTCTCCATTTTTTTTACTGTCAAATATTTCAAAGTGACCCCAAGCTCAGGAAATATATAATTTGAAATTTGTATTTTCAAATTGATAAAAAGGCACATCACTTTTATAAAATGGCATTGAAGAGTAATCAAGTTTTCGTAATAAAATATTTAAATAAAAAAGCAATTCATCTAATTCATTTCATGAAGATGCTGAATATTTTCCATACAAAATTTGAATAATTTATAGAATGACTTGTTAGTGAGGAGTTTAGCGTTGGCCACAACTCACTCGTTTTTTTAATGGTAAGTATATTAAAAAACTAAAATAGTATAAAACTCAGTCGCAAGATTTTCATATTCCCTATTGATTGAAATAAAAATCTACTTCGTACGTCTTGTAGTAATTGAAACTCATTTCCGAGCCCACTTTAATTTTCATTTAGATCTTACTTACCTGTCGCTTGCGTACATTAAACATATATTTTCAAATAATACGTATACTAGATGTCGCAGTCAGTAAATTTTGTATGAATCGAAGTGAGGCTTTTCTGCGGAACTTTTGACAACAAGGTTGGCAGACCACATCGTTTTTCTATAGAGAATAACGACTAATGTGAATTGTTTTCGAATTTATTTGTCGAAAAAAACACTTTGTTAGTCAAGATTCAGAGAACAGTGTTGAAATATATGGAATATTCCAATATATTACCAACTAAGTAATACCATGACTTACTCATTGCACGGAATACTCCATCTAGTACCTATGTATATTATATGGAAATCTTTGACATTTAATTATTGAATACTACGATAACATAATATCTACCTACCGCTTTCTCCGTTATATAGGTTCCATGGTAACCAATATCGTGGTGATAACCCACGTTAAATACCTAACAGCAAGATTATTATATATAGAAAATTTTAAAAACCAATATCAATAAAAACAAAATAAATTTCATATATACATTTAACAACTCTGATATAAAGGAAGTCAATTATATAAGAGACCTAGGTGTGATACTTGACTCTAAATTAAATTACATAAACAATATTGATAATATCATAAGTAAAGCAAATAAGATGTTAGGATTTATTATTCGCACATGCCGGCCATTCAGTAACATTAAAACCTTATACACTTTATACACTACATACATACGCCCTCAGCTAGAATTCTGTACTCAAATTTGGTCTCCTTTCTACGCAGTACACATCACAAGAATCGAGAAAGTACAGCAAAAATTCATAAACTATATAAATCATAAATTAACTTCAATAGATATCAACAGTCACTTAAATATCATAATTTTGATACGCTTGAATGTAGGAGAGTCTTACACGACCAATCGCTGCTGCATAAAATTTTGAACGATGCCATAGACTCGCCTGTACTTGTCAACCTAGTAGGTATCCATGTTCCAGGTAGAATGGTTCGTAGACCTCAATTACTTCATATTCCAACAAGTAGAACAAATATCAGGAGATAATTCAACAATTACACGCATATGCAGCCAATATAACAATACATTCTCAGCTGAGATAGACATATTCAACGCAAAATATTACAGATTTAGACATGATGTTCTGAAGGTGATGCGCAACCAATATCCCTCTTTCCTGTCCTCCTAGTCTCTCTTCTCTCATTTCTCTTTCCTTCCCTAGTTGTTGTATACATATGTGTACTTATGTATGTATGTGTGTGTGATGGTGTGTATGAGGGTGTGTGTGAGGGTGTGTATGAGGGTGTGTGTGAGGGTGTGTATGAATGTGTGTGCATGAATTATTTTTGGCTTGTAAACTGTTATTTGTTTTTATATTATGTTGATGGAATGCTTTTTTTTGGCTCTAACAATGTAAAAATTATTTTGTATCATTAAACTGTAAATGAGCTGTAGCTTCCCAAAGTAAATAAATAAATAAATAAATATCTAAATGGAGGGTTTTCATTCCGCTGTTTGACCGGACTTGCCCCGCAGATTTGCAGTTGAGCATTAAGGCTGCTGGTCTCCAACCAATCACAAATTAATAATGTGTATATATCCAAATATTTGTATATTGAGACTAGCAAACATAATGTGAACAATAATCTTCACTGTTTGCAGTTAGTTTTTTAACGATTTTTTATACCTTTAAAGTAAACGACTATTCCCCAATAAATGTGCATTTATTTTTTTATATACTATTGATTTGATGTGGCAGAGGGTGTCATTTGAATTTACTGCGCCGTGCGCTGAAAACTGTAGATGCGGCCCTGCCTATATGTATACTGTGAGGTATCTACCCAATTTCCTAGGAACAATAATAATAATAATAATATAATCTAAATACCTAAACTACATACCTACTTACTATAAACATGCCTATCTATCAACAACTGACCGGATATTCCTTCTGCCATAATTCACAGCGAATCATCCAGCATTTCATACCGTAGGACAAGTAGCAATATACATAGGTGTACCTATACATACATACATACCTACCTACCTTACTTATCCAATACACTGGGAATTCAACAGACAACATTCATACTTCTATATACATATCTACATAACAAACATATAAACGCAATACGTAATATATGTAGAGTAAATCTACTTCTTCTTCGTATATCAGATCGTACTGTGAAGCTGAGGTTCAGCTATCCCTTCACCTCTTCGGTGGTCCTCCGGGGAGGCGATGCCCTGGTGGGATTTCATTTGCCGTTATGGGTAGGATTCGAGATGCGACCATCCTGTTGATATGGTCCCTCCAGAATCTTCTCCTAGCTCTACTATATCGTATGATGTCATCTGTCTCACAGGTCCGCCTAATGTCGTCATTGAAAATTCTGTCCCTAAGCGTCTTCCCTTTTATAACCCTTAAAACCTTCATTTCCGATGTTCGTAGGAGGTTTTTAGTTCGGGTCGTGTCGGCTCTTGTCTCCACCGCGTATATCATGATTGGTCTAACATATGTCTTATAAATTTTGATCTTACTATCCGTTATTATGTATTTATTATGCCAGATGATATTTTTGAGACATCCTGAACTAGCGGCTGCTTTATTGGTCTGTTCTCTAACTTCTGAGTAGGTATAGGTCACTATGGCTCGAGATTTCCACACCCAGATATCTATAAGTCATAACTTGCTCCACTGGAATGTCATCTATTAACAGCTTGCATCTTCTTGCTGCAGAAAGTGCACGTGAAGTAAAATAAAAAAATGCTTTCAACTAAATTAAAAAAAAATATTCGATAATATTTAAGTTTAATTGACGGTCATCTATGAAGAGGTGATACATTGCGTTATGGGTATTGGTAATTGAGTTATTGAATACTTTAGATTTGAGTGAATACCTTGGGTGTATTGAAAGAATGAACGATGAACGACGGTGAAAATTACAAAAAAATACATGTTGTGAGAGGAGTGAATAGCAGGGGTCGATCTAGAATGGGACGGCATGACCAGAAGCGAACAAAATTGGAACCCAAAACCTTTAGAAATGCAAAATGCAAATGGGTCAAAACTATTCCATATGAAAATGTAAAATGGTTTCTAAAAAAGCATTTAAAGTACCTAAAAAATATTTTTTTTTTGAAATACATTGAAAATACAAAATGGTTTCTCAGGTCAAATAATGAGAGTAAAAATAATACCAACAGCCTTCTATCAAAACAATAATTTAATTTTTAATCAATATTGTTATTTATTTATTCATACGCTGGACTTATGTTGACAGCTTCAATAAATGCAGGAAACTACTATCGTAAATTAAATATTGCGTTTAGAATGAAAGTGAGATAATAAGAAAGATGTTGCAAAAATGTATTCAAAATGAAAAATGCACCAAGAAAAGCTTTTTATATGAAAATGGAAATGGGTAATTGGAAATGGAAATTTCTTTTCCATTTTAAATAGATTTATTTGAAAAATGGACATCTTTGGGCATGCCCATGATAATATTTTAGAAGGAAGTGTATAAAGCTTGAATAATATGCGAGTACGTATTTGACGTTGCATAGATATAAAGAATGCCATGAGGTTTGGAAAGTAGAGGTGTAGGGCGGACGATTCTCTCTGCCTACTCCATTAGGGACATGCCGTGATTGTATTTACTTATTACGAGACATGGAAGATAGACAGTAAAAGGGGGACACAAATATGAAATAAACTTGCCACTTGTTCCAATTTGGGTTCAACACAGATTTTAATTATAATATACAAGATGTAGTACTCCGTGCAAAATGTGAGTCATGGTATATCGCGCGTTTGACGTTCTGGTTGGCAACAAATTTCAGTTTTCCTTACATTTTAATACATCCTAGATAACTTTTCTCTAAATCTTAATAAATAAAGTGTTTTTTTTTTCGACAAATAAATCCGCAAACAATTCACATGTATAGAAAAACAATGTGGTCTGCCAAATCTCCCGGAAAATGCTTCACTTTTCGATTCATACAAAATTTGCTAACTACGACATTTAGTATGTATATTATATTAAAAATCTATGGTTCAACCGCAGTTCGTTATTTGAACCACGTTTAAAAATAACACTGCAAGAGGACAAAACAGATTCCACACATGATAGGAAATGGTACATACATTGTTGGTATCCGATGTATCGCGTTTTTGTGAATTTGAGGGGAAATGTTAAAATGATGCAATTCAGGTACATACATTATGTACTTCATAAGTTTGTTAGATATCTACCCCTTGTAGGTACTATGGTGGTGAAAGCAAGCAAGCAAGTATGCATGTATGTAAGTAGGTAAGGGCTATTTTGTGAATTAACATTCCCACTTGCGATACAAATCTTGACCGGTATACCTACTTAACAACTCACAAGGCGGACCGGACCAAATGAATTATTAATGAATAACGTTTCTTTTCGTACAGCGTGAAAAAGGAAATGAAAACAGAACAATTTTTTGGTAATATTCTACGTTAATAACAATTATACAACAAGTTGTTTCATGTCGACGCGATCATTACCGACACAGGATTTGAAGTTACACCAAGTTCAATTTGTTCGGGTTTAATATACTGTCAATATGAAAATATATATCTTCTTCTTCTTCTTCTTCTCAGCCTAATCCCGTCCACTCCTGGACGAAGGCCTCCCCCACCTCCTTCCACGTCACATTATATTGTGCTCTGAGCAACCAATTGACACCAGCATGACGGCTGATGTCATCACTCCATCTCATTGGTGGTCTTCCAACACCTCTGACTGTCATTCTCGGTCTCCAAGTCAATACTATCCTTAGCATCTAGCTACGTGGCCCGCCCATCTCCACTTCAGGGTAAGAATGCGGTGGACGACATCAACCATTTTAGTTCTTTCCCTGATGGTGTAGTTTCGTACCCTGTCTCTTAGACTTAATCCTAAGATGACTCTTTGGGTGACTCCTAGTTTTTCAGCACTTTTCTGAGTCATTGTCATAGTCTCCAAGCCATAAGTAGCTACTGGCAGTACACAGGTTTCATATACCTTCCGTGTCAGGTAGATGGGAATTTTATATATATAATTATAATTAAATATAGGTATATACATAATTATAATTATTAGCATTCTCGTAAAATAATAGTATTACCCTTCATTATGTCAGCCACACATTTTACTATAAATTGGAGATATCAAAAAATGTAATTAATTAAGTTGATTATAGATATTCAGGTTGAAATTATGACAAAAACAATAAAATTAGCATTATCGAATGATCTTGGCGCTCGAAGTCATGAGCTTCTTCTTATTCTCCTTTTGAATAGACCTTCAGGTCTGTTTTTTAAGAGGCCTGCTCTTCCTGCGAGGTGGACCCCCAGCTATCCCTCCATCTTTTGGCGGTCTACCGCGAGGGCGGGTTCCGTGAGGCTGATTGTGAAGCACGATATGAGGAAGTCTGGTGCTGTCCATCCTTTGGACATGACCATAGCAGTCCCTCCTCTGCTGCCTACTCCACCTGATGATATCGTCAACCTCACATAGTTCCCTTATTCTGGAGTTCCTCACTCGGTCTCTCAGGGTTTTGCCTGCAATTGCTCTCAATGTCCTCATTTCTGAAGTCCTCAACATTTGTTTGCTTCTGACTGTGTCTGCTCGTGCCTCTTTACCATGTGTCATCATTGGTCTTACGGCTCGACTTGGCTCTGAATTTCTTCGCAGAGGTCAGAATCTTCTGTTATGTCAATTCCTAGGTATCTAAAAGTATTAACCTGTACAATTGGGTTGTTGGGCCTAGGTTGAGGCTCTAAGGGCCTAGGCAGTAAAGGCGGGGGTGGGCGGCCGACGCTGTTGCGCCCTCGTCAATTCTGTACTTAGAGAAGAGCAGGACGAACGCCTTCAGTCTCGCTCGGCAGTTACTCGTCAAACTGTGGCGAATGTTGTTGTGTGGTTCGGGCACACCGCCGGCGCAGACGTCGGGTCAGACATCTTGTGTTGACAACTAGACGTCAAATCTGACAGGTGATGATTGCGTCGGATGCCCCCGGTGTTAGCCCGCGGAACCTTCGGACGCCAACACGAGGACCGAGGGGTCGGGGTACAAGCCCCTCCGACTTGAAACGGAGTGTACATAGCGGCCGATTTTGAGACCAATCGGAGGCCCTGACGTGTGAGGTTGGATTCTCGGGGGCAGTGGTTGAACCCGATGGATGGTGGATATTTTGTGTTTGTCCGATGTTGCGGCTGCGTCCGGTGGTGAACAGGGCCAATGGACTCTATAGCGTCGCCGTCGTGGAAGTGGATCGCGATGTCCCTCGAATTGGGTTGTTGTCTATAGTCAGATTGCATGCTATGTGTGTTTTTGAGAATGTCATACATTTAGTCTTATCAATTGAAATTGCCATGTTTTATTGTTTGCAGTCATGAGCGACACTTCAAATTACTTATTTAAGATAGTTAATACCTAGTAACAATAAAAACCCATTTTACAATAAAAAACACGGGTCACTCATGGCTATGAAAGTAAATGATTATTATATAATTTGCATCAAATATTCGAAACCCTGAAATTTGACCTCATTTCAAGGTCAAACGAGTCAGATTTAAGAGGTAAAAAAAAAACACTTTTTCTTATCACAGTACTACTAACGTATCCTGAAAATTTAAAAAAAATCGAGGATATCGACAATCAAGCGTTTATTCCACACCAGTTCATCCCAGTCAAAGACAACATTCAATTGCATGGGTAGTATACCACGTCATGCTGAACTACGTGAAATTTTATTTTGCCTCTAACGTTTTCGATTATCAACTTACTTACTTCTTACTTCCGATGGCCATACAACTCCGGTAGAGCTTTAGCCTCCTGAACAATAGCTTTCCAAGCCTTCCTGTCAGCTGCAGTGGACTCCCAGTCATCACAAGCATTCAGCACGTTCAGATCTCGGGTAACATTGTCCATCAATCTCTGCCTTGGTCTACCCAGGGGTCTCTTGCCCACAGGGTTATTTTGCAGGATACGTTTTGTGGCTCTTTCTTCCCCTGATTCCCCTGACAACATGTCCAATCAATGCTAATCTTCTGGACCTGATTTGCTGGTGATTAAAGGTTGTCCTCGCATGGCCCCTGCGCAAGGATGACACGCAAAATCGTGAAGCGTTCCACATTTTTTCTAGCAAGTTTGTTATATCATCAATCTCTCGTATGCGCATCGGGCACTGCTGTATCAAAACACATCTACTGATATTAAACATAGTAGAGGAAGTTTCTTGTGACTGAGGATTGGAGGAGGAAACGTTGAACCACGTTTTCTTCAATTGTGAAAAGTACCCCACAAAAGAATTCTATTTTAAAATAACACCGATAAATCCCCTTCCATCAAGAATAGAAACGTTACTTCATAACATAAATCAAAACATTTTAAACTTATTTTGTAATTTTTTAAACGAACATAAAATATACGTGTGACTGTAAAGGGTTAGTTCATTAACCCAACGGCTGGAAACAAGAGATTATGAGCGGTAGTTAACAATAATTTTAAGTATCGATGCGTACATGAAGGTTTTATCTACCCGAGAACACCACAAAGAGGTGAAAAGGCAAAAACAAAAAAAAAGTTGTCCTGTCAATGCACGAATTTCCTCAAAAGAGAGGACATCTTTTTTTCGTTTATCAAAAATAGAAAAAAATCTAGTTAGTAAAACATGTAAATTTCTTTCCATTGCGTGTAATAAGAATACATCAAATTTGCCAGCTCCAAATCAGAATTGGGTGGATTTAGTTTTGGGTTCATATGAAAATATCAAAGTTGTTGGAATTTGAAGGGAATGATATATTATGGGCCCACAAATACATAATTTCAACTATTCAATAAATGTTATTGTTATCAAACCACTTTACTCCATTTTTACGTATACCACAATACATTAATTTACAATAATTATTCAAAAATTATCTTATATGTATATGATCTAATTATTATCAATTCAATTCTTCGGCATCGAATGCAATCAGATTCATCAAAAGCTAAAATGGCTTGATGTCTAAACAGAATTTGTTTGATGATTTTGGTAGTGCAATTTTTTCTTGAATTACAATAAATTAATTGATATTTAAACGATATCCGTATAGATATAGGTATACGTCTACGTTGGTATATTATTCTAGGTAGGAAAAACAGACTGACTTCCATAATATCCTATCCTGACATACATACCTACATGTTTTATATAGAAAATTAAATATCTTAAAATATTTATTAATTTGTGTTCATAGAATAATAATAATGTTTGTGTTAAGTGTTTATAGTTTGGTACGTTATCTTTAACTAATACATACCTACTATCGCCATCGACAGTTGGATCTCATGTATTACATGCAACTAATTAATAAAATACAATATGTTTTCGATGGATGATGTAGCAACTTCGTCAAATGTGTATTTGGTATTTTTTCAAATCAAATACCAAACAGATTATTCAACGAACTAAACGAGATGTCGAAAATTCGCTGGAATTTCATAAAAAATCGTGACATCGAGCTGTCAGTGTGAGCTTGGTTACATGTGTTTGTGTTGTTATGACAAAAAAGATCATTTTATACATACATACCATCACGCCATGTCCCTTACGGGGTAGGCAGAGAGAACCGAACGCCATATCTTTCTATCCAGGCACACATTCATTGCCTCGTCAACATTCATGCATCGTCTCATACATGTTCGTCTATTGTACATGCTTCTAACATTTCCGTCTTTCATAATATCGTTCACATGGTCGTGCCATCCCTTTCTTGGGCGGCCCCGGCCTCTCAATCCAATCCTATCCGCATTGTATATTTTCTTCGTCAGGCGTTCCTCATTCATTCTACCCATGTGGCCAAACCATCTCAGTGTGTTCACTTTCATTCTATTAATGATATCTTTCTTCGTCTTACATTCTTTCCTTATGTTCTCATTTCTTACCCTGTCATACATCGTTCTATTGCAGATTCTTCTTAGCGATCTCATTTCAACAGCATTTATTCTGCTTTCGTGCGACTTCTGCCATGTCCAGGTTTCACTTGCATACGTCAATGTTGGCACTAAGATAGCGTTATTAATGGCAACTTTGGCTAAAAGATCATTTTAAACGTATTAAATCACTCGATAGGTTCCTCGCGATCAACCTTACTTTTTGACAGTTAGCAAATTAATATTAGTGTACGCCAACTCGAATGCGCTAAGTATTTAGATATGTCTCTGCAATGCAATTCTCATACAAAAACTTCGTAGCATCCTCCAGTTAGGAAGCCACGTGATCTTCTAACTTAAGTGAGCGGCTGTGCAATGAAAACATGGTTAGTATTTAGAATTTAGTATTTAGGTAGGACTCGGCATTCGGACCTTGGTGTTGTATTTTGTGCATAAATAGGATTGTATTTCGCAAAAATTAGGATTGATATCACAAAAGTAAATATACCCAACTGGAATTGAAGTGTACGGTAACCTCAAAATTTATTCATTATTCTTTATTTCGAACAATAAGTAATCCATTATATTATATGAAATTAAATATAAAAGTCTATCGTGTTGGTATGTATTATATAGTTACTTACATAAGTAGACATGGTTTATACACAAATAATGTGTGTAAATTACAATACCGTACCCCCTCTCCCCCACCTTCCCAATGTGTTAAATTGACCGAGGTTAAATATAATTTATTAGCACGTGTCAATAAAGATTTGTAAGGCATTAATGGCGTGTTGACTAAAAACAAACCGATTCACCTCCCTCTAACGCCGCTAATACATATTCATGTGGCCCTCCTCTGTTATACATACAAACCTACATATTTGCATGAAATATGTATGTATTACCTACATATTTCTATATTACAGTACGCATTTATGTTAGACCGCTAGACGCTACATAGACCTGCTGCTTGTTAGCCGTGTGCATTTTTATTGTTCTGGTTCTATACAATATTTTATGCCACATAAATTTATTTAAAATCTTGTTACACCGCATATTACCTTCATACTTTATTTCGACATACATGCATATCAGTTATGCAATCAACCTTTTTTCTTTCCACACTATGGAATAGTGGAGAGTCATGATTTCACAATTTTTAAGCGTATTTTTTTATATCAATTTCTCAACGGGTAGGTATTATGTAGAGAGTGCACACTAATATAAATTTGTCATAAACATTTTTTATGACAAATTTATGCATTAAACTGCTTATATTACCAATCGATTTAAACGAATATCGTTAAAAAAGCCGAAACACCTAGCAGTGTATCTTAAACTTTTCTTATTTTTTTTAAATTTATTTTTAGTGACGACATCGATTTATACAGTTTGTATGGCAGTATACACTACACAATATATAAGGGTACCTTCAATAATTTGATACTTAATCTCCATACATACCATCGAGCTGTGAAAAATGGACTAAACTCCACACTATCCTATATTGCCATACATATTTTGTGTATATAAAAAATTTCTTAAACAATCAAATAATTTTTTTTAAGGGTTTAAAGTTTGGTATGTATTCTTCAACTATAAATTCTATCGACAGTTGGATCTCATGCGTTACATGCACATAATTATTATGTTAAAAAAGCTTTGTGTAAAAATTATTGGAACCAAGCGTACTGGGGAACAAACAAATTACGATACTTTGAGGAAACTAATTAAGTGATTCGATAAAACAAAAAAAATCAAATGTAATGCATTGGTTTTATGAATATTTTCGACATATCGGGGTGTTTTGACGGCAATAATTTTCATGTATCGCCACACTGTGTTTAGTATTCTGTTATACATACCATTAGTAGTCGGTTAGTATAAGGAATATGTATGTATGAACGTAGTTAGCGCTGACAGGCGATGTTTAGTCTGTGTTATTATTAGATATAATATATTATAACTATACAAGTAGCCGAGACAGGAACCCTACCTCTGAGTTATGGCACCGTAACATCGCATCGTCAACACACACACACACATATTAGATACACATACACACCAACACCACGAAAATAATAATTAATATATATTATGCCAGTTGGGTCAACCTGCCTTGCATTGACCGTTTGCAGAACACAATAATATTAAGTACATTAACACCTGAATTATGGATGTATATCTACAAGCTATTGTCCAGCTATTAAGGTACATATGCAAGTACATTAAATTATTATTATGCTAGGGGCTCACTCCAACAAAGGGGCACGACCCCATTCCTTACATGTTTTCAAAAATACTGTAAAAAACATAAATCAAAATATCAATAAGATTTGTATCTTGGATCTGTTAAGCGTACGACACTTGCATACAATCAGCTAGATCCTACGTAAGTGATGATGTTTCGTCGCGTGAGTCGCGTCGTTTCAATCAATACAAACATATTAAGTATAAACGAGTGGGTTGTGGCCAACGCTATACTTCTCACTACCAAGTCACTCCACATAGTATTCAATTTTTGTATGAAAAACTTCCAGCATTTTTTATGAAATGAGTTTGTTAAATTATTATTGATTTGAATAATTTTACTATGAAAACTCGATACTTTTTCAATGCCATTTTACGAAAGTGATGTACTTTTTTAGTAATTTCAAAATAAAGATGTCAAATTTTAAGTTTACTGAATTTGGGGTCACTTTGAAATATTTGACAGTTAAAAAAATTGAGAAGCACTAATACAAGCAGGGTATCTATTCTCCAATCTCGCACAGTAAATGTCGTATTCGACTATGTCGCTTAAAAATGTCGAATGAAATGTCGTATGGTAAGCTTTTAGCCTATTCTTGAAATCATTCGTTATTAAAATCGTTCGACATTGAAATGTCACACGAAAGAATAGGCAACATAGCATTTGGGATGCGTTTGAAATATTTTTTGAGCATTTATTGCAAAATTTTCCGTTTATTCTATGGTTGTCAAAACACAGCATTTTTCAATGCAATTATATGATAGATTTCTTAAGCACTTAACATATTGTTCATTATGACGCTTCCAGAATTCTCGAACAATTAGTCATTAATATTATAAAAAATATCAGAACAACTTTAAAATTTAAATTTACTTTGGTAATTTGTCAAATAATCGAATAATTTGTCTCTTACTTTTACATGTAAGAGACAAATTATTTGCAAATAAAGAACACAAGCATACAAACAAGACAAATATAAAAAATATTGTGTACCTATATTGAAATATTCAATAGCAAACAAATACAAAATATTAATGGAGAAATATGATGTGATAAGTAAAAAAGAACATTAAACAAAACTTCGAGTTCGTTACAAAATAGGAACATTTACAAAACTTATTAATGGAGATATTATATGAACAAAGTGAAAGAATCCAATATTTTAAAATGTTTTCGTCATCCATGTATTTTTATATGTACTGTTAAATAGATTAAATAACTTATTCGTCGAATTGCCACAGTGACTACAAAATAACGGAAATAATTGTTGATACAGACGCTTGCCGTATGTAAATGCAGTATAGCGACCATTTTTGACAAATTAAATCATGTGACATTGAATGTCGAGTGTTCCTATACCACTCGTCAAAATCTCGAATGATTTTCATTCGACTATGTCGCATGCGAGACTCAAGAATAGCATATTCTAGAAATCGTGCGTAAGTAATAATATGTCGCATACGACATCGATAGTGCGAGATTGAAGAACAGGGTCCCAGATATCCATCAAAATCTAATGATATCTAAGCGAGTATTAGATATATAAATTTGAAAAGAATCGAATGAGTATTTTAGTTTATAATCGATAAATTAGAATAAGCACACCGTACATAGCACATAAGTACACAGCACACACAGATACATTGTGATGAAACTTTCAGAATACAATCTCATCATGATACTTGTTGATAGTCTGCAATATAAAAAAACCTTAGAAATTGCGAATTCATAACTCTCCATAATTCCCCACTATATCCCCTTTAGGCAGTGAAGAGTAAAAATAGGATATTATAAAAAAGATTTTCAACGACATTCCTTCTGGGTCCTTCAATTTCCTTATATCTTTAATTTGTTATGATCAGTCTATTAATTGTTGAATTTTTGTTTTTCTCCTTTAGCATTATATATATTCTATTTGACCAAATGTGTTGTGGTTCCACGCTGCTAATAGGTTGGTTGGAAAAGAAGCCTCATAGTATTCAGCCCGCCTTGTTTATTTATTGAGTACGATATAGTATTATATAAAATGAGATGATCAACAACTCCTCAATAGGAATTATCTGTTCTAATATACATTATTGTCTGTTTAGGTACAATGGCTAGGATTCATTTGTGAGACCACATTCCATACGACGTGGTACTGAGCAGAGTCGGAGGAACGAGACAACTCCTAAAGAGGGTTGCCCAACAACGATCTAAATGGATAGGCCATAACATCAGGCATCCGGATCTGCTTCTTACTATCGCCGAGGGTAAGCCACAGGGCAGAAACTATAGAGATCATCCTAAAGACAGTTATCAGTGATGTACGCTGTAGCGGCTACCAAGAGATGAAGAGGTCGGAGGACAACAGAGATGAAGTGCTTGGTGCAAACCAATCCTAGGATTGTCACCACATGAAGAAAATAAGGTACAATATTTACAGTTTTAATGATATCTAAATACTTAGATTTAACTTTTTGATCGTCAGTTCTTGATGGAATTCCATTTAAATTAATTTATATTTTTAATAAATAAAAATAAAAACACTTGTTTTAGAATTAATTCCACTATTTATTTAAGGACTACAACCTACGACCGGTTTCGTGCTAAGCACATTTTCAAGCAGAAAATATAGGTCGTAGGTCGTAGGTCGTAGGTCGTAGGTCGTAGTCCTTAAATAAATAGTGGAATTAATTCTAAAACAAGTGTTTTTATTTTTATTTATTAAAAATATAAATTAATATCTAAATACATTCAAAAGAATCCAATTTAAATGAATAACGGTCATGGCAGACATGGAATATATTGCACTTCGTACTATGTGAATTTAATACCAAAATCATATATGCATACCATCACGTCATGTCCTTAGAGGGGTAGGCAGAGAGAACCAAACGTCACATTTTCATATCCTGGCACGCATCCATCGCTTCGTCAACATTCATGCATCGTCTCATACATGTTCATCTGTTGTTCACGCATCTAATATTTCCGTCTTTCAGAATATTGTTCACATGGTCGTGTATATACCTAATACTTTTCTTGGGCGCTCATGACCTCTCATTCCTTTCTTGTCGGCACTGTATATTTTCTTAGTCAGGCGTTCCTCATTCATTCTCCCCATGTGTGACATCTTTATTCATCTTACATTCTTTCCTTATGTCCTCATTTCTTACCTGTCATGCATCATTCCATTACATATATTCTTGCTAACGATCTCATTTCAAATGCATTTATTCTGCTTTCGTGCGACTTCAGTGCCATGTCCAGGTTGCGTATTTGTTTCCGTGTTAATTGGGAGGCAAGTACTGCCTCGAATTAGGCACTGGTTTGTAGCGCGAATGCACTTTATAAATCGTGTTGAATTCGAGGCACGTGTGCTCCAAATGCACACGGTTTAGCAACACAAACTGTTCCTGCTAATGCGTGTTAAATTCAAGGCAATTAATTATTGAATATGGAACATATATAGCCATGAAGTGCGCAAAAAACACACGAAGATAAATTATAATAATTAGAAATACAGTTAAATAAATATAATTCAAAAAACTTATTGCTAATGTTTTAATCCTAAAAAAACATTAGTAATACACACAAAAGAACTGTTATACAAAAAACTTATCAAACTTACGTTGTAAATTGTTGCAAATGATGTTTAAATACTAGAAAAAGAAATTAAGATCAGTAAAATGTATGTTCCTAGGAGTCTTCTTAGTATTATACCTCCATACAAATGTGACAGTGACAGACGAAATGTGAGCGAAATGAAATAGCGCGCGAACTTCGTGGCTATATTATATGTTCCATATTCAATAATTAATTACATCGAATTGAACACGTATTAGCAGGAACTGTTTGTGTTGTTAAACCGTGTGCATTTGGAGGACACGTGCCTCGAATTCATCACGAGTTTTTAAGACAGTGCATTAGCGCTACAAACCAGTGCCTTATTCGAGGCAGTACTTGCCTCCTAATTAACACGGAAACGTAAATACGCGTCCAGGTTACTTTTGCTTTCGTCAAATATAGCGTTATGAATGTTAAATTTGGTTACTACATAAATCGATAAATATAATTTGTCACATTGAACCGTTTTGTGAGGCATACGTCGCCCTTGAGATTTATACAGCTCGCTACTACTGATAAAAGGTTGGTAGGTAATGTTACAAGAATGGGTACCACTCGAGTAACTTTTCAGTAAGTATTGAAGTTACAAAGGGCTTTGAAATATTTCGACGTAAGTACCTATAAGGTACGATTGTTCTTATTGTTCGCGTGGTAGCGAGTAGGTACAAGATGACGATGTCTATTTAATTGGCTACAGTGACATTTCGATCAATTTAACACAGTAACAAAGAAGAGAAGAGACCCGCCGTGTTTGCGCTAGGATGGTTCTAGAACGTTCATTAAATGCGGGCCCATGAGCCAGTCAGCCCCTGCCGTCCCTCCCTTTGTTGAGGCGAGCCAGCCAGCAATAGGTAGGACTCCCGAGTATCTATGTATATTATTATGTACCTACCTAAATATTCTTTGTTGAACCCAGTCGATCTCGCTCTCATTCTGCTGTCCTTTGATCCAGCGAGATTACACAAGACCTTTGTGGGGGTAAAAGGCGTATAATAATATGACAGATGTGTAGTGCACGGAGAAAAATTTCAATATTCTCTTTTTTTGTATAAATACTTACCTTTATAATCGCAATATAAAAGTACCGTTTTAAACCGGCCCGAAAATGATACATTCCAAAACGTGATTAATATTTTTGTATGAACAATTACTCTGTTTCTGATAATTCAATAGATCTGTCTGTATTAATTTGCACATTGTTTTTCATAAGTGCTTTATGTATCAATTGTATTTTCTTCTCTTGTTTTTGTTATGTTTTATTGTTATTTTTACTCTTGAGACATGTAACGTTCAATATTGGATGAAATGTCTTTAAATAAATGAAAAAAAAATTGATTCTATTTATTTTTTTTGTTGATTGCTTTCTAATTGAGTTACTTTTTTTTCATTACTTACTACGAGTATTATTCTTATTTTTTTTTCAATATTACAATGGACTTTATTATTATTAAATATTGAAATTGTCTGTCTTAAAACAGGAATTACTCCTAATTTACGGCTTGAAAGCCTTGGTATGTTAAAGTTAATAATTTTCAGGTCTGTACAGTCAATATTTGAGTTTTTATTTCATAGAGGTAAATTAAGTCTGATGTGCATTGTCTTGTCTGTAAAGTCTGCAATTCAAGTTTGTACCGAGTTATTAAATTGTAAATAATACAAGTGATTTTTAACCAAATATCTTGATCTTTTAGCCGAGAAGGGGGGAGATTTGCACGTAAACCAACGAAGTTAAAATATACAAATTTGCACTCTGTGCAACCGGAAGCTCGTTCAAGATGTTTAGCGAAAATTAAACAACTTAATCAGTCCCATATTTCATAGTTTGGCACACAATTACATAATCGATTAATGAATTTTATAGGTGGCAGAGTCCATTTCTATTGCAATATACATATAAGTATAACTCAAAACATGTACCTACTTACATATAAGTACTCAAAATAAAAATAAAAAAACAGTTGTAACGATTGTCAATTTCAATGAAAAGAGATTGAGACATTATGTCTAGACTCGCATTACTGATTAATCAAATCCATCAAATGTAATGAATTCATAGTTAGGTATATTTCTGTTAGTTGTTCGTTCATTAATCTTTATACTGACTTGGTATTAGGGAATATCATTCCGTAACGAAGAATTATTGATACCATTACAATAAATTATGACTTCATTTAAAAAATTCATTCACAAATACAAATATGTACGTATTCAGTGCCGTTTCCAATGAAGAGAGGTCTTAAGCTATTTATACCACTTAGGTACAAGGCCCTTACCTATATTTTTTTACAAAAAGTAAAAAAAAAATCATGGCATACCTGCCAAGATTTCAAAAACTTCTTCGAATATAGACGAGTACATCTATCTACAGATATAATACTGTCGATAGTGATAGTATGTATAATAGAAGAATACGTACCAAACTATAAACATTTAATAAAACACAAATTTGTAAGTATTTTAAATATTTTGTTTTCTATATAAAACATGTAGGTATATATGTCAGGATAGGATAGTATGGAGGTCAGTCTGTTTTTCCTACCCAGAATATGAAAACAGCATGATGGTATGTATGTATGTAAGTTGGAGTATAAGTGCCTAACTATTGAGTCCCCGTTGATATTGTGTGGTATATACTGCCTTACAAATTGTATGAAACGATGTCGCCACTAACTTCAATTTTTATAAAAAAAAAATGAGAAGTAGGTACTTCTACAATGTTTACATTTTCTATAGAAAATTAAATTACCTAGTTGGGATGTTTCGGATTTTTTCAATATTTTGAAAAACTTAGGAAATATAGGCAAATAAACACATAAATTTAACATAAAAAAATTTTTTCTTAGTAAAAAAATGTTCTGGAACTTCAAAATCTCAAATCATTTTTTGAAATTTGAAGATTGGAAACCAAAGAATAAGGAGAGGAAGAAGAAATCAGATATAATGTATAATCAGATAGATATTTTTGTTTTAGCCATTTTTGAATATGTTTATTGAGATAGTCGACGTATATCAGGACTTAGACTATTCCCATATAGCCTTGCTGATTGTACTTAAAAAGAAGAGCTAAAATTTTTAGTACTATGAATTGGAATAGATAGTAAAGTACGTTCAGCAGTTCGGAGTAGACGTCCGTGGCTTGAAATATAAGTGAATTTATCTTTGATATATAATTGATACGATTTTTTATGTACGTTCAGAGATAATTATTTACCACCTTACCACGTTATCCGATTCCTTGCTTCTTTTTTTCATTAGAGAGAAGGTATTTCATCTTATTTGAATTTGGTCAAGATCCGATTATGGAATCCATAAGAAAATCATCAAAACTCTTTAACTTACAAAGGCGACGCGTCTGCAATTTGTACGACATGCATGTATTACGGATTGCGTATATGCAGGCGAATAATTCTTAATGGGTCGGATTTTTATTTATTTATTTATTTAATGTTGCTTCTCGGGCAACTAACAGGTACTATGTCAAATATTTATTTAACACGCACCCAATAATAAGTTGCCACATTCTGGAGACTTACGATATTAATCGTCTCACAGATCCAGAATGAAAACACAATTAAAAACTGTGTCTCCATCGGGAATCGAACCCAGGACTTTTGGATCGGCAGTTAGATACCGAACCAACAGAGCCACGAAGCCGACAAATTATGTTACCATTGTTTAATAAATTCATGTTTATCTTATTTTATGAACATGTTTCAATATGAAATTATTTTTGGGTTTTATTAAAAATATTACATTGCAATGTCCAATTTATTGTTTTCAAATGCAATTAAATGTCATAAATAATAGGGAAATAATAATAATAATAAGATAAATAGGGAAAATCTGTGCTGATTCCATTAAATACAAGTAATTTTCCTACATTTTAAAGAACAGTGGCAAATATAATATTATCTATGTTATTCACATTATTTATTGAAATTATTTTCAAAAACATGGTGGAAATTCATAATTATGTAGGTAGGTAATAGAGAAATATTGGAAAATTATTACTTGAAATTATTAACACAAAAAAAATGTTTCTACCAATTCATATTAATTATATAAGTTTATAACTGTTTATAATTAATATGAATAGGTAGAAATTAATATTTTATTTTTATTGTACGTCACTACCTATATATTTTGTAAATTTATACATTTTTTTGATATTTTTTTGTTGTATATACCTACATATTTATTACTATGTTTGTATGTATTTTGTTTCTCGGTTCATGAACATATGTTTTAATAATTTGTAATTGTGTATGTAAAAGCCATATGATACAAAAGTCGTGCTCAAGTTAATGACAATACAAATTAAAAATACGGTTTCATGTAAATAAATAAATAACTCGTCGGCATTCGTAGCTCAGTTGGTTAGATATCTTACTGCTGAGACAAAGGTCCCGGGTTCGATTCCCGGTGGAGACACAGTTTTTAATTGTTCAGTCTGGATCTGTGAGACTATATTAATCGTAAGTCTCCAGAATGTGGCAACTTGTTATTGGGTGCGTGTTAAAATAATGTTTGACATAGTACCTGTTAGTTGCCCGGGAAGCTATACAAAATAAAAATAAAATAAAATAAAAATAAATAAGAAAATTACCGACAAAACTCAGATTTAAAAATAAGTGGGTTGTAGCCAACACTGAACTCTCCACACCATAGTAAGTGTTCATTTTTTTGTTCTTGAAAGGTTGACATTTTTTAAATGCATTTTTATGAAGAACATTAATATTAGATTCTTAAACAAATACACAAAAACATTGTCACGAAACTCATAGTATACACTTTATACATGATACCTGTTGAGAAATTTTAAGTAAAATTGTATTACTAGCAAAATGAGCACGTATCAGAGAGTGTATCAATGTTGATGAGGCGATGTAGGTATTTATCCAACTGTCGATTTGTTCAGGAGAACTTTGTTCTCTTAACATATCGACAATGTATCAAGCCAGAATACGCGAGAATTGTAATCAGAGGTCTACTTTTTTCACGGCTTTTCCAACTTTGAAGTCAAAAAACACCAACTTAGAGGCTTCGCAGCATATATGTTCCATACACAGATTTACTCAGAATTCGGAGTAGAACATTTCGTGTGTCTCTGTGTGTGTGTGTCTGTGTGTGTGTCCGTCCCCCCTTATAACTTTTGATCCGCTCAATTTACAGAGCCTAAAATTTCAGAATATATAAACAGTTACAGGCCTACAAAACTTTTATACTCGGAATTTCGATGTTTTGTTTCAGTCAGGGGTTATCAACTTTTGAATTTTTATTTTATTTTTCCATATATCTCAGAAACCATAAAAGCTAGAACGCTGAAAATTGGTACAAACATAGACAAATACATAATCTCAAATTAGTTTTTTCAAAAAAATTCCAGAGTTTCTCAAACATTTTTTATTAAGAAAAGTATTTTTTTTATGATAAATTTATGAGTTTAACTGCCTATTTTTCCAAAACTTTTACAATTATCGAAAAAAGCCGAAACACCCCAACTAGATAATTTAATTTTCTATAAAAAATATCAGCATTGTAGTAGAAGATCTCAATTTTTTTTAACAATTTTTTTAAAAATTGAATTTAGTGACGACATTGCTTCATACATTTTGTATGGCAGTCGCCTATACACAATATGTAAGAAGAATTAATAGTTTGATACTTCATCTCCAAACATACATACATACCATCATGCTATTTTCATATTCTGGGTAGGAAAAAAGGACCTTCCTCCATACTATCCTATCTTGACATACATACCTACATATGTTGTATAGAAAACAAAATATCTGACAATATTCAATAATTTGTATTTATGGGTTTATAGTTTGGTACATATTATTCAACTATACATACTATCGCTATCGACAGTTGGATCTCATGTGTTACATGCAACTAGTTTATTTATATAATTTATGTACATGTGTACTAAGGCAGGTTTATTGCCATAAGGCAATTTCTTCCAACCAACCCGAGCAACGTGAAGTCTCTTAGTTAAATTGGTACAATACTACATAATTTAGTGAGAAATAAATTGATAAAAAATAACATAAAAGAGTAAGAAATATAACAAAAATACAAAGAGAAAAAAAAATGAAAGGTATGTGTCAAGATAGAAGAATGCGGTGTTAGGTTGTCACTGCCTACCCCTTGAGGAAGATAGAAGTGGAGAGTACAAAATACACTTGTCTATAGAGACACATACAATATCAATATGAAGTTGATCACTCAATTTTCCCTTACAGAAGCTATTTTACTTCTGTTATATACATTTTTCATACAAATATGAAATTTATTTCACATTGATATGGCAAACCATTGATTTTTTTCTTTAAATTTAGACAATCCTTGAATGCATTTTGATGGGTGTTTTTTTTTGTTTCAAATTTTCAAATAATATAAAAATACCTCGATTTTCCAGACCGTGAGAGCATTATGAAAATTTTGATAGATGTACCTACCTAATGATAGAGAAGAAATTAACGGATATCTATGGAAAACTAATCAGCTCTAGGTATAATATGCACTTTCAGGGCCGGATAAATCATAGAACAATCAGGAACAAGAAGTCAGGGCGGATGTCTTAAAAAGGGCGCTTAAAATTCTAAAATGTTTAACATTAAATCAAAAATCCGCGGTTATGGCGCTCGGTTCTCTTTGCGTACCCGGATAGAGGCTCGGCATGATGGTGTTTATGTAAAAAATCCCGCTTATTATGATTCATCATTTTAAACCCGATGTAATTTTACATAATTTAAATTGTTCTACATTTAAAATTAAAAAAAAAAATTGGGGGGGGGGGGCGGATTCAAATATATAGCTACGGGCGCAAAAACACGTTTATCCGGCCCTGTGCACTTTACACATATGATGTTAATATGAAGTCGATCGGACTTATAGTTTGGGTTGTAGAAAGGATACTAAAAGGATAATCCGTACGCCATTCGCCGTACGCCATACATACAAACACATCACGATGAAACTTACAGTGATACCCGTGGAGAAATTTATACCATCTCTACATGATACCCGTTGAAAAATTGATGTAAAAATACGCTTAAAAATTGTGAAATCACGACTCTCCTCTATTCCATAGCGTGGAGAGTAAAAAATAACTTTTTCTAATCACAGTAAGGAAACAAAGTTTAAGGAAAATTAAGCACCTACCCACAATTCGGAATATTCAAATAATTCGGAACATTTTCAATAGAAGGAACATTCATTTGTTTTTAGTTACTTGCAATTTTTCCCGAGTGTCAGACACGTTGTTAATTCGCCATTCATATTTTCAATAAAACTTTTACATTTCCCACTAAGTGTTGTGTACCATTTAAGAAGAATTGCGAAGCTCTGGTCGAGAAAAGCGGAAGGCAACATCCAGTGCGTCGCCGAGAACCTGGGTAAGTCGATCTCAGTTTCTGGTGATAAATTTCTCTTGTCCTATCCCAACCCGACCAATTCTTTCAAAATATACAGTCCACTTAAGCGAGTTGGGCAGTATCGTCCAGAGCCAATATTACTAATTTTCATTTCACCAGGGACACAACATTACCTATTTAGTAATAATCACAGAGTAAGATATACTTACAGAGCTGACATAAGCTACGACTTCGGGCCAGGCAATTGGCATGCAAAGTGAGATATAGTACGGGTGTATCCCAAACACATTTAATGTTTAAATAATACACTGTAATCTAAAATATTTCTAAAGTCTGAATCAAATCAAATCAACTTCACGAGTAGCCTTGCTGTGTTATTGATAAACCAACATAGTATAATAAAATTAAATACATAGATGCTGAATAATATCATCCAACTGTCGATTCGTTCATGAGAATGAAATTCTATTGTAGGAAGAGGCAGTTTAAATCCAAGATGCGTGAACGAAGTAACATTTTGTATAGAGTAGTGGACTTTTTGCATGCTAAAAAGACCAACTTAGAGGCTTCGCAGCATATATGTTCCCGTACATGGATTTACTCAGAATTCGGATTTTAGAACATTTGTGTGTGTGTGTGTGTGTGTGTGTGTGTGTGTGTGTGTGTGTGTATATTTTTTTAACAATTTTTATAAAAATTAAATTTATTGACGACATTGCTTAAAATACAATTTTTATGGCAGTATTTGTATGACACAATAACTAAGAAGACTTCATTGTTTGATACTTAATCTCCAAACACACATACATACCATCATGCTGTTTTCATATTCTGGGTAGGATCAAAGGACTGACCTCCATACTATCCTATCTTGACATACATACCTAGGTACATGTGTTGTATAGAAAACCAAATATCTTAAAATATTAAATAATTTGTATTTAGGGGTTTATAGTTTGGTACTTATTCTTCAACTATACATATTATCGCTATCGACAGTTGGATCTCATGTGTTACATGCAACTATTATAATAATGTGTGTATAATTTTTCACCGTGACGGGCTGCAAAGAAAAAACAAATATTAAGTATACAACATGTTGATGTTGATACATCAATAATAATTCATGGCGCTATCAGCAATAATAATGCTTCCAGCGACATGATCATTTCATTAAAACCGAAACCAGATTTTCATTTATGCAAAACAATAAATACTATTATGACTGGATCTCCCCCTCAATATTTTGTACCTATGCATGTAATGTAGATAGGTACCTATTACTATATTTATGGTAGATAGGTAGGTAGGTACCTACTCGTAGTTATGCACCCTTTCAGGTTGAAACGTTCGAGTCCCCATTCATATTAATAGATCATATTTAATGGTCTCGCTAAATTCAAAAACACGTTTATTAATAACATGGGGCTGGTTGATGGATACCAGGGACGGACAAATCCATGGGTTTGCTTTAAACAAATAACGGCACAGACGACTTAAACTTAGATAAAAAGGGTTAGCACGCTGGATTAGTAATCCAGAGGTCACAAGTTCGAATCTTGCCTTGGCCAATTTCGTTCACCCATAAGCACACGCATTTATACTTAAGACTACAGTGGCGTGCCACGGGTCCTTCAGCTGGGTATGCCTAACAAATATTATATACTCTGTTTAGTCTGCCTCCATATCATTCCGCCTACAATTTATTTTTGTCCAACTCGGTCTACGTGGCTCAGTTGGTTTGGTATCTGACTGCTGATCCAAGGGTTCTGGGTTCGATTCCCGGTGGAGACACAGTTTTCAATTGTGTTTTCAGTCTGGATCTGTGAGACGATAAATATCGTAAGTCTCCAGAATGTGGCAACTTGTTATTGGGTGCGTGTTAAATAATTATTTGTCATAGCACCTGTTAGTTGCCCGAGAAGCTACATGAAATAAAATAAAATAAAATGCAATAAAACTCCTGTTTTATACTAAGCACATAACACGATTTACTCGCGTTGTAAGAAGGTAGGAGCAAATAATAAAAATTGCATAGTAGGTATGTATTGTAAATATTTAAATTCTTTTAATGAACGCGTATTTTTCGATAATATTTTAAATGCCGTAAATATTCTTATACTAGAATAATATTTATGAAATACCCATAGAATGGATGGGTGGATGGCAGAGCGGTTAGCGCGCTGGGTTAGTAATCCAGTGGTCGCGAGTTCGAATCCTGCCTCGACCGATCTCGTTCACCTATAGGACAAGCATTTATGCTTAGTTTAGGGAACGTAGGAAGATGTATATGTACTTGTTTAACAAGGACATATTCATTTAAAAAAAAAAAATTATAATTATAATTATAATTTTATGGAAATACCTTACAAATTATACATATTGTTATTTAAAAATTTCCTTGCTTTTTTAGAACGAAATTGAATTTTTAAACAATTTTGAATAACCTCGATTTTTGTATAAATATCAAATGCAAAAATATTATAATGTTTTAAATAGGTTATGAAATTTAATTAGAAACAATAATTATCATTGTCCTTTTTATTTCCCGACATTTTCATGTTAAACTCGGTATGATTCAAATAAAAACAACTATTTATGCTAACATCAAACCTTTTGACGCTAAATGGCAGTAACATAATCTAACGATCACTTTTGTAACTACCATGTTGAACCAAAACCAAACCAAACCATCAGAATATTCTTGCACTCATACAAAATGTTAAGTAAGTTGCTCTCTACAAGCCAGGCATAAAGTTTACTTCATAAAATACACAGATAAACTAACACAAACAAACACAACTTTGTTTCTTTTATACTGCTATGAATAGTAACGACAAAAATAAAAAAGAATCACAGTTGGCAGAGAAAAAAATCGTAGATGATGACATGTTCTGGCATTTTACGTCTGCAATCAAAGCTGTCAGTGTTGCAAACAAAAAAAAAACATTACGGGCAAATTAAGCCACAATTTTTTCAATTTTAAGAATTTCGTATCTTTCTTAAAATTTTCGCTATGAAAAAACTATTTAATCATTCTTGACATACGTTCTACAACTTGCTTATATTAAAAAAATACAAGTTAATAGTTTATTTTATTTTGTTTGGTTTTGGATTACGATAGTCATGCCGGGTATAAAGGCATGTATGGCTCGCACGCCACTGCAAAGTGGCTGTAGTTGGCTAAATAGTAAATTTTGAAAATCTTTTCCCAAGAACACTCAAAGGACACATCTTAAAAAATAAAGAATAGTTTATTATAACAATTTTATTCTATTGGATGAGTTTTTATGAAATTTGAATTTGTTTTATAGGTACCTACTATTCTTGAAAAATTTGTTAGAAGTAAACCCTTTTTTAATTGTAACTACTATAGGCCTACGAATTAGTTTTTGACATAATCTACCGACTGAGTTATACATTTTTAATTACTAGGTATTATTGCTTTTAAAAAAACCCTAAATTTTATATTTTCTTTACGAAAAAATATTGTATATCTCAGATTTTTGATATACAATATTTTTTACTGTTTCATACTTAGTGTTCATATTTGTCCAAGACATACAAGGACTGCGCCAAGAAACATTTTTTTCTATTTTGGCTTATTTATCTACTTGAACAAATCTGTATGTAAATTGAATATTTTGCATACCTTTATTAATGGGCCAGTGAAAACTCCGCGCTTTATCATGTATGAAAAATATAAATGGATGAATTTGTGATATCAAAGAATAGGTGCTACTCTGCACCAAAATAATAATGTAATGAAAATGTAAAATATATTAATTTGATGACCAGAATACCTACCTACTTTTTAAATAATCATAAATAAAGAGTTTTTAAAGATATTCTGTTTTATACTCTCCACACTATGGAATAGTGGAGAGTCATGATTTCACAATCTCTGACACTTTCACCTCATTTATAAGGACTGTTGCTTTCATTGTTTACAAATAGATCAATATCTTAACAGATGGCGTTAAAAAAAGGTTTCTTCGTTAGGTACTTCATAGATGGCATCAGTAATAATGTCCAATTTTCAGGTGATCTGTTACTCATTATTCAAATATACCTATAAAACTTTCAAAAATTGCATTCATAAGGGAACTCAATAAGAAGGCATAAATGGCAAACGTTGCGCAAGCGCATAAAGTGATCACGTATACCAGCCGAAGATAAGTTGCAGGTGCCTTGAGTTCCTGGTTCTTCTATAATATTCCAACTTCGTCTCTATTGAGATGTTAAAAAGTTTGTCAAAAAAAATATTAATGCAACATTGTTTGTTTTTTTAAATAGTGTAGACTGTTTATGTAACTCTCTATCAACCAATAAATACATATATAAATTATCTTTTTCTTTATCTTCTCGGGTAACCAACAGATACTTCTTCTTCATTTTAGCTATTGTGGAATTCCACCCACCCAATCATAAGGATTATTACAGTTAGCAGAGGCGTGCCTAGAGCCTCCAGACTACGCAAACCCTGAAAGGTAATTGGGAAACGTCGAATATTAAAAGTTATTTAGCATCAGTTCTTCATTGTTCATTTCTAAAAACGCAGGTAGCCAGTTCGGTGGTCACAATTATTTTTTTCAGTGTACCTATAATGTAAGTCGCTGTATATTAAAACCTAACCAACGAATTCTAACCAACATTTTGGTTAGAATAGGTTGGTTGAAAAATAAGAATTATAAAGGTATTTGTAATGAGAAAGTAAACGTCAATTTTGTTCAAATTAACTATAAACAATATCTTTTAGCGTAGTTTTTAAACATGTATTTTTTTAACCTTACATAAAAATTATCATAATATGTGCCTTTAAAATAAATAAGAATTATATCATATGGAGTTTCTTTGTAATGAGAAAATATTTTATACTTGTGAACTGATACCTCTTCACATTTTAAATGTTTGTGTATCTAAATACTTGAATATTAATGAAGTACCTACAAAGAGCATTACAAAAATCAATATCTACCAAACACTTTTGGGATACAATAATACCCGAAAAATTGACTCGCACCCAAGAGTCCGTCACGACCAAGTGGACTCACTGGAAAGTAAGGTGGGCGGAGGAGTCTTTTCGGAGCAATTAAATATTAACATTTCTTTCAGGTTGCCGGACCACTGTAGTGTTTTTCAAGCAGAGATCTTGGCAATCCAGGAAGCAGTAGAATGGATACAAGGCAATGCAGTATCAAACAGCATTGTCCGTATTCTCACAGACAGCCAAGCGGCTATTAAAGGCGTAAGTACTACTTCTGGAGTGGCCCTGAACTGCCGCAACATCTTAAATGGGGCAGCGGATAGGTTCAATCTACAAATCATGTGGGTGCCGGGTCACAGTAATATAGCGGGGAATTGTAGGGCAGACGAACTTGCCAGAGCAGGTACCCTGTTATCTCTAGACAATATCAAACACAGACCTGGAGTCCCCATGGCAACATGTAAACTCCGGGTCAGTGAGAAAATTATTGCTTGTGCTGACCAAAGGTGGTCTGAGGAGAGCACATGCTCCATTGCCAGACAAACATGGCCAAAATACGATCTCAGAAGAACCAGAGAAATACTCTCGTTCAGAATAGACTCACTCGCCAGAGTCATATCAGTATTAACGGGACACTGGGTTATAGGAAAGCATGCCAGAAGGCTAGGGCTGGAGGCATACGATTACTGCAGAGCATGCCAAGACGAGGAGGAGGAGGAGACGGTGGTCCACTTCCTCTGTCACTGTCCTGCTCTCTCTAGAATTAGGAGAAGCTCCTTGGGAAGTTTCTTCTATGATGATTTAATTGACATAGCGTCGGCCGACATTGCAGACATTATGACATTCATTTGCCGCTCAGGCTGGTTCAAGGGGGATGAGTGAGTGGGAGGACAGCCCCAATGTGGTATCACAAAGGGCCAATCGGCCTAAGTGTGTTCTCCTCAAGAACTGCCACCCGCAAAAAAAAAAAAAAAAAAAAAAAAAAAAAAAAAAAAAAAAAAAAAAAAAAAAAAAAAAAAAAAAAAAAAAAAAAAAAAAAAAAAAAAATACTTGAATATTAATGAAGTACCTACAAAGAGCATTACAAAAATCAATATCTACCAAACACTTTTGGGATACAATAATACCCGAAAAATTGACTCGCACCCAAGAGTCCGTCACGACCAAGTGGACTCACAACTCATAACCATGGCAAGTGCCCATCGTACCGCACAAGTGTATCACACCCAAGTTTCCGACGCGACCAAGTGGACTCACAAGCAAGAGGGCTTGAACCCAAGTATCCTTCGCACCCAAGTGTACCGCCCCCAAGTTTCTGATGCGACCAAGTGGACTCACAACCAAGGGGGCTCGTACGCAAGTGTCCATCGCCCCAAGTGTCCGACGCGATCAAGTGAACTCACAACCAAGAGGGCCCGCACCCAAGTGTCCTTCGCACCCAAGTGTATCGCACCCAATTTTCCGTCGCAATCAAGTTTACTCAAAACCAACACGGCACGCATCCAAGTAGCCGCTTCCAAGTGTCCCATTCCGATTGGTTCATACGCTACCTACAATCGCGCCAGGCACAAAGAGATCTGGTGGCGCTAAATCCTGAAAGGTATAATTTTTATTTGAGGAATGAATTTCTTAGAACTTAGGACGCGGGCACAGAAAGCAAATGCTTCTAGTCATGACTGTAGGTATATTTGGATATTCACCACTCTATGTGCCTACACAGTACACATATTTTATACATAGGTAAATGTATGTTTGGGAGGGGTCCGGTGTATATCGATTTTGATTCAGATATTGAAAACTGCAGATTCGAACATGAATATTTACCTACGTATTATAAAAATATATCTCAAAGCTACATGAATTTGATTACGTACATCTCAATAGAGACATATAGGATTTTTTTAATAGATTTATTGATCTTTTTCAACTTATATCCAGAAGAACACAAAATTATTCCTGGATCGTGCAAAGAGGAAACCGATTGCAGAGACATGGCTTAGGAGAGCTGACCCCAACAGTCGGCACAAGATATCAAGGGGGAAGAAGAAGAATTACTACAGGACCTGGAACGTAGGTGTCCAGTTCTTCTTACATCTCTTTGATGGTCTTCCCGGAAGTCGGCATTCCTCTGGTATCTCGCGAATATAAACCTTTGGCAGCCTTTCTGGATTCATCCCTTATAGTTTTTAACGAACATAATATGTAAAAAAAAAATTGAATCATAACATTACATTAACATAAAATTAAGAAGAATCGAATAAAACTCATGGTCTTCGTCGTCTACTTCGGACCATAAATAGTGTGCTAAGTTCTCGCACTTATGACATGACATCTATAGCCATCATTCTATAACTTTAAGTTCACCAAAATCCAGACATTCTGTATTATATTATTTATCATCAGAAGAAGAAACATGTTCGATCCTTTTATGGCTGCTTTCGTTTCGTTTTGCTTTTTGCGACATTAATATTTTTATTTCCACGCTTGTTCTTGAGAGCATTCTTCTGGTTGCACCTCCTAATTCCTTCTTATATACACAATATTGTGCACACATATACCTAATTTTAATAATCTTTTATTTAATAATTTTGTTTTTAATATTTCTTTTAGTACCTATAGTTTATGTTAATGAACAATTAATTAATTGATTAATGAACAGTGCTGTGCAAACAATTTGTTATTGTATTCCTGACGTGATTTACATAACAAACCTACGAACAAACGATAAAAAAATAAATATGCTAATGATATTTGATACTTTCTTCGCCATAAATTCTCTATATAAACATTAAAATTTTCCTCCACTTCATTGTAAAATAACCCTTGCACAATTACTTCTCCTAACCGTTGCTTGACGATGCTGATGTTAGCTATACTTGGATAAAAATGAGGAGCATTTCAATAAAATTGAACGCATTCAAATTGTTTGCAACCGTTTTATCTTTAAACTAAAAAATATTGATAACATTTCTCATTACCGTAATCTTCTTCATTGGCCCAGGATACATCATCGACTTAATATACCTATAGGTACATATCTTGTGATTGTTATACAATATCCTTTCTAATCTAAACTTACCTCAGTAGGTATATGCGAAGTTACAGGGAGGACAAGAGCTGCGACTGCGAGGAGGTGTAGAGTGATTCTCACTTATTACAATGCCCGCTGATGCAAAATGCATGTAATATTATGAATGATCTACTGATGGCAAATAACAAGGCGATATATGTCGCTGCATACTGGAGTGGCAAGGCCTAGAGTCCGGAGCCGATAAGTACCTACATAAGTAAGTAGGTAAGTATAATTTATAAACACTGTTTATTCGAGCAATATTTTTTTTAACACGCTGTTTATACGAGGAATTTGATTTCAAAATGAAATAGGTATTTGAGTTTGTATGTCCTCTTGTATACCTATGTATTGTTAAATAATGCATGTTGATATAATGATTGACAAGGAGTAGTGCTGGTGGACGGGACTAACGATTTGTCTCCGATATCCGGTACATGTGGCCCGCCCAAGGGCGTGGCTCGATCCAATCAATACCTTCACTAATCGAAAAACTTTGACCCTGCTATACCTTTAAGCGTTTTATATTACCTACCTAACTTTTGAAAAAATTCAATACTAAAATATGTATATTCATACTATTTATTTATTTATTTATAAAACGGATATAAAATACACATTATTTACAGATTATACATTGAAATCATACTTATGTATGACTCAACTTCAAAAAGAGAATTTCTCGTGTTTTGAAGTGACAAAAACATACAAACTAACTGAAACTATATAAATCTCAACCTAGGCATCATATACAAGGAACACACATAACATGTACATTGATATAAACACAGGGCCGAATCCACCATAGGTTCAAACGATGCAGTTGCGCAAGGCGCAAATAAATCTGGGGCGCCAAATATAACAAAAAATATTTAAAAAATACCAAAAATATATACCTAAAAATCCTGAAATAGAAAAAATATCACGGATGAATTTGAATTCAATTACTACTATAGAATAATGCATCCACTCTTTTCAATTGTCAGTCAAAAGTACAGTTCAGTTTAAAACCGACAGTCACGAAGGCGAATCCTCCAGGAGGCCAAGACCTGACCTGGCAAGTAGAGCCACGGATGATGGTGATAACGATGGTTTAATGTAGGTATAGGTACCATAAATTTAAAAATTCGAATTTTTGCAAGTATAATGAAATTACCTTACTATGAGTAGGTAGGTACCTACCTATAGGTATGAGTGGTGGTAAAGACGTTACCTCGCTAGGTTGATAATCTATTGGTCGCTAATGATGACCAAATGCAATTAGTGACGAGCAAATGTATAAGAACTCCCGGTCTTGGTCTTAATTTTAACATGAAATTTTGTTACTAGGTATTAATGAAAAAAAAATCAGTGTTCGCGCAATTACCTATACCTCTAGCTTTTTTCTTTTGATGGTGGTGTGTCACATTGTCAGCGGTCTGCCTGTTCTTCTGGCTTTTACTTGGATGTCCATCGCTCTGCGTATCATATTGCAATGTCTCCTTATAACGTGTCCATACCATCTCAATCTGCTCTAGCTTCCTCGGACATGGATGAACATTCCTCTTTCTGTCCATGACATTTCTGCTGTGTGGATGCTCTGTGGGTGGCTCTTCTTCAGAGTACAGCACTCACCAGCATAAGTCATGGCAGGTCTGATGACAGTTTTATAAACTTATCAGACCTGCCATGACTTATAAAAATAAAAATAAATATTTTGATGGGAATTCTACGCCAATAAAATATAAGTATATCTTTCTAATAATATTTAAAAAATGTATACCTACTGACACAAATTTTGGTATTTGGGATTCTAGAGGGGCAAAGCCTGGGGTTTTATCCTGGAGTGGAATCGAACCATAGCCACCGACTAGGTATCCATCAATCGCTCGCATGAGTCATATAGACACACAGGGCTAATATTGAATTTTTTAAGAGGTCACTCGACACCAAGGAAAAGTACTATTAAGCATAAAAAATTACAGTTAAAACTTAACATATTTCTTGTCAGATCAGTAACAGGGAAAGAAGAGAAGTGTGTCACTGAAAAAAAAAAGTTATGTTAAAATTAACTGAACTATAGTGACTACAAAACAATTCGTTTGGTGCTACTAAATATTTTGTGTGTTTAATCTTCTTCTTCTTTCGTGTCAGCAACGCATTGTTGCGTTGCTGTGGTGGAAGGATTGGCCAGAGAATTTCTGTTACCAGGGGGCACCGCGTGGAGGTTCCTTCCGTGCTCCCCTGTGTTTAACCTAAAGACCTTATATACTAAAGTATATAAGGTCTTTGGTTTAACCAAACAATACAGTCATAAACAGATAAACTTTTATTACTAATAACATAGGTTTGGCTAAAAACGCAGGTAGCCAGTTCAGTGGTCACAATTATTTATAACGAGTAAAGAGTTATAACGAGAAAATATATTATAAAACCAAATTACAAGACACTCCATTTCAGATAAAAAAAAATATGTCGTGTGGACATTTTTTTTAAACAAACTACAAAAAATTCTACAACAATTGGCCTATTTTTCAGCGTATAATCTTTGAAACAAAATGAGGTATATTTGAATTTACAGATAAATATACGGGGATATTAATTACAAAAATTCATTCGATCAATATACCCCGTATTTTAACACGGAAAGCATGACAAAAAATGGACTTCAAGAAATGATTTATTTATTTATTTATTTATACATCTTCTTGTACATAATATAAATAAATATAATTGTACACTGGCGGGCTTATTGCCATTAGGCAATTTCTTCCAACAAACCAGAGCAACCAACTTACTATTTAAATTATTTATATTTAAAACAAAATGAAAATTCAAAATTTCAGCGGATGAATTTTACTGTAGAGGATCCTAAGTGAAATAAATGTACAAATTATCATCAAATTATGAAGGGTACAATACTATTACGCCATTTTGTTGAAGATAAAATTTAAACAATAGCATAAAAAGAAGGATTGTTTCCCAACATCATATTGACATAAAATTAAGAAGAATCGAATAAAATTAATGAAATTCATCAATTTAGAAAAGTCATAATAATCCAGACTTGCCTCACTGGTGGGGGAAAGTGCATGAGAACATGGATGAATCACAACGCGTGTAAACAAGGATGGATTCTTGGTCTTTGTCGTCTACTTCGGACCATGAACCCATGAGCAGTGTGCTAAGATCTCGCACTTATGACATGACATGACATCTAGCCATCATTCTACTTGAGGTAAGTATAACTCACCACAATCCAGACATTCTGTATTATATTATTTATCATCAGAAGAAGGAACATGTCTCGATCCTTTTAATGGCTGCTTTCGTTTCGTTTTGCTTTTTGCGACATTAATATTTTTATTTCCACGCTTGTTCTTGAGAGCATTCTTCTGGTTGCACCTCCTAATTTCTCCTTATATGGAGATGAAGTGAGAATAGCAGTCTTCCCAGCTCATTGTCTGTATTTACTTTTCTCTGTTGTGTTGTTTTGGTATAGGAATAATTGTTTTGGACTGGATATGATGAAGGCTGATTCGTTAGGAAATTTGGTAGTTGATCTATATAACTTCTTTTATAACTTGTGAAAATATGAAAATTACAGCTGAATAAAGATATTCAACTGTGTAAAATAACAGTCCCAGAGCAGGCTTTTGCCTAGTGGGGCGTTATTAGTTAGTTTGTATATGTTGTAGGTACCTATTTGTTTTTGTGTTATAATGATAAATAAATAAATAAATAAATCCGGTAATTTATTCGTTAGTTGACCTGGTACTGGCATATGGGGTTATGGGATAGTATTAAATGGTTTGGTTCGCTTGGAGCTAGTCGGGTGATTTTGGCTCTACTTTTGGGGCCCCGTCTTGCATCCCTATCCAGTTATGCCCCATCTTCCCTCATGTAGATATGGTAGGTACCTACCTACTGCTTATTTTTTTAATTAAAAATAAATGAGTTAATAAAATTTCGTGAGACTCTTGGTCTTGCCTGGTCTTGGTCTAACAATGATTGATGCGGTCTTGGTCTTACTAGTCTCATCAGAACAAGACTGAGACTACAAGATTTTTGCTCATCATTAGTGGTCGAGAGTTCGAATCCTACCACGACCAATTTTGTTCCACAAGGATTTATGCTTAGTTTAGGGAATGTATGAGGATGTTTATGTAGGTAGGTACCTACCTACTTGTTACAAAAACATAAAATTCATTATTTAAAAAGAAAATTAAAAAATATACCACTGTTGGTAGCACGACGATATCGAATAAGAACAATATGAAAAAGACAAGAACAATAACTCAAAAAAACCGTGATTTGTTTCAGCGTGGGATAATATTAAATCACACGTGTGCTAGGTGAGTGACACGTCGAAAGGTGTAAGTATAGGTAGGTGGCCGTGTGCGAGAGTGAGAAAGAGGGGGTGTGTGGTAACGTGCGGAAGGGTAGCGCGCGGGAGGGTGGAATCCTGCGGCCCCGCCCCTCCCGTGGGCGTGGCTACCGGAAAGCGACAACGAGCCGAGCGGCCGCATCCCCTTCGTGCCCCCGGCCGCCAACGCGACCCGAGCGGGAGGAGATGACGCTCGCCGCCGTGGCGATGAGATCTGCCGCCCGCTCTGGAGGGTTGGATGTTCACTCCACCCACACCGATTACTATCCGAACCGATCGGATGAGACTAACATCACCACGCGCGCAAAGGAAACCATATTTGGTTGGTCTAATACAATTACATATCCACTCATTTATGTACTTGCGGTCAACTTTGACTTTAACAAACATGGTACTTGATACGCGTACAACACACGATGTGCGTTTCGCAAGCAAAGTGTAATAAAATATTCAATATGTTTGTCTTAATTAATAATAATCAACAAAATAAAATCGTCAAATAGGTAGATTACTTTAATTAAATCCAAATAAAATCAGTATATTTTTTTACATTCACTATGGGGTGCAAGTGATAAACAAATATTTTCTTACTTGACATTCATTTTGTTTTTATTTATATTGGATTTTAGAGAACATTTTTTTTTTCATTTCACTTTACCTAAATAATAATATATAAGAATGTGCAACCAAATGTTAAATTCTATCACGGTATGTAAACATAATTAAAATAGGTTATGTCAGTGTGTTGACTTTGAAACTGTCTGCGCATCAATATAACATCATGATTAATATAGTGTGTCGAAATATTTAACACCAACAAAGCAAATTTAATTCAATAACATCTAAGTAAAAGAAATAAATATAACTATATATTAGGGGTTTTGTGGACGTGAAGTGTCATTTGTGAATAACATATCTATTTGACTAGTGATAGTGGCAAAGTCAAAACGAAGGAAAATCATTGATATTGGTGAGTTTTTAAATTACCTATTTTTTTTTTAATTTAAAACCTCTGTGCGATATCGGCAAAAGAAACAGATTGGACTAGATGGAAAAGATTGAAGGGAGTGGACTTACTGTGCCAGCTGTCTTCTTACTTTTCTCTGTCGCGTAGTTTTTCTTTCTTCTCGTCACTGGTTCAACATATGATTCACCTTAATTGTCTGTAAATAGTACTTACGTGCGAATGCCGCGAATTATAGGTACCTATTATTTAGCGCACGGCGCGGCGCTTAGATAGTAGTTTGACATATTATTATATGTGCACAACACGAGTTGAGTATGAAGACTGAAAAATGTGGCTTATACTCCTGGCTATGGATATGGATGCTCCTGGCTAAGGTGGCTCGGGGACAGAGGCGAGAATATTGTTGCCACGTTCAAGGTACGGATGTAGGTATGATAGGGGTTTAGGTATGTCAGGAAGATGAGGATTGGTACAAATGGGAAGTATCTGTCATCTGCGCCAATAACCTCCTTTCACTGCATGAAAAATGGTGAATTTATTGCCAATTGGAAATTTATTCCAACTACCTATACATAGTGTTATCTTCAGCCCGGCCAAAGAAGCATGATTTGCGTGAGAAATGAGTTTGAATAAATTTATTCTCTGTTGGGCATCGAACCCGGGACGCACCAAAGCCAAAACGGCTTACCATTTATTCGGTCAGTTTTTGTTTTTTAAGCACACATTTTTGCAGCAGATAATCTAGAAAATATGGTGCCTATAAAACGTATCCAGTATTCGACTCTATCCATCTAATCATTTAAGAAAGGTCATATAGTATCATGATCGTTGTTCATGAAGATTTTGTGATCTCATTATCAGAAGATCATCATTGATTGAGTTAATTCTAGAGATCTTAATAATTTCTCTGATGACTTGCCTACCTAGGTAGACACACCAGTATAAGATATAGTTAAAAACAGGCCGTTGAAATTTCTTTTGTTTCCTCGTGTTGATTGTTCTTATTGCACCATCGTCAATGGCGCTACATCCCGATGTGGGCCTTGGCCTCCTTAAGAACCTGCCTCCATCCCACCCTGTCGACAGCAAGTCTCCTCCAATTTGTCTTTCCGATCGCTCTTATATCGTCCTCGATGTCGTCCAGCCATTTCATCCAAGGTATCCCTCTGCTTCTTCTTACTTCAGGGCAGGTATCCAATACTCTCTTTGGGACCCGGCTATCCTCCATTCTCACACACGTGTCCGAGCCAACGTAGACGTTGTATTTTGATGTATTCGACAACGTTTGGTTCGCCATACATTATTTCTAGCTCATGGTTAAACCGGATCCTCCAAGATCCTCCTTCACAGGTAGGGCTAAATATTTTGCGAAGTATTTTCCTTTCGAACACCAACAATGAATTTTCATCCTTTTTAATCAATGTCCAGCATTCTGATGCATATGTCCTTATTGCACCATGGTGTCGATATTTATAATCGAGAAGGTTTTTAGGAAGGCCTATAACCTACATACTCCATAGGATTGCGGAGGGTGGTGATGATATTAAAAAAATAATAATAAGAAATCTCAAATGTAAAAATAGTGGGTATTTATATTTTTATTTGCAAAAGTTTGTTTATAAAACTCAAGATTTTAAAGAAAAAATAACAAGTTTTTACTAAGAAATTTTATGTTTTTTTTCGAAATAAATAAATGAAATGAATCTTGTTCTTTAACTACATTAAAAAGGCGGTCTACTTCGTTCCGAAATTGGTCATCTACATATATATAATTATACTTTTGACTCTATAGTCGAAAGTAATTCCCAAAAAAAAAATTTTTCAAAATACTTAAATATTTCTTTGTCTACTTTTAGAGCCTATAATACATACCTATGTTGCACCATTTGAACTTTTGATCGATCCGGACTCTGTTGACCATAGTCTATTCTATTAATTTAATTTAAATACTATAGGGTTATGGCAACATTGGACTTTCCACTTTATACTAGTGTAGGTACGCTTTTTATCTTCTCTAAAACAAAAAGTTGACAATCTCTAAACATATATACCTATAGGTATCTAGGTGATTATTATTTAATACATTTTGAATACATATATATGATGATGTAGAGATCAGTGTCGATATTGTTTTTTAATCACAACCAAACTAGGCAAAACCTGCGTTATATAGCTATTTCATTCCCATACAAAAATATATAACATAAAATGCATTCAAAATTAATTTGATATTAACAATTACAAACCTAAGGCGACAGTTACACGTAAAGTATTTATTGTGATCCATCAATATATGTAATATTTATTGATGGACGTCAGTGATGGATTAATAAATTAATAATAAAATCCATAAATAAATATTGACATCCATCAATACACTAGACTACACGTTCAGTAAATACCACGATACATCAGTATTTATTGACGGATCACAGTAAATATTTTACGTGTAACTGTCGCCTAATACATAGATACATACATACAATATAAATAAGCATATAAAACAAAAAAAAAACTAAATCCTATTTTTTTCCGTGGGCAAAAAATCGTATGAAAAAAAATTATCTCAGTATGCCCTTCGTCACTCGTCAGCTTACAAAAAAGTGTAGGTTTTCTTGTTCATTAGTTGTGAAGTAATATCTATCTTAAACCTATTTCTATTCTGTATATGTAACTTTGAGAGCCACCGGAAACCAATTAAATACAGTCGGTGCTCTAAAAGCAAAGTGTGCCATTGTTGTTCTACTAAAAGGTAGATAAAAGTTCTTCCTCTTTATTAGCCTTCCCTCCAATGTTGGATGAAGACCTCTTCTAATGTTGTCCATTATTTGGTATATAGATTCTTATCTATCCATCATACACTGAAAAAATGTTATGACAACCGAATTGGCTACCTGCGTTTTAGCCAAACTTTCATCGTTAGGGTATTTGTGAGGATTGGGAGACATGTGGAGAGGATGAATGAGCAACTGCCCGCCAGAAGAGTCCCTCACCATAGACCAGAGGGTGTGAGGCGTAGGGGGAGACCCAAGTTGAGATGGATGACCAGGGGGACCCTGGACTCTTTGGGCGAGGTCAATTGGGGACAAGGAGCCGCTGACAGATCGGAATGGCGAAGACTTCTTTTGGAAGCCAGGTCCCACCTTGTGATGTGGAGCATGATGATGATGATTTATCAGTAATAAAGGTTTATCTATTTGTGACTGCACGGTTTGGTGGTGTGCACAAAGCATTTTGTTGCACAAAATCAAATATTTTTTAGTCCCAATAGTTCGGTTAATTTTTTTTTTAGGTATTTTTTTTAATAAGGCACAGCCACCAATAGAGGCGGATTTGTGCTGTACAATTTAGATCATAATATATTTACTGTTGAAAAGAAGAGTAAAAACAGAATTCCATTAGATCTCAGAGAAATAGGGGTTTACATTAAATGATTGCAAAAGGGAAGCATATGTACAAGCAATTAAAGAATTTACAATAAAACATTAAATGCGTCAGTCACCTTCTAATGGTCGAGTGAAAGGCTTCCTACAATCAGCTATATCTTTATACCGGTGGTGGAGATGAATTTAGCGATTTCTAATATTACATGTCGTGAGCCAATCGCCAACAGATGCTCCATATTAAAGGGTCTTTCTATTTTCACCACTTCTCCGTACATACCTCTATCCGAGACCAACGGGCAGGCAAAGAACACATGGTTCAGTGTCTCGAGATCCTGACCGCACTCGCAGTATGGGCTGTTAACAACTCCTATTCTGAATAGATGAGGGGCTATTGAGCAATGTCCGATCCGCATTCTACATATAGTTGAGACGACACATTTGTTCAACTGATAAGCTGTATACCAAGGCTTTCTTGGAATCGTAGGTTGAATATCTTTATAAAATCTGCCTTTGTTCGAAGTCGGAGAGTTCCATTCCTTCTCCCACTCGTTCAAAGTTCGAGACTTGAGCGATAGGATCACGTCGTCGAATGTAGGAAAGAAATTATTTAAATTTTCGCCCGACTCAATGGCGGATTTGGCCAACCTGTCCGCAATTTCGTTGCCCTCGATTCCTCGGTGTGAGGGAATCCAAGCAATCTTTATATCCTTACCTACGGAACTCAGATTGTAGAAATTTTTACGTATTTCACAGAGATTTATGTCATTAGGTCTTGTATTTAAATTAGAAGCGATTGCAGAGACACAGCTGAGTGAATCGGTAAAAATGATTGCCCTTTGAAGATTTAGACTGTGTGTGGAGTCGAGTGCTATTTTGATTGCCACACATTCCGCAGAGAATATAGAAGTTTGGAATGAAAGTTTATATTTGCTCTCAATTTTGAGACTAGGAATGAATACCCCGACTCCCAGAACAGAATCATTTGACATTTTAGAACCATCAGTAAATATGTGAATATGGGAGGGATAGGATGAAATAAAATCCTGGAAAATTGAACGGTTCTCAGAAGGGTTAAAAGAAGATTTGAGAATACCAATGTCTTTATGTATCTCTGGTATGTGGATAATTGCCTTGTAAGGGATATTGTAGTAAGGAGGAACAGTAGATTCTGGGGGAAGGTAGTGACATTGAGAGAAATATATATAACTCTTGCAAAGACATGGAATTTGTTTGCCCCTCCTTATATGTTCCTTCAGCAGAGACACAAGGATTTTTAATGGGTCTATTAGCAATTTGTTTGGGGTTGAAAATCTTCTAAGAAGGAAACTGTCTGATAGAAATTGTCTTCGGAGAATCAAAGGAGGGTCTACACTCTCCACTTGAAGGACATTTACAGGTGATGATCCCATAGCTCCGAGCACCATTCTAAGGGATTTTGATTGGACTACATCGAGTCTCTTTTGGAGATATTTGGGGAGAGGGTCGAGAATAAAACTTCCATAATCCAGATGGCTGCGGATTAAAGCATTGTACATGAGTTTCATTGTGGTCGGGTGACTTCCCCACCATACTAAAAAAAAATAATAAAATTTAATAAAATAGTAAAATATTAAAAATTTTCTCACATGAGGAAACCACAGTATCAATGTGTCGTTTTCATGAAAGCTTTGAGTCAAGGATCATACCTAGGAATCTGACCGATTTAACACAGGAGACTGTCATGCTGTCAATAGTTACAACGATATTTGGGAGCTTACGTTTTTTTGTAAATATAACAGTCTGACACTTGGAAGGGGCCAGATGCAGATTCAGTGAATTAAGTTTGCCATTTAAGTTCTGAAGATTCGTTATCAGGTTTTCTTTTGTAGTCTCTATATCTCTACTAAACGAGTATATTACGATATCGTCCGCATATTGTAGGATTTTACAATCTTTCGTAACAACGGTATGTATTTGTGCACATTAAAGATTAAAAAGTTAAAGATTAAGTTAAAGATTAATTTTAACATGAAATTTCGTAATTAACAAGAAAAAAATTAATGTAAATCTGCTATAGGATGTTCATTGCCCATTCTGAAAGTTAAATTTTTAGGTGAGACGAGACCTGCTTGCTGCTTCCGATTATAATTTTATTCACTCCTGTCGCTGGTATCCCCGTATTGCGGGATTTGCCGTGATGGTATGAATGAATGAATGAATGATCTTTAGATATGGGTATTTATGCAAATAATGTTTTTTTCCTTCTTCTTTCTGTTTTTATTTTAGTTATTATACTATTTTTTTAGGTGTAGCTCTTTATTTCTTTTCTTTTACAGTATTTTTTGTTTTTGATAATATTTTTTTTCTGTTCTGTAATGTTAATACTTTTTTTATTACATTTTGAATCTAATAACTCGTCATCCGAAGTAAGCAAGACTACGGAATAGTCTATATAAGTCCGGATATATTGTGTATTTCAACGCACTTTGTATATTCAAGAAAAAATTAAAACAGGAATATTTATCCCTAAACACCTGATCCTAATTTCTTGGCCTTAATTTTTCCCAGTCTTTTTTTGCTGTGATGTATTTTTTTCCTTTTAATATTTATCTTATAGTCGTATTACGGGAGTTATTTAAGAATAATGTACCTACCTAAGTAAAAGTTGAGGTCCCGTAAGCAGTATTCTCGCAATACGGAACCTTACCTTTTCTTACATTTTTCTCACATAACTCTTGTAATACGACCCTTAGTGTAATATATATTTTCTTTGTGTTTTTTGGCTTTCATTTTTTTGTTGATATAGGTACGTATATAATTTTGTCATACCTACTTTATATTCTAGTTGGTTGGAAGAAATTGCCCAATGGAAATAAGCCCGCCATTGTGCGGTATATTTGTTTATATCATGTACAAAAGGATAAATAAATTTACCACCGACCGTCGTGGCACAGTTGGTAAGCCGTTCGGTTTCTGTGCGGGCGTCCTGGGTTTGATTCCCAGCAGAGGAGAAATATATTTAAATTTATTTCTCACGCAAATATTGCTTCTCTGGGCTGGAAACACTGGTTAGTTGGAAGAAATTGCCATACGGCAATAAACTCGCCACTTGCGCAGGGTGAAAGGAAGTGTTCATTATTTACCATTTATTTATTTAAATTTAGATAATTATGCCATAAAACACACTGATAACCTAATTTGGTTAGTGGGATTTCGTATCTATATAATATCATAAAAAAATGTTAGAAATAAAAAAATAGATATTAAAATATAAGTCTGTTTTCACTGTCCGAGCAGAGCAACCTGATATCCAAACACCTTCTACATATATTCCCAAGTGTAATAATAACTACACACAGAATGCTTTTGTGCACCGTGCTTGCACTATGTGGTATAGGTACATACAATGCATTCTTTAATACACTCGACATCTCTGCAAGTTCCCTCAGTGCGTTTAGGATAGCTGTCTCCTCCAATCTTACTTCTGTAGTGCTTTGGTCTGAGCAGCTTTTGTTTTGCTTTTTATATGTATAGACAAGTTTGTATAAATTTTAAATTTGTAATTTTTTGTGGTTGTCCTATTGATTAATGTATGGAGTTTTCACTGGTCCACTAACTAAGCAATGCATTGTTGTTTTTTTTATAAATTGTATTGACTGTATAACTCTCCATGAAGAATAAATATAATATATATAAGAGTCGAATGTCCCCACATAACGATGTATGATAGATAAGCAGGTAGGTATAGGTATCTATCTACAGCCATAAGTAGGTAGGTACCTACATCTAATATGTACCTATTGTGATAGTTAGTTTTGCTCTGGTATAGTCCGCAGTGTTAACCGCTTAGGATATATATCTCCGCCTTGAATGACATCCTGCGCGGATTAATGATGTGGTTCCCGGTTGATATATAATGTAAATACGGTAATGTTGCCACTTCCTGCACTAATACCGATGTGTGCTAGCTTAATTGACTTACCAGCCGGCGGCAGTCTTTTTGCAGCTGACAAATTATATTGTCATCGGATAAATGTCAAATATTCCATCTCACCAAATATTTATTATCTAAATGCAATTTCAGTTTATCGACACATTTATGAATTTGATTTGTAAAAGAAATCATCCTCAAATATGAAATAAATATCTCACAGGATTGTTTTTTTTAATATCTTTCTTCTTGTTAGTTTTCTTCATCGCTGAAGGTCGTGTTCATTTTGAACACCCACTATAGTCTTTCCGACAAAATTAATTAAGACGTTTCTCTCCTTTGACTTTCTCATGACCTCAGCTACCAAGAGACCAGTTATTCTAATTACTTTTACTCCTTAGCGGGGAGTAATGAATTCGCAATTTTTAAGGCTATTTTTATTACAGATTATCAAATAGTATCATGCTGAGATTGTATTCAGAAAGTTTCATCACAATGTATCTGAGTGTGTATGTGTTCTGCGTACTATGTGCTATGTACGGCGTGTTTAATCTACTTTATCGATTATAGACTAAAGTAGGTACTCATTCGATTCTTTTCAAATTTTGTCAATTTGTATATCTAATACTCGCTTAGAACCCATTAGAATTCTATGGATATCCGAATAGTGCTTCTATTTTTTTTAACTTTAATATTTCAAAGTGACCCCAAGCTCAGGATTGAAGAATTATCTAGTTTTGATAGTAAAATATTTAATAAAAATAATTTAACAGAGCCATTTCATTTTCTATTTTTGTAATGTGATTAACTTATTGCCATATTACACACTGTTTTGTATATTTAACATTTACTATGGTTGGTTGGAAGAAATTGGCATTTGGGAATAAGCCAGTAAGTGTACTAATTATATGTACAGAAGGATTCAAATAAAAAAATTTCATGAAAAAACTGAAAATTTCCCATAAAATTTCTAATACTCTGTGGAGTGATTTGGTAGTTAGGAGTATTTCGTTGGCCACTGTTAATATATCCTTCCAAAATTCATGGGGTCTAAGCGAGTATTAGATATACAAATTTGCAAAATATAAAAAGAAGCGAATGAGTACTGTAGTCTATAATCGAAGTAGAACCCGCCATACCTACATAGCACATAATACATATTACACAGCACACACACAGAGATACATTGTGATGAAACTTTCTGAATACAATCTCAGCATGATACCAGTTGATAATCTTCAATAAAAAAATAACCTTTAAAATTTCGAATTAATAGCTCCCCACTATATCCCCTTGGGTTCTTTGTGAAGAGTAAAAATGCAATGTAGTTGGATTTTGCATTTTTTAGAACTCTTACTTATTTCTCATTGTTATATTTTTAGAGTATTGTTTTCATGTCAAATCAGATTTTGCACAAGTTGACGATCATTTAAAAAAAAGACCGTATGATCTTGTGCCACTGGGAATAGTAATTGATTCATAACATAAATGCTTTTGGCTAACGTTTCTCAGTTCAGACACAAGTTCGTCGTCAAAATGTCAAAATACGTATCTACATAATATAATTCTCTTTATTCAAAGTAAGAAGTTACGTCAAGGCATCATTGACAGAAATTTACTACCACAGTCAAACTTTATGACGGGAATTCATTACCTGCAATGCTAATATTTTAAGAAAAATTATTAGGTACTTTGATAAATTATGGTTGGTTGAAAAATCTTCGTTGACATGTTGTACCTCCTTTAGACAATGTAGAAGAATTCAGTTTCATAAAATATTTATTTAATATCCAGAAAACCAACACTACCTGATGGACATAGAAATTACACTTTAATGGCACATAAAATATATAAAATCTTCACCAAGGAAACACAAGATTAACAAATAACTTCTGGAACAAAACTCAAAAATACACTTATAACACACTGGCTTCTTGGTACGGAACGCAAAAGCTACAAAAATTATATGTCCTTCTTAGTGCAAGTGACAATTTTAAATAATTAAATACAAAACTACAAGTCTATAGTTTAAATCAGATACATGAAAAAAAAAATCTGGGAGGGGGGCAAGTCTGGTCTAACCGGTGAAATCAAAACCCTCACGATTATCCATATCATGGGTATAATTATTATATTATATGGAGTTCTATAATATATATAAGTTTAGGTGTCATAGAACTCCATATGATAATTATATCCATGATATGGGTAATCACGAGGGTTTTGATTTCGCCGATTGGATCAGACTTGCCCCCCAGGATTATTAAATTTTGGTTGTTATTTCAATTTTGAATGACTAATCCAGTGAATAAGGATCGAATCAGTGAAATTCAAACAAAACAGTTGGTTTAATCGGCGGTTAGATATCTGATAGTTTAGCTCAAAGGTCTCGGGTTCGATTCTTGGTAGGCACATCGAGGGAGATCGCGATCCACTTCCACGCCGGCGACGCTATAGAGCCCATTGGCCCTGTTCACCACCGGACGCAGCCGCAACATCGGACAAACACAAAATATCCACCATCCATCGGGTTCAACCACTGCCCCCGAGAATCCAACCTCAAACGGCGGGGCAACCGCTCAAGATCGGCAGCCGGGGCAAGCCACTAGCACAACCGATCGAACGGAAGGGCTTGCCCCCGCACCCCTGGGTCCTCGTGTTGGCGTCCGAAAGCTTGGCGGGCTAACACCGGGGGCATCCGACGCAATCATCACCTGTCAGATTTGACGTCACAGATGTCAACACAGGATGTCTGACCCGACGTCTGCGCCGGCGGTGTGCCCGGACCAAACAACATTCGCCACAGTTGACGAGTCACTGCCGAGCGAGACTAGAGGCGTCCGTCCTGCTCTTCTCTAAGTCCAGAATTGACGAGGGCACAACAGCGTCGGCCGCCCACCCCCGCCTTTACTGCCTAGGCCCTTAGAGCCGCAACCTAGGCCCAAATGGTAGGCACAAAGTGATTCACTGTGTTTACAGTCAAGATTTGCGATTCATCTTTGTCTCTGAAATGTAGCAATTTGTGCTATTGGGTACGTCGCGCCTCAAAAAAAATTGGTCGAAGGCGATTTGCACATATACCAACCAATCAAAAATACACAAATTAGCGCCCTGCGCACCCACGTGGTAACTTCCAGTTGTTTTACGATAGCTATACCACACGGAACATTTCACAGTAACGGAATAGCTTATAGAATCCGAAAATCTTGGCTTTCTATTACTGGTTCAAAAAACCTTTCTGAAATTTCTTCAAAGGAAATCCCTTAATCCATTTTTATTTAGCTAAACAAAATATGAAACGTATGCTGTACACAAATAATATGAAAATTTGTGTCCTATGTACAGCCCAACAAAAAGGCATATGAACTTCATATTGATGCCATATTTGTGAAGTGCATTTATTGAGTGGTGATTAGTTTTGGTTATTTTTTTCTCCGATTTCAACTGTTGAAACTTTTAAAATGTTCTCATGGTCTGGAAAATCGAGATTTTCTCATTTTGTTTAAATTTTTGATACAATAGAAATGTACTACGCAAAAGTGCATTTAGAAATTGTCAAGCTTTAAAGAAAAAATAAATTAATTGTAATACTGCATATTTATAGGAAAAATGATTACAATAGTAGAAAAATGCATCAGTTTGGGAAAATTGAGTTATCAACTTCATATAAATATATAGTCTTTTATTATAAATATATATTGTCTTTGTGATAAAGGTGTGAAAAAAAAGAAAATAAATAAATATTGTTATTAAAACAAGTTCACCTAGTTGGACATCCAATGAGACAATATAAAAATTATACAGAATTTTATGTTCTTATCTTGCTTAAAAATTAAACCTTTAATAATAATCTAGCATTAAATTTAGGATAGGTATATTATAAGTGTAATCTTGAAATTATGTTGTTTTATAGATACTTATTAACCCTGTATTATGTATAATGTAACTTGTATGTATGTATCGTGCCAAATAAATAAATAAATATGTTTCTATAGAAAACTGTATTTTTTCACTCTCCACTGCTATGAATGTAATAGTATTCATCTACATAGGTACTATCATGCCATCTTTCTCATGGGGTAGGTAGACAGAACCAAACACCGCATTTTCCTATTTTGACACATCCATCATCTCATCAACATTTGTATCATCTCATACATGATCGTATATTGATAAAGCAATTTTTTTACATCAATTTCTCAACAGGTATCATGTAGAGAATGAATACTATGAGTTTTTGTGTGTACGGTGTATTATGAAAACTTTTGTCCTCTGGGAAATTAATATTTGTTTAGGAATCTAATTGAAATATACTTCATTAAAATGCATCGTCAGGGGTCGTCAACTTATCAAGAAGAAAAAATGTACATTTACTATGTAGTAGAGAGTTTAGTGTTGGCCATAACCCATGAAAGATTATTACGTAATAGTCAACCGATTTATTTGAGTCGTTTTTTTATATGGAATTCTTTACCTATAGAAAAACATCAGTTTTTCATACAAATTATAAGTCAGTTCTAAAAAAATGTCTATAGAAACCTAATTATAAAATATAGGCTTGATAAAATGAAATACACAATTAGTTTAGACAAAGTCTCGCAATTGTTTGAGATCTCGACATATTCTATAGAAAATATCGTGATTCAATAATATCTAAAGAAGCTCACTAAGTGAAGTTTGATCTAGTCTGTTTATTTTATATAGGTACCTATATTGAAAGAAAATGAACTCATCAATTAAACTTTGTAATCCTGTCAAATCAGTACCTATAGCATGTTTGTTTAACTAAATAAATCAGATTTTCACATCGAATATATTAAGTATACCTAATATGTAAAAAAAATAACAGTCAGCGACTGTCAGACTTCCGCCATTGGTTAATAAAATGAAATGATTTATTTTCCATTATCTTTTCATTTTATTTATTTATTTTACATTACTTCTCGGGCTTCTAGTAGGTACTATGTCAAATATCAATTTAATACGCACCCAATAACAAGTTGCCACATTATGGAGACTTACGGTATTGATCGTCTCACATATCCCGAATGAAAACATAATTAAAAACTGTGTCTCCGTCGGGAATCGAACTGAGCCAACTGAGCCAACTGAGCCACGAAGGCTGACATATTACAATAACAAAAAAGTTACTAAATTAAAAAAAAAATGATAATAAACATACCTACATACTATGTACAATTGTTCAAATTTGGAAATTTACTGCCTCACTAGCCGATTCTGTTCTGAGGCAGTACTATTTCAAATTTGGTCTAAAGTTACATGTTGTTATTAAATGTAAAAGAATTATAGAAACCTTTCAGTTATTCGAACCCATAAATTTGTAATGGAAAAAGCTGATGAAGGCTGATATTTTCTGTAAAATGATATTACAGCAGGTTACAACGATTGGTCAATGATGAACCCCCGAGTACCTACTAGTGGCTTTCGGAGGTAACGGCTTTCGAAGTGTTGAAAATTGCTATTTTAACACGTCAGTTATAGAATAATGCGTGATTTTTTAAATTTACTATGAAAGACTATTAAATATTACGACTTCCATTTACAGACACTTTAAAATAATGTCCTTTGGTTTGTGCTATACACATTTCCAATTCATAATCAAACGACAGGCGTAGTGAAAAATGGTGTCTGTTGGTTTGAAGAAATCGTCAGTTTGCTGTCTTCAACACGCTATGTCTTTGTGCACAAATATATTTCATTCATACCATCACGGCATATCGCACAATATGGGATAACCAGCGACATGTGGGTTTGTGTGCCTTATTGGAGGAAGCACGACAATAGCGTGTATCCACACACCAGTCTCATCTAACCGAAAAAGGCACCACATTTATAATGGGAGGTGAAACTTATTGTTAATAAACTACATATGTGAGATGCTATATTGCCCGTTGTACTTATTTTCGATTAACCCGTAAACCGAAAAATTAAAAAATACCATATACATAAATAAATCTAATAAGTAAATAAATGAATAAATATGTGAATAAATAAATAAATCAAAAAATAATACCTATATACCCAATAATACCTATAAATCCTATATACCCATTTATAAAATGGTATATTATATAAGTTTACTAAAATGCCAAAGGTTCAAGTATATTATTTATTTATTTATTTTAGTCTTCTTGTACATATAAGTAGTACACTGGCGGGCTTATTGCCTGATGGCAATTTCTTCCAACCAACCAGAGTAAATGTTAAATTTACAAAATAATGTGTACTATGGCAATCAGTTAATTACATTACAAAATAAATAAAATATAGCAGAATAAAAGTAAAAAATAAAACAAAGAAGATAGTATATAAGAACAATTCATAGCAATGATAGGAAGACTAAAGGATAAGGAAAGGAAGAAGAGAGGAAAATGTAATCAGGTATTGTCAGATAAATATTTTTGCTTTAGCCTTTTCTTGAAGATGTTTAGTGAGATAGACGACGTAATATCAGGACTTAGGCTATTCCATAGTCTAGCTGAATGTACTTCATACGAAGAGCTAAAAAAATCAGAACTATGAATAGGGATAGATAGTAAAGCACGTTCAGCAGATCGAAGTGGACACCCGTGGCTTGAAAGATAAGTGAATTTATCTTTGAGATACTGAGGTAAATTTAGATTAAAAAGGACATTGTATAGTAATGACAAGATATGTATATTACGTCGTTGTCGTATCTTTGGCCATTGAAGAAGATTACGGTAATGAGAAATATGATCAAATTTTTTTAGTCCAAAGATAAAACGGATAAATATATTTGTTTGAATAATAAAATGGGTGAATAGGGAAGGAAGGGACTGCAGGGATGGAAGGGAAAAAAATACGGAATTATAATTAGCGAATCTAGATACCTATTATTAAATAATAAAACAATTTTTATATATTTGGAGGTAAATAATTAAACAGGCAGGACATCGTCTGCCGGGTTTTACTAGTATAATATAAAAAAAGTGGAAGCACCATTCTCAGCACATGAAATAGTAATTACATAATATATATAAACTTTTATAAATTAGTGTCAAATAATACGTGTAACTAACGTATGACAAATATATTATTAAAGTGATGTATTAAAAAGTTGATTCCGCTGTATCCTGAATGGGAGTCTTCGCATTTCCCTCCAACCGGATAATGTCAATTTGGCCAGTGTACATTAATGTACCTCGAACCCGGCCGACTCTCTCCTGACTCCAGTCGATCTTATTTCTAAGGACAGGACGATACAAAATACGTTCAAATACGGTGAAGTGTTCGTTTTCTTGGCCTTTCCAAAGGCCTTCAAAGGCCTTTCTTGTAGGTACTTGTGATTGTAACATCAGTGATCGACATAATCAAATCAATTTAAATAATTTCTGACACTTTTGTTGAATAATAAAACTATTACGTGTGTGTGTGCGCGTGGCTTCATTGTTTTTCATTGTTAGTTTTTTCGATTCTATGTGATGCAAGTGTGAATTTTTAGGATTCGATTTGTTTCGTTTAACTCAAAATGAGGTTAGTGTTTTTTATTCATAAAAAATAGTAGGTATTGCTTTATTATTTCTATATTAAAATATTTACTCATCTCATGCTAAAAACTTTCTATGTAATCAAACATCTAAAAATTAGTTTATAAAAAGTACCTACTTGTACCAAGGTCATTTCATACTTATAAGGTCATTTTCGTCTGGCGCAATTCAGGGGTGACTTCTATGCGAAAAATGCATTTGTCACCTCAGGTATAAGAATTGTTGCTCTCATTATTTACAAAAAACCAATTCTCTCAATAGATGGCGTTACAACAAAATAAATCAAAAATAATAAGAATGTTGTTCATAATTTCACACATAGATGGCTGTAGTAAAAATTCCTTATTTTCAAGCGAAAAGAATTTCAGTATTACAATATATAGAACTTTCAAAATTGAATTGATAGGGATCACATTAAAAAGGCATAATTGGTGAAAGTTGCGCAAGCGCATAAAGTGATCACGTAAACCAGCCGATGACAGGTCGTAAGCCCTGTAGGTGCCTTGATTTCCCGGTTCTCCTACAGTAAATATTCCAACTTCGTCTCTATTGAGATAATTAAAAATCTGTTATAAAAAGTCTGCTATATAAGTTTTACGAAGTATCCCCAAGTTACAATTTTAGCACTATAATATTAATCTTGCGATTCTCATTTTTGTTTTCGTCTTCCCATACCTTTTTCTCAACTATTACAGTTGATCTAGTTTTTAATTAATTTATTTATTTTTATTTATTTATATAATAAAACACCATTTTATCTAATAACAAAATATTATATAATATAATAATTAAATTATATGATATATACCTGGGGGCCAAGTCTGGTTCAACCTGCGAAATCAAAACCCTCACGTTTACCCATATCATGGATATAATTATTATATGGAGTTTTAGAACTCCATATAATAATTATATCCATGATATGGGTAATTACGAGGGTTTTGATTTCGCCGATTGAACCAGACTTGCCCCCCTGGTGGGTAACTTTTGTCAGGAGGCGGAATCAAAACCATCCATGTTTACCCATATCGTAATAGAACTCCATAAGATAATTATATCCATGGTATGGGAAAACATGGATGGTTTTGATTCCGCCGGTTGACCAGACTTATCCCTCAGATATTCTACTATTGTCATAAACTGCCTCGCTTTAATGTATTTATAAATAATAGTTTGTAATTTAATTTTACTTTGGTGTTCATGAGAATTACGATCATTGTTTTTTTTATGTGTCATTTGGTTTTATGTATGATTTTATTTTAAATCTTGGATTTTTGAATAAATAAGTTAAAGCACCATTCTTCATTAATATATTTGACTACGCATTTTGAATCACTAATAATAATAATATATAATAATACTAACTTTTATTTAGACGTAAAAAAATATAAAAATTAATACATCTAGTATAAACAAAAAAACAAAAAGTATACATTTTTTTTATAAATTAATAAATTCTGGTACAGGTACAGGGTATGACACTAAATTATTTAAAACAATGTAAAGTATGGAGAAAATTAATAATTTTCAACTATGTGCTCAGCACCTAGCCCACGAAAGGTGGCAAGACTTGTGGTTTGTTTTATTTTTGGTGGCAAACTATTATATATTTTAAGACCTTTACGGGTATAAACTATTTTGAGTGCATGTTAATCTCGTTTTTGGAAGTCTAAAATCCTGACATCCTCTCGTAGGGTAGGTGTGAACATTGGAATTGAATAATATATCCCTCTGCATATATTTTGGAAGCATATTATTTTTTAGTTTGAAAATCAAAGTTAATGTGTTATATATAATGTATTGCTTTACTGTCATTAATTTTAGTTTATTTAACATTAGGTTTATTTTTGTATATCTGTTACATTTTAAAATTGTTCTCATTCCCATATTATGAATAATCTGTAATTTTCTATTTTGAGTTTCATTGCAGAGGAAAAGGACACTAGAACAATAATTTAAATGGGGAATTACAATTGAATTAAAAATTAATCTTGATGTGTGAAAATCTAAGTTATTTCTTATTCTTTTTAAGAAACCAATTTTTTTAGCCATTTTTTTCATAATATATTCAAAGTGTTTATCAAATTTCAATTTATCGTCTATCAATATACCTAAATATTTCATACATTTAACTTTTTCAATGTTTTCATTATCAATATTTAATGTGAAGTTGTCATTTTGTCCTTGGTTACTTATAATTAGAAACTTGGTTTTGGCCACATTTAATTTTAATTTATTTTCATATAACCATAGTACCACACTATTCAAATCAATTTGAACTTCTTCTATGCCATCACCAAGATTTGATTTCGCTATATATATGAATGTGTCATCTGCGAAGAGTTTTATATCACTGAATTTTAACGTTTTCACTATGTCATTCATATATAAAATAAACAATAATGGGCCCAAAACCGAACCTTGAGGAACTCCTTTATCTATTTGCTAAGGCTCTGATGTTACATCTCCGTATTTAGTTTGCTGTTTCCTTTCTGTTAAATAATCTAAAAACAACTTATTTTCATTTCCACATATTCCAATTCTTTTTAATTTCTTGGTAAGTTTATCTCTGTCAATTGTTTCAAAGGCGCGCTTTAAGTCCAAAAATACTGCAATTATGTACTGATTAAACTAATGTTTGACACTTTATTATATGCCTAGTTAAAATATATGCAAACTTAGTTATCATCATTATCATTTCCTGCCCCTCTATCTCAGTTCCTCCGGGGTCGGGCTTCCTAGTCAACAGTTTGCCACGATCTGTGACACTGAGTTGTCTCTGTGCCGCCAGATCCCTCTCTGTGCTTCTTGCTCGTGGGTCTGTGGGGATATCAAGCACAATTTTGAAGGAGTGAATGTCCTTCCTTAGCATTAAATTGCCATAACATCGTGCCCTCTTTTAATTTTTCTTCTACTGGGGTTACCTTGAAAGATTCTCTGACGTGCACTTTGCGAATTTTATCGATACTTGTGACACCACCTGCCCAGCGTAACATCTTCAGGTTGTGTGCAGTTGTGCGTGCTTTTTATATGTTGCCCAGCACTCTGATCCGTAGAGCATTGCGGGTCTTACGATTTATTTTATTTTATTGATATATGATGGAACCAACAGTTTAAAATAGTAGGTATTTACAGAAATAGGTATATATATATATTACAAATTATGTTTTTATAAAATTTTTAATGGTCTTTTTAGTAAGTACAATTAATTACGTAAAATTTTGAGCAATTGCTGCAGAAAGAAAAAAATATTATAAAAAAAAAAACAAAAAAATACTAAATTTATTACTAAGCAATTGGTATCTGCATGAAAAGTATAATGATTCTAAACATTACCTATACCAGTCGCATTTTCATTAAATCATATAACCAGTAAGTAAGAGTAGGTAACTTCACTACATTCAGTTTGCACAGCTCAAGCCTATGTGGGTATTAAAATATTGATACAAATATTTTAATAATGTAGGTGAAGTGCATATGAATTTGTTTTGTATATTTTGCCCTTACTTTGAATAGGCATTCGTTTATCACTTAGTACGCCAAAGAGAGATCTCCACTTCTTATAATATAATTCTTCAATAACAACTACGACGGATTTAGAGGCACATTTTTGAGGTCGCTGCTCAGTGGTTAGGTGGTTTACGCGTGTTCCCTACTTTTTTATCCTTCTTCCTTCCTCAAGCAAAACCACTTTCTTTTTTAACATTATAATGCATTTAACTTAATTGATTTACATGTCATATTATGTAGGTTTATTAGTAAAATAAATTAATTTAAACGTCTGTTTATGTAATCCAACTGTCGACTCGTTCATGAGAATTCAATTCTCTTAATGAATCGACATTATTAAACCAAGATGCGTGTACGAAGGAAAATTTTCCAACTGTCGATTCGTTCATGAGAATTCAATTCTCTTAATGAATCGACATTATTAAGCCAAGAAGCGTGTACGAAGGAAAATTTTGTATGGTGTAGTGGACTTTTTGCATGCTAATAACACCAACTAGAGGCCTCGCAGCATATATGTTACCGTACATGGATTTACTCAGAATTCGGAGTAGAACATTTTATGTAAGTTTTGTGTGTGTGTGTGTGTCTGTGTCTGTCTGTCCCCCCCTTATAACTTTTGATCCGCTCAATTTACAGAGTCCAAAATTTCAGAATATATAAACAGTTATAGGCTTACAAAACTTTTATACTCAGAATTGTGAATTTTTGTTTCAGTCAGGGGTTATTAACTTTTGAAATTTTGGTTAATATTTCCATATATCTCAGAAACCATAAAAGCTAGAACGCTGAACATTGGTATAAACATAGACAAATACAAAATCTCAAATTGATTTTTTCAAAAAAATTCCAGGGTTTCTCAAACATTTTTTATTAAAAAAAAAATTTATGATGAATTTATTAGTTTAACTGCCTATATTTCCAAATTTTTTAAAAATTTCGAAAAAATCCGAAACACCCCAACTAGATAATTTAATTTTCTATAAAAAATATCAATATTGTATTAGCAAATCTCAATTTTTCTCTAACAATTTTTATAAAAATTGAATTTAGTGACGACATTGCTTCATACACTTTGTATGGCAGTCGCTTATACACAATATGTAAGAAGACTTAATAGTTTGATATGTACCTACTTAATATCCAAACATACATACAGAACCATCATGCTGTTTTCATATTCCGGGTAGGAAAAGAGGACTGACCTCCATACTGTCCTATCTTGACTAACATACCAATATATGTTAAAATTTTCAATAATTTGTATTTATGGGTTTATAGTTTGATTCGTATTCTTCAACTAAACATAGTATCGCTATCGACCGTTGGATCTCATGTGTTACATGCAACTAGTAAATAAAAATAAAATAAAAAAGAGTAAGAACATAATATAGGTATCATAACATACATAGGTAGGTATGTGTGCCCTGTTAACACATACACGTTTTGCGCAGCACTGATACAAATATAATGGGCTGGTGTGGTTCAACCAAATTGAACATAATATACATATATTGCAGACTGGCAACTGAATATAATGAATTCAAAAGAATAATAAAATGGACTTGTTAAATTTGACTAATTTGTAAATTATATTAATTTCTTTTTGTATAGCAATAATTATGTACCTACATATAATATTTTGCTATCGAATGTCTCCATTATACACGAGTGCTTGCAGTCTGGTTAAGGACAATATGTTTTTTTGACAATATATATATATATATATATATATATATATATATATATATATATATATATATATATATATATATATATATATATATATATATATATATATATATATATATATATATATATATATATATATATATATATATATATATATATATATATATATATATATATATATATATATATATATATATATATATATATATATATATATATATATATATATATATTTTTTTTTTTTTTAATATATTTATTATAAATTAAATAAACGATATACAAAATAAACTTATTCTTCTTCTTTATAGCTTATGTGGCATTACGCCCAATCAATAAGATGAATTCTGCAAGTATAAAAATGTCATTAAATTTATTTGAGTATTAAGGTTATGGCATTATATATAATTGAATCCATTGAGGCGGAATAATTTTGCTAATGTGGAAATAAATACGTAGGAAATATTATGATAGAAGATGTGATATTATATTGATTGGTAGTAGAATATTAAGATATAACGTTAAATCTAGTGACTGAAAACATGATACGTACTTATATTAGAACCGCCTAATGCACTATGACGTTACGTGTTAGTAAGAGTAACTATCGCGTGCGCTAAAAAAGGTTTATACTTGATTTATTCATTCATTCATTCATACCATCACGGCATATCCCACAATGTGGGGTAACCAGCGAAAGGTATGAGGGTGTGCATTGCCTTATAAAAGAGAGAACAACACATCTATGTATACCCACACACCATTCTCGTTTCACCAAAAAAGGCACTACATTCAGAATGTGTGATGGTGAACCTCATTGCTGAACTATGTGAGATGTTATTGTTGGCTTATATACGTGATTTAAATTATCGGAAACCCAAAATGTGTCGATTTTTTTGCATTTTAAGAACAAACCTTACTTGAAATGATAAAACTATATCGGTCATTCACTTTGATTTCATGCACTCTTAAAATATTTAAAAGATTTATTTCTCTACGACACATAGTTATGGAGTAATTTAAAAAAAGTTGTATAAAAGGATATTTTAAATAATTATTTTAGGAGAATTTATGCTGAATTTTTAATTGTGTGACGAACATTCACTAGAGAAATGTTGAAAATACTTATGGTATTTTGATTAGAAACACATTGTTTAACGTATTTGCGGAATTTGATTAGAAATTGGGGTGTTTAGGTTTATATACCCCCTTAAGTGTATAGTGGTACCTACTACTGATCATGTTCGGTGTGGATTGGGCACTCAAAAAACACACCGTCCAGGGTATCATTAGAAGGAATAGGTATCACGAAATAAAAAAAATGTGTTTAATTTTCGACAGGTTGGAGAAGAGAAGGAACTCCCGTATAAAGCAGTGGCGGCGAGACCTGAACAAAATGTACGAGAGCAGTTGTTCGTACGGTGGGGCCCTAGAATTGAAGCGTGGCGCTCTGAAGGAGGAGCCATGGGCGGCCGGAGAGTGGCCACCGTACCGCCTGCACCAGTCGACCTTCGAGCAACTGAAGCAGAGCGTGGAGAAGGCCAAGGCAGCGCTGCAGGACCGCTCCGGCCTCCTCGGCGCCAGCGCGTTCAGTGACTTGTATGGAAACCAACGGATTCCGGACCACCTGACTCAGGATTCGAGCAACCCCTTGGGGTTCAGGACGCGCAGCGACGACACAGCGCTGACGTCGCTGGACCATAAGACGAAGGGGATAGGTAAGTTTATTTTATTTTATTTACTCAAGGTTACATATTGTTTTATTTTTATAATAAACAAAAAAAACTCAAAATTAATTAAGAACTACAAAACTAATATTGAAACACCAATTACTAAGGTGCGGTCTTACGAAATAAATAACCATATTTTTATATACCTATATAATTTTTCTGTACATGAACTCCTCCTAAACGGCTGAACCGATTTTGAAGATTTTTTTTTGTGTGTGTTTGTGTGAGTCCCTGAATGGTTTAGATTCACAAAATGGATTTTAAACATTAATATAATAAAAGGAAAATAATAATAAAAAAATATAACTATAAATTATAATACGTGGCGCTAAGGTAGAATTAGCAATGTTTAGTTTTTTTTTCATCTGACAGCACTGAGAAATTTGTTATTTGCGTCGTAGTTTGGATTTTTTGACATTTGAAGTTCTTTTCGCTCTGTTTCGTTATTATTCATACTTAATTAAATTCGTTCATTGCCGTGTCCAGACCATCTTTGCTGTGTTTTATACGAAATGACAATCAAGCTAACCTCAAAGTGTTTAGCAGCTCATCGAACAAGAAAATGTAAGTTTGCTAAGCGAATAATAACATCCTCATGATTCAAATATATGTTAAATAAATATATTTTTTTGTTTCACAAATAGTTCGGGCAGGACAGCGTCTGTTGGGTCCGCTAGTATGTTTATATAAAGATAAAAATAAATACTTAAGGATAAAAAACAATCAATATTAATTAAGCAAATAAATATATGCACACAAGCTACGATGACTAGGAAAGGACAATGGATAGGAATGAGAAAAATTAGGAAAGGAAAAACAAATCATTGAGAAAGCCTCAACATATTCTTAAAAACGCTCGGTGAGCCAAACACGTCAAGACTTGCGAATCTTGCATCAAACTGCTTACATGCTCTATAAGCAAAAACATTCCCGGCATAGTTTGTTCAAACAACAAGTAGGTTTATTGAATAAATTGTCACTCCTTGTTAATCGTGCAGGGACACAAGGTTAATTTTTCCTAATAAATTAGGAATATCAACGCGATAATTCAATATGTTGTATATAAACAACATGTCTCTAATCGTGCGTTTCTACTGTAAAGTGGAAACAGAATATTACAGAGTAGTCAGGGGAATACCGAATACGTATGTGATCTATATAGTCGAGGTGTTTTACAAACTTCTTTTGATAAAATTATTAAATTATACTCGTATACAGAGATAAATTAATATTAAGGCAGCCTTGGCCCTTTAAGGTAACTTGAAGGCGATTTCGCTATTCAGAGTAAATTTAACGTCACATACTTTGAGAAATCTCATTTATTTATTTCACTTCGTGTACAATAGCGAGTTAATTGACATAAGGAAATTTCTTCCAACCAACCAAAGCAACGTGAGTCCATAAATAGTGAAGTGGTAAGTAACATTTTTCTCAAGATATTGTGGTGAATTAGTGTTATTAATTATATTTATACAGTAGTGAAAGTAAATTAACGTTACGACGTTGACGTATCTTAGGTCAGAGAAGATTTCGGTACGTGAAAACATGATCACATTTTACATACATCATTTTGTAATTTTATTAAGGAGTTTTTCGTTAGCATCCATATAACAGACATCAGCATAATCAAGCAATGAGAGAAGTACCTAACTATTGTACAAGCGTGATTTTGGAATGTGTTGGAAGTTTTCTACTCACACGAGAAATTGAAAATATAGGAGGGGTGTATTTTTTGTGGTAAATATTCAAGGATGTTTCTTAAGAAGTAAGAATGTATTTCACATTTTGCTATTCAGAGATATACATGTATGTTCTGGGCATGCGCATTCTGCTACATTCAAGGTGCGTTCATTCCTTCAACGATGTCACATAATAAAACAAAAGGGAGACAGAACATTTTAGAACAAGTGAGGAATACTTTGATTCTTTCTGTAGAATACATTTAAAAAATGTATATCGCATTATTGTAAGATTACGAATAAATTGGGATTCATAAGTACCTATATATTATGGTATAATGGCACAAATCATCTTTAATCAGATTGATTGCCCTATAAAATTGTGTAAAACTTCGATTCTAAGTATCTAAAAAAGTTTTCAAGTAAAAGTACGCGAGCATTATCAACTATTCCTATTATTTAATGTGTTGTTTTCGTGAATATAAAGAATGGATGTACGTACGTACTTGGTATTATTTTAAAGCCAAAGTATACTCTGTGGTAGTTTTACCATGTTCAGAGTAGATACTAAGAAAAAGGTATAAAGAAAGGCTTATAAACCTTTTGGGTAAAGGTGAAATGAGCAACAATCCTAATAATATATCACCCGCCATCTATCTTTGCACGCTCTACTAATTTTTCATGCCAAACATTCTTAGAGAAAGCAGAAAAATCTTTCTTGTGAGGGTCGTTCGGTCCTCTAGCTATAGTTATTCGTACATATACCTGAGTCTGATGTTTTTCTCTACTTTCTATCTGCGTACCTTCATACATAGATATGTACATAATATTATCATGTTGATGATCACAAATCTATACAGAGTGTCTGCAAAAATGTAATACGTACAATAATATTATATCATATAATCACGGCAAATGTAATACGTACAATAATATTATATCATATAATCACGGCAAATGTAATACGTACAATAATATTCTATCATATAATCACGGCAAATGTAATACGTACAATAATATTATATCATATAATCACGGCAAATGTAATACGTACAATAATATTCTATTATATAATCACGGCAAATGTAATACGTACAATAATATTCTATCATATAATCACGGCAAATGTAATACGTACAATAATATTCTATCATATAATCACGGCAAATGTAATACGTACAATAATATTCTATCATATAATCACGGCAAATGTAATACGTACAATAATATTCTATCATTTAATCACGGCAAATGTAATACGTACAATAATATTCTATCATATAATCACGGCAAATGTAATACGTACAATAATATTCTATCATATAATCACGGCAAATGTAATACGTACAATAATATTCTATCATATAATCACGGCAAATGTAATACGTACAATAATATTCTATCATATAATCACGGCAAATGTAATACGTACAATAATATTCTATCATATAATCACGGAAAATGTAATACGTACAATAATATTCTATCATATAATCACGGCAAATCCCACAATTCATACACTGAAAAAAATATTATGACAACCGAACTGGCTACTTGCGTTATAGATAGACCCTTATTACCCCCTATTCAGTGACTATTGTAACTAAATTAGGAACGTTCTAAAATTGCAAATTTTAGATTTACGGTCTTATTTCAGCGTTATGAAATATAAACTTGGCATAAATGAAATAGGAACGTGCCTATTTTGGCCGGAACGTTCATAAAAAAATTCTGAATCAGATGTATTATGAATAATTGAGTAACTTTTTAAGAACGTTTCGGCCAAAATGGGTACGTTCCTATTATATTTAGTCCAAGTTTTTATTTTATAACGCTGAAATAAGACCGCAAATCTAAAATCTACAATTTTAGAACTTTCTTAATTTAGATACAATAGTTACTGAATAGGTGGTACTATGTGCACAAACATTTTTATTGCATAAACCAAATGTTTTGTAGTCACTATAGTTCGGTCAATTTTAACATGATATTTTGTTTACATTAACAAAAAAAAAAACTGGCATTCCCTACGTTACTGTCTCAAAAAATTACGACACATGCGTGTATCGACACGCGATGAAATTTTATTGGGTAGGAAATAAATATAAATTATTGGAAAACAATGCAAAATATTTGTTTAAATAATATACATATTGTATTATAAGTGTTGAAAATTGCATATTCAGCATAAACCGTGATTTTTTATATTTACCAGTAGCGGAATCTCTTATAAGAAGCGGAAAATCTTGGCTTGCCTATGAATATGTTAATAAATTCGAGACCGAGCAATTTCCAACACTTTCAACAAAGTCACCACTACCTGCTGTGGTGTCCTTTTACAGAAAAAAATCAGCCTTTATACTATCATACGTTAATTAGACTGCCTTGTTCTAATACAGAGAATTAAAGTATGTATATCTACCTGTTTCGTTCTATTGCATTCAAAATTACTGTCCATACTCTGTTTTAAGATAGCCGTAGTTTTGTCGATATGAAAACTCAATTATAATTTAAAAGCATCAGTTAGTAGGTACCTCCTACTTATTTTATCGTACTTTTTTCTATTTTCATTTCTTTTATGTATTTTTATTTATTTAGATATATTTTTTTGATCGAAAGCTCTTGATGGAATTCCATAAAAAAACGTTTATAACATAATTCCACTGTTTATTTAGGCTACAACCTACAACCGGTTTCGTGCTAAGCACATTTTCAAGTAGTGAAAATAAACAGTGGTATTAAGTTATATGCGTTTTTTTATTTATATACTTGAATATATAAGAACGTGGGGTTGTGGCCATCACTAAACTTTTCACAGAGCTTATATTCAATTAAAATTTAAACCAGTTTCCATGTTTATGAATATATATATTTTTTATTTGTTCGTGTTCGTGTGGCAGGCGAGAACCAATTAAAATTCCAGGTTTAAATTGATTAGTTAATTTATTTATGAATTATTTAAATTTTCATTTATTTATCACACAGGGATTTTATTTAAAAACGATTAGAATTGGAATTAGAATTCATTCAAGAAGGATTAAAGGACCCGATGACTAATCTTACTTAAATTTTGTATGCACACTTGCTTCTGATGACGATACGAGTGGGTTGAGGTCAGCACAAAACTCTTTCCAACCCTTATATTCAATTACCTACATTTAAACCTTTTCCCATAGTCCAATCTTGCTTAATTTTTCTATGCACACTTGCTTCTGATGACGATTTGTAAATACAAGTGGGTTGAGGCCAGCACTAAACTCTTTTCAACGCTTATATTAAATTCAATTTAAACCTTTTCCCATTTTTGTATGCACACTTACTTCTGATGACGAATTGTAAATACGATTGGGTTGAGGCCAGTACTAAACTCTTTCCAAACTTTATATTCAATTACATTTAACCCTTTTCCCATAGTCCAATCTTGAAACATATAAAACAAAATGAATAAAAAAAGGGTGGGTAGAGGAGAGGAGGGGACAAAGATATGATAAGAAGACAAATTCAAGTGATAGGTATGTGTAAGTAAAATTCCTCAAATATCTTTTGAAAGCGGGAAGTGTTAATGGAACTCGAAGTTGCAATTTGCATTACGCATCGTCCAATATTCATGATTTTTATACACACTTTCTTCCGATGTAAGTATATTAAAAAAAACAAATGAGTTCTGACCAACACTCTTTAATATGCTTATATTCAATCTATTTTTAAAACGCTTACCAAAGCACATTTTTTGATGCTGAATGGAAGGGAAGGAAGTGATATGAAGAGAGGAAGGAAGAGACTGAAGGGAGATGATGTTTTTAAAAAAATACTTATTAAGATTGTTAAAACTAACAATACCCAAATCAGATTTTTTTTAAATGTAAAGATAATGATGAAATGATATTCAGTGTAATATGAATTCTCCCAGTTAACAATTTTACAGGTACACTTATCGAGTCAAATTAAATCATTACTTCTCTAATGAATATAAATATAAAATACCTGTAAAATACATATATAATTCCAGACAAGTTGTGCAAAATAAATTGTTAATTCCCAGATGGACATACTATGTATTACTGTGAAAGGACTCTGAAAGTATAATAAGCATACCGAAAATATTTAAAGCCCTTCCAAGTGGTATGGATAAACTTGATAAAATATCCTCAGTTAAAACTGTATGTAAAAAAATTATTGTAAAATGTAATTAAAAACTTTTGACACATTTATAAGTTGTAATTAAATCAAAAACATGTATCACATCTTATAATATTATTACTTTTTGTATGGAAACCTCACTATTTACACTGCAAAAAATAATTGTGACCACCGAACTGGCTACCTGCGTTTTTAGCCAAACCTTTGTTATTAGTAATTATGTTTATCTGTTTATGACTGAATTGTTTGGTTAAACACACAAAATATTTAGTAGCACAAAACGAATTGTTTTGTAGTCACTATAGTTCGGTTAATTTTAACATAACTTTTTTTTTCAGTGTAGCCTAGTGAAAAAATTAAATTTACTATATTCGATAGTTTTTACTCATTCTGAAGTTACATCATAGCAAATAAACAGTTAAAAATGTACAAACACGATTTAATATATTTATTGATAAATTCCCGAGCCGACCTAGGTATAAAAAAACTAATTTAACAATCATTATTATTATTAGAAGAATTTTTTTCTTTTAATACAGAATTCTCACAATTTTTTAAAAATATATTTTCCTCCACCCTGTAGGTAGGTACCCGCACTTTATGTTGTGTTAACGTCCAAGTGATATATTATTATTTTTAAAAAGAATTCTTTCCTTTGGATATTTATGTTTGTACTTAGTCTGAGTTGTACAAAATGGCGCAATATCATGCTTTAAATGTGTTTTCATTTACCTCGAAACACTTTTTTCCCATCAACATTAATCTTAACATGATTGCAACAATACCCACATTCTGAAAACTAGGGTTGTTACTTAGGTTATGTGGTTTATCAACACGTGTAACGTATCCATTTTTCTAGTTTTTACTCGGAATACACGAGGAAACGAATACAATTTAATATTTTTATGCAGAATTATTTATAAAAATAATTCAACTGCCTTTTTTCTTTATTCGTCAAATTTTTAAGCGACCGATTCTTTTTTCATGAAGGTTGACAATATGACAAGTTGTTGTAACGAAATATTCTATTTATTTTTAATCATTTACGGCATATATTGCTCTTTACGCATACCTACACAAAAATACATATTGAAAACAAAATTACAGAAAATTATACAGCAGTAAACTTACGCAAAAAAGGAAAAACCTATCAACATAATAAAACAAAAAAAGGTAAAAAACATAATTTCGGCCATTTCGGCTGGCTGACTAGTAAAATCGAATGAATTGTACAATCTAAACGCTGTTTGTGGTTGGTTTTTGATTTAAATTAACATTATTATATTATTTTTACATAAATGATTTAGCTTAGGTTTTGAATTTAATAAAGAGATAAATTAAAGTCAGAGATTTTCTTTTCAATGAAATTAATAAAATACGACTCGTATTTACGTAGAATGTAAGAAGCCTCAATATTATTCTTTTAAGTATACATATTATTAATAATTTGCAATTGATAGTTCCATTATGTGAAAGTAAAACAGACACATTAAATATATTGATAAATACGCAGTTGAAACATGCTTCCTTATAAGGATATAATATAGTCTATACTATACCTACATTACAGTCAAAACATATATGATAGTATCAACAAGGTGAAATGAAATTATTTATTTCCATTTTTTTACACACATATATATAACAATAACAAAAAAAAATATCTATATTTTAAAAATACTTAACATAAACATAGTATGTACAATTGTTCCTATTTGGAAATTTACTGCCTCACTAGACAAGTCTGTTCTGAGGCAGTACTGTTTCAATTTGCCCTGTGGTTACATGTTTTAAAATACAAAATAATTAACAGAGATAATTAAACACAAACAAGAAAGAAAAAGAAAAGAAATATAATCAGAAAATTTACCGTGAACTCTCATTTATTTTAGCCCATATAATTGTAGTGGAAATGATGGATGGAACCAAGCTGTGGTAGAGATTTTCAGGTTATGAAGGCACAGAGCAGTGAGTTATGTAAGGATATTTAACAGGACATGAGCAGATTGTATTCTACCATTTGTTTTCAGCCAGTCAATTACCAGTTTTTTGAAGTTTGTTTCGTCGCGTGAGATATTGTGTTCTATGTCAGGTAATATTTTATTGTAAAGTCTAGGAGCAAGAAAAGGGTAATGTCGCTGGGCAAAAGTCGTCCTTATTAGTGGAGGTCTTATCTGTAGTCTATTTCGGGTACTGTTGGAGAAAACGTAGTCAGGTAAGAATTCCGTCATGTGTTTATGAAGTATTAGAAGGTTATTAACAGTTTTTTTTATTTCATCTTGTTATTTTTGTCTGGTGACAACAAAATATTCTTTTTTGTTAAGATGTTTGTATTTACATATGTGATGAAAGGGTCCACACCTGATACATTTTCTTCAAACTCTCTTTTGAGAGGCTAAATAGTAAATTTTGAAAATCTTTTCCCCAGAACCATCAAAAGCTACGTCATTGAAATAAATAACAGTATATTTTTACATATAATATTACATGAGTTTCTTTTTTATATGAATTTGTTAAATAGGCACTTTTCTTGTAAAATTGTTTTTTAATACCTTTTATTATAACTATCTAAAAAACTACAAGGCCTTTGAAGTAGATTTTTACTTCAATTAAAAGAAAACAAGAAAATCTATTTTTATAAATTTTTAACTATGTTTAGGTAACCCTTTCTCCACGAAAAAAATTTGTAGTACCCCAGATTTGGTGATACATATATTTATGATATTTTTTGGTATTTCATACATTAGAAGGTAATTTAGTGTGCATATTTGTGTACATCCGTATGCCCAAGGTATACAAGAGCCTTAAAACATTTTTGTTTTAAAATTAATGCTTTATCAAGGGCATGATTCAATGAATGGTAGCGTATCTATAGTAGTTATTTAATAACGAAACGTTCCTTATGGCGATATCGTGTTATAATATTGTATTAGACAATGATGAATTAATTAAAAAGGGCGCCGTTATCCAGAATTAAATTTTGTAAGGTACGATTCTAGGATGCTCCTGAGATGTTGTTTCTGGCGTCGAGGGGAATATTAGAGTACAGCCTGCGTTGCCATGGAGACTGGGCACCGCCCTCTCATGAAAGCACTCTACCCCAGTTATTATACACTCTTCTATCTTCTCATAGTGTCTCCCTTTTCTAAAACATCCCGTCTCGCTCGCTCACCTCACCCAACCAGCCTCTAACAGATAAGAATAACATAGAAAGGCAGGCAGATTAATATTCTTACCAACTTAGGTACGAGAATACTGGAATACATAATACCTACAGCGCTGCTCCTTTTTGTATGTATATTGTATATCCTCCCATCATATTTGAATCCCCATAGAAGATGATACCTACAAATAATATAAATCGCATAGACAAAGGGGGAACGTTATAAATATAACTCGTCACAAAAGATTATTGTCAACAAAAATAATATACATACTGAGTTGCACATAAAGAACATCTACTTAACGCTTTCACAATAATTATGTTATCAAGCTAAAATCACGACCCCGACGTCACAAATTATGTTGTTCGCTTTATCTTATGTAAATTACTGTTTCAAATGAAATTGTCTAAATATTCCAACAAATTAATCGCAGTAAAATTAAATTTTAAAAAATAGATACAATATCATCGTTTACATTTTTTTAATGGCGTTTAGAAACTAAATTATGTAAATAAAAATTATTAAAAACAAATTTGTTCCAGCCCAACTGCCATTTTATACTATTTCCATTTAATAATACACTACTGATGATCCTTTTCATTTTAATTTCCTTTATCTTGTTAAATCTTCAGAATAACGAAAAATATATAAAACAATTAAATTAGAAAATAATGTAATTAAAATTATGGAAACGCCGGATCACGTTCTGTTTGGTTGTCCAATCAGCCCACTAGACAACGTGTCATTAAGCTCAAGAAAAGAAACAAGAAAAGATAACTCAATTTATGGAAGTAACAGTTGCCAGTTACGTGATAACTGCCACTTCCATACGTTGAGTTATCTTTTCTTGAGCTAAATGGCACGTTGTCTAGTGGGGCAGGGACGCGCTAAACATTTATTTCAGGCTTGAGAATGTCCAATACCCCATTTCCACAGTTTACCTTCTTGGGCTGAACTCTCCTCAGGTTCATGGTTCAATATTTAAATCTATCGTAAAAAATATGACTATTATTTAATTTTTGTTTCCTTTTTTGTGACTAAATCTGTGTAATCTAAAGTTTCTGATTAGTAATGACTGCAACATGATTTTTGGGTGAAAACCTTAGAGAAAAAAAATAATATGTGATAATTCTAAAATAAAAAAATTGAATTGTCCATATTGTATATTGTTTATTGTATTTTATTCCCCCTAGGTTCTTTACAGAACACTTGGGTTCATAGTTACATGGTTCACAATTTACAATATTATGGTCACAATAATTGATATAATACATTGAGATAACATGACATCATGGTTTAACAGAGTACAGATATAGTATATAGAGCAAATAAAAAAATAAAGAATATAGAGAAACAAAAAAATATGCATACAAAATAAGCAATTCGGGAAAAAAAAGAATAGAAAAATTGAGTGCTAGAAGGATGTAAAGGGTCCTACTAGCACCATGTCCAATAAACAGTTATAATAGAATAGAATTAATTTACATAGAATTTCATCTAATCTCGAATTTTTCCGCATTATTATTAAACAAGTATGCAATGTTTTTAATCTCAATTATTTTTATACTTCGTATGATATCACATAATAACATGATAATGACATAAATCCTTTGAGGTGTGTGATTTTTAAACTTCTTTCAGACAAAATGTTGCCACAGCTACTCCCTCTGCTGACTAACTGTCGTATAACTATGACATTTTTTGCAAAATCGAGTTAGGACCACCAATGTGTATTTATATTTGTACGCATGTTCTCATTAAAGGTCTCGACTGTATCACCTCCCGTTAACTTGGAATAGCTTAGTGATTTGTTGTCTACGAATTACTGAAAATAAAATATCACTTATAGACCTATGTGCAAATGTAAGAATGATTCATATATATAATAAGAATACAAATGAAATATTAAAATATATTTACACCGTGTCACCGTGTGCTGGGAGAGATTAAAACACTAAAAACGCTCTCCTGAACAATTTGCATTTTGCAGATACGACTCTTAAGTCAGGAGAGGGACGAAATATCATCCTTGGTATAATATTTTATAATATATGTAATACGATTTAGTCTCAATCGCCAATAGTGTTCACAACATTTATTAAAAAATCTTTCTCGCCGCGTCATTTGATTTCATCGTGAAAGCAAAAAAAAAATACACCTTTTACCATTAGTGTAAATAATAAACGTAATAGAGGTGAGTTTTTCCCTTTGCTCTGTGACAAATAATAATTTCATGCGAAGGAGGTACAATTTGACTGTTAAAGAATGAAGGGGAAGCAAGGTGGGTAATGATATGGCCCAAGAAGACGTCTCTGGTCGTTGTACCCATTTCTTCTCCTCTGCACATAGATACATATACATACATACCTACACTCGGAGAAACCTTAACAACAAAGGCCGGGCCCAACCTGAGTACGCCGACTTCCGGTGCTACGCCATTATGGCTTCCGCAGCCGCCATTTTTCAATTACAAAAGAAAACAATGCGCGGGCTTCTCATTGTCTCTCTCTCTTTATTTATCTTTCTTTTCACTTGAGAGCCTCTTTCTTTCTTTCGTCCCGTCTTTAAACTTAACATTTTTCCTCTCGCGTTATGACATTATAATAAAATAACATCACTCGCGCGCTATTCTTCTTAACTAAATAACTCGTTTCGTTCTTGGACCATAAAGGCAGTGAGAGCAACTTTTCGCAAATAATGGACGTAATAAATTTTTCTCATTATAAATAACTTCTTTGTACGCAGGTATCGATTACAATATATTCTTTAATTTATTTCATATTATATTACTTCTCGGGCAACTAACAGGTACTATGTCAAATATAAATTTAATACGCATCCAATAATAAATAATACAAAAATCTAAATTATTACAATCAATAAAGTTCAAAAACTTGTGTTTGGGACAGGCGACCTACTTGGTCGTTTGTGTTTAAGTATTTATTTTAAGTATTCTAATGTTTTTTTGTGGATTGAAGACATAACGTTTGTTTATTTGCTTTTTCAATTTCAATTTATTCAAAATTTAAATGTTTATATAAACAGTACCTACATACAGTAAATTTTATAATAATAAACATAAATTTCTTAATTTTACGCTTTAAAGTAACACTTGTGTTACGATGCGGTGTTTTCCACTAAAACACCGCTTCGTAACACAAGTAATATTTTATTAATTTATTTTGTATAACTTCTTGGGTATATTAAATATTAACTGACAATTAGGTATATTAAATATTAATTCAACAAGAACCCAATAACAAGTTGCCATATTTTCTAAGATGACCTCGAATTCTTATTCCATTCCTATCAGCTTTGTATTTCATCGTCAGTCATTCTTAATTTTTTTTAAAAAGTACATATAAATTTTCCTACATTCCCTAAATTTAGCATAAATGCTTGTGCTATAGGTGAACGAAATCTGTCGAGGCAGGATTCGAATTCGCGACCATTGGATTACTAGCCCAGCGCGCTCACCGCTCTGTCATCGACCCATCTAAATACTCATCTAGAATTTTGTACACTAATATGGAATCCGCATTATAAAATCAACCACATCTGATTACATCTTCCTCTCCTCTTCCTTTCCTTATCCTTTAGTTTTCCTCATTGATATGAATTGTTCTTACATGCTATCTTCTATGTTTTTTTCCTTTTGTTCTGCTATCTTTATTTATTTTGTAATCTGTTTAACTTATTGCCATAGTACACACTGTTTTGTATATTTATCATTTACTCTGGTTGGTTGGAAGAATTTGCCATTAGCCAATAAGCCCGCCAGTGTACTTATTATATGTACAGAAAGATTCAAATAAATAAAGTCCACCGCAACCGTATTGACATCATCCAGAAAACTTTTTTGATGTGAACGTAAATCTCCGGACTTTCCCGTAAATTTTTTGGTTAGGTTTAGTTAGCCTTCAATGAAAATATAGACTCGCGTGAGCGAGTTGCTTTATAAATTGAATGGAAATTGGTTGCAGGAATAATTTTATATTATTTAAGTAATTGTATGATATTAACTATTTTTAATACTACTAAGGTATTATTATTTGTGTTAAATATTTTCGCTATTAATATCGACTTTGACAACTCTTCCGCGACATTGGTAAAATGAATAGTGCGTTTTCGAAGGTCTAGTCTTTAAATACCCCACAAATGTAAGAGGCTAGGTACCTACCATTATCCGTATGAATAAAATTATACATGTAATTTATAACATGCAGCAGATACGGATTTTGTCGAGTGTCATGGCGGCTGTCAGTGAACCAACGTGTCGAATTAATGCACCATCCGTGGTGAATTAAGATGAGTCGTGGGGATTTTATTAAAGTACTCTGACGGAATATACCTACCAATTGTTGTCGTTAATGAGTCGGGCGTTTCCCGGATATAATGCAATTCGATACGGATACTAGATTTAGGTATTTGTTTAACTAATACTCTATTTTATTTGCGTTATTATGATTTAGTGGAAGGGCAGCTTATTATAATTATTATTTTTAATTTAATGCAAAAAAACGTACATTTCCCACAAAAACACTTTTTGATACATTGAAAGTTCCTAAAATAGAAAATATTTATAAAAAACGTCAATTTTACAATTTTTTAAGATAATGTATTGCAAAAGTTTGAAAAAAATATGTCACTACGATTCCGAAGCGATTTTAAAATTCATAAATGCAATACAAAACAAATGCAAAACAATTACATTTATATGAGAATAAAGAATTTCATTTGCCTCCCAGATGAAATAAAACAGATTAATGATTTTAAAAGTTTCAAACAAAGACTGAAAAAACATTTCACAATCTAAACTAGTGTATGTAATGATGTAAGTATTGATATGACCAAGATTGCTTCGAATTTTCCGTTTTCTATTGTTTTTTTTTCACCGTTGTATAACTATGTACCTATTAATTGTACTTATTATCTAATCTCAAATGATTCCCTCATCAAGCACAATGTTTAATCTGTTTGATGAGGTAATACAACAATTTTACCACAATATATCATTATGTTTTCTTTAATTTTTTTTGTATTATTGTTAAAAAACAAGATGTTAAATAAATAAAAAATATCGAATATATTTTTATTATTGCATATGCGCAAACATTGGATTTTTTTCCCTGTCGGGAGTCAAAGATATTTTTTTAACAGATTTTTTTAATTATCTCAATAGAGACGAAGTTGGAATATTTATTGTAGGAGAACCGGGAAATCAAGGCACCTACAGGGCTTACGACATAAAGTGATCACGTAAACCAGCCGATGACAGGTCGTAAGCCCTGTAGGTGCCTTGATTTCCCGGTTCTCCTACAATAAATATTCCAACTTCGTCTCTATTGAGATAATTAAAAAAATCTGTTAAAAAAAAATAAAAAATACTTATTCATATATCCCGGTTTCGATTACCGGTAGATACACAGTTTTAAATCGTGTTTGTGATTTGGGGGATAAGTCCCGTTAAACTGTGGAACCAAAACCGTCATGATAACCCTTATCACGGATATAATTTTCTTATGGCGTTCTATTATATCTTAAAAGATTATAGAACTGCACATGATAATTATATCCATGATATGGGTAATCATGAGGGTTTTGATTCCACCGTTTTACCAGATTCTTCAGAGTATGGCAACATGTTATTAGGTGCGTGTTTATTAATACGATGCCTTAAACTAATATAATTTAAGCTCTTGAAGGGCTATTTGACTCAAGCACCAGATAAATATAATTTTACTGCAGTTATTTTAAAGTTTATTTTCATTGCTTTTTTTCGCATTTTTTTGTATATTTTTATTTATTTAATAATATGCGTTAAACTGAACAAATACTTGAGCCACAGATATTCTTTATTTTTACTTCTCACTTCCTCAAGGGGATATAGTGGGGAGTTATGGATTCGCTTGGATTCGATTTTTATAAGGTTAGTTTTTTTTGCAAATTTGTATATCTAATACTCACTTAGAACCCATTAGATTTTAATGGTTATCTGATCGGTGCAATTTATTTTACTGTTAAATATTTCAAAGTGACCTCAAGCTAAGGAAACATAAAATTCAATATTTTTATTTTGAAATTGCTAAACAGGCACATCACTTTCATTAAATGGCATTGACGAATTATCGAGTCATCATATCAAAACAATTAAATTAAAATTAAACCCATTTCATGAAAATGCTGAAATTTTTTTTTTGAATAATTTGGGGAGTGAAGAGTATAGCGTTGTCCACAATCCACCATTTTTCATTCAATTGATATTTTAATTATGTTCTTATCTAAATATTTACTTAATTCATCATATCAATTCTTAACAATAGTCATCATATTATTAACAATTAGTTTTTTTTTTCTTAAATTTTACACTACGTATAATTAAACTCCTCTATATAATTAAACTACCAACTAAGCAAAAAAAAGACACAAATTTGCGCTCTGCGCATCCACGTGACTGACTTAAGTTGCTTTTCGATAACTATGTCGATGTGATTACATTGCAAATTTGATAACGTGGGAAAATGAATTGAGCCTAGTGTAACGAATTATTATTATTATTCACCGTACATCTTCATTGATGGAGTGAAACTAATTTCACTCTACATATATGTACATACATGGGATATAATATAATATATGTAGGTACCTATTTAAAACACAATTTTTACTCTCTACTACTATGTCTTATTACAATTATTATTATACTGCAATTTTTATGGGTATTTTGCTCTTCGATTTTTCAACCGGTATCATTGTATATAATTGTAAGTTATTTAATTGTACATAATTGTAGGTTTCATTTTGTAAAATGCCGATCGGACCGCTTCTATTCTGCATTTTGTTTCAGTGTCTAGATTCTCAGTAATTATACTGCCCAAGTAATTGAATTGTTTTACCCTTTCGATATTAACACCCTTAAGTTGGAGATTTGCATTTGGATGGCTAAAAATCATCATTATGGTTTTTTTATACTTTGGGGGGTTATTTATAATTGTTAGTTTATTTTGTAGCTCATTGATTTCAACTTTTTTTTTTGTTAAATACTTTTGATGTAACAACTGTATATATTTTTATTGTAAGACTTATAGCCGTATATACAAATAAATAAAAAATAAATAAATAAATAAATAAATAAATAAATAAATAAATAAATAAATAAATAAATAAATAAATAAATAAATAAATAAATAAATAAACAAATAAATAAATAAATAAATACATAAAAAAATGAATAAATAAATAAATAAATAAATAAATAAATAAGTAAATTAATAAATAAGTAAATAAATAAATAAATAAATAAGTAAATTAATAAATAAATAAATAAGTAAATCAATAAATAAATAAATAAATAAATAAATAAATAAATAAATAAATAAATAAATAAATAAATAAATAAATAAATAAATAAATTAATTAATTAATATTATAATACTCTTGTTTCTGCATCTCTACTACTTTCGTGCGTCTTTTGCCACTGTCAATGTTTCACATAATATAAAATTAATGCAAAAAGATTTGAATTTGTAAGTAGGCATATCACCTGGTTCAAATGTAAACTGCTAGCCCTAGAAAAGGATTTCCTAGTTGGGCAGCAGAAGTCTGGTATGATTAAAAATATATATAAAATAAATAATATCGAAAAGAAATATGTAAATGTTAATAAATGTTTATTTTCATTTGAAATTTTATACGTAGTTTTGTAAATAGATACATGCACATTGGTATAGATATCCATATCATGTCCTTCCAACGTTTGGCAACAATCCAAGTATGCAACAATAGATGCAGATTTATCGTTTTATAGGGACGGCTTCAGTAAAAACAATATTTAAAATTTAATGACTATAAAGTGTTTGTGTTGATAGAGTGGAATCATTTTAAAAATAATGAACAAATACATCCTACACTAATACAACATTTATTAGTGTAGGATGATCTTTGTTAAATTAGTTAGTTTAATTTTAGACCTTGATAATGCCGAGCCACCTCGGCGAAATCTTCTGTCATTATGATCGAATTTTTGTGGATAAATACTTTGCTATATATGTTCATTTAAAATTTAATTATAAATATGTCAGAGCGGCTTGCGATGTTAATCCAGACCTATATTTAATGCTTCAGAATTTTTTGTATTTTATACAAGGACATACCCTAAAAACAATATCTCTTAATAATTATATGTTTTCTTGTTGATGATTGTTCTCAGTAGGTACACAATGGCAATAATAATATGTTTTCTATTTTTTACATAGTAGTGCTCTTTTTTTCTAAACAGTGAAAAATGAAATATGCCTGATAAATGAGTATGTAGTTCATTGTGTCGTGCGACGAGCAGCCGCTCCGGGGATGAACAGAGCTTAAAGCTCTAAACCTTTCCAATGCAGTGGGGAAGGAGAGTGAGAAATTACTCTCAATAAGTTAGTGAACACTTCACAAATTGTATTACTTGTACTTTATCATTAAATTTTAATGATAACCATTTTGGCACAATTTATATTTTTATCTGATTTTTTTATTATATTATAAAAATGTCCATTTTTGTATTAGGCAATTCACCCTGAAAAGAGTGCTTTGTGCCAATTCAATGTTTGCTGTTTACAAGGGAAGTTATTTTTAATCATATGATAAGATTATTTAAAAATATAAATTTTGAAATGACAGACAATACACGAGAATTTTGGAGGGACAAAAGATGTTGGATATTAAGTGGAGATTGATGAGAAATTTGGTTGAGTAATCTGTATATACTTTTGTAATTGCAATTGTTTTAACTTAACACGAAACCTTAGAACAAATTGAAAAAGTACTGCCTACTCTGTGGTAACTGCCTACTCTGTGGTAACTGCCTACTCTGTGGTAACTGCTTACTCTGTGGTAACTGCCTACTCTGTGGTAACTGCCTACTCTGTGGTAACTGCCTACTCTGTGGTACTGCCTCATAACAGACTCGTCTAAATTCCAAATAGGAACAATTGTACATAGTATGCTCATTATGTCTTTTTTTACAGTTACAGAAAATAAATAATTTCATTTCATTTTTAATATTGTCTAAAAGTAAAAATGTTTTTATAGTTGAAAGAAATCGGTCGAGTAGAGTTCAAACTTGCCATCACTAGTAGTACCTAATCTATTGATGGCGACCTTTTTTGCACTTTTGCCGACCGTCGTGACATATGTAGTTGCTAAGTCACTTGGCTTAGCAACTTTTGTGATTGTCTGGGCACTACATACCGGATATATGTTTTGTTTTTTTGTTTTATTTAGAAATACTACAGCTGTTTACAATTATTAATATACAGTAAATAATTTCCTTATTTATATCGCCAATTACAGTATTTCTTAGTTATTTTAATGTAGACATGCGCATAAAGGTATCTATTTACATTCCATTTTACATTTTTTTTTGTTGGAAGAATTTGCAATAAACTCGCCATTTGCGCAAGGAAGTTATTCCTACTTTTATTACTTATGTTGAATGGTAAATTTAAAACTTAACAATAAGCTGAAAATATCTTTAGTAAAATAAAACATGCTAACTAATTATTATGTTTCAATACGGTCCTGTCAATATTTCCTGACGGTTGTATATCGTACGTGCGAATATAGGGAGTCCTCTGTGACGCATCCTATTGTGTGGCGGCGCGTGGCGTACATTTAGACTTATAGTACCTACATTATACACACGTACACTGCACACACACATGAGAGAAAGTGGCGTGGCACAACTCCCTATTAAATACACCCGTCTCATTCACATGATTTAGTTAAGAGCGAGAAAGAGGTAATAATTCTTAGTGATGTGTGTCTATGGAAGGGTCAAAGAAACGATGTCTATAACATATAGGTAATGTCTATTACGTATAAGGGAGAAGCCTTCGTATAATTCATCTGTATTCATATAAAGGGAAAATGTACTGAAAATCAAATCAACGTTAATCTTTGAACGTTACTACATAATTTGTCGCTTAAGGTTTAATAACTGAAAAATCTATTTTATATATGTTATCATAGGTACCAATTTAGATTGGTCATAGGCGAGTTAGTTCACTACCTGCTACCTCAAGCTTTCATGCTTACTTTATTAAATATAGGAAGATGTATATTATGTATGTAGGTACCTACATACTTGTCTAACAAGGACATATTCATTATTCAGTTATAATACAAAGAAAAAATCGTATTAAAGACAGTTTTGTGAGTAAATTATGATTTTATTATTTGATAAAGGCACATTAATCTTAATTGACATGCTGCAAAATGAATTATTTTGTAAATTATTGTATTTTATTAATTATTTTTTATTATGTAACATATTATTATTATTATGTTCCTGCACTGAAAAAATATTATGACAATCGAACTAGCTACCTGCATTTTAGCCAAACCTTTGTTATCAGTAATAATGGTTTATCTATTTGTTCTGTTTGGTTGTGTGCACAAAACCAAACATTTTTTTAGCATGAATTTTTGTTACTATTAACAATTTTTTTTTCAGTGTATTTGTCTGTTATTATGTTTTTGTGTAATTGAATTGTTAAATTATGATTTCACATTATCACCAAAATAATTTTATGTTTTCGGGAAATGTAAAATAAAAACATACCTACTGACATTCAAAGTATTGATATAATATATTGTTTTATTGAAAAAAAATATTTTTCGTATAAATTGCACTGAAATGTCAAATTCTTCCAAATGCCATAAAAGGAAAAAATAATATATGTCACGAGAAAATTAGTGCTTACTGTTATCAATAAATACAAGATCATTACTTGAGAAAAAATACTAATTTTGCTTCATTTGTTACTCCCAATGATGTAGATACTCTTAATGATTTATATTGATTAGCCATTTTTGTCTTCCCAACAAAACTCCAGATGCTTTTGAACTATGTCTTTCTAAAGGTCGAATCGTCCGAGCTATTCTTTTACTTGGTCATTCCATACAAGGAGATCGTTATTGTCCTTCCACTTTACTTACAACCACCAATCTATTCAAATTATCACTCCCTCCACGCTTTTTAAATTATGAAAACATTTAATTCACAATTCAAATTTTAGAGCTATCTATTGATCGTATGGTACAAACAAAAGATCTTAGATTTTTATTCCCCTTTCTTTATCATTTTTTTGCTATGAATATTTATTATTATTAATGCTATTTTTTCTTATTTTGCAAAACTCTTAGAACACATAAAGAACGTTTTAAGAAAGAAAGATTTTAGATGGGTCGATGGCATAGCGGTTAGCGCACTGGGATAGTAATCCAGTGGTCGTGAGTTCGAATCCTGCCTCGACCGATTTAGTTCACCTATAAAACATGCATTTATGCTTAATTTAGGATATGTAGGAAGATTTATATGTACTTGCTTAACAAAGAAATATTAATTTTTTTCTAAAAAAAGAACATATGAAGAGTCGAGAAAACCCTAAAATCCCTCAGACGCTGCACTTAAAGTGCCAAAGAGAGCTAATTATTTGTAAACAGCTGGCTCACCGTTCACTAAGAGTGAAGATAAGAGTGAACCGTGCTATTGATAGAAGTTGCTCTCCATGGCTACAAGGTCTGCATATCTAATGGGTCCAAAATAATTCCCTTCATAGTTGACACGGAGAAGTTAGTGAGTACCCATTTGACATTATAATAATAATAATAAATTTGGATGATTTATATAGCGCCGTTTTCGTGAATATTTCACCTCAAGGGCGCTGACATGCACAAAACGACAAAGCTGACATGATGTCGAATCGAATAGGTGAAAATGAAAAAGATAACTTTTAAAATTGCCGTGTCCAGTAAGGAATTGCGTTTAATAATCATATAAGGTTAAATAATCGGGAACAATCCACGAAGAAGAAATTCGAGTTTTCAATTTTTACTAATCACTAACCCAAGGGGATATAGTGGGGAGTTATGATTTCGAAATTTTTAAGGGTATTTTTTATTGCAGATTATCAACTAGTATCATGCTGAGATTGTATTCTGAAAGTTTCATCACAATGTATCTGTGTGTGTGCTATGTGCTGTGTGCTATGTGCTATGTGCAGTGTGCTATGTACGGCGTGTTCATTTTACTTTATCGATTATAGACTAAAGTACTCATTCGATTCTTTTCAAATTTTGCAAATAATTATATCTAAAACTCGCTTGGATCCCATTAGATTTTGAAGGATATCTGAACAGTGCTTCTCAATTTTTTTAAATATCAAATAATTCAAAGTGACCCCAAGCTCAGGAAATATAGAAATTGAAATTTTTATTTTCAAATTGATAAAAAGGCACATAATTTTTATAAAATGGCATTGAATATTTATCAAATTTTCATAATAAAACAATTTTCAAACTCATTTCATGACAATGCTGAATATTTTCCATACGAAAATTGAATAATTTATAGAATTACTTGTTAGTGAGGAGTTAAGCGTTGGCCACAACCCACTCGTTTTTACTAATGGACATAAAATATTCGCCAAACATCTTGAACGAGCTTCCGGTTGCGCAGAGCGTAAATTTGTGTCTTTTGGCTTCGTTGGTTAACATACGTGCAAATCGTCCCCATTCTCGGCTAAAAGTTCAAGTTTTTATATCAGATTTTTACCTGTACTTCTCGAAGAAATATCCAAATGGTGTTAACCCCGCCACTGCACGCCAGTGTAGGTATGGTATTTTGTGAATTTCGTATAAAAAGTCTAATAAATTAATAAAATAACATATAAATGTATGAATTCATATAAACAAATAATGACAATATGATTTCAGCAATCGATTTTTTTCCTTTATAAACTATATCAGTTGCAAAAAATAACAACGATTCCTCCCCCTAGATTTATAAAATTATAGCACTTCAAACTATTGTTATTGTATAGCTGGTAGATATATACATACAATATAATATGGAAGTGTGCATAAAAATCGTGAACAATTACATTTTGAAAGGGCATCGAGTTGGCGTGATTTTGCCATTAGGTTCACACGTGACCCAACTACAGCAGCTACACTCTAACTTGCAATACATAAATCACGGAAGAACTCGACAATTTACGACCTTTTGAAAAGATCAATGTAGGTACCAAGTACCAAGGTAGGTACCTATATATTTAGTTAAGTCTTATATTATGTAAGTTTACTTTGTCGATCGACATTTCGTGATAGAATTCCATTGTATTTATTTTTATTATTTTTTTTATTATTATTTATTTATTTTTATTATTAATTTTTTTTTTAATAAGGCACAGCCACCAATAGAGGCGGATTTGTACTGTACAATTTAGATCATAATAATATATTTATTTACTGTTGAAAAGAAGAGTGAAAACAGAATTCCATTAGATCTCAGAGAAATAGGGGTTTACATTAAATGATTGCAAAAGGGAAGCATATGTACAAGAAATTAAAGAATTTCCAATAAATCATTGCGTCAGTCACTTTCTAATGGTCGAGTGAAAGGATTCCTACAATCAGCTATATCTTTATACCGGTGGTGGAGATGAATTTAGCTATTTCTAATATTACATGTCGTGAGCCAATCGCCAACAGATTAAAGGGTCTTTTTATTTTCACCACTTCTATTTTTATTTAAACCAAATATTTTATTTTAGTATGGATAAAAATATCAACATTCTTAAAAAGAATATCAAAATTGTAAGTAAATATTCTATAATTATATAGTAAAAAATACATGGTTTTTGTTCAATTATATTTATATAAATTTATAGGTATCTGACTGATGATCCAAGGGTCCCGGGTTCGATTCCCGGTGGATACATAGTTTTTAATTGTGTTTTCAGTCTAGATCTGTGAGACAATAAATGCCGTAAGTCTCCAGAATGTGGCAACTTGTTATTGGGTGCGTGTTAAATAATTATTTGACATAGCACCTGTTAGTTGCCCGACAAGCTCCATAAAATAAAAATGAAAAAATAAATAATTGATAGTGGATCTATTAAATCAATTTAATATCACTTGATCAATTTAATATCACTTGAGAAATTAGTTTATTTGTAAACAATAAAAACAACAGTCCTTATAAATGAGGTGACGGTGTCTCGCACAGATGTCACCTTTGAAATGCTCCAGAAATATTACTAGTTCCTATGTGTATGTAAATCGAATATTTTTTAATTGCATATACGCAAACATTCGATTTATTTTTCACTGTAAGGAGTGAAATAATATTTTTACTGACAAACTTTTTAACATCTCAAAAGAGACGAAGTTGGGATATTATAGAAAAACCTGGAACTCAAAGCACATACAGGGCATACGACCTGTCATCGGTTGGTTTCTTCTGCTGATTATTCGATAATATCCCAACATCGTATCTATTGAGATGTTAAAAAGTTTATCAATAAAAATATCATTTGACAACCGACAGAGAAAAAAAATCCAAGGGAAAAAAATCCAGACGAATAAGACACATCTCAACGTTCTTTTAGACAAAAAATACTAACACTGCTCAGAATTCACCATTGTACTGATGCCTTATCAATAATATAATAATTTGGAAAGGATCAGATCCGTGGATATATTCTGTATGTCGAGCACCCTTTTCAGGAGCCACAGGAATAACTAATTGTTTTGTGAGTACATGTATCGTGAAATCAAAGGTGGGCTGGATGAGTTATTACAATTATCTATGATTTATTATTATATTGTTAAATTTTATTATGTGCGTTTCCCATTTTTTAAAACACATAAATAATAAAAAAATATGTATATATTTTTTAATTAGTTTGGGCTCTGCGCAACAGGAAGCTCGTTCAAGATGTTTGGCGAAAATTATACTCTTCTATTTATTTATTTTATTTATCGCACCATATTTATAATGACAACAATAAGTTGATTACTGCTGCCCAACTAGGAAATCCTGTTCTAGGGCTAGCAGTTTACAATTTATATTGACAATTTTATGCAATTATGAACAAGGTGAGTTTTCCCATTCCACACTTAATATGTATACAATCTCAACTTTCTGCCAATCACAATCATTACCACAACAAACATATATGTATGCTCACACAAAACAGATCCCCAATGTCTATATTAATTAATGTATTGTTATTGTTTTATAAAATATAATCATGACAATGAGCTTTGATTGTGTCATTAAAAAATAAATAAATAAATAAACACGTTTGTGGTGTTGAAAGGTTAATTATCCATTATACCTATCTATAAATAATATCAAACAACTAAGTGCGCGTCCCTTGGGCGATCAACACAATGTTGATAGTATTGACTCTGCGGCGTTAATGGTTTATTTAGTTCGTGTGAATTAATTCCTGTTCAAATATTATGGGTCCCGGGGGATCGCGGTAAACACATCGCACCACCGGCAGACCGCCCCGCACATTCCTTCCCCCTCACACTTCCCCGACCCGACTGGCTCGGCACATTTGACTTGGCAAATATGTTTCAGAAATAATTTAATTGAATACAACAGCGTTGTAAGTGTTGGGGAGTCTACATCAGCCGGCTGATTTTATATTGTAAGTAGGTACCTACCTACCTACATTAACCAACGCTGGTTGTGATCGATCGGGAATATAGATGGAAAATAATTAGGTAATATTATTTTTTATTATGATGGTCGTAACAACAGCTGATAAAATTAACATAGTGTGGAGAAAATTATAAAGGAGGTTCTATTATACTTATTAGCATAATTGAAAGAGATGATAAAGTAATTATTTTAATTATTGTGATTAAATAAAGTGCAATCTCGCTAATCTAGCACTTCTAGCTAAATCCGCACGTCCAGTGATCTGGAACTGCGGATTATTTGAAGAAAAAAAATGTATTTTATTCAAAAATTACAATTACAATTATTTCATAGAATAAACGAACAAATATTTAAGATTATTTCTACATTTTACCTACATTCCAGTAATCTGGATTCTCCACTAATCCGGCACATTGTGCCTTCTTCAATTCATTAGTGTCGGATTAGCAATATTGTACAACTGATAATTTTCCGTTAATCCGGCACATTGTGCCATATTCAATTCATTAGTGCTCAATTAACAAGATCGTACGACTGATAATTTTCCGCTAATCTAGCACATTGTGTCTTCTTTAATTCATTGGTGTCGGATTAGCAAGATTGTATGACTGATAATTTTCCGTTAATCCGGCACATTGTGCCATATTCAATTCATTAGTGCTCAATTAACAAGATCGTACGAGTGATAATTTTCCGCTAATCTAGCACATTGTGTCTTCTTTAATTCATTGGTGTCGGATTAGCAAGATCGTATGACTGATAATTTTCCGTTAATCCTGCACATTGTGCCATATTCAATTCATTAGTGCTCAATTAACAAGATCGTACGACTGATAATTTTCCGCTAATCTAGCACATTGTGTCTTCTTTAATTCATTGGTGTCGGATTAGCAAGATCGTATGACTGATAATTTTCCGTTAATCCGGCACATTGTGCCATATTCAATTCATTAGTGCTCAATTAACAAGATCGTACGACTGATAATTTTCCGCTAATCCAGCACATTGTATCTTCTTTAATTCATTGGTGTCGGATTAGCAAGATCGTATGACTGATAATTATCCGTTAATCCGGCACATTGTGCCATATTCAATTCATTAGTGCTCAATTAACAAGATCGTACGACTGATAATTTTCAGCTAATCCAGCACATTGTATCTTCTTTAATTCATTGCTGCCGAAATAGAAAAATCGTATGACTAATAATTTTCCGCTAATACGGCACATTGTGTTTTCTTTAATTTGTGCCAGATTAGCAAGATCGTACGACTGATATAATTTAAAGAAATGCTATTGGCCTCGTAAACATTTTATGATAAGTATCTACATATAATTTTGTACGAAGTATAGGTCTATGTATATATTTTTACTCTCCACACTATGGAATAGGGGAGAGTCATGATTTCGCAAAATTTAAGCGTATTTTTTTTACATCAATTTCTCAATGGGTATCATGTAGAGAATGCACACTATGAGTTTCGTCGTGATGTGTTTGTGTGTATGGCGTATACGCTGTACGCCGTACGCCGTACGCCGTACGCCGTACGCCGTAGCATTTATCTTTTTTGTGTCCTCTCTACAGCCCAAACTATAAGTCTGATCGACTTCATATTAACATCATATGTGTAAAGTGCAAAGACCTAGAGCTGATTAGTTTTCCATAGACAACTTTTGATTTCTTCTCTATGAATTCATCATTTACGTTGTTTTTTTTTTGTGTCCTCTCTGCAGCCCAAACTATAAGTCCGATTGACTTCATATTGATATCACATGTGTTAAGTCCATAAACTTAGAGCTGATTAGTTTTCCATAGACAACGGTTCATTTTTTCCCAATGTTTCTTTATGATTTCATCTATTAAAACTGAAAAAATGCTCTCACGACCTGGAAATTAGAGATATTTTAATTTGGTTTCAACTATTTATACAACACCAAATATCTTCATAAAATTGTATTCAAAGTTGGTCAATGTTAAAAGAAAAATATTCAACGGTTTCAAAAATTATATTTTATTTAATGGATATTTGTATGAAACTTATATGTAACAAGAGAATTTTTTTATATTTGGCAATGTTCAGTTCATTGATTTCATATTGATATAAGAATATTAATAGCTTGAACTTAGAACTGATTAGCTTTTCATAGATATCATAAAATTTCTTCATATGATATCACGTGTCAACATTGTCAAAATGCTCTAACGCTCTTTGAAACAAAATTTATCTGCTTTTTTTAAAATATTTCATACAACATAAGCAGTCTTCACTATACTGCATTAATAGTTTGTCTATCTTAACATAAAAATATACTATCGGAAGAAAATTTATATTCCTGTTAGTAACATTTAGTATGAATAAAAATGTAATTAGATAAATTTCTATTTATGGAAACGTTCAGTAATTTGATTTCATGTTATAATGTAAAGAGCTTGAACATAGAACTGATTAGCTTTCCATAAATAACAAAAAAAAATCTTCATATGATATCACCTGTCAAAATTTGGAAAATGCTCTCGCGTTCTTTAGAACAAAATTTATCTGCTTTTTTTAAAATATTTCATACAACATAAGCATTCTTCCCTATACTCCATTAATAGTTTGTCTATCTTAACATAAAAATATACTATCGGAAGAAAATTTATATTCCTGATAGTAACATTTAGTATGAATAAAAATGTAATTAGATAAATTTCTATGTATGGAAAAGTTCAGTAATTTGATTTCATGTTATAATGTAAAGAGCTTGAACATAGAACTGATTAGCTTTCCATAAATAACAAAAAAAATCTTCATATGATATCACCTGTCAAAATTTGGAAAATGCTCTCGCGTTCTTTAGAACAAAATTTATCTGCTTTTTTTAAAATATTTCATACAACATAAGCATTCTTCACTATACTGCATTAATAGTTTGTCTATCTTAACATAAAAATATACTATCGGAAGAAAATTTATATTCCTGATAGTAACATTTAGTATGAATAAAAATGTAATTAGATAAATTTCTATGTATGGAAACGTTCAGTAATTTGATTTCATGTTATAATGTAAAGAGCTTGAACATAGAACTGATTAGCTTTCCATAAATAACAAAAAAATCTTCATATGATATCACGTGTCAAAATTTTGAAAATGCTCTCGCGTTCTTTAAATCAAAATTTATCTGCTTTTTTTAAAATATTTCATACAACATAAGCATTCTTCACTATACTGCATTAATAGTTTGTTTATCTTAACATAAAAATATACTATCGGAAGAAAATTTATATTCCTGATAGTAACATTTAGTATGAATAAAAATGTAATAAGATAAATTTCTATGTATGGAAAAGTTCAGTAATTTGATTTCATGTTATAATGTAAAAAGCTTGAACATAGAACTGATTAGCTTTCCATAAATCAAAAAAAAATCTTCATATAATATCACGTGTCAAAATTTTGAAAATGCCTTCGCGTTCTTTAAAACAAAATTTATCTGCTTTTTTTAAAATATTTCATACAACATAAGCATTCTTCACTATACTGCATTAATAGTTTGTTTATCTTAACATAAAAATATACTATCGGAAGAAAATTTATATTCCTGATAGTAACATTTAGTATGAATAAAAATGTAATAAGATAAATTTCTATGTATGGAAAAGTTCAGTAATTTGATTTCATGTTATAATGTAAAAAGCTTGAACATAGAACTGATTAGCTTTCCATAAACAACAAAAAAATTCTTCATATAATATCACGTGTCAAAATTTTGAAAATGCTCACGCGTTCTTTAAAACAAAATTTATCTGCTTTTTTTAAAATATTTCATACAACATAAGCATTCTTCACTATACTGCATTAATAGTTTGTTTATCTTAACATAAAAATATACTATCGGAAGAAAATTTATATTCCTGATAGTAACATTTAGTATGAATAAAAATGTAATTAGATAAATTTCTATGTATGGAAACGTTCAGTAATTTGATTTCATGTTATAATGTAAAGAGCTTGAACATAGAACTGATTAGCTTTCCATAAATAACAAAAAAATCTTCATATGATATCACGTGTCAAAATTTTGAAAATGCTCTCGCGTTCTTTAAATCAAAATTTATCTGCTTTTTTAAAAATATTTCATACAACATAAGCATTCTTCACTATACTGCATTAATAGTTTGTCTATCTTAACATAAAAATATACTATCGGAAGAAAATTTATATTCCTGATAGTAACATTTAGTATGAATAAAAATGTAATTAGATAAATTTCTATGTATGGAAACGTTCAGTAATTTGATTTCATGTTATAATGTAAAGAGCTTGAACATAGAACTGATTAGCTTTCCATAAATAACAAAAAAATCTTCATATGATATCACGTGTCAAAATTTTGAAAATGCTCTCGCGTTCTTTAAATCAAAATTTATCTGCTTTTTTTAAAATATTTCATACAACATAAGCATTCTTCACTATACTGCATTAATAGTTTGTTTATCTTAAAATAAAAATATACTATCGGAAGAAAATTTATATTCCTGGTAGTAACATTTAGTATGAATAAAAATGTAATTAGATAAATTTCTATGTATGGAAAAGTTCAGTAATTTGATTTCATGTTATAATGTAAAGAGCTTGAACATAGAACTGATTAGCTTTCCATAAATAACAAAAAAATTCTTCATATGATATCACCTGTCCAAATTTGGAAAATGCTCTCGCGTTCTTTAGAACAAAATTTATCTGCTTTTTTTAAAATATTTCATACAACATAAGCATTCTTCCCTATACTGCATTAATAGTTTGTCTATCTTAACATAAAAATATACTATCGGAAGAAAATTTATATTCCTGATAGTAACATTTAGTATGAATAAAAATGTAATTAGATAAATTTCTATGTATGGAAACGTTCAGTAATTTGATTTCATGTTATAATGTAAAGAGCTTGAACATAGAACTGATTAGCTTTCCATAAATAACAAAAAAATTCTTCATATGATATCACCTGTCAAAATTTGGAAAATACTCTTGCGTTCTTTAAAACAAAATTTATCTGCTTTTTTAAAAATATTTCATACAACATAAGCATTCTTCACTATACTGCATTAATAGTTTGTCTATCTTAACATAAAAATTTACTATCGGAAGAAAATTTATATTCCTGATAGTAACATTTAGTATGAATAAAAATGTAATTAGATAAATTTCTATGTATGGAAACGTTCAGTAATTTGATTTCATGTTATAATGTAAAGAGCTTGAACATAGAACTGATTAGCTTTCCATAAATAACAAAAAAATCTTCATATGATATCACGTGTCAAAATTTTGAAAATGCTCTCGCGTTCTTTAAATCAAAATTTATCTGCTTTTTTTAAAATATTTCATACAACATAAGCATTCTTCACTATACTGCATTAATAGTTTGTTTATCTTAACATAAAAATATACTATCGGAAGAAAATTTATATTCCTGGTAGTAACATTTAGTATGAATAAAAATGTAATTAGATAAATTTCTATGTATGGAAAAGTTCAGTAATTTGATTTCATGTTATAATGTAAAGAGCTTGAACATAGAACTGATTAGCTTTCCATAAATAACAAAAAAATTCTTCATATGATATCACCTGTCAAAATTTGGAAAATACTCTTGCGTTCTTTAAAACAAAATTTATGTGCTTTTTTAAAAATATTTCATACAACATAAGCATTCTTCACTATACTGCATTAATAGTTTGTCTATCTTAACATAAAAATATACTATCGGAAGAAAATTTATATTCCTGATAGTAACATTTAGTATGAATAAAAATGAAATTAGATAAATTTCTATGTATGGAAACGTTCAGTAATTTGATTTCATGTTATAATGTAAAGAGCTTGAACATAGAACTGATTAGCTTTCCATAAATAACAAAAAAATCTTCATATGATATCACGTGTCAAAATTTTGAAAATGCTCTCGCGTTCTTTAAATCAAAATTTATCTGCTTTTTTTAAAATATTTCATACAACATAAGCATTCTTCACTATACGGCATTAATAGTTTGTCTATCTTAACATGAAAATATACTATCGTTAGAAAATTTATATTCCTGGTAGTAAAATTTAGAATGAATAAAATATTTCATTGTCAATATTTGTGGTGTGGAGAGTTTAGTGTTGGCCACAACCCACTCGTTTTTATTTGTGTCAATTTATGACAAATATCTACTTACTCATAACTCAGATGTAATAGAATATTGTAAAATAATAGTAAAAAATAGGTAAAATCACAACTTCATACTATTACATAATTGTGTATAGTAGAATGTTTGTCTCAAATGGAAATACACAGAGACTGATTATAAAAATAGAACTTTGCTTAAAAAGAAATCGACATTTTTTAACGGTTATAAATAGCAGACCAGCCCCCCTAGACAACATGCCATTAAAGCTAAGCGTTATATCGCTAAGCGATAGAAATGTATGAAATTTGTGGCTGTCACGTGTTGTCATAGCGACCAATTTCATACATTTACTATTGCTTAGCGATATAACGCTTAGCTTAAATGACACGTTGTCTAGGCCCCCTGAGCTACAAAGGCCGACAATTTTTATTATTATTATTAACTAACGTAGTTCAATAAAATATATTTTCATGGCTACAACTTCAAATAATTACCACAGACAATATCCGTATTGAATTCCTCCTGCCGTGTGTGTTTCAATTATCGATATCTGGTCACCCTATAGTATAGCGTGGTGTGGTATGGTGCTGTGACCCAGCCCCGGCATCGCATGACTATCATGTTACCCTCGCGGCCGGGCGGTATACGAACGCGTGCCACAAACACCGAATTTCATGGGAACACGGCTACGGACAATGATTGCAATGATTGCACAAGATAATGTATTTATTCACTCGTGTATCATCTCGTTGTCAGTTTAATTGGTGAGGCGACGCTAACTTTAAACCGATGACTTACTAACTTATAAAGTACGTGACTGTGCATTTTGTAAACAATCTCAAAATATATGTGGGGTTATTGCGAACTCTTATATAAAATCAATGTTTTTATAAAATTTTATTGCTTGTTGTTTAAGGACAATAATTATTGGTGGCACTGCATGATGACGCACAATAAACTCCTTTTCAACCAGTGTCGATTCAATACGACATGATCTTCATAATTTATTATTGAATGACTGAGCGCATAAAACACTAACAATTCTCGTTTATGGTAAAATATTATGTATTATCTACCACTGTGGTTTTATTTCGCTATGTTTGCCGCATTGATTCACAGTTTGTTCTATAAAAAATTCTATCTTGTCTGTCTATAAATAATCTGTTAACTTCTTTATTATTAATACTTAAAAATGTGCATTGCATGAATCCGGTTGTAGGTGTAAGTGTCATTTAAATAAAAGTTGTATGATTAAAAAGTGTGTTATTTTTTTTTTATAAAATTATTACAAAAATTGTAATTAGTTTTTGAATTATATCGCTCAGTGTATTTTTATCCGTTCCATTTTCCAAAATGATAGAAAACCTCTTTGGCAATACCCTCAACAGCTTTTGACTATTTAAAAAAAATCGTCCACATAACAAAAAACGGAACCGATATATAAAAATATATATTTAACTTAGCGATTTCTTCATTAAGTAGGTATACTGTTTTGATCAGTAGAAGGAAAATTAATACTATTTTAACTGTCGCCTTTTAGGATGATGGTTTAACCATCAAAAACGCAAAGGCTGGGTTGCTTCAACAAAAGTATCTGTAACATTCTAGTTAAAATACTTTGATTTCATAAAATTGTTCAAAATTGCGTTGTTTAATTCCATAAGATTTCAATGAAACAACCAAAAGTTTTGAACAATTTTATGAAATCAAAGTATTTTAACTACCTATACTTTTACTTTAGTCTTTGTTCGAGAAACACAGCCTAAGACTCTTATTTTAGACTCAAAGTGGATTATAACTATGAATGTACCTCAAATAATACCTAATATTCGGAACGATACTGCAACTATACCAAACCCCAATATATCTTGAATTACGAGGCGTGGTTTACTGAAGCTATTAATGTATTCAAAAGCAGTAGCGGAACACTTATTACAAAAAGCGACAATGATCTTTTAATGTGTTACCAGCTGAGGGTGAATATTTCTTGTTGTTTCGATTAAATATTTACTCTAAATTCCTGCTTTGTATTTCACCAAGGGTGCATGTTGTAATTATGAATTCAGTAAAAACGTTTAACAAAATACATTTTTCTAATTAGGTGTGATGAATGACAAATATCTAACAGGAAATGAAAAGAAATTAGGTTTATAAGTACAATTCCTTGTATAATAAACAAGGTTACATATTACAATTTTCGAGGGGATTTTGAGTGCTTCAAAAATGACAGAAAGTCAATTTTGTTTGTTTCTTTCTAAATATTATCTACATGTATAATGTGTTGCCAAAAATCAATATTTTATGATAATTGGTTTAATTTTAGGTGGTGACAAGTTGGGTAGTGGAAATCTAAAAGGTTACGGGACACCTAGTTTATCGGATTCGCTGCGTAATACAAAATGCTCAGGTTAGTGACAACTTTTGATAAAACTGTACAATTTCAATTAAAATATTTTTTTTCTATTTGTCGGAATTTGTATTGATAACAATTAATTTATTTTATCACATACCGTACCGTTAGAACATGTTATAAATCATTAAAAATACATATTACAGTGCGGCCCGCGAGCATATATACATATGTATATGTATATCTATCAAAAACCAGAAAAACATAGTTTTTCTAAAATACAACTTCAAACTTTTTCATTTAATTCGCACGCATTGCATTCGGGAAAAAACCGAATAGAAAAAACAGAAAAATTCTCGCTGCGCGGACATTGTCTGCGTTAGTTTATCGGAATAAACACAAAAAAACTGATATTTTCTCGCAGCTCGGACTTTATTTAATTCAATTTATCGAAATAAAAAAATAAAAACTGTCATTTTGTTGCGGCGCAGCATTTTCGGTTATATTTATAGAACGAATCAAAAGAAGACTTTTTTACAAAAGAATATTTCTCGTTGATCGGAATAATTTTTATCCGCAATTTTTATTAATTTTATGAAATATTTGAATAGGAATTACACCTAAAATAATAGAAATATAAGTATATCTCGATATTTGTAAAAAAATCATAATTAGGATTTTTATTGAAGCGTAATTTATTAATGCAGAGGCACTTTAGATCACGTGTACTGTCAAGAAACACTAAAACCCTCGTCAACAAACTCTTTTACGACCTATACTAACATACGGCTCTGAGTGTTGGGTTCTTGGTTCTTCTTCTATCGTATTGGTAGAATCCAAAACTCCCTTCTCAGACCAGTAAGTCAGGATTGAGATGATCCTCCTAGTTGGTTCTCCCCACAACTCCTCTTCAGTGCACTTCGCCCCCACCAGAGGGCACTCTAATAGGAGTGCCATCGTCTGCTCTTCGCTGCAGTCACAAAGTCCATCTTGATTACTCTCCGACATTCTCCATCTTTCCAAATTGACCTCGCTCCTTCGGCACCCCGTTTTTAGTCTGTTCAGAGTTTTCCAGAGACATCATGGACTCGGATGGTTCTTGGGGTGCAATGTGGTTGCCTAGCCTTTCCTTCCAAAGCATCAAGCGTTCTGTGCTTGAGTTGTGGTTGTCTTTGGTGGAGTGGAGGAAGCTCTTGGTGTTGGTGGTTCATGGCCGAAGAGTGGGTGTTTGGTGTTGTGCATTTCTCTTGATCGTTCCTTGTTGTTAGCCACTTTTCGTCTGATGTCTGGTGGGACTATACCACTTGTGCGATAAAGGACGTTCAGAGGCGTAGGCTTTAAACATCCCGTTATGATTCTGCTCGTCTGATTCAGTGCCACATCCACCTTTTTGGCATGGGCAGATCGATGCCATACAGGACAGGCGTTTTCCCCAGCTGAGTAGCAGAGCGCCTGTCCATTGGGCTCTTGTTAAAAAGTTTATATATGTGTTACTGGTTTTCGAGAGAAAAAATTCGGTCCCCTCTGTGATGAAGGCACTTGAAGAATCAGGTACAACCACGAACTACAGAGCATATTCAAGGAACCAAATATCGTCCAAACGATAAAAATAGGGAGGCTCCGCTAGTTAGGACACGTGCATCGTATGGACGATGACCATACACCGAAAGGAACCCTCACAACACGTCCGGAGGGAAGAAGAGGTGTGGGAAGGCCGAAACGACGATGGATGAATGGAGTCGAGAGGGACCTTCAGATAGCCGGTGTGCGGAATTGGAGAGAAAAGGCCATGTATAGGGTGCAATGGAGACGATTCCTTGAGGAGGCCAAGGCCCAACCCGGGCTGTGGAGCCACTGATGATGATGATGATACTATGGATGTAGTTGTATTTTATTTCTGTGGCCCGCCGTTCACTTAGAACTTCTGAATCTGGCCCTTTGTCTCAAAACTTAGTCCACCCATGTTCTACATAATGTCACATAGGCCATGTCTGCATTTGGTTTCGCCTTTGCACTATTATCCAATAATTATCTGGCCATCCTCTGGATTTGATGTGCTGGTATACATAGCATATAATATCCATGATATGGGTAGTCATAAGGGTTTTGATTTCACTGTTTGACCGGACTCGCCCCCCTGAATTGTAATTTATATTAATGTCTAGGTTCAAAAAAATAATGAAAGGTATTTGATAATGTTTCTTTACGCAAAACATGGCTCAAATATTATCGATATAAACAAATTAATGTAATGGATGGTTCAATAATTTCAAATTTGCTTTAAAAATTGTTGGTATGTTATATTTTGTAAAAGAACGTTCTGCATTGGCCATTGATTTATGTAAACATTTATGGGGCGTATCTGAATAACTAGACACACCGTCGATATTTTCCTATCATAACGAGGCGATATTCTTGCTAGACATGGAGAGTTTATACATGGGGTTGCAGTTCAAGAATGTGACATAGGGTAAGCGTTTTATCCATCCATACCCGGCCAGTGGCCCTGAACATAATAATATAAAGGACCAAGGTAGGTATCAAACGATCTACCCCAGCAGTTAGGACGAATGGCACCCCATTCCTTGCATTTTATTCCATTAATTTCAACTTTCCTTTGTATGTGCTGAATCTTCCTTGGCATAATCTTCCGCTCCATGAATCAGATTTAAATATTTAGTCTGAAATGCAATACCTATTATTAATATTATTTACCATATTATATACTCATCACTCTATGTATTTTGAATATGGGGAAGGCAGAAAGAACCGAACGTCAACTTTATTATTACAATTCATTGTTTTTTTTTTATTTTTTACATAGGTATGAATAATCAATTTCATGGAATCCACTTAGCTAACTCTTTCTAAATGTATATTATTATTATTGGATAAGAGTGGGACCTTTCGCCACCGCACTGCGACCATGTTTGATGTATTGTGCACCTCCCTATAAGGTTGTCATTTCAATAGCAGTTCAGTTTCTTGAATAAAGTCACATATTTTGCAAATTAAGATGCCTCCCACATCCTTGGGTCTTAGTATAAATGCTCCCAGATGTCTGTATCTTGATTTCATTAGAGCTGGACCCTCACAGATCACATGTGAGGCTGTTTCTTCCTCTTGTTGACACATTCTACAGTTTGGTTTATCAGCGATCCCCATTATGTAATGATGTCTTTTCAGATGACAGTGACCAGTAAATAAACCAGTCATTGTTCTCAATTGTTGTCTACTGAGATTTAGCAGCTTCCTTGTCCATTTTTTGAGGGCCCTTCAATAAATTCATTCGCCTGTCGTTGTCCACAACTGGCTTTCTAGAATGCTTTGTGATGAACTGTTTTCCAGTCTTTAATCGATTTTTAACCGTTGTTTCTAAATCTATATTTGTTTGTTTTATTATTGAAGCTGTTGGTTTTACCCAAATAAATATCTAAAACGACACTACCTACTAAATTAAACGACACTAACTACTTAAATTCATAATAGGTGGTGAACCTCATTGCTGAACTATGTTTGATGTTATTTTGCTTGATGTATTTTCGATTACCCGGCTTTAACAGGACACCCGAAAACATTTATTTTATTTAAATTGTGTATAACTACTCAGTACTACACAGCGTTATTAGATGAAGTCCAAATTAGAATTTGAAGTCCATTTTCAGATAATCAAATTATTAAAATGTCAGATGGAATTCCGGATCAATAAAAAAAGAGTATTGAATTCATTCGTTAGTAACAAAATTAAACCAATAAATACATTTTTAAAAAGGCACTACTTAAATTCAGAATATGTGATGAATAATTGCTGACCTGTGTGTTATGTTATTTTGCTTGATGTTTTTTCGATTACTCGGCTATAACGGGACGCTCTAAAACAATTATTTTATATAAATGGTGAATTTTACGACACAGCGTTATTAGATGAAGTCCAAGTTAGAATTTGAAATCCATTTTCAGATTATCAATTTATAAATGTCATATGAGTAGATACATATCAAACTCCAATGTGTCCACATAATGCAAAATATGACCTAAATATGTAGACATGTAGGGAAGTAATTTTATTCTCATTCAATTTATATCAATCTCATGTATTTCCACGTTTTTATTATGAAAAAAATGTTATAAAACCTAGATTCAATTCAAAAGCTTATATGTCCATCTATAATTTCATATCAAACACCCATAAGTCCAAACCAGCCAATCAGCTTTAAGGATTTCTCGCTATGACGGCCATTGTTGTTTTTTTCGTCATTAGTCTGTGCGGCAATGTCCTGACTTTATTTTGAAAAAAAAATAGTTTTAAACTGTGAAAATGGATAAAAGTGTTGAAAATGTTGAACCTGATAAAGCAAAATTCAAATTTTCAAAAAAAAAAAAAATCAAATTCGCGTATGTCCAGTGATGTAGTTCAAATCTCAGTAAGTCCAAACTGTTTTTGATGATTTTAACAGTTTTTATATATAATTCGTTATGATTTTATGTTACTACATATATCAACCAACTAGATAATGTTATATAAACTTTAAGTCTAAGATAATATGATCCACATATCGCGAAAAATTAAATTCTTCATTATCTCAATTTCACTTATCATGGACATATTGGAGTTTGAAATGTATCTACTCATATGGAATTATGGATAAATGAAAAACGAGTGTTGTATTCATTCGTTAGTTACTAAATTATACCCGTCTATTATTTAATTATCTATTGCAGAGATATTAGGGGCAGTTTTAATTTATTATCATTAGGCTATTAAGGGTTTTACTTGTTAAAGTAATTGCTTGCGTAACGGACAGAGATATTAAGAAAACGTTTTTATACCACCCTTTTTAGCGAGAGTTTTTATAAGGTCAGATTGTATTATTCTGATTTCTTAATCATTTCTTTTTGGATTCACGATGGACCAAAAGGATCGTAGAATGCCGACCGAGAACAAGCCGAAAAGGCGTCGGCAGACTCCAGGCAAGGTCGTCTGATGACATCAAGAAATGTGCCGGAGGGAGATGGATGCAGTATGCCCAAGACAGGGAGTTGTGGAGGATCAAAGAGGAGGCCTTATTAAAAAAAATGGGGGTGTTCTTCCTTCCACCACCACCCGTTCTGCTTTAATAACGGCCCCTTGTAAAATTCCGATAGTCCGGAGAACTCTAAAACCTTGCAGACACTGCACTTAAAGTGCCAAAGATAGTTAATAATGAGGAAACATCTAAAACTGAAAATAAGACTGAACCGCATATTTGATAAAAAGTCTTGAAAGCCCTGAAGTTGCTGTGTGTCTGTGTGTGTCCGTTCCCCCTTATAACTTTTGATCCGCTCGATTCACAGAGCTCGAAATTTCAGAATATATAGATAACACAAAACTTTTATACTCAGAATTTTGAATTTTTATTTCAGTCAGGGGATATCAACTTTTGAATTTTTATTTTATTTTTCTAAATATCCCAAAAACCATACAAGCTAGAACCCTATAAATTGGTATAATCGTAGAAAAATACAATTTGTCAAATTAATTTTTTTCAAAAAAAATCCAGAGTTTCACAGACATTTTTTATAAAGAAAAACATATGATTAATTTATGTGTTTACCTGTCTTTATTTCCAAAGTATTTAAAAATATCGAAAAAAGCCGAAATACCCCAATTAGAAAATTTAATTTTCTATAAAAAATATGAATATTGTAATAGTACATCTCAAACTTTTTTTAACAATTTTTATAAAAATTGTATTTAGTGATGATATCGTTTCATCCAATTTGTAAGGCAGTATACACTACACAATATCTCACTTAATAGTTTGATGCCTACTTAATATCCAAAAATACATACATACCATCATGCTGTTTTCATATTCTGGGTAGGAAAAAAAGACTGAACTCCATAGTATCTCATCTTGACATTCATACCTACATGTTTTAAATAGAAATCAAAATATCTTAAAATGTTTATAAATTTGTGTTTATTTGTTTATAGTTTGGTACGTATTCTTCAATTACCTATATAATATATGTACATACTATCGCCATCGACAGTTGGATCTCATGTATTACATGCAACTAGTGGTATGTATAAGTAATTGGTAATAAAGATATTTTGCTAGAGTGGACCAGACAATTTACTATTTGTATAAAAGTGTACGTATGTATGTATGTAGTTGCATTGTGGGAGTATCCCCTTCAAAGTCTCCATACAACATAGCAAGCGTGACGTCATTTATCAAAATCTATCGTAGGCCACGTCAAAATCCCTGCTGGTGACGTCACTTAAGGCGAGATAACACGTGACGTGGTCCCTCCCATCAAATTCCTTTTCATTGCACTTAAGAAAATAATCTCTCGTATGTATTATTTAAGTGTTGACTCCATTTTAACCAATAATACAATTCATTAATCATTGATTGTATATATTATAATATGTTGGCACTTCGAAATTATATTTGAATCTTAAAAATTCTTTCATTTTTCAATTGAAATTCTTTGTTCGTATACTTATTTATTTAAACGAAACATTAAAATGAATAATATTTTTTTTCATATAATTTTTGTTTTCCACTGCATTTTGTTTTCCACTGCTTCCTCCAATCCACTTCAGCGATCAGTCTTCATCGATTATCTTCAACTCTGTGGAACGACCACTGCCAGTTGTTCAATCAACCATTCGCTCTAATAATGTAGCTCAATCATTAATGTTTCAAAAGCTACCACACATAAATAATTAAACGATGAAACCCACCGATATCTATAGATTTTTTTTACAGATCTCAGAATCAAAAGAGGAACATTTGAAATCCAGATAAGTATCAGATCTAAATGATGTCTATAGTAAAACACTTTTTTGATTCTACATGAATTTAATATATTATGCGATTAGACCTATTTCGCCTTGTTAGGTTAGGTTAGGTTCGTAAATGCTCGTTAATGCCCTAACATGGCGAAATAATGCACAAGCTGTTAGTGACACAGAGAGCTATGGAGAGAAAGTTGCTGGGTATTTCAATAAGGGACAGAATTCAGAATGCCATGATAAGAGAAAGAACCAAAGTAGCCGATGTAGCGGAAAGGGTCGCTGGTCTTAAATGGAGCTAGGCTGGGCATATTGCCAGATATCAGGATTCACGATGGACCAAAAAGATCAAGAACAAGCCGAAGAGGTGTCGGCAGACCCCAGGCAAAGTGGTCTGATGACATCAAGAAACGTGCCGGAGGGAGATGAATGCAGTGTGCCCAAAACAGGGAGTTGTGGAGGATCAATGGAATTCTACAAAATAAAAACTTCGTCAATAATTATTAAGTATCAGATCCTCCAGCTAAAATAATACGAGGGAAGATACTGGAAGACGAGACACAGGAAGGGACGAACATTATGGCTGAAAAATCCTTAGTTTTGATCTGGCCAGTCTATTATCCAGTTAATATAGTACCAATTGCAAACATCCCATAAAGATAACGACATTCACGAAGCACAGTTGCTTGGTATCTTGCTGGTCTATATCTACAAGGCTGTATAAGGTTTATTTTAGTTCGTTCGTCAAAAGCGGCCTCTAACCAAATAATAAATAACTGAATATAAAATGCAGATTTGCACATAACTTCCGTGCTGTGGAGTTTGATGTAATTTTAAGCAAATTGTATGCATTACGTGGCAATATAATATGTAATATGTTGGGCCCCTCTATGGAATATTCCAGATGACTGCTTTGATATGCAACACGCCACTTCTACCATATACCGCTTGATTTGTTGAATGTAAAAATACGTCCATTTGTTTCAACAAACGGCTCACTTGGAAAAATTTAACTGTTGATTATGTGGTCGATTTTTTACAATTCAAATTTTTCACTCGTTCGTTCAGACCGCTGCTGTACGGGAAACGTTTTCATTAGAACGATTCAACGTTTCTCTAAGAAAAACTATCGTTTGAATGTTTCAATGAGAACGGCGCGGCGTGTTCTTGGATCTATTGTTATTTCTTGTGTTGAGTTCAGGGTTGAAATTGACGATTCTGACATTATAAATTCAAACCATTTTTCTGTTTCTCTGTTCGGGGTTGGAAAAAAATTCAATGCTATAAACTTCTCCGTTGACTTACAATTCTACGTGGTTTCATTTAGACCGTATTTAAAAAAATATGTGATCATATCAACATAGCAAAATTTTCCTTGTCAACACTTAGGGTCGTATTACGGGAATTATTTAAGAATAATGTAAGAAAAGGTTGAGGTTCAGTATGTAGTATTCTCGCAGTACGGGACCTTACCTTTTCCTTACATTTTTCTCAAATAAATCTTGTAATACGACCCTTACATTTCATTACACTTCAATCAAATTTTTATACTTAATTCTTCAGACGTTTGTCTTTAATTCTACATTTGCGTTCAAAGCATCGTAATGCACCTATTTTGAGAGTTGGATTTATTTATACCGACGGATCTTTGTAAATAATATGTATGGACAATTAGCAAAACAGGAAGATAACAGAGGGGCACTAGACACCCAAAATTCTATACTGGAGACCTTACACAAAAAATAAAAGTACCGGGTATCCTATTTAAAGGTGAACTGATGATGATATCGCTATAATAACTAGAAAACACGAATGCAGAAGATACAATAATTAAAAGGCTTGTGTCATAAGTGAAAAATATATTTTTATATCTCAATAGAGACGAAGTTGGAATAAATATTTACAGGAGAACCGGGAAATCAGGCACCTACAGGGCTTATGACCTGTCATCGGCTGGTTTACGTGATTGCTCTAAGCTTTTGCGTAATGTTTATCACCAATTCCTAATCGATACAATTTTTTGAACATTCAATATGCTAACACTTGGAAATAATCTGCAAACACCATCGATATCTATGAAATGTCAGTTAAACTTTTTTCCTAACGCCATCTATTGAGAAATTGGTGAATAATGTAGGTTTTGTGTAAAATTCCTATGTTTCTACTACAAACAGAGAAAGTACACAGTGGTACATATACGCATTTTGGTCTCCTGCAACTTTTACTACGGCAGCTGCTGTGGTGTTTTTTCATTACCCGAAGTTCTAGTCTACTTTAGATCTGAAGGGGTAGATTAAATACGTAGTAGTTAGTTAGTTAGAAACTATTACATACTTTGCTATATAATAGAGTGGGGTAAGGTTCGTTCGTAGCACACAATAAATGTTTCGATAATGATCTCATCAATTTTCCGATTTGTTAGTCCCATCCACTCTACCTTATCTGCAATTGTTAGCCCATCCACTTTCACTTATCAATCTTCATCTTGTATACTCATCTATCCCTCATATATACATATCACACATATATGTACTTATTATCAGGGACGGATTGATAGTTTTCGGCGCCTGATCTTCCATTCCATATATTTGGCGCCCCCCAGAATACTGCAATGTATGCCTGGCGCAACTAGGCTATTTCAAGTGATTCGGCTCTGTCTATTATATAAAGTTGTTCACTTTTTAATTCTAAATATAGAGATGAATAAAATTTTGCGAGACCGCCAGGCTCATGCAATTATGTTTTATTAGACGCTCAGTCTTGGTACCTATTGCAGCAGCACATGTGGTCACGGTCTTAATTTTGAAGACCAGGAACAAGTCTGCGAAAAATTCAAGACTTGCTCATCACTGATATCCGTTTTGTATATTTAATCGTCAAAAAATCACATCGTCACAAACAACAAAGAACATATTTTTTTATTTAAAAAACTATTACGTAATATTAATTTACAATAACACTTTTTGTACCTACATATCCACCACACTAGGTATAGCCTGTATCGGAGGTGGAATATTTCACTATCATTTTCAAAATGTTTCACTTCCAAGATTCATTTTTAATATAAAAACCATTATCGCTCATTGGCTACAATGCATCGCTGCAAATAAATAAAATTATTACTTCACAAAAATAAAACTTCACTTGATACTATTCAAAATTTTTTACTTCTGTGAAGTATTTATAGTAAATAAAAAAATATATTGACTGTAGAAAAATATAAGTATGGGGGTTGTGGCGGAAGCAAACGAGCTAATTTTTCCTTATTCTGATTTGTTTTTTGTATAACATTTTCTAAATTTACTCTTGTATTTAGGTTTATTCTAATTTCATCATGTTTTATTTCAATTTTTTGCAGAAGTTTGCATATTTCTTTCAATTTGTATGTTGATAATACCTATATTTGTAATCTACAGTTTGTAATTTTTTTGTATTTGATTAATATTTGGCATTCACTATTTACAGTATCATAATATTTATTTTTTATTTTGAGTTAAATTTGGACAAAAAACATCGTTAAGACAATACAATAATGACATCAGGAATTAAGCCCTGTAACATTTTGTCGTTGTAATTTAGGAAACAAAAATATTACAAGTTTACAAACAATCTAATCAATCAAGCAATCAATCAAAAATCAAACTTTTTAAGTTTGTTGTTTTGTATAGTATTGTTTTTGTTTCATTTATGTCTGTCAAAAATGTGAATTTATTTAACCTCGATACAGGTTTATCTTAGTGAGGTTGAATATAAATTATTTCATATTAATTGAACTCAATAACTTGTAAGATTTTTATAAATAAATAAATAAATAATATAAGTGTTTTAGTCCTGGCAAAGGTTTTTTACTTAGTGGGCAGATTAAATTGTTGTAAAATATCATTTCCATCTATTTATGTGCTTATATACCAATGTTATAATATACGTACGATAGTATAAATAACTAATTATTCTTAATTGATTAATATTATGTGTTTCTATTGCATACAAAAATAAATAGTTATACATGAGCACTTCCTGTTCCGTTTCGATCATTAAAAACATACGGCCGATTTCGCGTTGGCAATTGTTCGTTTGTCAATAAAAGAGCAGCGACGTCCGCGACACACGCGCTGTGCGTTCCGATGACCGCTTGACGCGTGCACTGCGACAACCAGCCATAAAAATGATTTGCGTGCGGAATCCAGGCGTAAAAGTTCATTATTGTTGCAATAGTACCTACAGCTCCTACGCATCAGAGGCGCACAACACTTGTATCATATTATATTGATATTAAAAAAAAAAACATATTGAATACACGTCACTTTTACATACAGGGTGCAAATATGGCATTGAAATTATTAACAATATAAAAAAATATTTATTATTTTCTAGTAATTTGTTTTAATTGGCCAATAACACGTTACAAATAAAATAAAGATTAAAAAACGCAATTACTAGAATTATTAATATGTTCTGATTTTTTACTCCATTAATCTTAAATAATTTACATCATTCTTCAAGTAAATTATTATTATGGATAAATATTTTGTTAAATTAAATATAAAGAATTACCCTTAAGGATTGGACTTTAGCATTTCTTCACAGTAAAACATCAATGTATACGATCCAATCGCTTCTCGAACTCATTTATATCCACAGCAGCGCGGCAGTAGAATGATCTTCCAAAATCAGTGCACCTTCTTACTACGCTAAGATATTCCCATAAGTATTCTGCCTATGCTTACTATTTTCTGGAAACTATCACGCTGACTACGCTAAAGTGCACTCACAGATCAATGGTAAGGCGAAAGTCTAACAGCCAGTTTCATAAAGAGCAGCAAAAGGACCCTTTAGTTAAAGGTTCTTAAAAAATTTAATGTCGCCTTTAAGTCGTTGCGTTTCATAAATAATAATGCCGCGTACTTTAGTAAAAGGCAGAAATGTCACCAAAATACCTGAAAGTTGGCAATATTGGTATCAAAATCTATGGAAACATAGCTCATAGCATAGGTAAATCTTTCTGTTTACTACCAATATGTTATTTCTGTCATTGAATTGATCATTGATGTATAGGACATGTTTATGGAACAAAACCTATCAAAAAATTCTCCTTAATTCTACTTTTCCATGTGGTCGATTCTTTTTCTACATATATACTTTTCACCGCCGTATCACAGTACCCATCTTCTAATTATTTCATTTTGAAAACATCATTTTGTTATATTATTTATAAAAAAATGTTTAAATAATAACAAAACTATTGAATATTAGTGTAATATATTGATGTTGCGCCTGGTATTAGGCAAAGGGTATAACAAGTTACGAGATCATACGAATGATGATTCGGGAATATTTGGGATTGAATATAAAGGTTTTTGCTGTTTGGATTGATAAACGATAGTGCTCTCACGTTGTGGTTCTTTGATATTAATTGTACTTCTCTCTGTTAAATAATTACTGTAAATTGTAATAAAATGTGTTAGTGAAAACGCGTGTATTAATTTATTATAAACTGAGTATCTAAAGTTAGCAGATACCACAATTAGTAAGTAATATGCACATGATCGTCAACATTCAATTGACAATATTGACATCAACAAGAACTGACTTGAACATTATGTCATATTGCAGCACACTCTGGTGGCCAAGAAAATGAACTGCTCTTAAATAAGACTTTAGTGACTAAAGTACGAAGACACTGGACTTTAAATTAAAGTGAACTTTAAGTGACATTTTGTTGTTATGAAACGCAATTTATTTTAAAGTCGACATTAAGTCTCCTTTAATTTTTATGAAACTGGCCATAAGACACAGTATTAAAAGTGAGGAAATCATACGCCAGACAAAATATGTCGATGTCATAGATCGATTTGCCTAACAAATGTAATTAAGCAGGTCAGTGGAGAGATGGCTGAAGGAAGAAGTAGAAATACAAAAAGAAAGATAAGGCCATTAACTATGATATACGAGCTAATTGTACTTGTTTAGTAAATCAAAAATATTTTCAAATAAAACTTGTTTAATTTAAATAAGCCGAAGTTTTCCATCAGCCATTAAAAACAGTTAAAACTGGATAAATTTTACTGTTTACTTAACAGTTAAATCTGGTCGTTTTGTTACGCATAATTATTACCTACTTATTTAATTATAAATAATTACCTACTTAGTTAATTTCAAAAAACCTACTATTTAATTACTATTATACCACAGACTCTGTAAACTATGTTGTTTTGGGTGTCTTATATGAATTGTAGATTTTTACTCTCTTATGTATGTTGCAAATTTAAATTTTCTGTTCTATTCCCCGAAGCACAAGGTTTCCTTATTTTCGTGGAGAATTTCAAATTTTATTTATGATATATTTTATACTTTTATTGTTATGATATATCCTGAATACTTTTTTATATTTTAATAATAATAAATTTACTCACATTTCTTACTTGCTAACATAATTAATATTTTTTTCTCCAAAGCTTGCACCAATATTTTTTTTTAAGATTTTGATGCAGTATAATTATATAATATCTTAGAAAAGAATGTAAAGCGTTAATCAATGTATCTTTAGACGGTTTTTATTTCATTCATATTATATTTATTTTTAAGCGATGGTTGGTCACTTCTGGAATACAAACCATTCGGAACCTACGTTAACACGTACGAGTGTTACTCGAACAGCCCTTGAAATGTTTATTATGGATGCTTTGAAACCATTGTATGTGTTGGTATTGTGCAGTTTTATGTCGCGTGTCACAGACTCTTAACATCTACATGAAGGTACTTCATTAATCTTCCCGGTCTGCTCTTTAAGTTGAGACAATGGAGTTGAACTTATAGCTAGCCATTTATGTAAGGTAGGTACTTATATAAATGGTGCAATATTTCACTGCTATGTGAACTTCGACACTTTATAAAATCAGGCGGATTACATACTTACTAACTTTAATGATTTCGTTCAACGTTTGCTTTCATTTTAAATAAAGGGTCCTTAAGATAAAGTAAGATATTTGACTATGATTTCTATAGTATGAAAAAGTGACATAATATGATTAAACCAATTAGTGATAAAGAATTTTTCAATTCGACATTTGTTAAATAAATTATGTATTAAAATTTGTTAATAAAAATGACTGAATTCCTATTATCTTACACAGACGAGACGATTACTTCAAAAATAAAAAAAAAACTTTGTAATCAGGAGATGAAGTGTCATAAAATAGGATTATCGCTTTGACAACATGGCTAGATGAACCCTTTTACAATAAACTATTTTTTTAAACGAGTGGGTTATGGCCAACGCTAAACTCCTCACTACCAAATCACTCCAAAAAAAACATATTCAAAGTTTGTATGGAAAATATTCAGCATTTTCATGAGATGAGTTGTGTTAAATTATTATTGTTTTCTATATTTCATTATGAAAACTTCATCATTTTTTAATGCCATTTCATGCAAGTGATGTATTTTTTTTTACCAATTTGAAAAAATATATATAAACTTCAAATTTCCTGAGCTTGGGGTAACTTTGAAATATTTGACATACTAATTTTGATTAGATGTTTTTGACACTTGTAAAGCGAATCTAATTTTGAGTTTGTACAGCTACTCCAAATAAGAATGCCATAAGTAATAATACATATATTGACACAGTGAATAGTAAATAGATTTGATAGTTAAATGGTCGACAGTATAATAACTCTTTCCAAAATAAATATGTAAGAATAAACGACATCCGCTTACATATATATGTACCTACTTACATAAAGATGCAGTGCGCATTATGGACCTACATTCGTCAACAGTAAATAACAATATCCAAGAGGATTGCATAATAACTTCCTGTGGAATGGATCACTCACCTAATAGAGGAAGTAGGTATTACCTACACGTTATTATAATTAAGCTTAGATACGAAATTATGTACATACACACATAGACAGTAATTGCTGACAAACACATGTGTGCATAATACATACGTATGATTATATTAAATCATTCAGTTCCTGTATTATACTCATGTATTAAAAAACAGCATTGGTAAGTTTATTAGGTGCTTAGTATAGGATCGTACAATATGAAATAATATTATTACAGATAAGATAGCTGTGATGATAAGTCCTTAAAGATACTAATATTTAAAAAAAAATAATAAGAAATAATACAAAGTAATAAAAAAATTGGATACACTGTTGTATTTTAAATATTCGCTTCTGTGGAATAGTAGAGAGTCATGATTTCGCACTTTTTATTTAAAGCCTAAATTTTTACACCAATTTTATGTAGATAGTGCATAATTTAAGTTTCATCGTAATATTTTTGTGTGTATGCCATAAGTACAGGCAGTCCTCAACTTCATATTATGTGAGCAAATTATTTTATTGGCAAATAACTAGAGAAATCATATGTGCTGCACAGAGCTCAAATTTGGGTTTTTTCTTAGTTGGTTGGTGCAAAATCCACAATGAAATTTCTCAAGTTATTTGCTAGAAACTATACATCTGTATGGAAGAGTTCAGCAAAAATCATATTCTAAATCCTGAGAAATATTCAATAAAACTAATATGTTTCATTAAAACTAATTTTACAAGAAAAGTTAAAAATTCAAAACAAATTAAAAATTAAAAATTAAACAAACTCATGGAATAAAATTGAGATGTAAATACAAACTGTTTATTTCAAAGACGTATCTTTTGAGGGTACTGGGGAAAAGATTTTCAAAATATACTATATAGCCTACTATTTCCTAAAAAAAGCACTAGGTAATTGTATTGTATGTATATTTTATTAAGGTGTAAAAAAATAATACAGTTTTTTATATCTAGTATCTATTATGTTGGAAACCTAATAAAGAAAACTCAAATACATCATAAACAGCTTAAAATGTTATCCCCGAGTAACTGAACATTATTCAGTAGTAAGTCGAGTTGTGTATTGGGGTAATCAATGTACATGCCTTAATTGTTTATATTGCCGAATTAAATCGCTCGTTCATAATGTGCCGTTGATGCTGCGCTGCAATGGGGTAGTCTGTTTAACTATAAACCTATTCACTGGTATACACCCCTTACAAAGGTTCTCAAAGCCATATATATTCGTTCTTTCTTATTATATATGTACATAATCTAATCCTTGTAATAAGTGTCTTTTCCTACTTAGACAAACGCGATCGTCATTACGAATTTCGTTTTCAACATTTTACAGTCAAATCAAGACATTTTTCTTGTTTAATACATGTTAGTACAACGACCAAAAGTTCTAAAGATGATAATAAATTATAGTCAGTAATCAACTAATTAATAATTTGACTGGTTAATTGTCTTGATATGTAATGTCCTAATAAGATGAATAGTTATAGACGCGTCGTATTTAATTTTAAATGTGTTAGAATCAAAACATTATTATTTAAATTATTATTAAAGTAATTTATTATAATGTATCTACCAAATTATTAATCTCTCATTAACTTAAATGGTATTGCCAATTAAAATAGAACAGACCAAGTACTTTTTCAGATGGGTCGATGGCAGAGCGCACTGGGTTAGTAATGGAGTGGTCACGTGTTCCAATCCTGCCTCGACCGATTTCGTTCACCTATAGCAAAAGCATTTATGCTTTATTTAGGGAATATAGGAAGATGTATATGTACATGTTTAAGAAGGACATTTTCATTTAAAAAAATATATAAAAATTCCATTTCTATGTTTAATAATACATAAGGTATATGAAGGAGTAAATATATGAATATTTACATTAATGAATTTTAATGTAAATCAAAAAAATAAAATAATAAGTTAACTTTGAATAAACTAACAATATTACATATAAAAAAAGAGTGGGTTGTGGCCAACGCTAAACTCTTCACTAACAAGTCATTCTATAAATTATTCAAATTTTGTATGGAAAATAATCAGCATTTTCATGAAATGAGTTTGATAAATTGTTTTTTATTTAAATATTTTATTATGTAAACTTGATAACTCTTCAATGTCATTTTATAAAAGTGATGTCTTTTTATCAATTTGAACATAAAAATATCAAATTTTAAATTTCCTGAGCTTTTGCTTTTATTGTGTGAGAAGTAAAATAAATAAAATTCAAAAACCTCTGATGTGCGCTGAACAAATTTCCTAAATTTCATTGCAATTCCAGATAGATCTTTTTTTCAAAAATTCTTGTGTTTGAAATCAAATAAATAAATAAACTACAATCCAAAAAACTTGTTGGGCGTGCGTTCAATAATTTCCCAAAGTTTCATCACAATCAGATAGGCGATATAGGATTTCATTGGCCACATACAAACATATATATAAAACAACATCAATTTTTATACGTAGAGATTATATACCTACATAATATAGGTGTACCTGTACCTATCTATTCTCATGAATAAAGGCTCAGTATATGAACGAAATATTGGTTTGTGATTTTTAATCCTCACTAACCCAAAGTGAGGAGTTATGATTTCGCAATTTTTAAGGCTATTTATTTATTTATTTAATATTGCTTCTCGGGCAACTAACAGGTACTATGTCAAATATTAATTTAACACGCACCCAATAACAAGTTGCCACATTCTGGAGACTTACGATATTAATCGTCTCACAGATCCAGACTGAAAACACAATTAAAAACTGTGTCTCCACCGGGAATCGAACCCGGGACCTTTGGCTCAGTAGTCAGATATCTAACCAACTGATTTTTATTACAGATTATTAACTAGTATCATGTTGAGATTGTATTCTGAAAGTTTCATCACAGTGTATCTGTGTTCTGTGTGCTATGTGCTGTGTGCTATGTACAGCGTGTTTTTACTTTATCGATTATAGACTAAAGTATTCATTCGATTCTTTTCAAATTTTGCAAATTTGTATATCTAATACTCGATTAGACCCCATTAGATATGTGAATAGTGCTTCTCATTTTTTTAACTGTCAAATATTTCAAAATAACCCCAAGCTCAAGAAAACCTAAAATTTGAAATTTTTATTTTCAAATTGGTAAAAAGGCACATCATTTATATAAAATTGCATTGAAGAGTTATCATGTTTTCATAATTAAGTATTTTAATAAAAAATAATTTAACACACTCATTTCATGAAAATGCTGAATATTTTCCATATAAAATTTGAATATTTTATAGAATGACTTGTTAGTGAGGAGTTTAGCGTTGGCTATAACCCGCTTGTTTTAATAATAGTTTAATATGTTGCCACAAAGTGCCACTATTCAATATATATGTAATCAAAAAATGTCTGTATTACAATGATATTTTACGAATATACCACTTTGGTAACTAATATAAAATATTTGTTTCATCTTGTTTATGAGGACTGGGAATCAGTGGCTGGTGTTTGTTGAGGGTAGTTCCTCATGCATCCCTCCCCCGTCCTCTGCCACTGTTGCCTGTTTCTGCCCGCCCCCCTCTCCAGCATCGTGTGTACCGGAAATGGATGTGACGTGTGGCTCCATCGTTCCACGCCGGAAATTCATAGATTAGTCATATCGCGTTCTGTAACAAAATACGGATTGCAGACACCGAAGTATTAATTCAGTAGCTAATATACCTTATCGTATCCCGCGCTCTCTACGACATCTATTACTTAGGTACTGATTTACATAGAGATGTCAACTTCCAAACACAAGTATACACCATACATACATACATTACATATACATACATACTAGTATCTATTTACATATACCCACATACACCGCTCTGACTCGGGGTACATACATATTATATACTTACTTATGTAGGTAGATGCATAATGAAATATTTGCGAAGTCATGATATTGTGAGTGTGATGTACATATATTTTACCTGTGTGTTATCCTTTGTAAAAGGGATTTTTCTCAGTTGACAATTTTCAATTACTGAAATTTTCACTATGTTGAAAATGACATAATAGTAAAAAGTGAGCCTACGACGCGACGGCTTAATCATCATGAATGAAAAAAACTTTAACCTTCCTACGCGGATTATATTTTTTTTTAAATGAATATGTCCTTGTTAAACAAGTACATATACATCTTCCTACGTTCCCTAAAATAAGCAAATAAATGCTTGTGCTTAGGTGAACGAAATCGGTCGAAGCAGGATTCGAACTCGCGACCACTGGATTACTAGCCCAGCGCGCTAACCGCTCTGCCACCGACCCATCTAATTAAAAATGTTTGATTTTATTTATTTGTATTATTTTTTTATATGACGCTGGCCGATTTGTTAATAATATTAATAATAATTAAGCACTACAGATAATAACATCATCATCAATGGCTTCACAGCCCATTGCGGGCCTTGGCCTCCTCCAGATAATAACAGACCAAAATACTTGAAAGCTCTAAAGTTGCTCTTCGTGACTACAAGGTTCAAAGTATGTTCAACTGGTTCAAATAAAATACTTAACGAAAACAATAAAAAAATTCATTAAACACAATAATTATGTAAGAGTAGGTAGGGAAAAGAGGGAAAAAAAAGATTTTATAAGAAACATCCTTTCAGTTTAAAACTTCTAAATTCGCTCATCGAATTTGATGTACTACTATGTACTATCTACTTACTCTTGACACTCGAATCTGGGGGGGCAAGTCTGGTCGACCGACGAAATCAAAACCATCACGATTACCCATATCATGGATATATGTAATTATTATATGAAGTTCTATAATATAGTTCAAAGTTTATAGTTTATAGTTTTTATAGAATTTTAGTTTAAAACTTACGTATCTGTCGCCTGCGTACATTAAAATTATTCACAAATACATACCTACCACATTTTCTCTATTATAAAGGTAGGTTCATAGTGAAAAAATCGAAATCGAGACCGGTGGTCGTTGGAATTTGAGTATTAGAAAAATAGTAATAGGATGTAAATTATATTATTGATTTTTATCAAAAGGTGCTAAATATCAAGAAAATGTGAATACGCAAAATCCAAAATGACACCAAATAAAACAAAAAATATCTTTAAAATAATTATTCTAAACAACAAAGTTATAAAAGAAAAAATAACGAAATAGTCTAGAGTTTGTATATTATATTAATAGTAGATATTACGCCATCCCGGTAAACAAAAAATGTATATGAATTAAAATGTCTACAACAGAGGAATCGATATATTTATGTAACTTATCATTTCCACCGCCAGAGTGCGAATTAGCGAATCCTCAAACCCTTTTGCGCGATCCAACATTTTCCGACCCTCGTAAAGTTTACCCACAATAAGAAGGAAAACATTAATAGGCAAATTAGTCCCGTTATTTTCCGCTAGATGGTGAAGTTGTTCCGCTCGGAGCTTAAATGCTTTTTCGAAATCCCAAAACCAATATTCATTTGTTACTCGTATATGGGCGGTGATTATTTGACACAAAGTTTAACAAATTTTACTTGAATAAATATTTCATGAAATTTTTAAAAAGTAGGCATTTACAAGTATATCTTTTTCGCTCCTAGCAAATATAATTTATTCATATAACAGGATATATAATGGGAGTGTTTTTTGTTATTCATTTGCATATTGACATTATTTGATATAATACATACAAACCATCACGCCGTTTCCCTATTTGGTGTAGTCAGAGAGAACCGAACTCCAGATTCTTCTATCTTGTCATACATGTTTTGCCTCGTTTACAACCATACATCGTGTCATGTATGCTCTCCTATTATTCTGACTTTGTTTGTTCCCATCTTTAAAAATCTTATTTATGTGATCATGCCAATTTTTTCTTGGTCGGCCCTTATATATCTTTTTACACCTTTCAGCCCTGTATACATTCTTTGTCAGGCATTCATCGTGCACGAAAGTAAAATTAATACTGTGAAAATGAGGTGCCTAAGACGAATGCGTGACAAAAGTATTGATTTTGTGAAAAAGTATTAAAGTAAAATTTTTGAGTAGAATGAAGATAAATGATTTGCGATGGTTCACAACGCAACTTTATTTTTATGGTGACACTATACAAAATTGTAAATATTAATTTTTTTATTTTTATTACCAGCTATGTATTTTAGATGAGCGATAGGTATCTATTGAATACAGAAACACCAGGGGGGCAAGTCTGGTTCAACCGGCGACATTAAAAGTCTCCCGATTACCCATATCATGGATATAATTATTATATGGAGTTCTATAATATCTTTAGATGTCATAGAACTCCATATGATAATTATATCCATGATATGGGTAATCACTTGGGTTTTGATTACGCCGGTCGGACCAGACTTGCCCCCCTGATCTCTAGTTCAAATATTTGCCACCAATTGGCATTAATGCGATTTTTTTTATTGAAATAAAAAAATCCGAAACTTTAATCTCTGCTTGTGAAAAATATTTTTTTTGTTTAGTGTCACTATGAAAATAAAGGTGCGATAATATATTTTTGAAATAAATAAATGAAAAATTGTAAATTATTGAATATAAATGAACATGTTAAATTGTATGTACGGATCTTCAATAATAATCGTCTATAACATTTCAATTTATTTTATTTTTAAATGATTAATAATTATTAATGATTGTAAAAAATATTTAACGATCATTTTCTGTGGACAAATATTTGGTGTATTTCTTTTGTTTATTTTGTATTATTGTAAATTGATCCTTTTCCATCCTATTTCGTTGCTCTATAACGTCAGTTGATCTCATACAAAAATCGCCACATTTTTTCAACACAATCAAGCCAATAGAGCTTTTACAGCTTTGAGTGTGTGGATTCTTTCTGTGTTCCCCAAGCCACAAATAAATATCGACATTCATTATTGAGCGCCTGATATTACGCTATTGGTATAGTTTAAAATCATATTATTTCCCAAACAAATGATATTATTTCCCAAATTTATTATAATGTATCTTACTAAGAACAAAATCTATACAATATTTGATGTAGGTATTTATATAAATCAAAGCATTTTTTTAAATGAATTTGTCGTTGTTAAACAAGTATCTACAAATACATCTTCCTACGATCCCTAAAATAAGCATAAATGCTTTTACTATAGATGAACGAAATCGGTCGAGGCAGGATTACTAGCCCAGCGCGCTAACCGCTCTGCCATCGACCCATCTAATATATAATATTGTATGTTAAAGTAAAGAATAAAAATAATACATTTGCTTATGTACAAATGAGTATTGCAATGGCCACAGCCCGCTTGTATAATTTAGTATTCAATAAATAGGTTAAATCTTCTTTTTATGTTTTTTTTTATTCTGAGTATTTAAAATATTATTCTCTTTATTTTTTATATTTTCTGTTATATTTTTTTACTTTCTAAACTTATTATGTATATAAATGATAGATGTGTTGTTTTTTCCTCTTCTTTTATACATTTTTAGTCGTACAAATGCACTTAAAATGCTCTTTTTTTACTGATTCTTGGGCTACTGACAGGTATTATGTAAAATATTAATTCAACATGGACCCAATAATATGTAAACACATTCTGGAGACTATATCGATATTGTGAAATAAAAATCGGAAGACTCAGATGGGCCGGACACATCCAGAGAATGACGAATTATGAATGATGCACCGGGGAGACGAGGAAGAATTGGAAGGCCGAAGCTTCGATGGCTGGACGGAGTAGTGAAGAATGCAAACGATATCGGCATCCATAACTGGCGTAATGCATCACAAGACTGACAGTCATGGCGACGGGCTCTGCAGGAGGCTAAGACACGACCTGGGTTGTAGAGCCCCAGATGATGATGATTATGTTATCGATGTTAATCGTCTCACAGATCCAAACTGAAAACACAATAAAAAATGTCTCTCCACCGGGAATCGAAAACGGTAATCGAAGCAGTCAGATACGTAACTAATTGAGCAACGATTGTCTAATGATCATTGAAACTGTAATGATCATTGAAATGCTCTAATGATCATTGAAACTGTAAATAAATAGACAAAATTACAGAATTTCAAAATTTGGTTAATACATTTTGTATATGGTAAAAGTTCTCAACTTTCTTGTATTACCTGTAGGTACTATTGATGTATGAAATAACTGGTTTAGATCTCAGTGTTTGTACGTACATATAATCAAATAAAAGTTTATAATATATTCAGAATGCGTTTCGGTTAGAGGTACGATATTTACATGTTACTTCACGAAAAACTTGATACTTTACGATTTTATATAAAGTATGTTAAATTAAAGTTTTTTTATCTTATCCGTAAAACATCAATAAATGTGGCGTAGCCAACGACAGGCATGCGGGTGTGCATTATCTTATAAAAGGAATCACGACACATCCGTGCATCCTCATACATCAGTCTTATTTCACCTAAAGAGGCTCCGCATCAGAATGGTGGTGAACCTCATTGCTGAACTTTGCGAGACGTTATTGTTGCTTGTTGTTTTTTCTTACGGGGCACCCGAAAACGATGAGAATTGAATAAAGTGGAAGCACCATTCCAAGCTGGTGTCAGTAGCAACCGTTTTAAAGATTGATTTTAAAATAATATATTACTTTCTTACATAATGCCCCCAAGTCAAATTGAAAACGCTGTTCGTTTTCGCCAAGCGCTAATTTTTTTTGTATGGGATTTGACGTTTGTTGTAGAAATTTTTTCTACAATAACAAACAACAAACGTCAAATCCCATACAAAAAAAAATTAGCGCTTGGCGAAAACGAACAGCGTTTTCAATTTGACTTGGGGGCAATGAATGAAATAAAAGTTGGTCAATACACAGAAAAAAATGTTAAAATTAACTAATTAATTTAAAAAAATGTTAAAACTATAGTGAATACAAACAATTCATTTTGTGCTACTAAATATATTGTGCGTTTAACCAAACAGTACAGTCATAAATAGATTAACTTTTATTACTGATAACAAATGTTTGGCTAAAAACGTAGGTAGCCAGTTCGGTGGTCAATTTTTTTTTCAGTACATTTGAAGGAAAAAAAGGCATTTTTACATTTCTTCTTCTTCTTCGTCTCTGATGCCGGTCCACTCTCGAATGCTGCGGAGCCATGACATCTGACGTCTTCTTATTCTGAGGCGTCTCTCTATTGCAGTCGTTCATAATTAATTGGAGCAGCCTGTACCTTTTACGTCGCTTAGCTGATTCAACTAGCTCGCGCTCGACATTTGCTCTCCTGAGTACTTCCACATTTGATATTATATCGACTCAAGAAATTTTCAGCATATTTCAAAGGCCTCAAGACGGCTAAGCATATTTGATTTGTATAAACTAACTTTTATAGTGGTGAGTTTGATGTTTGGCAAAAATCCACATTTTGTATGAAGCCGCTTTTAGGGTTATATTTTTATCACGAGTTAACCACATGTCCTGGTATATTAGGTAAAGTATTTATTACCTACGTGCAGGGTAAGATTTGTATAGAAGATATGCATCTGATGTGCCCATGTAAATTTCTTATGTATCCTCGTTATGCATGCACACGTAGATATATTGCGTATTATACATGTATGTAAGTGTAATATTTTATACTTATGTGTAGTTAGATATGTAGGTATGTAGATACCTACTATGAACGTCCGTGGGTACATTAAGTTAGGGATTTGGGCTGTATAGAGTGTCGCTAATAACACCCCTCACACCTTCTATCGTTCTAAGTGCCTTTAACTATCTAACGAATAGACATTTTGTGGGTGGAAGGAAAATGGCCGATAGCACTGCCAGCTGTATTATACCATGGATAGTCAACTGTAGGTGCGTACACTGATACCCCTTTTCAGAGACAAATCTGGAGGGAGCCTCAGGCCTTTAAGGCACATTCAAGGCAATATCGTTATTCAGAGTTAATGTGACGTCACATAATTTGTAGAATCATAAAGAATTTCAACAAAATGTATTCGTTGACATTGTGTTATTTTGTATAATATATCTGTTCTGCATGTGCATTTTGCTTGTTTGAAGGTGTATGTACAATATATTTCATTGAGTGTTAATGGAATATATTATACACCTAGTAATATAACAAAACAGAGTGAAGATTTTGAATACCTACGAGAGTAGTAAACTTATCCTATATAATCGAATAGTCGATTCTAATCGAAAACAGACGTACTGTATCTGATATGATGCTTCTCCACAATATTATTAATAATAAAATAGATTCTCCTGCTCTCTTAAATTATATATCTTTCAACATCCCTACCTACACCTGTAGAACTAGACACACTCCTCTTTTCCACCTTACCACTCAACACACCAACTATGCTCAACATGCAACAATGTACAGAATCTGTAATACATATAATAGGCATTTCCAAGAGATTGACATATTCTTACTTAGCGCCCCCACATTTAAAAAAATATATCAAACTTAAAATTTCATCCTCATAATCAAATTTAACACTTAATATACTGACACATTTATATATGCAATTTCACACATCATTCACACAATATCTCACCATAATATGTAACCATTCCTAATGTATCTTAATATACTACAATAACTTCAGCGACAACCTGTAATTGGCTTTATTATTAATCAAATCATCTTTATGTTATATAATTTACTATAGGTATGCTGTATGTTGTCCTCTAAATAAAATAAATAAATAAAATAAATATATAAAAATAAATAAGTTTAAAATTTTTGTTTAGAACCTACCTACATGTTTTCTGCGTATATTGAAATTTTCATTTAATCAACAACATTGTCGGCCTTCGTGTCCTAGTTGGTTAGGTATCAGACTGCTGATCCTAAGGTCCCGGGTTCGGTTCCCGGTGGAGACACAGTTTTTAATTGTGTTTTCAGTCTGGATCTGTGATACGATTAATGTCGTGTCTCCAGAATGTGGAAACTTGTTATTGGGTGCGTGTTATATTATCTAATATATGACATATTATAGCTAACTGTTAGTTACCCGAGAAGTACTGTAAAATATAATAAAAACACACCTTTTCATAACCTTGGCGGTATAAAACTACTCCTTAGCTTACTTTTGCACTCAATTTTTATTTTAAATCAAGGCAAATAGCACTCTAAATAAGGTGAATTGTCGTACAAAACAATAAAAATAGGTACCTACCGCATCATTCCGTTACAAAGGTATGATTTTAGTGAAAAAAAAAACGAAATTGCTATCGGATTTGCAGTGGAGATTAAGGGCGTTGATCACAGCACCATTTTACATTTTCAGGATCAAATTATGTAAATAAAATTAAATATAATAATAATAATGGTTTGCCACAGCTGCGCGTTGTGAGGTATGTAGGTAGGTAGGATAACAGGCAGCACATCAGTATGTGAGGCATGCGCGCCTGTACATAAGATGATTGTAGTGATTAGCACTGCTGTCGGGTGGTGGTGGGACGGTTGGGGAGACATGGGAGGGGAGGGGGTACACCCACCCCGGTACTTGATAACTCGTGTAGTGACGCAACGATGTGGCAACTTTGAGGTTTATGCGACTCAGACGCGGAAAATGACAGAAAAAAATCATAATTATCGCCAGCTTTTTATATGTTTCCTATATAAATTACTCAAAAACCAAATAGATAGTCCGTATCTCTTAGGACAAATCCCATTCAACTGCCCCGCCAGACAAAACCGCCAGAACCTCCTCTTTTACACTAAATACTCAAGAACAAAGTGTGCAAACAAGACTTTTATTAACCGTTGCTGCAATATGTACAATAACCTTAATCATAAGTCAGATATTTATAACAATAGCCTACAATGATTAAAAAAACAACTATCATCAATATTATAGTGAATACATTCTGTACCAAATTGCATAATTGTTGGTATGTCCAATACTATATTAATATGACAACTCACTCTTTCCTCCTCTCCTATCCTTCTCTTAACTATCATAAATATTTTCTTTTCTTTTTTCGCTTGAATTGTCTTTGTTATATTAATCTGTGGAACAATGTAATTGGCATACTTTCTTTATTACTAACTTTTTCTTTTCCCTTAGCGCTTTATGTCCCGTTTCTATCGGGGTACGCTTTGACCATGATCCTGGAATTGGCGAGTATGGTTATTACATTGAAGCGACTGCCATCTGACCTTCGTAACCCTTAGAAAGGGGAACCAGACACATTGGATCATCGAATATTTTTATTATTGCATATGCGCAAACATTGGATTTTTTTCCCTGTCGGGAGTCAAAGATGTTTTTTAAGAGATTAAAATTAATTAAAAATTAACATATAATTAAAAATCTGTTAAAAAATAAAATTGGATCATGGCTATACATAGCTAGTGATATAAATCCGCAATATTTTTTTTTTTTAAATCCAGAGGTGCGTGCCCCGCCCGGATTCGAACCGTCGACCTCACGCATGTGAGGCGACGACATAACCGCTGGGCTATCACCGCTATTACTTACTTTTTATTTTTAAAAATAAATAAATAGCATCTATGAGAGACAGCAGATGATAAAATATAATGTGTGATCTGTGCTGCTTTACCTATAGCTGTGAGACTTAGACCCGATTGCAGAGCCCGACCTACATAAATACTAAATTCTAAATACTAACCATTGTGTCATTGCACAATCGCTCACTAAAGTTAGGAGATCACGTTGCATTATAACTTTAGGATGCTACGAAGTTTTTTCATGAGAATTACATTGCAAAGACATAATCTAAATACTTAGCAAATGCGCGTTGGCGTTAGCTAACATTTGCGAATTGCCAAAAAGTAAGGTTGATCGCAAGGAACCTTACAAATGATCTCAGTATGATACTAGTTATCAATCTGCAATAAAAGAATAAACTTAAAATTGCGAAATTAAAACTCGCCAATTTATCCCCTTGGGTTAGTGAGGAGTAAAAAGACTTATATGCAAATTTTCCTTTTGGAAATTTTCTGCCTCAATAAACTTATCTATTCTGAGGCAGTACTTTTTCAATTTTGTCTAAGGTTTAACATGTTATTGAAATGATTTGGAAATTTTCTGCCTCAATAAACTTATCTATTCTGAGGCAGTACTTTTTCAATTTTGTCTAAGGTTTAACATGTTATTGAATGCAAAAGAATTAATAGAATTGCCGCGCCGTGGCACAGTTTGTAAGCCGTTTGACTTGTGTGCGGGCGTCCTGGGTTTGACAAATTGATTTAAATTCATTTCTTACGCAAATATTGTTTCTCTAGGCTGGATATACTCGTAGGTTGGAAGATATTGTTATGCGGCAATAAACCTGCCACTTGCGCAGGGTGCAAAAAAGTGTTAAATTTATATATTTAACAGAAATAATTCATTATAAATAGAAAAGAAAAATAAACAAAATCCGAAATATCCGAAAATTATGGTTCTCGGTTCTCATTTTCTCTTTACCCCATGTATATGGCATTAAATGTGGTTATCTGGTAGGGAAAGTCTAGTCCGACCGGCCAAATCAAACCCTAAGTGAATACGCATATCATGGATATAATTATATAATAATTATATCCATGATATGGGTAATCGTGAAGATATTGATTTCGCCGGTTAGACCAGACTTGCCCTCTCAGTTCTTTATGTGTTGTTTACATACAATCCTAAACCGCAGGCTTAATTTGAAAAATTTACCCAGCATTTTTCATCATCGGCTCCACATCCCAAGGTGGGATCTAGCCTCCAAAAGAATTCTTCGCCATTCCGATTTTAAAATTCGCGATTTTCACGCCAGCATCAAAATGGTGTCAGTTTGGTTGATTTTCGAATTTGAGTGTCTCTTCGTCACCCGTCGAAAGAATTCGCTGTCGGGTGTGTTCGGGTTGAGTCCGTAGGTCGGGGTGTGAATGGGTGTTGTGGGGTGCGCAGTGATGATTGCTCCGATTATGCCCCCCCACCCGCCCTCTAAGCAAGTGCCCGGTACGCGGCTCACTCAATCACTGCTATGATAAACGCTACATCATCTACTTACATACAAATTTCACAATATCAAGCGATACAACCCAGAATATAGTTCTAAATACAACTGTCCACAGTCCTATCGATAATTGCAACTCAAAAGAAATGAACAAGAAAGAAAATAAGTTAAAATATTGTTTGGCATATTATTTATTGGCAATATGAGATGGTGTTGATATCAAATACGATCGTGAGATGAAATAAATATTTTTTCATCTTCCTCTTCATATGTTTTCGGGTCCCGCCGAAGATGGGGATATTTTATTTTAACCGTTCATATTTATAATTATTCTAATCTACAAAATTTTCTCCATCTTGTAATTTTTTATGTATATATTTAAATGTAAAATATTAATATCAATATACTGTATGATTTTGTCTCTTACTCAAAAAGCATTGAATGCTTGTTCTGAAAAAGAGTGTACATATTGCGAAGATACTTAAATGTATGCTTAAAAATATATAAACACACAAAAGAAATTCACTAAAAAATATAAATCAAAAATCGTTTAGGAAAAATAAAAATATAGCCATTTATACTATCATAAAAATCTTTTAAACAATAATTATTATATCATTGCTGGCGCAGTTCAGGGATTACCTACATTTGTATGAGAACACTGTCACCCCATGTAAAAGGACTGTTGCTTTCATTGTTTACAAAAAACAATTTCTCAATAGATTGCGTTATAAACAGGTTTCTTCGTTACTTCATAGACGGCGACGGTAAATACAACTTATTTTAAAGCGACCAGTTTCTCATTATTAAAATATATAGAACTTTCAAAATAACATTCATTCAGGGAAATCAATATAAAGACATAATTGGTAAACGTTGCGCAAGCGCATAAAGTGATCACGAAAACCAGCCGATGACAGGTCGTAAGCCCTGTAGGTGCTTCTATCATATTCCAATTTCATCTCTATTGAGATGTTAAAAAATTGTCAAAAAAAATGTATTTATTAAATATTTCTACACTCCATGCACCTTTCCTACGGTGTTAGCAGAAAAAAACTGAATGCTTTGTATAAATGAATACATTATCGTAGAATATTGAATTTTGTATGATTTTTACCAGTATAATTAAAGGGTTGTAATCTAATATAAACGTCGTTTCAATTGTTCAAAATATAAAGTTAAAATATTCGATTATTTGTCCCTGTTATAGGTAGGTACCTACTTCAATTGCATGTACAGTATAATATAATAATATTCAACAGAATTCTGCCCTTATTGTCTGCAGGCTTGAATATGGTATGTAGGTAGATGTTAAGCTCAGTGTAACCTCTCATAGTTGTAGCACATAAGACATGGCAATCATGTCTATTCAAACGTCATGCACTCTCCCTTCCTTCTCGTACTACGTAAGGGTACCAACAGCTATTATTTCATACCACGCAAAACCCAAACCGTCCTGTCCCACCCATCATGTCTAGCCCACTTTACAAAAGCGATGCTTCGATGCACTCCTGTGGTAAACAGTCAATATTACTTTTAAGACACAAAAGACACCCACAGATGACACACACACATAATATTTATTTATATTTAGTAATATTCTACATACCTATTACAACACCTAAATACCTAAACTCTTCACTAAAAAGTCATTCTATGAAGTATTCAAATTTTGTATGTATGGAAAACAATCAGCATTTTGATGAAATGAGTTTATTAAATTATTTTTTTATTTTAATCTTTTATTATGAAAACATGATAATTCTTCAATGCCATTTTATGAAAATGATGTGCCTTTTTCCCAATTTCAAAATAAAAATTTCAAATTTTAAGATACCTGCGCTTGGAGTCTACGCGACGTCTTACGTAGGCGATTCAAAGCGAACGCGATTGCGAAGCGATCCGATGCGGTTAGACGCGAGTACCCTACGCGCGTTTGGTAACGTAGGACACTTTCATAGTTACCGACTGTTTAGTGAGCATCAGATATATAAATTTGCATAATTTGAAAAGAATAGAATGAGTAGGTACTTTAGTCTATAATTGATAAAGTAAAATAAAAACGCCATTCATAGTACACAGATATATTGTGATGAAACTTTCAGAATACAATCTCAGCACGATACTAGTTGATAATCTGCAATAAAAAAGCCTTAAAATTGCGAATTCACAACTTCCCACTATATCCCCTTGGGTTAGTGAGGAGTAAAAACCTTCATTGTAACTATAATTTAACCATAAGAGGACATTTAACGCTAAATCTAAATCGAATACCTATGTCATTGGAAATATTTATTAATTTATTTATTTAATAGACTTTTATAAACCAAACTTTTTATAAACCAAATATTAAGTAGAAAGTATGATAAAAACCTTAATTAACAATGTTGATATTATAAACAATGAATAGCAACTACAATACAATAATTATAAGAAAGAATAAATAAAAATAGATAATTTAGAAAACAATAGCTAACCATGGCCCATCACTCTTAAGTCCACACACACACCCTCAAACAAACACACACACACACACACAAATACCCCTAACACACACACACACACACACACACACACATACATACATATACACCCTCTCTCTTACATATGCGGAAAAATAATTAAATAAATAAATAATTAAAATACTTTACTACTTACAATACATACACAAACGAAAATGTATTTGACACATGTAATTGACATTAGATTTAGATATTTGATGTAACATATATTTGGATGGGTGGATGGCAGAGCGGTTAGCGCGCTGGGTTAGTAATCCAGTGGTCGCGAGTTCGAATCCTGCCTCGACCGATCTCGTTCACCTATAGGACAAGCATTTATGCTTAGTTTAGGGAACGTAGGAAGATGTATATGTACTTGTTTAACAAGGACATATTCATTTTTTATTTAAAAAAAAAATATATATATATATATTATTAATCCATGTATACAAACTATCTAATTTTGTTTGTGTTAATTAAAAAATAAAATTAAATTTAAAAAAATAATAAGAAGAAGATCATACCACAATTAAATTGATGTAATGTAATATATTATTAAGTAAGTATTATAAGTAAGAATAATAGAAGAGCGTGTATGAGACGATGTATGGACGTGAATGAAGCGAGGAATGTATGTCAAGAGAGAGGAGTCTGGCGTTCGATTCTCTCTGCCTACCCCAAATATGGAAATGGCGTGATGGTATGGTAATATATTATGCAAAAGTAAATACACAATTATTAAGCAGTAGTTAAGTATGTAGGTACATATGTACAAACATAACTTATATAAATAAAAGACAGTAAAAAATAAATAAAAATAAGTAAATAAAATAATTAAAATTAAATTATACGTCAATGACTAAGGTCATAACTAATGAACACTATCTAGGCAAGAAAGGAATAATATAAAGATAACATACAATTCATTAAAAGTAACAAACAAATACAAACAATTCAACAAATATTTAATAGAAAACATAATAGCAACATCATAATAATGTAACAACGAAGTAATTGATACAGTCATTCAATTAAAGGTATCAACAAATATTACCAACATTAAATATTACACAATAAATGTTCTACTCCAAATTCTGAGTAAATCCATATTTGAAACATACATAATATGTATATGATAATCCAAGGCATTGTGATCGTCCAAGGCATTACTGAAAACAAGCTGCACTGTGGGTTTCTTCGGGTGTACAGCTGAGCAATAGCCTATTTGTTGTAAAATAATGCAAAACATGTATAATTGTTTGTTTTTTTATATATAGGTATGCAACAAATAAATTATTTTGCACTTTTAATTTTATTTACACTGACAGCGTTAACTATGTAGAATTCCATTATTAAAATAAATTAAACACTTGTTTTTTTTTCTTTCTACATTTATTTTTTCTTCTCCAGGACAGATAACCAGTTGAAAAGGCGAAACGATCGTCCTGGAGAAGAAAAAATAAACGTATAAAGAAAAAAACAAGTGTTTAATTTATTTTAAAAGTAAATTATTTTTTATTTATATATATACTTCAAAGCCCCTAAGTAGGTGTTTTTTAACTTTAAAGTTGGAAAAACCGTGATAAATATATACCCTGCATACGAATCTCGTGTATCTTGGCTTGATACCTTGAAGAAATAAATTCTCTTGAACAAATCGACAGTTGGATTACAAAGTTTGTACACCTTTATTTTTAGCTTCGAAAATTGGTTAATTTATCGCAAGGCATAGCAGAAAAAAATCCCGACGTAATAAAATCGTTGTCGGTTGTGTGCATGTATGAGAGATATCACGGATGCCCGCGGAAGCTGTTGTCGCCGCCTTGTAGCCGTAACACTTGCGTACAGGAATTGAATATTTTCCTTTCGGAAATAATAGTAAAACCATCCGGCAACCGGTGCGTCCGGTCCGTCGGTTGGTCGCTCTTTTCACCCTACAATCTCCTAGTCCTACCCCTACTCCCTCTTTCCTTACAATACATCTAACTACACCACGGCTTTTATGTACTACACACACATACATATATACAGTTATATACTTCTTATTTATAGGTTCATACATACATACATTCTCGCAACGTAAATTTGAGTTAATAATCCAACTGTCGATTCGTTCATGAGAATTCAATTCTCTGAATGAATCGACATTATTAAGCCAAGATGCGTGAACGAAGGAAAATTTTGTATGGCGTAGTGGACTTTTTGCATGCTAATAACACCAACTAGAGGCCTCGCAGCATATATGTTCCCATACATGGATTTACTCAGAATTCGGAGTAGAACATTTTATGTGAGTTTTGTGTGTGTGTCTGTGTGTCCCCTCCCCCTTATAACTTTTGAAATTTTGGTTTATTTTTCCATATATCTCAGAAACCATAAAAGCTAGAACGCTGAAAATTGGTACAAACATAGACAAATACAAAATCTCAAATCGGTTTTTTCAAAAAAAATCCAGTGTTTCTCAAACATTTTTTATTAAGAAAAATATTTTTTTATGATAAATTTATGAGTTTAACTGCCTATATTTCCAAATATTTTAAAAATATCAAAAAAGCCGAAACACCTCAACTAGATAATTTAGTTTTCTATAAAAAATATTAATATTGTAGAAGTAAATCTCAATTTTTTTTAACAATATTTATAAAAATTGAATTTAGTGACGATATCACTTCATACAATTTGTATGGTAGTCGCCTATACACAATATGTAAGAAGACTTAATAGTTTGATACATATATCTCCAAACATACATACATACCATCATGCTGTTTTCATTTTCTGTGTAGGAAAAACAGACCGACCTCCATACTATCCTATCCTGACAAACATACCTACATGTTTTATATAGATAATAAAATATCTTCAAATATTTATTAATATGTGTTGTTTATAGTTTGTTACGTATTCTTTGATTATGCATACTATCGCCATCGACAGTTGGATATCATGTGTTACATGCAACTAGTATTTTAATAAATCATATTTAAGAGGGTGACTGCTGCCAACGTACCTATTTTTGCAATTTAAATTTGCATCATTACTACAAAACGAATCATTTGGATAAAAATAACCTAGTTAGTTTGGATATTAATAAAGAAAAATATACCTTAACTTTTTAATTATGTTCTGTATATATTCTTGTAGGAAAATAATAATCATACCCCGATTTTTAACATTTATCTTAAATTTCTAAAAAAATTATGTATAAGGTATAGAGCATTATATTTTTTTTATAAATTAAAGAAGATCAAAATATCTGTAAAAATACGATGTAACGTTGCATTAATGCATCAGGTTAAGTTAATAAACCAAAAAAACTTTTTTTTCACAATGGCGCTGAATGGAAAATAAATGTTTTTTAGGTTTATTTACTAAACCTGAATCATAAATGCAACCTCACATAATTTTTTTCTAGATATTTTTGTCTTCTTTATTTTAAAAAAAATAAATATGTTGAACTACGCCTTACATTTTATTAAAAATATAAGATAAACGTTGAAAATCGGGGTATGCCATTATTTTTCTACAAGAATTTATACAGAACATTATCAAAAAGTAAAGATATATTTTTCTTTATTAATACCCAAACTATCTAAATTATTTTTACAAAACGATTTGATAAGAAATAATGATGGTAAATCAAATTGAAAAATAGGTACGTTGGCAGCATTCCCCCCCTTAATGAATGTATAATCATATTATTTAATGTATGGTGAATGATAGAATAAGAAATGATGATATAAGACGAGAATGTATGATTGAAAGAAATATCGTAAGTAAGATGGAAATAAATGCCCTGAGGTGGTTTGGCCACATAGAAAGAAAGACCGTCTGAAAAAAAAGTATACAGGGCTGATGAAAGAGGAACGAAAAGTAGAGGTCGGCCAAGGAAAATTTGGGACGGTCACTTAAATGTAATTTTGAAAGATGGATACGTTAGAAGTAAGAAAACAGAAGACCGTGTATGAGAAGACGCATGGACGTGAACGAAGCGAGAAATGTATGTTAAGAAAGAGGAATCTGGCGTTCGGTTCTCTCTGCCAACCCCGAATAGGGAATGGGCGTGACGGAATGATATGGTATATTTAATTATTTATTTATTTATTATTTACTGCAAGTGCATTATTTTGTGCACAATGACTGGTTTATTGCCAAACGGCAATTTCTTCCAACCAACCAAGCACCGTCAGGCCATAAATAGTGTAGTGGTAGGTACCAACATTATATTACAATTTATAACTTTTATTTTATTTAATGAATTTCCACAGCTTTATGTTAAAAAAAAACAATACCAATTCAAAATTTCCACAGTAATAATAAAAAAAAAATTAACTGGTATGCTTACATACTTGAAACTATGAAAAATATATATGAAAAGTGTATGCAAGTGTGTATGACGTTGGATCATAATATGTGTGTGAGTGTATGTATACAAGTGTCAGAGAGAGAATATAATTATATCTGCAAACTCGCATAAGTTATTCGAATCAATCTAGATAAAACTTCAAAAAAATATTTATTCTTTCTGGATTAATCCTATTATCTATGTATATGATGCCGTGATGGTATGAATGAATGAATACCATTTTTCGTAAATAAAAGACTGTCTGATATTCCAATATAATCCATACCAAGTAATAAAGTGTTGTTATACAAATGAAAATAAATGTATGTATGTGCTTGAGGGTATTTTAGGGGCGATAAGATATTGCAATATAAATGTGACTTGCTCTCTCATATGTATTTCTACACACCTTACAATATAATCTTTTCTCTGTTGTTGAGTCAAATATTTATGTAGACCGCGATGTGTTTACAGAAATACCCTCTCCGACACATAACGAGTTATGTATACATAATATCATATTCCTCATAAAATGATAATCAGAAAATATTTTTGGTTATGATTATTATGCGGATTTTTTTCTCTTTGACAAATCATCATAGTAATTAATAAATAAGTACTTTATTATAATTTTGTTATTTTTTGGATCGACAAAACTTGATGGAATTCCATTATAATATATTAAAATAAAACACATTTATAATTTTCTTCCACTTAGTTTGATTTGTCTCACTAGTTTCGCTCTAGACGAGCATCTTCAGAGTAGGTTGATATTTCCAGAGATCTAGGTCACTTCTCCGATGCCCTATAGATCTGAAGTCGCTGACAGTCCGCAGGTGTGAATCTCAATTCGCACTTGCTGATTGTTCTTTTTGCACCATGGTGCCGAGATTGCTAATCTAGAGGGCTCCATGAGCTACTCTTCGTATCATGCATTGTTTTTTTTTTGTTGTTCATTCTAGCGTTCTGCGAAGGGGCCGTTGACAGTCCACATATGCGGAGCGGGTGGTGTTGGAAGTAGCGATACTTCATGATAAATTGAATACCAATCAAAATTGTTCGTAATAGATAGTAAAAATTATAAGGAAAACCTTAAATGAATGCAGGGTATTGAACGATTGTTTACAAAGAGTATATAATACCTAGGTATATGATTGGTTATTGAGGCGAGTATATGAGATGTAGCTCATCGTAAGTGTACATTTTTTTTCAAAAGTTACAACTCGAATGCATTTACACACATTTATTCAACTTCGCCTCTCTGTCCCTACTGGAATTTCTCTATTTTCTGAAAGCTCTGAAACATTCAGAATTTGTGTATTACCGATGCTAATGCATGTATCTAGCTTAATTCATTTGCTATTTTGATAAAATTGAACAATTTTGTATATCATACAAACTTAGTGTAACGCGACGTCCTACGTAGGCGATTCAAAGCGAATGCGAAGCGGCGCGGCGCGGCACGAAAATAACAAACAGTCGGTAACTATGGAAGTGTCCTACGTTACCGACCGCGAGTATTTTTCGATGTGGCGCGGCGCGATACGAAGCGAACGCGATCAGTTGGTTTGATATTTTCGCGCGAATTGATAGCGGCGCCATTGTTTTTTGACATGTCAGAAACAGAAATTTTAATTTCTGTCCATGAACGTCCCATATTATGGGACAAAATAATTATTATTAGGATTTGGCAAAAATAAGTGGGACTACAAGTAAACACATTTATTTATTACTGCTATTTTACAATAGGATGTTGTTCAAAACACACAAAGTTTTCTCTCGCTTGCACGAATGTCAAATTTTGATATGTTTCCTGGAAAGATGTAAATTCAGTCTCATTAATTAATTCAAGATCACGTAATTCTTCATACATATTGTGATATCGCCCAAAAATATGCCTCTCTAAGTACACAATATTAGTTTCACTTCTCTGCCGTACATACTTCTTGAGTATTTTATATACGTACATCCATGACAGTAGCTGGCGGCAGAGGGAACGATTCGCGCATACGTAGGACAGAGCCGCCGCGTCGCACCGCATCGCATTGAATTCGCTTGTATCCGTTCCGCATCGCTTCGCAATCGCGTTCGCTTTGAATCGCCTACGTAGGACGTAGCGTAATAGTTTAATAACCCTACCTACCATTTATATCGCTTCACAATACATTATGTTGTTTATTCTGTATTCGTATTTAATTTCATTTTTTTATATACTAGTTGCATGTAACACATGAGATCCAACTGTCGATGACGATAGTATGTATAATTGAAAATACGTACCAAACTATTAACACTTCAACACAAATTAATAAATATTTTAGGATATGTTGTTTTTTATACAAAACATGTAGGTATGTATGTTAGGATAGGAGAGTTTGGAGGTCAGTCTGTTTTTCTTACCTAAAATATGAAAACAGCATGATGGTACGTATGTATGTTTGGAGATTAAGTAACAAACTATTGAGTCCCCGTAGATATTTTTATTTATTTATTTATATAGGCAGTTAAGGGGGCGTATAAACCTGAACAACCCAATTTCAAATCAAATTCCTCAAATATGTTAAACAGTGTGTTTCTAGAAAATATACTATAAGTATTTTCAACAATTATCTGGTGAATGTTTGTCACACAATTTTATAAATTTTATATAAATATTGATTTTTTTCAAAAATTTTCCAGGTTTTCTCAAACATTATTTTTTAAGAAAAATATTTTTTTTTATGATAAATTTTTATCTATCTTTTTAAATTTTCTTTTATTTTGTATTTTCTTATGAATTTTTCAACTGGGTAATAAATTACTGTATAGTAAATAATTTAAATTGAAGAAAGCACCTTTAGCTCAACTTTTATATAATAAATGTAATGGAAAATAAATAAATTATAGCTGTAGCTTTCTAAGAGAACATAAATAAAATAAATAAATTTATGAGTTTAACTACCTATATTTCTAATTATTCTTAAAAATATCGAAAAAAGCCGAAACACCCCGACTAGATAATTTAATTTTCTATAAAAAATATTAAAGTTGTAGAAGTAGGTACCTACATCTCAATTTTTTTTAACAATTTTTCTAAAAAATGAATTTAGTGACGACATCGCTTCATACAATTTGTATGGCAGTCGCCTATACACAATCATGCTGTTTTCATATTCTGGGTAGGAAAAGAGGACTGACCTCCATACTGTCCTATCTTGACATACCTACATACCTAAATGATTCTTATTCTTCAACTATACATACTATCGCTATCGAAAGTTGGATCTCATGTGTTACATGCAACTAGTAGTAAAAAAAGGTTTGAGAAACTCAGGAACTTTTTTGAAAAAACAAATTCAAGATTTTATATTTGTCTATATTTATACCAATTTTCAGCGTTCTCGCCTATAAGGCTGTGAAAATATAGACCTGGCATACAATTAATTGGCTTGAAACTATGTCGATATTTTAACAGAAATGAATTCTCTCGAACAAATCGACAGTTGGATAAACCAGTCTGATATATGTAGCATCAATTATATGGTTTAGTTAATTAAAACAAAACCAAGGTTTATTTTATAATTATGTATGTATTATACCTACACGTTACAGATGTCAAATTAAAGCAGTTATATATTTCTGTGTGATACACTTAATGTAGGTAAGGTATTGTGTTATTAAATGTCTAAAGAAGAAGTAAGTAAGGTGATTCAGTGGAGAAAAAGCAGTCTGTAATGGGTATAGAAAGGGCGCTTATTACCAACATCACATCGCAGCAGCTTGCTTGCTTGTGCATTTGCCTGAGTAAAACCATGGGCCGTCTTAATTTTTTAATACATCTATTTAAAAAAATCTAAAGAGAATGAAGGAAGGCAAAAACTATAGAAGCCGAGAAAGTTCCAGCGGACCTATTTCAGTTCTTTTATCGCGGCAATATACACATTTTTTACGCTACATGTGTTTCTTAAAGCAGATAATTATGTATTCTGTTTTTCGCGGACACTCTAGCCATCCGCGCATTATGTCGAGAAAACCTCCGTTCGCCGTTCGTAACGCGGTATATATTCTGATTGGAGCGAAATTCATATGACGTTCGACAAGTATATTTATTCGCAATGTTTTATGCGACAAATCGGGGCTGTGTTTTTTAAAGACATAAAGCGACGCACTTACATTAACTTTACACTTTACATTCTGTGATACGTAAATATTAGCGGAACTTATCGTGAAATATAACACGTGAATGGGAAAAAAATGGGATGTAAGTCTCCAGAATGTGGCAACTTATTATTGGGTGCGTGTTATATAATTAGTTGACCTAGCACCTGGCAGTTGCCCGAGAAGCTACATAAAATAAAATAAAATAAATAAATATAAAAGTAATTGTTTAAAATAAATCAATATTTTTTTGAGGATTATCATATACCATAATACATCTGCGCAGCCCACGTGATTTAAAGATGTTTGTCTAACTCATTTATTTATAAACATGCAGGAGTGATGATGGGTGGCGGCTGAGCGGTTAGCGCGCTGGGCTAGTAATCAAGCGGTCGCGAGTTCGAATCCTTTCTCGACCGATTTCGTCCACGTATAGCACAAGAATTTATGCTTAATTTAGGGAATGTAGGAAGATAAATATGAACTTGTTTAATAAGGACATTCATTTAAAAAAAAAATAACACCAATATAAATGGAGCGCGAGGTTCAAGTTGAAATGTAAGTATATTGATTGCGGTCCCTGTTTCTGAGGCAGCGACGCCGCTTCGTCTATAGCGGCAGACTTGTGCGTTATCCGAGTTTAATTTAAAATTAATATAAACCAGGCGGCGTGGCGGAAATGAGCTTAGAACTGGCGGAGTGACGAGGGCGGGGGATGGCGGAGTGAGGGGCGGGGGCGGGTGCGGGTGTAGGGGGGCCAATTTAATTATGACTTCTCTTTGCTGACACCCACCAGCCACAACGTGTTATCTCTACATTTTTTACCACTCATCTTTTAATAGCCGATCACTGAGAGCATTATAAGCGAAACAATAAAATCCCATTTAATTAAATTGTTTTAACCAAACTTAACCCTATACAGCAATAGCCATGTTCAATATTCTTCCCGACTACATTAAATTATGCAATTCCTCCATAAAATAATAAAAATATCAAGATATTTATATTGAGTGAGGATTTCAAACTTAAAATTTGTAATAAATTAATAAACAATAAAATGTTAATAACAGTCATTGGAGTGACATGGATTTATCCACTCTACTAGCCCATAGGTATGTGCTAGAGTGTACATTATTATGTAATTATAAATAGATTATGACTACCTACTTTTTTAAGTTATATAAAATTACTTTGAAAAATAAGTAATAACACAAATTTTTAACTTTTTTCCACTAATTTAAAAAGATTGACCACTGACGCGTTCCGCTCTTTGAGCGATCTATTGAATGGCAGATGCTTTTTGAGAGAAACGCGTCACAGAGGTCAATCTTTTTAAATAAGTGGAAAAAAGTTATTTCTTATATTTTTAAGTTATTTAATATAATTGATAATGGAATTCCATCACGAATTAGCAGTCAAAAAATAGAAATACTTTTTTATGGATAATGTATTAAGGATAATATATTTAATTATTATATTTAATTTGTTGACTATTGTAGTACGACGGACCCATAATTCTAGCCACAATGAGAAATCAGTGTATTTTTGAGTTTAGCTGCAAAAGTTTTTTTTGAATTATGGGTTTCCTTGATGAAGATGTTATTTATTAAAAATCATTTTAACAAGTATAGGTAATAATATCTGATGTAGGTACAATATAAGTTGTTAAAGTAGTAGGTAAATAAAATGTATAACACTATAATTAAGTTAAAGTTTAAGATTGATTAGAATATAGTGTGATTTTATTATCGTCTATGAAAAACCAATAGGAAGCCATCAGTACCTGCTGGGTATCCTTGCATAGAAAAATGAGTGGGTTGTGGCCAACACTAAACTCTCCACACATTAGTAAGCGTTCATTTTTTCTTCTTGAAATGTTGACAATCTCTAAATGCATTTTTATGAAATACCTACATTTCCCAGAGGACAAAAGTTTTCACAATACACCATACATACCAAAACATTGTCACGAAACTCATAGTGTGTATTTTCTACATGATACCTTTTGAGAAATTGCATTACTAGCAAGATGAGCATGTATGAGACAGTGTTTCAATGTTGATGAGGCGATGTATGTGTCAAGATAGAAGAATGCGGTGTTCGGTTCTCACTGCCTACCCCTTGAGGAAGATAGAAGTGGAGAGTAAATATACTTGTCTACAATACATATTAATATAAAGTTGATCGCTCAATTTTCCCATACAGAAGCTAGTTAACTTCTGTTATATACATTTTTCATACAAATATGAAATTTATTTCACATTGGCAAACCATAGATTTTTTCTTTCAATGTTGACAATCCTTGAATGCATTTTTGATGAGTGTACTTTTATTATATCGAAAAATCAAACAGTATACAAAAAACTCGATTTTCCAGACCGTGAGAGCATTTTGAAAATTTGGAAAGATGTCGTGGTCCAACCCCCAACGTCCGCTGCGCGCCTTATTTGCCGCTGCCGCTACGCGGCATTTGCGAAATAACCTTATGATACTAAATATCGTCAAACATACTATTTAGGACATTATACACCATTTAAAAACTAAATATCTTAACGTTAAAACGTTAAAATCAAGTAATAAAACAGTTTTTTTATAATAAAAATACGGAAGTTATAAAAAAATTATTTTCGACAATGTTTAAAAGAAATGCGTACGTTTGAAATTACAAATATTGATAATTTGAATGTACATTCTAAATATCATTTAGAACAATACACAACAGTTAAGACTGAATATCTTTTTATACTAATACAATAATAATGATAAACTATACATATGTATATATAATTAAATAATGCGATTAAACGAAAACATTAACACATTTTTGCGTATTATTATGACATATTGAAAGCAATGTTGTCAGTATTCAAATTGGATATTCCGCAGATTATTACGGTTAAAATATATATATATATATATATATATATATATATATATATATATATATATATATATATATATATATATATATATATATATATATATATATATATATATATATATATATATATATATATATATATATATATATATATATATATATATATATATATATATATATATATATATATATATATATATATATATATATATATATATATATATATATATATATATATATATATATATATATATATATATATATATATATATATATATATATATATATATATTTTTTTTTTTTTTTCTCTTATGTTACTTTATATTTTCATATTTACATGTTTTCTATGAATGCGTGTACGTGTTCTATGTGAAGAACTAATATATAATAGTCTGTAATTGGCTCAATTTATATGTAATTGTTTTATATAAAAAAAATTATACAGCTGTTGACTATTTATAAAAATAAATAAAAATAAAAAAAATAAAAATAAAAAATTTATACGGTTAAAATAATATTGTCAATTTATGCAGAAAATACATTTTAAACCATTAATTTGTATTTCTTCGCATCAATTTAATTTTTATTTTAAATAAAAATTTCGAACGCGAAAATTGATTAAGGAAATATTATTTCACTGGCAATCCGTTGAAGGACGAAAAAAAATGGCGTACAGTAATTATATTATAGATGAATGGGTTTAGAGTGGATGAGACTTAAGAGAATTAGAGAAAAAAATCTATGGTATCAAATTTTGATCCCGTTCTAATCGATTTATTTTCATGGGAAATGTTTATTTTTATTAAGGCACGCTGTTTATGAGTTTTGTTTTGAATGTAGAGTCGCTAGAAACCTCTGGTTTAAGTACAATATAGAAAATGTAATATATCATGTCAGATAAAGGTTCAACAATGGAGACTTCAAGCTAACAAAATAATATTGTGTTTCTTCATGCATTATACACTAGATATGTACCTACCCCTACACTGCCGAAGGAGATTTTTCTTTTTATAACTAGACACTCCAAAGTGTTTTTATCACAAAACAAAATTATCAAAATCAGGACTGGTCAATATTTTGGAGACAGAGGGCCAGATTCAGAAATTCAAAATGAACGACGGGCCATGTGTAAAAACAAACTTCACTTACAAAACTTCATTAAAAATTTCAGTTGCAAGAAAACATTATGGATAATTCGTCAGCGTTAGTGGCTCAGTTGGTTAGGTATCTGACTACTGATCCAAAGGTCCCGGGTTCGATTCCCGTTGGAACAAAGTTTTTAATTGTGTTTTCAGTCTGAACCTGTGAGACGATTAATATCGTAAGTCTCCAGAATGTGGCAACTTGTTATTGGATGCGTGTTACATTAATATTTGACATAGTACCTACCTGTTAGTTGCCCGAGAAGCAATATTAAATAGAATAAAAATGAATACATACCTACTTATTATTTTTAGAATAATAAAAAATCAAAATTCTTAAGACTAAAAAGATAGGCGCGTGCAAAGTTTAATTTTCAGTTTTCTTTTATATATATATTTTTTAAAAGGATGAATATATCCTTGAAACAAGTACATATATACTTGTGCATGACTCAAAATGAAATATTGTATTTAGAAGGAAAGATGCATACGTTTGAATGCGTAGCGTATGTATGTACATGTAGGTACTTATATTATATGTTAATGTATCTATAAATAAACAACGTAATAGACAATAACATAAAACTAGCTCACCTTAGCACAGGCTTTGCCTAGTGAGGGGGCTAGTAACAAAGATACAAACAAAAAGATATGGCTTAAACTATGTAAGCACCAGTGAAGTGGTAAATTGATATTTATTGAAATGAGATAACTTATATTTACATTGTATGTTAACTATGTATGAATAAGCTTATAGTATCTCATATATACTGTAAGTTTTTGGATAAAAATAAATAAAAATAAAAAAATAAATTAAATACATCCTCTTAAATTCCTTAAACTATGCATATTATCTCGATTATAGGTGAACCGTATCGGTCGTGGCAAGATTCGAACTCGCGACCAATGGATTACCAACTCAGCAGGCTCACCGCTCTGTCAGCACCCATATCTAAATTTCGATAAATTAAATAAAAAAAATCTGCATAGCGAGAAAGTTTCATATTTCTTTTGTTTATTTTGATAAATCAAATGAAAAAAATCCACGCATGAGAACATTTCGGAATTCATTTTTTTTTTCGATTTCAATGCGTACGAATGAAATGGTCACGTTAGAATAATTTTCGTTTCGACTAAATATTACTTTCTGATTTTTGCACTTACAAACTGTTTATTCAGTTTAGTGTATAAATAATAGAACCAAATGTAAATTTTATAAATTAATACATTATTACAAAAACACGAATATTGCTCGCATGCCACTCTGAACTACGCCACATACGGCTCGCGGGCCGCAGTTTGCCCAGGACTGATCAAAATAAAGCGGTTGCTTGTTATCTTGCCTGCTTTGAGCATTTACCTACTTCAAACCATTTATTATATCTTGGATATTACTTTAGAAGATCACATACCTATATATTTTTTATAATTTGGTTTTTGAAGTTTTTGATGAATACCTAAGTATCTCAAAATTTTACTTTGTTGCATGAAGTCGGTAGATATAAGCCATCGATTTTCGTTTTATACTTCGGAATATAATATTTAACTCTTACTACTAACAATTTTCGATACGTGCATGCATTCCTTATTTAGAAACGATCTGGTAATATTAACTATTTGCATGCTACACATACATGAAATCCAACTGTCGTTGGCGATAGTATAATGTAGGTATATTTGAAGAATACATACCAAATCAGGAAATGTATTATGTCAACAATAAAAATGCGAATTAATTACCACATGCTTTTATTAGTTAACATATATTTGCGACGTTGCTATTCCAAATTCTAGTAATATTATAAAAACTTTTGATGAAAAAATTAGAAAATACACCGCTTTAGGTAACGAGATTAAAATACTTTGGCATTCTCGTAAAATAATAATATTACCGTTCATTATTTCAGCCACTGGCATTATTCCAAAATCGTTAAACCGTAATGTAGAAATTATAGATTTATCGAAAAATTTAATAATAAAAATGCAAAAAACGGTAATAATGAATACATGTAGAATCGTTAAAGATTTTTTAAACGTTAATATTCGGAAATCAGTAGGGTTGTTAGGTAGTATAGAGACCTCCTCAAAGGCTAATCCTTTGATATGTTAAGTATCTGGATGGGTGAACTATTCCCAATTGAAAGCTTGATGATGCGTTTGTTGCATTTTATTTTGCTCTTTTAAATAATTTACAATTTACGCATTGATCTGCTAATTATTTTGAGGAAGTGTATAATGGTAATAATAATAATTGAGTGTTATTATTTGTAGTGCTTAATTGTTATTAATATCATTAGTAAATCGGCCAGCGCCGTTAAAAAAAAAATTATCAGTAAATTTTTTTGTGTTTGATTAATTATGAAAATATATATTTTAATTTATTTGGAAAAAAACTGGATACAATGTTTAAGGTGACGGGATAGGCTCCAAGGTACTTTTTGGGTACTCATTACGCCGTACTCTTAAAAGTTACGCCTTCAACAAAAATATGTATTATTCTCTCATTATTTGTCTATACATTGGCCTGATTCACTTTCTTTCATCTTGTGTACTTTTTTCATAATATTTTTTTTAATAATACCTATTTTCTTATATTTTTTGTCCATAACTCAAAACTTATAAGGCTTAGAAACATTAATATTTTTTTAATAATACCTATTTTCTTATATTTTTTGTCCATAACTCAAAACTTATAAGGCTTAGAAACATTAATATTTTTTTAATAATACCTATTTTCTTATATTTTTTGTCCATAACTCAAAACTTATAAGGCTTAGAAACATTAATATTTTTTTAATAATACCTATTTTCTTATATTTTTTGTCCATAACTCAAAACTTATAAGGCTTAGAAACATTAATATTTTTTTAATAATACCTATTTTCTTATATTTTTTGTCCATAACTCAAAACTTATAAGGCTTAGAAACATTAATATTTTTTTAATAATACCTATTTTCTTATATTTTTTGTCCATAACTCAAAACTTATAAGGCTTAGAAACATTAATATTTTTTTAATAATACCTATTTTCTTATATTTTTTGTCCATAACTCAAAACTTATAAGGCTTAGAAACATTAATATTTTTTTAATAATACCTATTTTCTTATATTTTTTGTCCATAACTCAAAACTTATAAGGCTTAGAAACATTAATATTTTTTTAATAATACCTATTTTCTTATATTTTTTGTCCATAACTCAAAACTTATAAGGCTTAGAAACATTAATATTTTTTTAATAATACCTATTTTCTTATATTTTTTGTCCATAACTCAAAACTTATAAGGCTTAGAAACATTAATATTTTTTTAATAATACCTATTTTCTTATATTTTTTGTCCATAACTCAAAACTTATAAGACTTAGAAACATTAATATTTTTTTAATAATACCTATTTTCTTATATTTTTTGTCCATAACTCAAAACTTATAAGGCTTAGAAACATTAATATTTTTTTAATAATACCTATTTTCTTATATTTTTTGTCCATAACTCAAAACTTATAAGGCTTAGAAACATTAATATTTTTTTAATAATACCTATTTTCTTATATTTTTTGTCCATAACTCAAAACTTATAAGGCTTAGAAACATTAATATTTTTTTAATAATACCTATTTTCTTATATTTTTTGTCCATAACTCAAAACTTATAAGGCTTAGAAACATTAATATTTTTTTAATAATACCTATTTTCTTATATTTTTTGTCCATAACTCAAAACTTATAAGGCTTAGAAACATTAATATTTTTTTAATAATACCTATTTTCTTATATTTTTTGTCCATAACTCAAAACTTATAAGGCTTAGAAACATTAATATTTTTTTAATAATACCTATTTTCTTATATTTTTTGTCCATAACTCAAAACTTATAAGGCTTAGAAACATTAATATTTTTTTAATAATACCTATTTTCTTATATTTTTTGTCCATAACTCAAAACTTATAAGGCTTAGAAACATTAATATTTTTTTAATAATACCTATTTTCTTATATTTTTTGTCCATAACTCAAAACTTATAAGGCTTAGAAACATTAATATTTTTTTAATAATACCTATTTTCTTATATTTTTTGTCCATAACTCAAAACTTATAAGGCTTAGAAACATTAATATTTTTTTAATAATACCTATTTTCTTATATTTTTTGTCCATAACTCAAAACTTATAAGGCTTAGAAACATTAATATTTTTTTAATAATACCTATTTTCTTATATTTTTTGTCCATAACTCAAAACTTATAAGGCTTAGAAACATTAATATTTTTTTAATAATACCTATTTTCTTATATTTTTTGTCCATAACTCAAAACTTATAAGGCTTAGAAACATTAATATTTTTTTTAATTGATAGGTATTTTATAAATCTAAACATTGGCTCGATACGTTTTCACACAATGTTCTCACTTTTTTGTAAAATCAAATAAACCATAGTATTTTATGTAACACTCGATTCAAATACAATAACTTGGGCGCACACGATTGTAATCTTTAAGGAAGTTCATTCTCATACGATACTTAACAAAGTTTGCATTTGATCTGCCTACATTGCCTTACCCGGCCCCTTAAGTAAAGAATACAAAATGTATGATAAGTTCATTGTATTCTAACAATATTTTTTAATTTGTCAATACTGATGGTGTTTAATGTGTAGAACTCCATTGTACTAGGTATTTTTTAATCAAACAAAAATGATTATGGTTCTACAGGTATATTTTCCTTATAATAAGACGACCGTTTCGGCTGACTAGGCCCTTATCAACCGACCAGTTTCGGCCTAGTCAGCCGAAACGGTCGTCCTATCATAAGGAAAATATACATGTAGAACCATAATCATTTTTGTTTGATTAAAAAATACCTAGTCCTAACAATATGTTTTCACACAAGAGGAACAAATATAAATTTCATACCTATAAAAGTGACAAAAAATATCTATATGTAGCATTATACATATATGCTATAATGTATGTATGTATGCGAGATAGATTAGGATGAATATGATTATTGAATTATGTAGGTATATATTCACTATAGGTAATGTGTATGTATGTTTTGAAATTTGCTTGTGATTTATGTATTATGTCGATGTTTAAAGTTTGTACTGTATTTGGAGCAACTCCGTCTAATGGAATTGTTTTGTGAGTAGTTTGTCGAACGTCGGTCGACATAGAAAAAAAAACTGAGATCTGTAATTGCGTGACGGGCAGTAAAAATTTAATTTAGAATGTGAGTATGGTGAGTCTACAAGGTTGTGAATAGTAATTTTGTGTTGGTACATCATGTCTATAAATGTTCTTCTGTTTTCGAGATTACAAATATTATTGTGTTTAGCAGATTGCCGGTAGTTGGAGAATTTGAATTTAATACGATAATCCAATTGTTTCATGAATAATAATTTATAATATATGTACCTGTTAGATGTGTGTAGGTATGTGTGTGTTGGTGTAATGTGATTTAATGTTAAAAAGTTGTGTTTGAAAATTCCTGAAATATGTTTACTAAATAGCGTTGACGCGTGTCTCGAGACATTGGATTTAATATAATAATACCTAATATTAATCTGTGTATTGTGGAACCTTCGTGCTGTTGTGTTTATTTAAAGAAAGGAAACAATTTATCCTCAGTTGGAAACATGCAAAACCTATGTAGGTATCTAACTTCTGTATTTATATTTGCAATAAACAAAAAATATTCAACACTTTGTTTAGGTTAACATATTTTACGTAACTAACTGACTGTTTATATTCACAAGAATGTTGTAAACCACAAAACGGTTGATAATGTTGCGTATGGAGTCAAACAAGAAAACATTGACATGATTATTTATTTATTTTTTTATCAAGAAAAACATACAGTTTTGTAAATGTATTATAATGGTGCAAACAATCTAATTTACCAGCAAAGTTTCCATAAATGGTTAACAATAAGTTGATTAAGAACTAGATGTGACAAGTGACAATAATAAGAAAGATTGGAATGTGATTAGTTTAAGAGGACATATAACGCTAAACTTAGTGACTGAAAACATGATATATTAAAACCGCCCAATGCACTATGAAGTTACGCGTTAGTAAGGGTAACTATGGGGTGCGTTAAAAAAGGTTTATACGTGATTTAAATTATCGGAAACCGCAAATTTGTTGATTTTTTTGCATTTTAAGAACAAACCTAAGTTGAAATCAGAAAACTTTATTGGTCATTCACTTTAGTTTTATGCACTCTTTAAGCATATAAAAGATTTATTTCTCTACGACACATAGTTATGGAGAAATTTAAAAAAAATGCTGTAAAAAAGGATATTTTTAATAATCTTTTTATGGGAATTTAGACTGAATTTTAAAATTGTGTGACGAACATTCACTAGAGAAATGTTGAAAAAACTTATATTATTATTTCTAGAAACACACTGTTTAATACATTTGAGGGATTTGATTTGAAATTGAGGTGAATAGGTTTATATGGCCCCTTTAAGATAAAAAACTAGAGTGGATCAATGTGAATGAGGTGAAGAAGATTTTTCATATATATTTTCATACATAAGTGGGTGTGGTGCTCAATCATTTTTATCTACACTCAAAACGACTATTGTCATATATATATACGGTGCCTTGTTTCCAGAGATCTTGGAGTCATTTTTCTGATGGTCTGTCTACACGTTAAAATATCTACTTAAGACCTGGCATGGCCACGGTAACAATTTTTGGAAAGCAGTGGGATATTTGAATTTTTTCCATAATTTTAAATATTATGTAGTGCGTTCACTATTTTTATTTTAATTTGTTTTAATTTATTGTGTAAACAGACAGTTATATTATATAACTTATTTTATATACATAACATGTGAACCACAAATTAAAGTGTTTACAAATAATAGCATTGTTATTTTTACAAAGTGGTTTTAAGGAAGAGAGCAGGAAAGAAAATTATGAAAGTCGCAGTCACCTACCCCACTCCATAGGGAACGTTATAGAACTAAGTGTTCTGTTCATCCCCGGAGCGGCTGCTCGTCGGACAAAACAAGAACTACCACCATGCATATTTCATACCACTGCCACTAAGAGTCCAACCACACTCGTGAAGGCCCGTGAATCATAGCAGGGGTTACCCTCCCAGCAGCTCCACGAACAACAGACTGCCACAGGGAGCCTTCGCCACGCCCGTAGTACTTTCAGTTCTTCGATTTCCACACCAGGCGCAGCGTTAGCTGCACCTGTCTCGTCATCAACTCGGGTACCGCCGAGTGAGTCGTGCCGACCAATCATCACGGGGGGCTCCTCCACCCCTTAGTACTCATGTTGGCGAATTTCAGGTACACCACCGGACAGTACTTTCAGTGCTTCGATTTCCATCGCCCGATGATGCAGACTTACTCATCGCCACGTTTGATGAGTCACCGCCGAGCGAGGCATTAAGGCGTCTGCCCTGCTCTTCCATAGGTAAGAATTGAAGAGGGTACTGACCTGTTACCCAGAATCCTAGGGTGGGGCTGCAGCCACCCTCAACTTTACTGGCTAGGCCCCTATGGCCGCAACCTAGCCCCAATGTTGCCCCAGTGGTGATGTACTTTTCTTTCCTAGCCCCAGGAAAGAAAAGTACATCACCAAATCATTCAATATAATAACTCCTTTCGAGTATTTGTGTTGGTAAGCTAACTTGGTTATCCAGCGTTGGGAGAACGCTGGATAACCTATCTACATGGGGTTTCCTGCAACAGTGAATACCAACGACATGTGACTGTGGAGAGCAGCAGACCACCGCACATCTGTGCAGTTGCCCCTCAAGTCCAGTCAACTTTACCATGCACGATCTTATGGTGGGCAATGATTGTGCTATTGACGTTGCTAGGCACTGGCAGAAAATTATTTAAATGTGTTGCTGACACGAAAGAAGAAGAAGTGTTAGTAAGATTTTTAAGTGTGGTAAGATGTAAGAAATGACAACATATCCTTATATAAATATAACGCTAACTTGGATAAAATAATTAATAAATAATATTCGTCATAAAGTAAGAATAATAAAATATGTTTTTCTACATAGCCCCATAAACATTATCCCCTTTCATCAATCGGGACATAACCGGTTAGTAAAAGCAGTCTCCGAAAATATACAGAGTAGCGAAATATCTAAAATGTTAGCAACTCCGTAGATTCAAATTCGCCAGATTGTCGACTACGCAAACATACCAACACATAAACACGAAAGGAGTTATTGTAGTGAATGCACAATATATAACGTGTGTCTATTCTTCTAATTGTACCTATGTTTATACTGAGTACTTACTTACTTTCCGTGTCCGGAACACCATCATATTATTGGTTGGTGCTCCGGTGGTGGAAGGATTGGCCGGCATTCTGCCGTTTCCAGGGACGCCCGATTGCTTTTCCGAATTAGCCGAAACTCAATCTACGTGGAGGCTCCTTCCGCGTATACTGAATAATAATATAATTATTATTAAATATTATTTTTTCTGGATTTTAAATTATACTGAGTAATAATATAATTTAAAATCCAGAAAAAATAATATTTTTTTATTTTTTCCAGATATTTGGTTTTTAATACCTTATTTTTTCGATCGTTTTATTTATTTATTTATATTCGGGAAACAAACAGTTTAATACAATATAAGGGATTAACAATAAAATAATAACAACTATGCCAATAACATGTTTCCACAAGTATACAGATAAAATTATACTATGTAAGAAGTAGGAAGTAAATGATGTTTTAAATGATGTTTGAGTATTTTTGCTTTCCCTTGAATGTTTCCAATTCGTTTATGTTTATGTCATACCCATGTACCTATAAGAATAGCAACGTCACAAAAAAACGAGTAGGTTGTGGACAAAGCTATACTCCTCACTAACAAGCCTCTCCACAAAGTATTCAAAATTTGTATGGGGAATTTTCAGCATTTTCATGAAATGAGTTTTGTTAAATTATTGTATTATGAAGACTTCATAATTCTTCAATGTCATGCTTGATAATACTGTTGTCTATAATCGATAAAGTAGAATAAACTCGCCATACATAAATGATTTCTCGAAAACGTTTTCTTTCGTATTATGAGAAAAACTAGCGATTGATTTGAAAAAAACGGATTATCTTCAAAAAATTTTTTCGATTATTCACACATTATTTTCATACTTAAATAAATCAAAATTAAAATTATTAACAACATTTGTAACTATGCCGTATTGTGTTTGCGATGCTTTAGTAACACGTAAAAATATTTTATTTGATTTGGGAACCATGTGATTCATATTAATTACACCAACATAGTTAACTAGTCTCTTTCTATGGCTCTGAAATAAAAATCGCGTCAGAGATTGGATTTATGACAGGTATTATGGCGGACATTGGGACCTGTTTGATCTGTTTTGTGTGAGCCCATATGTTTTTTGAGGTAGTGATTGTGAGTGCAGAAAGTTGAGATTGTGTACCTACCTATTTATTATGGAACGGGAACAATCACCTGGTTCATAATTGCATATAATTGTCAATAAAAATTGTAAACTGCTAACCCTAGAACAGGATTTCCTAGTTGGGCAGCAGTAATCTACTTATTGTTGTCATTATAAATATGGTGTGATAAAAGGTAAATAAATAAATAAATATTTTTCTTTGTCATATGATAGGATTGAATGAGGTATGATTCTCTTTTCCTACCCTCGTATATATGTGTTAATAATATAAGACAATGAAGTATAGAATTTATTACTTGAGATGAGATTAATCAATAAAGTCTGTCTGTGTATACCTACCCAACTATAAAATTAAAGTAAGTAGTCAATAGTAAGTAACGTCTATAGCCTCTCACTCCCGATTTAAATTTGACATCGCCGATTCTATAATTAAGTAGGTAGGTAAATTTAAAGCCTCCAAGACACACGCGAAAGGCGTGAAATAAATCAGATAGTCGTCAGCGTGTGACAGAGACACGCCGATGGTGTGAGGTAGGCTGGCGAAAGGGGAAGGATATAAAATTGTGGGTCTGTTTTTCATCGGCACCATAGTTCTGAAGATCGATGCGGAGCGGCCGACGTTTCTATGGTGATATTTCCGTTAGAAGCGCCTCGCGCGGCAATCTAACGAACCTAAGACTCTATAATATTTTTATACTTTTCATACAGACACATTTCACTATGATTCAGTCCACCACCATTCACTCATATTCATTTATTATTATTTATTATATATGATTCTTAAAAATGCATTATTTCACGTTTGCTCCGACGTCAAAAGACGCATCAATCAATTAGCTTCAATGACTGCCATCAAATGTTTTGAATTACATCAATATGAAAATATATTTTTGTATGCTATTTTAATCAAATTTTGAACATGTACACTTAATTTTATAATTTAGACATCATCAAAAGAAAAAATGGATATTAGAAAGAAATTTTAAAATTGACTGTTTTTATATCTTCAATTTTTTTAAATTCCTATTTTGAATTTTTTTATTTAATTGAATTGATGTTTTTACTTATTATCTTAAGGTAGGTACCTACTAAGTTTACCTTTAGATTAAATCAAATAAGTAGGTAATGTTTTGTCACTCAACCTATAAAAATAGTAATAATAAATAATTTATATAGCACCGTTTAATGATTCCGTACAATTCCAAGGGCGCTTACTTTGTGTAGGTACTTACAGTTATATGTATAAAGGCGGGTTTATTGCCATAAGACAATTTCTTACATCCAACCAAAGCAACGTGAGGCTATAGATAGTGTGGTGGTAGGTAGGTACATTAAATTTATTACAAAAAATAAACATAAAGATAAACACGTAACATTATTTAATGTAAAATCACAGCAAAAAAGAAAGGAGGGAGATAGAGGTTGAGAGTTGTGAGAGAGGATCGATAGTTAAGGAGCGTGCACTTAAGAGTTATTAGTTAGGTAGGTACATATAACAGCTTTATTCTTTTTTTTTAAGTTGATTCGATTAAGACACCGTAATATCATCATTTAAGGTGATCCATAGTCTTGTTGATTGCACTTCAAAAGAGGAATTGAATAATTCAGTGGAGTGAATGGGAATAGCTAGTGTGGTACGATCAGCAGATCGAAGAGGCAGACCGCGATATGACAAGATAATTACATATTTATCTAGATATTGTGGCGAATAAGTGTTATTAATAGTGTCCGACCGAAGGCCAGATTTTGGCCGAAGCCGATTGTTCGGCCTTAGCCCTAACCTTAGGCCAAAGCCAAAGCCGAAGGTTTGATTTTACTAAAAAAATCGATTAAAATAATATATAATCTGCTTCAATTAAAATAATAAATAAAAAATCGATTAAAATAATAAATAATAAGAGTCGGCACGCGACACTAGGCCGGCCGAATCTATACACCCGCTACACATGTCATGTTCGCGCATGTAAATACAAGTTTTAACTGTTTTTAGCGGCTGACAAAAAGCTTCGGCTTCGGCTGAAAATTCGGGTTATTTTTGACCGAAGCCGAAGGTGTTTTTTTTGGCCGAGGGTGGCCGAAGCCGAAGCTTCGGTCGGACACTAGTTATTAATTATATTAAACTATCATCATCAGCAATGGCGCTACAGCCCGTGCGAACCTTGGCATCCTCAAGAAACTGCCTCCATCCCACCCTGTCGACAGCAAGTCTCCTCCAATTTGTCTGTCCGATCGCAATATAAACAATAAATAAACAATAGTGAACGTAAATGAATGTTACGACGTTGACGTATCTTAGGCCAGCGCAGCGATGAAGATATCGTTAAAGTGAAAACATGGTTATATTTTCCAAGATTGTAAATAAAGCGTAACTATATACATATACATTTTGCAACCGATTAAGTCTATTGAGGAGTACATCGTTAGCATCCATAAATCAGACGTCAGCATAATCAAGCAATGGATGAAGTAGGTACCTAACGAATGTGCAAGCGTGATTTTGGAATGTATCGGAAGATTTTTTTTAGTCAATTGAGATAGTGCATACAATAAAACAGATTTTTCATTTGAACTTCGTATACTTTTTACTCCTCACTAACCCAAGGGGATATAGTGGGGAGTTATGATTTCGCAATTTTTAAGGCTATTTTTTTATTGCAGATTATCAACTACTAATTTTTAGTAGAATTTAGCATACAATAAAACAGATTTTTCATTTGAACTTCGTATACTTTTTACTCCTCACTAACCCAAGGGGATATAGTGGGGAGTTATGATTTCGCAATTTTTAAGGCTATTTTTTAGTGTGTGTGTGTGTGTGTGTGTGAGGGTGTGTGTGTGTGTGTGTGTGTGTGTGTGTGTGTGTGTGTGTGTGTGTGTGTGTGTGTGTGTGTGTGTGTGTGTGTGTGTGTGTGTGTGTGTGTGTGTGTGTGTGTGTGTGTGTGTGTGTGTGTGTGTGTGTGTGTGTGTGTGTGTGTGCTTTGTGCCATGTACGGCTTGTTCATTATACTTTATCGATTACCAATAAAATACTCATTCGATTCTATTCAAATTTTGCAATTTTGTATATCTAATACTCACTTAGACCCCACTAGATTGTGAAGTATATCTGAATACTGCTTCTTAATTTTTAACTGTCAAATATTTCAAAGTGACCCCAAGCTCAACTAATAATTTGAAAATTTCATTTAGAAATTTGTAAAAAGGCACATAATTTCATAAAATGACATAAAAAAAATTAAATAAAAAATAATGCAGGTATAAAACGCGTTCCATGAAAATGTTGAATATTTTCCATAGAAAATTTGAATATTTTATAGAATGACTTGAATGAGGAGTTTATGATATGGTTTTTGGGATGAGTTAATTTTAGTTTTACCTACGGCGGCGCTGGCCGGTTTAAATTTTTAAATTTTGTAAATTTGTATAGATATCTAATACTCACATAGACCCCATTAGATTTTGAAGGATATTCAAATTGTGATTCTCATTTTTTTAACTGTCAAATATTTCAATGTGACCCCAAGCTCAGGATACTAAAATTTGAAATTTTTATATCCAACTTGGGAAAAACTCACATCACTTTCATAAATGGCATTGAAAAAATATCAAGTTTTTATAATAAAATATTTAAATAAAAAAATATTGAAAAAACTCATTTTATAAATATGGTGAAAATTTTCCATACAAAATTTGAATATTTTATAGAATGACTTGTTAGCGAGGAGTTTAGCGTTGGCCACAACCCACTCGTTTATTAAGATATTACTATTAGCGCAAGCGCTTAAATCGATCACGTAAACCAGCCGATGGTAAGCTCTGTTATTGGTGCCTTGATTTCCCAGTTCTCCTATAATAATCCTTTATTATTATTAATTTGTCAAAAAATATCATGGTATTTACCGATATTTAGTTCCTTATTCATCCGCGACGTGGATTGGAATAAAATTTAGCTAGTTGTGTTTATACTTCCAATGTGTTGTATTATGTGAGTGCCAAGCGAGTGAGCGAGCAAGAAAGCAAGCAGTTGCACCCTCGACGTGCAGCGGCGCGTGTCTCGGGGGTCGCAAGACGTGTCCTGCCCGCTGCGATTTATGGTGTCGGGAGACACGACACAGTCAGTCATGGGAAAGTGACCCGCGAGGCAAAGAGTGGTGCCGAGTCAAGCGCGACCCTTCACCCCATACACCCTCATTTATATCATTCAATTTGGATGAATGCCAACAACGTAATAAAAATAAAATTCAGAATGAACTGCAGGACATGATTTTATTTATTTGGCTTTTCAACAGACTAATACAACAAGTAACAATACAAACATAATACAGGGATAAGTCCAATTATTACAGAAAAGCGCAAATTAAATTTAAGATTAGATTCAGACATTAGTAATCGTTGTCATGTAGGTACACTCTGAATATATTTAATACTTACTCTGGATAGTTAGAAGACATTGCCGTTTGGAGTGTACAAATTACATGTACAGAAATTTACAAATTATTCAAAAAAATCATGAAACCAGATATCACTAAATCATTCGTGAAACCAGAATACTGTATTGTAATACTTTTATAATTAGAAGTACTGCACGTACTTACTACAAATCAAAACAATTATTTACGAATACATGTCAAAAAGAAACCTTTTCGATGCAATAATTTAACTGACTTATTTTAATAGCGTCATTTTTATGTTGGTAGTCCAAATGTTACACTCTTCTATTGTACTCTGGGTTTTTAATAATTCATACATATATTGCAAAAATATATCTTAAAGTTGTGTTTCTGTTACCAATATATTATTTTCAATGTCCTTAAATAAATAGTGGAATTGATTCTAAACAAGTTTCTTTTATTTTTATTTATTAAAAATATAAATTAATTTAAATGGAATTCCATCAAGAACTGACGACCAAAAAGTTAAATCTTACATATTATTAATATTTAAAAAAAAACTGCCAGCATTGTTTAGTTTTTTTATGAATGAACCGATGTTATCAACCTAAGGGAATCGTGTAGTTCAAGTTTTAAAGTGGCAACGTTAACAATCAGTGTCGGAGTTCGATACAAATCTGACCCTATGATTCAGTGCGTACTGACGCGTGTGAAACAATACCTACTGTGTTTCTGTGGTATACAGAATACATTTTTATTTTTACTGTAGATATGTACTCGCCTAGCAGTATGAGTATTTTTATAATGGCAACGATTTTTTTTTCGAATTGCTACATTTAAAGACATTCGTTTTTAGCAGCGAACTTGTAAATGTATTAAGAAAACATACACGTCCAGAATAATTAATGTACCTACATCCTACATACATACATACCATCACGCCGTATCCCTACTTGGGGTAGGTAGAGAGGACCGAACGCCAGACACCTCTATCTTGACATACATGTTTTGCCTCATTTACATCCATGCATCGCGTCATACATGCTCTCCTATTATTCTGACTTCGTATATTACCATCTTTCAAAATATCATTTATATGATCATGCCAACTCTTTCTCGGGCGGCCACGACCTCTCATTCCACTCTTTTCAGCCTTGTATACTTTCTTTGTCAGGCGCTCATCGTTCATTCTCTCCACATGTCCGAACCATCGTAGTTTATTTTCTACTTTCATTCTACTCACAATATCTCTTTCAATCTTGCATTCTCGTCTGATGTCCACATTCCTTATCCTATCATAGATCGTTCTACCACACATTCGTCTTAGGGACCTCATTTCCACAGCGTTAATTTTACTTTCATGCGTCTTCTGCCATGTCCATGTCTCACTTGCATACATTAATGTTGGTACGACTATTGCCTTGTGCACAGCTAGCTTTGCTGGCCTTGAGATAATCGGGTCGGCCATTATTGTTCTTAATGCACCGTTCATCCTATTTGCTGCTGTTACCCTTCTTTCTATATCCTTTTCCAGTCTTCCATCACGCTGAAACATACTTCCTAGATACAAATATTCATCCACTTGTTCTAGTAATTCATTATTCACTCGTATTTCGCATTCTGTACCTACATCCTGCTAGATATATTTTGAAATTGTTGCTATCTCTAACTGTGTGGGCTGAGAGAATTACACGCCACGTAGTTAGTTTCTTTCAAATATTCATAACCTTCGTATTTTCGTTATACAATCACAGGGTTCCTTTATTTTCTTATCTCAATATTTTGTTCACATAATCCTCCTGGTAAATCCTGCCTTATCAATTTCTCTAAATTGATATTTTATTTTATTTATTTTATTTATTTTATTTTTCATTTGTTTGGAAACTTAACAGCTATACATTTATAATACTTAATTTCAAATGAGAATACAAAATAAATAGCCAATAATATAAGTAATAAACTCGCTATATATTCTTCTTCTTCTTCTTTGCAGCCGTCTCTGTCCACTACTGGACAAAGGCCTTCCTCATATTATCTCTCCAGGTTTTCTGCATGCATCCAGTAACCAGCGACCCTCTTTATATTGTCGGATTATAGCGTAGGTGGTCGTCCTCTACTTCTCTTTCCCTCACGTGGTCTCCATTTTAAAATCTTCTTGCTCCATCTTTGGTCATTTATTCGAGCGATATATCCATATATCCCTTCCATTACTAGTAGGTATTGTACGTGAATTATTAAATTAATAAAATAATTTATGCGATTAGGTAGGTACCATACCTATCATTCGCTCTTATGTATTTTTAATATATCCTTTTAATAAACAGGTATGTCTAAACCTCTTGCATGCCCATTATACTTGGCCGCAAAAAAATGTACCTATGTGTTTATTTTACTTTTTCAATATTATAGACTAAAGTACTCATTCGATTCATTTCAAATTTTCCAAATATGTACATCTAATACTCGTTTAGATCTTGAGGGGTATCTGAATAGTGCTTCTAAATTTTTTTAAACGTCAAATATTTTAAAGTGACCCCAAGCTCAGGAAACCTAAAATTTGAATTTTTATTTTCAAATTAGTAAAAAGACACTTCACTTTCATAAAATGGCATTGAAGAATTATCTAGTTTTCGTGATAAAATATTTAAATAATAAAATAGTTTAAAAAACTCATTTCATGAAAATGCTGAAAATTTGCCATACAAAATTTGAATACTTTATGGAGTGACTTGACTTGTTAGTGAGGAGTTAAGCGTTGGCCACAACCCACTCGTTTATTTTTAAATTGGTATAAAGACACATCACTTTCATAAAATGGCATTGAAGAATTATCTAGTTTTCATAATAAAATATTTTAATAAAAAACTAATTTCATGAAAATGCTGAATATTTTCCATACAAAATTTGAATACTTTATGGAGTGACTTGTTAGTGAGGAGTTTAGCGTTGGCTACAACCCATCGTTTTTCTTTTGAATACATTATATTCAATAATTCATTTTATTCAATACTGCACTTAAATTTTCGTATGTCTTGTATATAAACAGTTTTTGTCTTATGTTTATTTACTACGAAGCCTGCTGTTATTAATTTATAGTGATGACCGACTCTTCATTAGGTATGTGTATGTAACGTCTAAATTAATTGTGTATTTTCGTCGATTTGTTTGTCGTAGGAAAGTATGTAATTTGGTTAGATTGTCCCACAGCGTATATTCCGAGTATTCAGTCCGGTGAGGGGCGGAAAGACCCGAGCGATAAATCGCCCCAAATCTGTTTTATCGTTCGCCAGTTGTGTTTATTTTAGGAACCCGCAACTACATACATACATACATACACTTGAGGTCATCGCTAAAGCGTTTATATTCAAAAAGATAACTCTTGACATTGTAAATACCTAAATTATTTATAATATAGAGACAATTAGGCATTTATTTATTTATGGGACAATAATACAGTCTTACAAAATAAACAGAAAAAATACACTATGAAATGAAAAAAAAAACACAGACTAATTACTTTTGTCCACAATTGATGTAGGTACATTAAATAATAATACCTAGAAGTATGTACCTACATTACAACAAAAAAATAAATATAACTTGCACGTAACACACGAGATCCAACTGTAGATAGCGATAGTATGTACCTATAGTTGAAGAATAAGTACCAAACTATAAACTCAAAAATACAAATTATTTAATATTTTAAGATATTTGGTTATTTAAACAACACGTGTAGGTATTTATGTCAAGATAGGATAGTGTGGAGGTCAGTCCTTTTTTCTTACCCTGAATTTGAAAACAGCATGGTGGTATGGAGATTAAGTATCAAACTATTAAGTCTTCTTAGATATTGTGTAGGTATAGGCGACTGGCATACAAATTGTATGAAGCAATGTCGTCACTAAATTCAATTTTTATAAAAATTGTTAAAAAATTGAGATGTGCTAATACAATGCTAATATTTTTTTATAGAAAATTAAATTATCTAGTTGGGGTGTTTCGGCTTTTTTCGATTTTTTTAAAATATTTGGAAATATAGGCAGTTAAACTCATAAATTTATCATAAAAAAAATATGTTTCTTAATAAAAATGTTTGAGAAACCCTGGAATTTTTTTGAAAAAACCTATTTAAGATTTTGTGTTTGTCTATGTCTGTACCAATTTTCAGCGTTCTAGCTTTTATGGTTTCTGAGATATATGGAAAAATTAACCAAAAATTCCAAAGTTGATTACCCCTGACTGATACAAAAATTCACCATTCTGAGTTTTAAAGTTTTGTAGGCCTATAACAGTTTATATATTTTGAATTTTTGGGCTCTACAAAACTTTTATACTCAGAATTTTGAATTTTTGTTTCATTCAGGGGTTATCAACTTTTGAATTTTTACTTTATTTTTCAATATATCTCCGAAACCATAAAAGCTAGAACGCTGAAAATTGGTACAAATGTAGACAAATACAAAATATTAAATTAATTTTTTCAAAAAAATTCCAGGGTTTCTCAAACATTTTTTATTGAGAAATTTTTTTTTTTATGATAAATTTATGAGTTTAACTGCCTATATTTCTAATTTTTTTAAAAATATCGAAAAAAGCCGAAGCACCCCAACTAGATAATTTAATTTTCTTTAAAAAATATACACATTGTATTAGTACATCTCAAATTTTTATAAAAATTGAATTTAGTAACGACATTGCTTCATACAATTTGTATGGGAGTCGCCTATACACAATGATATATGTAAGAAAACTTAATAGTTTGATACTTAAATATCCAAACATACATACATACCATCATACTGTTTCAATATTCCGGGTAGGAGAAAAGGACTGACCTCCATACTGTCCTATCTTGACATACATACCTACATAATATGTTATATAGAAAACAAAATATCTTAAAATATTCAATAATTTGGATTTAAGTGTTTATAGTTTGGTACTTATTCTTCAACTATACATTATACATACTATCGCTATCGACACTTGGATCTCATGTGTTACATGCAACTAGTTTTATATAATATATCTGGACAGTCAACTTGCATACCTATTTTATTTTTCATTTTAGTGGCTAGTAAGCAATACGAATCGTTTCAATTTCACACCGGCGTTTGAGTTCGATTTTCGGCGAAGGAGTTGATGAACAAAACATATCATTTAAATCTCGAGTATATAGGCTGCTATCGCTGGTTAGTTCAGCTGTATACCACCCATGTACTTGTACATGGCATAAGTCAGCGTTTACGATTATTGATGCTTTTACGGTGAAGATTTATTGATTACACGGGAGTTCTGGAAAACTTTTAGTGGTCAGTCACAGGACAAATAGGTCATCGAGAAGTCTTCTGCAAGTTTTAGTAGAAATATTTTGGGATGTCTAACGGTATCGATTCATGTACACGCAATTTTAAAACAATGCATAATTTAAATATCTACCAACACTTTTTTCAATCTCTAGTACTTAATAACGATAAAGTTTTTTACCTAAATACATAACTATGAAATGGAATCAAAAGATTTATTTTCCATTATTTTAACATATAAAAATATCAAAAAAGTAACCGTTTTAATAAATACATAATAAAAATACCTACTATGTACAGTTGTACCTATTTGGACTATATTGCCTCAATAGGCGAGCCTGTTCTGAGACAGTGCTTTTCTAATTTGGTCTAAAGTTACATGTTATTCTTCTTCTTCTATCGTGTCAGCAACGCATTTAAATAATTTTCTGCCAGTGCCTAGCAACGTCAATAGCACAATCATTGTCCACCATAAGATCGTGCATGGTGCAGTTGACTGGACTTGAGGGGCAGCTGCACGGATGTGCGGTGGTCTGCTGCTCTCCACAGTCACATGTCGTTGGTATTCCCTGTTGCAGGAAGCCCCATGTAGACAGGTTATCCAACGTTCTCACAACGCTCGTCCTCAGTCTATTTAGTGACTTCCACGTACGCCACTCCACGTTGTGGCCCGGGGAAGACTCTCCTTAGGGCGGACGTAGTTATCGGGGGCTTCTTGCTGTTACATGTTATTAGGTAAATGCCAAAGAATTAACAGAAACAATTTAACAAATGAAAAAAGTACATGTTTACAGCGTTGTGTTAAAAATTTACATATCAACTTTATACATTATCAACCAACTTATTGCGATAATTTATGGATTATATTACTCACAGTGTTCCATTTTCCAAACCTTGGACATATAGAATTAGTAAGTGATAACTGTATTTATTTTAAAAATTGTTATTAATTAATTTGAAACACAGAGAAGTACTGTAATTTTTTGTAGTTATCACTATTATAAGTAGGTAGGTATGTTCCAGGTTCCTTCCACTAAAATTCATATATTTCAATATGCAACATGTATTTTGTTTTTACTTAGACTGTTTACCTCAGTATTATTACCTATATATTTTGTATTTTTTTTTCTCTCTTTATATATAATATTATGTATGTTTTTATCTAAATGTGTATGTTATTGTAAATAGATTAGTGCCTAGATTAAGATGTATGTATATATATAATTAGATTAGAAAGTTTGTAGGTTTGTGAAATGTGACTCACTTCAAAGCACGAGAAAACTCTTTTTGAAGTTGAGTCATAAAAAAACAAAATTATAATGTATCTTTAAAAAATTGTAGGTATATATTGTTATATTGTGTATTTTTCTTTGATATTTTTACTAAATAAATAAATAAATAAATAAATAAATAAATAAATAAATAAATAAATAAATAAATAAATAAATAAATAAATAAATAAATAAATAAATAAATAAATAAATAAATAAATAAATAAATAAATAAATAAATAAATAAATAAATAAATAAATAAATAAATAAACAAATAAATAAATAAATAAATATGTAATTTTTACGATTATCATAAGTTTAAAATGTTTAAACATATAATAATAGGTATTAATATCCAAAGTTATCAAATAGTTTGTATCAAAATACCTCTCGATAAATATTTCCCACTAAAGGAACACAAGTTATGTTTGAGGCAATATTGTGTGTCAGTAGGTATGTAGGTAGGTAGGTAGGTAGGTATGTGTTATATTGATTAAACGTTAACATACTTAATTATATAATATTAAAACATTTCAATCCACAAAACAAATAATATGAACGGCATTTTAATGTAAGTAATGATTAATCAGAGTGTTTACGCTTGAGCAAATGTAACTATATTTATATTATTTTTGAAATATGGTTAAGGGGTTTACCTTCTTTGAAGAATTTGGTTGATATGTAGGTAGGTAGGTTACTGATATATGCATCGTGTAATGTGTTAGTTAATTGATAGGTAGGTAGGTTACTGATATATGCATCGTGTAATGTGTTAGTTAATTGATAGGTAGGTAGGTTACTGATATATGCATCGTGTAATATGTTAGTTAATTGATAGGTAGGTAGGTTACTGATATATACATCGTGTAATGTGTTAGTTAATTGATAGGTAGGTAGGTTACTGATATATGCATCGTGTAATGTGTTAGTTAATTGATAGGTAGGTAGGTTACTGATATATGCATCGTGTAATGTGTTAGTTAATTGATAGGTAGGTAGGTTACTGATATATGCATCATGTAATATGTTAGTTAATTGATAGGTAGGTAGGTTACTGATATATACATCGTGTAATTTTGTAGTTAATTGATAGGTAGGTAGGTAGGAACATAGGAACGAATCTTAATGGCGTATTGCCATCTAATAAATAGTTTCCGTTTTACATATATACATCGTGTAATGTGTTAGTTAATTGATAGGTAGGTAGGTTACTGATATATGCATCGTGTAATGTGTTAGTTAATTGATATGTAGGTAGGTTACTGATATATGCATCGTGTAATATGTTAGTTAATTGATAGGTAGGTAGGTTACTGATATATACATCGTGTAATGTGTTAGTTAATTGATAGGTAGGTAGGTTACTGATATATATCTTATGAGATATGAAAATATCTTCTATAATCAGACGATATGAAAATATCTTCTATAATCAGGAATCACAACGACTGCCTCAATATGCAAGCTGATCTTGACAGACTTACGGACTACTGCCTGACAAACAAATTGACTATTAATGCAGACAAATGTTACAAACTCACCTTTACCCGCAAACAATCACCCTTAACTTTTTCCTATAACATTAATAAAGTTTCCATAACACCTTGTGACACTGTAAGAGACCTCGGTATAATCATGGATGGGAGCCTTACATTCAGCAACCATATAGATAAAATGATAGACAAGGCTTATAGAACTCTTGGATTCATATTCAGAACCTGCAAATCTTTCAAGAACATAAATACATTAAAATCTATATATTATACCATGGTTCGACCAATACTCGAATACGCATCCCCAATCTGGTCCCCAAGATACACAACATACAAACAACGCATTGAAAGAATACAAAGATTGTTCATTAAATACTTAAACCGTAAAGCATACCTCGAGTTCCCCAGCTACGACTGCGCGAGAACCTATTATAAAATCGACAGTCTCGAGAATAGACGCACATTAAATGATATGATGCTTCTGTACAACATTATAAATAATAATATCGACTGCCCCTCAATACTCAATACCATTTCATTTAATATTCCTACTCGCAGAACTAGACATACACATTTATTCCACCTTCCAATTCACCGCACCAATTACGCACAAAACATGACTATTCATAGAATGTGCGATACATACAATAACAGATTTCAAGAGTTTGACATCTTCCACCTCAGCTCCACAACATTCAAATACTCCATACAAAAGAAGATCAATAACCACTTATTATAGGAAACCTTGACGGCATTTATTCTCTTTTTTCTTTTTTCCTTTTAGTTCAGTATTATGTTTTAAATCATTGTTAACTTGAAATGTTGCTCTTACCTACATACCAACCTATGATCATATTTTATTTTTTTTATTTTTTGCAAACTTGTATTATTTTATGTCAATCATAACGACAAAATGTAATAGGCCTTAATACTTGATGTTACTATTGTATTGTACTATGTCTTAACGCTGTTTTTTGTCCAACTTTAACATAAATAAATAAATAAATAAATATACATCGTGTAATGTGTTAGTTAATTGATAGGTAGGTAGGTTACTGATATATACATCGTGTAATGTGTTAGTTAATTGATAGGTAGGTAGGTTACTGATATATGCATCGTGTAATGTGTTAGTTAATTGATAGGTAGGTAGGTTACTGATATATGCATCGTGTAATGTGTTAATTAAATGCTCAATGTTTGATCAGTTAAAATGTTTGTTTAAAATATCTGACAAATTGAGACAAATCTTTTTTCGTAAGAACCTACAGCATCTAGGTACATAAATTATTAATACCTATATCTACATAATATATTTTTTTTAACGCGGCGCTGGCCGATTTACTAATGATATTAATAACAATTAAGCACTACAAATAATAACACTCAATTATTATTATTACCATTATACACTTCCTCAAAAGAATCAGCAAATCAATGCGTAAATTGTAATTTATTTAAAAGAGCAAAATAAAATGCAACAAACGCATCATAAAGCTTTCAATTGGGAATAGTTCACCCATCCAGATACTTAACATATCAAAGGATTAGGCTCTGAGGAGCCTAATCCTTTGATATGTGTTCATATTTAAAATATAATTTAATTATTAAACAAAATATATGCTTTTAGTTAAATATATGTCTATGTAAGTAGTGATTGCTTTCTCAATATTTTTATATTCTGGGGGGGCAAGTATATTTTTATATATTTTTGTTGTAATATGATTGTTTAATGATCTTCATCTATGTACAAACGCAATTGGTGTGTTCTTTTGTATATTCAAGACTTTGTACCTTAAATAAATTAATCAATAGACAAATTGTATTTTATATTAGATAAGTATCTCTGAGTTTTACCGACCTTAACCTGGGAAGTAGGTACTTAAGTCTGATCAAACGATAGAATCAAAATATATTTGACGAAATTATCGTAGGTAGGTGTTACCTATATCATAGATTTCCATATAATAATATATTTATGGAGTAGGTAGGTGCAATGAGTAGGTCATGATATATCGCGCGTTCGACGTCTTGTTTGGCAAAATATTGCAATTTTCCATACATTTCAACACTTCCTACATAACTGTTCTCTATAAATCTTTATGAACAAAGCGTTTTTTTTTGACAAATAAATCCGAAAACAATTATATAACATTAGTCGTTATTCTCTATAGAAAAACGATTTTAGTATGTAGTAGCCTTAACAATATGTCAGCTGTGTATTTAAATACTGTAGAGTTGCGTGACATGGAGCTGGGTATACCTACAAGTAGGTAGGTAGGTAGGTAGGTACACAGCGACCTATTCACATGGAAACCTTGTAGCACCCAAAACACAGTAAGGAAATGTTTCTTGTAAATAACTAATTTTGACATCCTATGTCGTGCCAACACTATTTGTAGGTAGGAACCTACCTCTAATAGTGTGGTCACTGGCCTTTAAGTTAGACTTTACGGACCTTATAATATACCTACACACTTAGTTACATATGAGTACCTACTAAACATGACATTTTGTATAAATTCCATGTACGTAGGTACCTTAGATGAGTTGGTTGCAGAGAAGCTAGAGTTATTATTTTTTTTTTAAGAATGTATATGTCCTTGAAACAAGTATCTACCTACATAGGTATACATCCTCATACATCATATAAACTAAGTATAAATACTCGAAATCGAAATCGGTCGTGGCATGAATCGAACTCGCGACCTCTGGATCATTACTAATCTATCGTGCTTACCGCTCTGCCATCACCCATCTTATTTATTTATTTATTTGGAATAGAAAATAGCGACAGCAAAACAATGTACAAAATTATAAAATAAAGTTTAGTTTGTCGATTGATAATTCTTGATAGAACGCCATTGTATGTATATAGATATATTACAAATATAAAAAAATACTTGGTAATAGTTCTATTGGAATATATTTGATTACCGACGCGTTTATCGTTTATCGATGCCTTGCACGAAACGCGTCGATTATCAAATAAATTTCAATAGAACTAATACCAAGTATTTTTTTTTATATTTGCAACATATCTACCTACAAACCTACAATAAAGAGAGCGCCAAAAATAAGTATACCCACAAACTAAAACAAAATAATATAAAACAGAAAATAAAAACTTTATTAAATAAAACCAGTAAAAAATGAAACAAGATATTTTTTTTTAACTTCATATAGGAACCTACCTACCATATGTGTTGAGTTTTGTACCTACCTATTTTCATTAGGTAGGTATTGAATAAACAATGAAATAATAGGTAGGTAGTTGCCTAATGCAGGTAAGTACATACTTAGCTAGTTAAAGAGTTGGAATGTTGAAGAGCTAGACTGTTATGTCGGAGGTAGATGGATATGTACCTACATATGACATGTAAGAAGATGAAGGTCTGTATATTGTGTGATGATATTGTGAGCGCGTAACAAGTCGGGGTAGTTATGTATCATAAGTCAGTGTTGAGCGGTGAGCGGGCCATTGAGCGTGGCGATAAGCGCCGGGAGTGTAATGGTTCGGGCCCACGCTACATCACCATAAAACATGTCCATTGTTCGGCGAAGGCGCGTAAAAAGGAGTTCCCCCCCGCCCCGCTCGTCCGCCATTATCTCCTCGGAAAGCGATAGGCGCCGCTAACGATGTTTATTTTCCTCCGAGATAAGGATTAGCGGGGGTGCGCGCGCACCGGGGAGGAGTCCGCTCCCGGCCACGCCCCGGCGTCTCCGCCCCCTCCCCCCGGCGTCGCGGCGCTCGGCACACGTCGTCAGTAAGCAGCGCGCATCGCACGCGCCCGTGAGTGACGCGCTTTCAGTTCGGTTGGGGCTATGCCCCGCGCTCTATACCGCGCCCCACAATGCTAGACATCAAGAGTTCCGCCGACTACCTCAGTCGGTCGGGCACTTTTACTAATTTCTCCATGTTATTTGCCGGTGAATACTTTAAATATTTACCTTAGATATATTACACCAACACAACATTCAAATATAATTATATTTTCAAATCGTCATTAGGTACTTCATACAAACTTTTGACTGGACGTCATTATTTTTTTATGTCATTTGTTTTTTCAACACTGCCATTTCTATCAGTTTCTTTGTCTACATTATCCAATCTTATTCCTACCTACATAGGTACTTACACAAACAAACTACTTACATACCTACCTGTTGTATCTATCTACACATAGGTATGTTTCTATACCCAACTGTCATTCTACAGTAACAATTTTTTTTAACCTACACTTTTTCGTTTCTACGTAAACTCTACGTTTTTTATTATTAAGGATTGTGTTGAAAAATATTATAGGTATCAGTTAAAATAATCGCACATCAATTGAAGTGATTGCTAAAATCGTGTGATAATTAATTGATCGCATATTTGATTGAAGAAAAAGTAATTTATTCAAGAAATGTGTGTTGTCACGTGCATTCCAGTTAATAATTCTATGAATTTCTCCTTCCAGACGCTTCGTACAAAAGCTCATGGTCTACTCATGCATCGGCGCAAGGGACTCAAGGTTAGTTATCTATTTTTACAATTTATTGTTTTACCTACTTACATAACTACATATTATATTTTGAACGTGATTTTGGTAAATATATCTTTGTCTTAAGTAGGTAGGTACAGTATTGATATTTTAGGTATGTATGTACCTAGATAAACCTTATTTAGCCATCTACTGACATTATTTTCATGTTTACCACTATGGGTAGGTATATCAAATCTACCCACAGAATCTCCGTTAATTTACATTTTATCAAAAACCTACCTACCTCAATATAAGGATTTTTTTTTAATAATTGGTAACTATAAAAATGCATTTTTCAACAAGTCTTTTAGACACAACCTATGTATTTATTAGGCAGGTACCTACCTAAATAAAGAAGCCATCTTTTCAGCTTATAAATAACGTGTTCAAAGGTATAATAATATGTTTCATTTATCATAATTAAGTAGGTTATAATAATAATATCCTATATCTAGTATTTTTCTCTTTTGAAATCATAATGGAATTCTTTTAACAGCAAAATGGCACAACAAAATGTTAATAGTCGAGTCATGACTGCAAAAAAAGTTAAAATCTGTGTTGCAGCATTGAAAATATTTATAATATACACCCACCTAGATAGCAGGGGCGTGCCTTGAACCTTCGGACCACGCAAATCCTGTAAAACGACGAAAATGTCGAAAATTTAACGTTTTTTAAGCATCGTTGTTCATTTAAGTAGCTATAAAAAATATTTTTTAAAGAACATGCCAGAATAATATTTGCATTTTTGCATTGTACATACATACATACACATACGTGTCTTTTCAAATATTGTTGTTTGGTTGCAATAAAACAATCAAAATAAAATAAAAAAGTACCCAGTGGAATAGGGAAGAAGACTGAGAAATCCTCTCAATTCCTAAATCGAACATAGGAACGAATCTTAATGACGTATTGCCACCTAATAAATAGTTTCCGTTTTACATTTAAAGTAGGTAGGTACGTGCTTCGTTTTATCTGACCTTGGGCCACTTCAAAGTTTAATTGGACATTTCATTGAGTGAATTGGCGTATATGTGCCTACATCAAGGTAATGCCAATAGGCTTCGCAAACCCTGAAAGAAAATTGGCACATGTCGAATATTTGAAGCTTTTTAGTATAAATTCATCAGTTCAAAACAGTGGCCACGAAAAATATTTTTCAATCAAATGCCAAAAGAATATACATATACAGTTTGTGGTCTTGAAAAGGATCCTGTAGCCTATGGTTGCAATGAAACAATTGAAAAACTATTAAGTATGTCTAAAAAATGTTTTTTTCTTTAAATACAGTTTTTCTAACCTGTAATTATATTTATTCGTGTATCTATATTTTAACCAATTATATTTATAGGTAAGCCAAGATTTTCAGCTCTATAAGCTATTACGCTACTGACCTACGTCATAATAACTATATTTTGTTGAAATATACAGAGCATTCATATCACAGAAAACTATAGCCGATGAAATCAATTAAGAGACGTTGGTCATTGATCACTAGGTATCTACTAGAAATAGAAAATATCAGCGGGTTATGTAGGTATAAGTACGGTGGAGATTTTGGCTTAGATAATTCGAATAAAATATTATAACTACCTACCTATTAAAAAAATAAAAACATAAAAAAACTTTGTAATACTTTTAGTAAGAGACTTTATAAAGTAGAAGTAGGTATTACAAAGTTTGTTATATTTTTATTTCCTTAAAAATGAACTTCTACAGAGTTGCTCACGCCAGGTTTGCCACGCATACATACATACCTACCTACACACCATCACGCCATTTCTCTTACGGGGTATGCACAGAGAGAACCGAGCGCTATACTCCTCTATTTCTGCACACATTTCTAGCTGCCATTACATCCATGCATCGTCTCTTACATGCTCGTCGATTTTTCAAGCTTCTCATTTTTCCTTCTTTCTTTCAAAATATCATTCACATGGTCATGCCATCCCTTTCTGTGGCGGCCCCTGCTATTCACTCCATCTTTTACACCCATGTATAGGTATTTTTTTGGTCAGTCGTTCATCATTCATTCCTTCAACATGTCCAAACCTTTGGATATAAACATAGGTAGCCAGTTCGGTGGTCACAATTTTTTTTCAGTGTAACCAATTCGTTTAGTGTTACTAAATATTTTCTGTGTTTAACCAACAATAGGTACAGTCATAAACTTTTATTAGGTACTAATAACAAAGGTTTGGCTAAAAGCGCAGGTAGGCAGTTCGGTGGTAACAATTTTTTTTTTCAGTGTGAGATCTCTCGGATTCTGTTTTTCTTTGTTTTCCAACAGTGGATATTTGATTTGATTTCTATTTAAATATTGTTACCTACATCACAAATCCGCCTCTTTTGGTAAAAAAATTGTCTTATTATTATACATTATTGTTCCCTAATACCTACCTATTATTATTGATTTATATGAAGCGATCGATGCAATTTATGAGATGATAATGAAAATTTGAAAAATAAGTACCTATAAATTGTTATACCTACACAATAGTATTTTTTTAAGATTAATTGGCATTGCTATAATGAATCTTTTTAAGCAACTATACAATAATGATCATACATACCTACTTATATTAGGTACCTACCTAATGTGAGGTAATTACTTCCTATTTAATCAATAGGTAGGTAGGTACATACAATGCGAATAATTTTTAATTATTATTTTTTATAATAATTCAATTATATGTTAACTTTTATAACATACCTCGTTTATAACATACCTCGTTTATAACATACCTCGTTTATAACATACCTCGTTTATAACATACCTCGTTTATAACATAACGTAATTTAAAAGATTATTTGTCTAAATCGACTTCCTGATTGCATGGACCTAATTAATTATAGAACCCAAAAACCCGGGTTTTCCTGTAAAAATAGAGTGGGTAGGTTAAGAAAAAAGTAAAATTAAGATTTCGAAAGACTGTTGTAGGTATTTTCGATTAGGTGCCTTAGTGCCTATTCGACTCATACGGGACACCCGAAAACGATGTCAGTAAAGAGTGGAAGCACTATTCAAAGCCGGTGCCTTACAGCTTAGGAATATTTATTTATTTATTTTCATTGGGGAGCTACAGCTCATTTGCAGTTTAATAATACAATATTATTTTTACAGTGCTAGAGCCTAAAAAAGCATTCCATCAACATAATATAAAAACAAATAACAGTTTACAAGCCCAAAACATTCACACACACACACATACACTCATGCACACCATCACACACACACACACATACACTCATGCACACCATCACACACACACACACACATACACTCATGCACACCATCACACACACACACACACACATACACTCATGCACACCATCACACACACACATACATTCATATAAACATACATACACATATACCTACATACACACATAGGTACCTTTATACAACAACTAGGAAAGGGAAGAGAAAGGAGAGAAGAGAGACTAGGAAGACAGGATAGAGGGATATTGGTTGCGCATCACCTTCAGAACATCATGTCTAAATCTATAATATTTCACGTTGAATAAGTCTATCTCAGCTGAGAATGTATTGTTATATTGGCTGCATATGCGTGTAATTGTGGAATTTTTCCTGATATTCGTTCTACTTGTTGGAACATGAAGTAATTGAGGTCTGCGAACCATTCTATGTACCTACCTGGAACACGGATATCTACATATAACTAGGTTGACAAGTTCAGGCGAGTCTATAGCATTATTCAAAATTTTATGCAGCAGTGATTGGTCGTGTTAGATTCTCCTACATTATGAAACGCATTGTCAATAGAGTACGTAGGTACCTACCTATAATCTGTGTATAAATACTTGTGCCTACATATAATTTGTAGGTATCTTTGTCATGTTATATTTATTGTATTGTATGGGTTGTATAAAATGATTATATTGGTTAGTCTATAGGTAGTTATAGGTAGTTACCTATGTCTGGTTTGTTTAGGTGTATTGTATGTAGGTAGGTGATGTTGTTGTAGATAGATAGAAGAGCCTAGATAATAATATGTAGGTAGGTAGGTAGGTAGGTAGGTATGTAGTGTGAGAGAAGAGATCCGCCCCCAATAGGAAGCACCTGACTGGGTGTGTTACAACCAATCAGGGATTTCCATTCGGCGTGGGCGTACTGCGGAAAAGGGAGAAAATCTTCAATCCGTGAGACAGAAGATGACACGCTATACCTATAGTGGGTACCTACCTATTATACCTACCAAGGTACACTGGACTATCGCATTGATATCATTTTCACAATACAATATTAAATCTATATATTATACTAGAGGTAGTTATAGGTACCCACCTACTGAAGTTTGATATTAACATATAATTATTATAATATACCTACCTACCTTGCCTTGTATGCATACCCTGGATATACGGATGTACACAAAAATGCACACTAAATTACCTTCTAATGCATGAAACACGAAAATATATTATATATTTTATTGTATATTGTATATATTTTTTTATTCATGTTGATTTGATTTAATTACTCTATTGTTGACTTTGTTTAATTGCTTTGTTTTGATATTTTTTATTTTTTTTATAAGTGATTTCCCTCATCAAGCACAAGATTGCAATCTTTTTGATGAGGCACTGCAAAGAAAAAATTGTAAAAATATTATTACCTGTGAATTATATCTTGATTTGTTATTGTAAAATTATTATGTTAAATAAAAAAAATAAAAATATCAACCAATTTATGATATGCAACATTTTTTCGTGAAGAAAATATAAAATTTCGAAGTTTTTTATAAATAGTAAGAATAGTAGATACGTAGGTACCTAATTAAAATATTATAGGCAATAATAAAATACTCAGCCGGTAGATTTTCGTATTCTCTTTCGATTGAATTAAAAATCTACTCCATAGGCTTTGTAGGTTTTAAGTTAGGAACATACAATAAAAAAATATTAAATGGTTTTACTAAAACTAATTTTACAAGAAAAATATTAAAGAAATTAAAAATTCAAAAAACTCATGCGATAGAAAAAAGATGTACCTATACATACATACAAACTGTTCCTCATTTCAATGACGTAGGTATCTATTCAATGAGGAGAGGTAGGTACTGGGGAAATTATTTTCAAAATAGGTATACTATATATATTTTTGAATACCTACCTACTATAGCCTCTTAACCACAGACATGGATTTTATTATACCTAATATTGATAAAAAATATTGTATTATGCAAATGTTTTTCAAATGTGGCGAACTAATTGCTAGCAGGGAATTTCTGCCAATCAACTACACTAGTAAATACATTTGTAACCTACAGGGCTTATGACCTGTCATCAGCTGATTTACGTGATCGCTTTAAGCGCTTGCGCAAGGTATAAAAACTATGTAGGTATCTTCTTTTGAGATCTCTCATTAATCTAATTTTAAACTAGCTTTACCTACCTACCTATAAGTTATGAGGAAGGTACCTACCTATTGTTAGAATGCTGGAAAATAAGGTGATATAACTATCGCCATCTATGAGCATGACGAAGAAACTTTTTCTCTTATAAAATAAATGGGTAGGTATGTAATATAAGTAGGTACCTACCCATACACCCCTGAAAGATTAGATAAGTACCTAATTAACTAATAACGCTCGTGCTCAATGGAGGTTGACCGTAACACAAATTTAAAATTTCTTAATATGTCAGTAAAAAATATAAAGACAGTACCTACCTAAAAATGACGATTTTTGTGCTACCTATATATAATAGGTTTATAAAATATTAAATATATATGTAACTCATTTACAATTCAGTATAATAAGATAATAAATTACGTAAGCTAGTTAGGTACTTATACCTACATTGTGTTTATTTCTCTAAAACGACAATTTACCGACGAGTATAGTTGTCGCAAATATCTAGAGCCATTTTTCTCGTGATGTATTTTTTTAATTTTGTATTTGTGTAGTTTATTCGTAAATACCTACTCGTATTGTGTTCAATTTTTAAGACTGATTAAAAATTTATTTAATACACATCTTTTGTTGTTTAATTTTTATTTCTTTAACGTTTTTAAAGAGTATTACAAATTACTACAAAATATGTAACATAAAATTATCTACATTGCACGATATTTATTTCCTACTATAACAAAATTTTCGCAACACCTCATCAAAAAGATTAAAATTTCGTGTTAGATGAGGTTTCACGTGATAACAAACCAAATTAAAAATAAGCAAACAAATTATAAATAACAAAAACAAACAAACACTATAAAACGAAAAAAAAACAAAACGGGCAGTTGATTTTAAAAACAGTAATTTTCCCAAATGAAATAAAATAGCGTTTTTTAGTCATAATTAGTCTCTAGTGTCTATATTATATTTTGTAGATTTCCAAGACTTGTTGAAAAAAAATTCCTTTCACTGTCCGAGCAGAACAAACAGATATCCTAATACTTTTTTATATTCCTAAGGCTGTGTTTCTCGAACAAAGATTAAAGTAAAAGTATAGTTAAAATACTTTGTTTTCATAAAATTGTTCAATACTTTTGGTTGTTTCATTGAAATCTAATGCATCTAAACGACACAATTTTGAACAATTTTATGAAATCAAAGTATTTTAACTATACTATTACCGATACTTTTGTTGAAACAACCCAGCCAAAAGAATAATAACAACTACAGTCAGAACTCTTTTGTGTACCGTGCTTGCTCGGTGGATAATGCTTTCTATACACTCGACTTCTCTGCGAACTCTCCCAGTGTGTTTTGGACAGCTGTCTCCTCCTATCTTTCCTCGTCTTTGATTTAATCAGCTGTCTTGTTTTAGTGTTTTTTTTATCTACTAATAAATTAATTATGTATTATATGTAAATTTTTGTAATCAATATTATTAATCCTATTGAATAATATAATGCATGGAGTTTTCACTGATCTACTAATAAAGCAATGCATATTGTCTGTTTTATAAATTTTGTAGACTGTTTAACTCTCTATCAACCAAGAAATAAATAAATATGTAATTAAGTCCTATACATACCTAATTGTACTTACTTATATATACTTATAATGTACATAATAGATAGTTAGTAGGTACGTATATGTACCTACCTATATCTATAGTACCTAATAAAACACGGAGGTATTAGAGTTGACGGGCGGCCACGTGTTTTCCGCCCGTACTGGGTCCCAGGAAGTATGGTCACCCTAAGCACTTCCTTCCTAAGGCCGTGGCGTCGCGACGCCGACGTCGTCCGGGACTCGTACGAACCTTACTTCATATCAGACAAGAGATACTTAGGTGCTACGTAAAATTATTATATACCTAGTAGGTACCTAGATACCTACCTACATTACAAGTTACCACGATTAGTTTTTTTTATAGTTATGTATGTACATATTGTCGGCATTCGAAGCTCAGTTGGTATGATATCTGACTGCTGAGAAAAAGGTTCCGCATTCGACACCCGATGGAGACACAGTTTTGAATAGTGTTTTCAAACTGGATACGCGAGACTGGTTATTTGTAGCGTAACATACAAATATGTATGTACCTATATATCCTATATATGTACCTAATTTAAACATTTTTTTTATATTGATATCTACATATTGTACCTATAGGTAACTAATTGTGTACCTAATATGTAAAAATTATATAAGTAGGTATTATGCTATAGTCAAGTTAATTTTCCTCTAAAAACATTTTAATCGTTTTTACTTTTTAATGTTTTTAGGGTAAGTAATGCGTCTTTTGAAAATAAATTTTAAATTTTAAATCTAAACTGTCCGTTTCTATTCCGATTTTAAATTCAAAATCGCTTATTTATTGAATCGATTTCTCATGCAGTGGTTTTTAAATAAAACACATACATACGTTTAGGTATGTAGGTAATCGATTGTTTTTTTTTACTCCTCACTAACCCAAGGGGATATAGTGGGATGTTATGATTTCGCAATTTTTGAGGGTATTTTTTATTGCAGATTATCAACAAGTATCATGCTGAGATTGTATTCTAAAAGTTTCATCACAATGTATGTGTGTGTGCTATGTACGGCGTGTTTATTTTACTTTATCGATGTGATCGATTGTAGACTAAAGTATTCATTTAATTATTTTCAAATTTTGCAAATATGTACCTATATCTAGGTAATACTGAATCGCTTAGACCGCATTAGATTTTGAACGATATATGAATAGTGCTTCTCAATTTTTTTAACTGTCAAATATTTCAAAGTGACCCCAAGATCAGGAAACTTAAAATTTGAAATTTTTATTTTCAAATTCGTATAAAGGCACATCACTTTCATAAAATGGCATTAAAGACTTATCAAGTTTTCATAATAAAATATTTAAATAAAAAATAATTTAACAAACTTATTTCATGAAAATGCTGAAAATTTTCCATACAAAATTTGAATACCTACTTTATAGAATGACTTGTTAGTGAGGAGTTGGCCACAACCCAATCGTTTTACTTTGTGGTATCATTTTTCATTTAATTAACTAAATAAAATAAAACGCAACTTTGTGTACACCACTACAATGAATATTCAAACTAACTTTTATTCAAATGAATAAAAATTCCTCTAAATGTTACGAGAACAAAGTTCCCTTCTTCAGGACGATACAAAGTATACTGATCTGGTAGTTTATTTATTTACCATATAGGTACTTCTCGGACAACTACTTGGATAGTTCTCAACCAGTATTAAAATGATTCAAAGATTATTTATATATTTATTTAATATTGCTTCTCGGGCAACTAACAGGTACTATGTCAAATATTAATTTAACACACACTCAATTACAAGTTATCACATTCTGGAGACTTACGATGTTAATCGTCTCACAGATCCAGACTTAAAACACAATTAAAAACTGTGTCTCCACTGGGAATCGAACTTGGGTCCTTTGGATCATCAGTTAGATACCTAACCAACTAAGTTACGAAGGCCTAGTACCTAGTTTGTAAAAGAATGGATAATTATGTTGAATTCATTGTATAAAATCAACTCTATAAAAGTTATCATTATAAAATCAACTCTCATAGTGTTTTGTATCTGAAAAATGTATCTAATCAAATTATAACCTATAATATCCCTTTTATTCTGTAGCAGTGAGAAAAAAAGCCTAAGTAAATTCAAACCATGCCACTATGGTGATTTCTCAAAAATAATTATTATTACCTTTATAAGCTTTATATTTATATTGCTGAGGAATACCCCCAAACTTTCTTTATTATATAAGAAGAAATCGTAGTCTATAGATTAGGGTCTTTCAGATATTTTATCCTAAACCCTCTTTGATTGTTTCACAGTCACCGTAAGGAAATCAATATGTGATTTGTCCGTAAGTGTCATTTCCCCGTGTCGTTTGAAACTGCGTCCGGTCTTTTGCGCGTACACAGAGGGTGATCCGGCTCGGGGGAATTTGGACATTGGATAACACCGAGCCGAGGTTACAGAGAGTAGAACGGTTTTTGAACCTCCACAGATTTTTTTCCATTATTTCCATTATTATGTTGGATTCGTCGAAAAAGAAAAATAGCCCTCTATTGTGTTTCATTGTGTTTATTTTGACCGCGTTCTTGTACTAGACCACTATAATCGTTATTTACCAGCTTGCCATAATAGAAATTACTTTTATTATTTGACTCGCACAGCTAATTTAATAATATTTGGTATTTGATTATTTATTGCTATGTTGCTCAACTGTTGTTGTGGTCATGATTCACAATCGAAAAAAAAAATAATGGACAAAATATAAAATGAACTATAAGATAAAACAAATACAATACATTACAGATAAAATAAATAATAAGTTTTAGTTGAAGCCAACACCAAAGTCTTCACTATTTCATTTCTTGATTTTATAAATATACCGAGCGCCACACATACCTAATATTACATGCTTTATCGTTTTTTACAATACCTACACAATTTTCTTGTAAGTTAGTCTGTTATTTAGTAGGTAGCTTCTTACATTTCCCACTTATATACTTATGTTGCACAAAAATTTCCCAACCGTTACTAAATAATTCTACACGTATATTGATTAAACTTAATTTTAAACTAGTTTATAATTTAGTTTAATATAACTAATGATCGTCTATAACTGGCTCACTTTTAATGTAAAATTTTTATTTGTTAAAATGTTCATAATCGTTGACAAACCAATAAATAAAATAATGTATTCACTAAATAATTCTAATTGTATATTTATTACAAAACTATTTTCAAGCAGGTATTCAATAAATAATTCTACTCGAATATAACCCAGTTAATTTTCAAGCTATCACTAATTATTCAAGTAAATTACCCAAAATATTTTCATGACCAAAGAAGGAATATTTATCCCTTAACACCTGATCCTGATTTCCCCTCTGTTTTTTTAAAATCCTTTTTTTTTGTTATGATGTATTTATTAATTTTCTGTTTCAATAGTTATCTTAGTATATTTTCTGTGTTTTTTTCTCGCTTTCATTCTTTTGTTGATTTACATATATAATTTTGTCATACTTTGTAATCTGGTTGGTTGGAAGAAATTGCCTAATGGCAATGAGCCCGCCATTGTGCATTACATTTTTTATTTAATGTACAATAATATATGTAAATAAATATATAACTCTAATCATGTTCCTCTCCTTTGCACTCTGCACTCTACATAGCACTCTGGTAAACGTTAAAATATTTTTGTCCAAGTTTAGTTTGTCATGTTTTAATTTCTTTTTTTTTCATTTTCATTTTCATTTATTTAACATATAATTTTATAATACAAATAAATATATAATTCACAAGTATGGTATTTTTAAAAAAAAAATTTCTTTGCAGTGCCTCATCAAAAAGATTGCAATCTTATGCTTGATGAGGGAATCACTATACTATTGTAAATTTTATTTCATCTGTAAAAGATTAGAAATGAATATAAAAAATATTTACAAGTACCTACCTAGTCATCAATAATAACCCTATCCTTACCTACATATATAACTCAAATATGATATTTTCAGCAAGCAGTCATGATGTAACAATTCTATAACTCATAGATTATATATAATATTTTCAATCAGTCACTAAATAATTCTACTCGTGTATTTTTCAATATATTAGCAGTCACTAAATAATTCTACTCGTATATTTTACAATATATTAGCAGTCACTAAATAATTATATCCGTATATTTTACAATATATTAGCAGTCACTAAATAATTCTACTCGTATATTTTACAATATATTAGCAGTCACTAAATAATTCTACTCGTATATTTTACAATATATTAGCAGTCACTAAATAATTATATCCGTATATTTTCCGATATATTAGCAGTCACTAAATAATTATGGCCCAGTATTTCAACTCAAGTTTAACAAAAATATTGCGTATTTCAGTACCTAATCTTCCCTTAAATACGTCACTAAACGACAAATATTTAACTCAACGTTTCTGGCGGATCGCGTGTCTTAATCTTGAGTTAAGTATTGTTTCTAGCCTTTTTCGCCAGGTGGCGTACTAATCGCCGCACGCTTTAATGTTTTATTTCATTTTATACTACAAATAACTATGCATAATAATTATAATCATGATTTATTTTTGTTGTTAAAATAAAAGACTTGATATAGAAGTGGTTCATGTATTTAATATTTATTTTCTTTTTTACATAATTATGATGTATTGCCTGACAACAAACGAAATAAACTGTCAGCCTTATTGAAACGTCAGGCACGCAACTTTATTTTTGCGATGTTTTTTCATCCCACTTTTTAAATTGATCCATCCTATTTCTATATATAATGTGTATTCTTAAATTTTCTACACTATTTTACCATTATCACTTAGTTCCATATCCATCTGTAAAATGTACATACATTTTGCATTGAAGAACTACGTACGTAGTACATATTCAATGACATTTTTTCACTACAATGTTTGATTTTAATTAAAAAAAACATCGATCGGTATAAAAAATTGAAAAAGTAACATGCTGTGTAATGAAACAAATAAAATAATGTGTTGTTATAATAATAAAATAATATTTAGTCACAGCTTCGCGTCACGTATCATTTAAGGTTATTACAATTTTGACAGATGCGTTATAGACAATAACCATAGAAAAACGTAAAATATATCTATAGTTGAAGATTACGTAACTGACGTTTCATTTTGCACTGAAATACGCGAATGAAATTTAATCTTCCCTAAACTTTTAACTTGGATTACCAAATCCAACGATTTAAGGGCCAACTGAAATCTCGGGCCTATATCCGTATATTTTACAATATATTAGTAGTCACTAAATAATTCTACTCGTATATTTTACAATATATTAGCAGTCACTAAATAATTATATCCGTATATTTTCCAATATATTAGCAGTCACTAAATAATTAAATCCGTATATTTTACAATATATTAGCAGTCACTAAATAATTCTACTCGTATATTTTCCGATGTACCTACTTATTAGCAGTCTCTAAATAATTATATCCGTATATTTTACAATATATAAGCAGTCACTAAATAATTATATCCGTATATTTTCCAATATATTAGCAGTCACTAAATAATTAAATCCGTATATTTTACAATATATTAGCAGTCACTAAATAATTCAACTCGTATATTTTACAATATATTAGCAGTCACTAAATAATTATATCCGTATATTTTCCAATATATTAGCAGTCACTAAATAATTAAATCCGTATATTTTACAATATATTAGCAGTCACTAAATAATTCTACTCGTATATTTTCCGATGTACCTACTTATTAGCAGTCTCTAAATAATTATATCCGTATATTTTACAATATATTAGCAGTCACTAAATAATTCTACTCGTATATTTTCCGATGTACCTACTTATTAGCAGTCTCTAAATAATTATATCCGTATATTTTACAATATATTAGCAGTCACTAAATAATTCTACTCGTATATTTTCCGATGTACCTACTTATTAGCAGTCACTAAATAATTGTAGGTAAGTACCTACTCGTATTAATTTTATTCAAAATATTTCATAAAAAAATATCGATCAGTAAAAAAAAATTCAAGCCGTTCTCTTAAATAACCTTCGTCAATAATTAAACAATTCAGTTTCAAATAATAGTCGGCCATCGTCGGTTTCTGCGGCCGGTTCTGTAAACAATCAACTTTTGTCGATATCGCTTTCAAACGGTAAACTGTACCGGTTCGTACAAAGTAACCGACCAATTCAATCTCTCCTCGGTTCTCGCCGCATTATTACATTCGACATTTTTATTAATAGTCTCCGACGCGACGGGCAGCTCGCTGTCCCTGTGCGGGTGCTGCGAAGAAAGGGACGGAGCATTTACGGAGGCCAAATCCGCGCGTGTAGTTTGGTGTTTGGCTTTGTTGCGACGTGTGACGGTACTCTGATATCAATTCGCCCCGTCCGGTTTTCCCCGCACAGTTTCCTGGCGGATTTCCCAACCGCCTACATTACGTACGGGCGACAGGCATTGTCAACCATTTTGAACAAAAAATATTGGTTGGAGTCTGCTTTAGTTTTGAATAATATTTTAAAGATTCGTCTTGAAATTCTTACACGATTTTTAAAATAGGCACCTAAAGATTTAGAATTTATATTATAACAAGATTTCAAAAACTGTTGGAATTAAAATTCTAACAAATTTTGAAAAAAAAATCTATTTGAATTCTAACAAAAGTTCGACTAAAAATATTTGTGTTGAATTCTAACATGACTGATGAAGTAGAATATTAAAAAAAAAATCTAACTTGATTTTTTATGTACTTCTTGTTTTCTTGTTATTATGAAGGTTAAAAATTGAATTTATGAAAAGTGGAATTATTGCCATAAGACAGTCTCTTTCAATCAAGCCATGTTACTTGGAGCCTCGAATAAATTCGTATATTATGGTCTTATTTTAAACATTGTATATTTAAAAAAAAATCTTTCCAAATAATGTTACCTGTTAAAAATATTACCCACCGTTACTCGTTTCGGGAACGATTGTTTTCTTTTTCAGATAATACTCGGCGTTGCATTTCGTTTTGATTTCACTTTGTTTATTTATTATTTATTTATTTTATAATTTATGTACATGTATACAAAGGCAGGTTTATTGCCATAAGGCAATTTATTTCTTCCAACCAACCCGAGCAACGTGAAGTCTCTAAGTTAAATTGGTACAATACTTATTCAGTGAGGAATAAATTGATAAAAAAAATAAAATTAAGGAGTAAGAAAAAAAATGAAAAGAGAGTTAAAAAAAAGAATAGTAAAAATATCACTGATCATAGCAATAAGGAAAAGGAGAACTTTGTTTCACGGTTTTTTTCTTGGTTTTTATTCTTGTGAGAATATACACTGAAAAAAAACAATTATCTCTTTTGAAAAACACTTTTGAAGTGTTATTGATATTATTTTGTACATATATATTTTCTTCTTCTGAATCGAGTTTTAGCCTTCTTCATATGGTATAGAAAAACGCATCTTTCTTTATATTTTTCTCGCATTCCAATATTCCTCTCCCAATCTTTCTCCTACCTTCTCTCCTGCGTGTCCAAACGCTGAACAGCCAGCCCATCTCATTCTGAGGGTATATTGTTATGGGTTGAAATTATACTATAGTTTAAAAAAAACTATGTAGTCCTAGGTATAAGCGGTGAGTTTATTATAAAAATTATATTTCATTTATTTCCAAATGAATACTTTTGTTGATACTTACTTATTTTTTAGAAATACTTTATAATAGAAAATAGCAAATAGTTATTGACGATTTCTGGATGCTGTACACGGCATAAATCTATCTAGTTCTATATTGACATACGTACCTATGTATATAAAGATACCATCTATATTTATATGTATGTATATACCTACATTTTATTACATAGCGCTACAGAATATTGCAGAGATAGTTCATCTTATTGATCGTATAGATATGTACCTAAATATTGGTTTTCCAACATATCATGTTATCATGTTTTATTTTTACTCTCCGCTGATAATAATAGTAGAGTTATGACTTAACAATTTGTAAGCATATTTTTTTACACCAAAGTCACAAACAAGGATCATATAAAAACATAACTTTACACAACGGATCCCAACAAACACGAACCACTAGACATGCAAATAACATTGGTGCCAATTATGAAGACCTCATTTGGACAAAGACAGTGTAAATATATTGCCTCACGTAAATTTAGTAAACTAGTCAATAACATAAAGAAAACAATATCATAATTCCTTTAAAATTCTTACAAAAAAATCATACATCTGACATGAACTTTTATTTCCTGTTCTTCATTTCTTTTATTTTTTTTTTATATAAAAAATTAATATGTCATTGTTAAACAAGTACATATACATCTTCCTACGTTCCCTAAAATAAACATAAATGCTTGTGCTATAGGTAAACGAAATCGGTCGAGGCAAGATTCGAACTCGCGACCACTAGATTACTAACCCAATGCGCTAACCGCTCTGCCATCGATCCATGTTTTCATTTCATTTTTTATTTTTAATCTAAAAATTAAATTCTTTATCTTTAGTAATCTTTTTTTTAAAACTACTTGAATATAACATTTAACCTCTGTGCACCTTATATATTATGTATCCTTTATGTGCCGACCGCCGTGGCGCAGTTGGTAAGTCGTTTGGTTTCTGAGCGGACGTCCTGGGTTCGATTCCCAGCAGAGGAGAAATATTTATTTAAATTAATTTCTTACGCTAACATTGCTTCTCTGGGCTGGAAACACTGGTTAGATGGAAGAAATTGCAATATGGCAATAAACTTTCCACTTGCACAGGGTGCAAGGAAGTGTTTATTATTATAATTTTTTTTTTTAATAATTTGTTTACCCCATTGTATACAAAAGTAACAGCCCTAGAACAGGTTTAGCCTAATGGGGCGTTACTTACTTAACCTAAATATGTACAAATTTTTGTGTATTAACAATAAATTAATAAATAAAATTGTTGGCTTTCTATAAAATTTCTTGTCCCTTTCTTGTCAATTCTGAAAAAACACACGAAAATTTTAAACATTGAATGAAATAAAGGAAATTTAATAACAAAAGACCATCACTATAACTATAGTGTATCATACTATAGTACACTATAATACAACTGTAGTGTATTATATAATAAATATACCTAGTTTAAAGTAATAATTCTGGTGAACACATTTTTGTATTTAATGACTTTAATGTACATTTAAATTTATATTTTAATACGTCTTCGGAATTGAACCCTGTATTATGTGGTTATAATTAAGCACTTTAACCATTTCAGATTAATACAGCACATTACTATTGTATGTATATTATTGACAATGCATTAGTATAGGTCACATTCTGATCTTTGGTGATTTGGAATTTTAGGGAAGGCGTTTCAAGTTACAGGATTGGTGTTCCAAACAATTTCAAGATTGCTTAACTCGAGAGTTTATTCTGACTTGATACTCAATAATTCATACATACTTCTGATTATTGGATACTTTAATTTCATCAGACTGATTAGTATTGGTCTTTTGGTGACCGTCTTTCAAAAACATCAAAATTTTTTATAGGTGTCCCAAATTTTAGGATAGCCGTTCCATATCAATTCGAGATCGCTTCGAGCACTCGAGAGTTTATTCCGACTTGCAAATCAATAATTCGTACATACGTCTTCATCACAATGATTAGTATCGGTCTTTTGGTAACCGTCTTCAATGTTCTAAATTTTCAAATTTTATGATAGACGTTCCAAATATTTGAATAGGCGTTCCAATTTTTTGAATAAGCGTTCCAAACACTTTACAAATTGTTTCACTCGAGAGTTTATATTCCGATTTGATAATCGGTAATTCGTAGGTACGTCAGTTTGATACGCAATAGAATAAAAAGCATAACTTAAATTTCACCGCACGGAAGAGAAATTGTAGAAGAGAGTAAAAAAACAACAATCTGTTCCCCATCTGATCATGCGCATTAGTGGCGCGTGGCGCCGCCGCGTGCGCACAACAATGGGGCCTTAATGCGTTGATTGACAGTTACAATATTTCGCTAAGTGACGCAATATTCCGATGAATATCTTTTAAATGTGGAATCATGCACGCTTCGCCGACCTCGATACGCCGGTTAGGCAAGATTCATCTGGAGTTGGGGGATAAAATAACTCTACTTGCATAATGTACCTACCTACACAAGAATTACTTGAAATATTAACGTTATTTTTCACATTTCATCAGCATAATATTTTAATTTGGTTTTAATTGACGGCATTTATATTGTTAAAATCCATCACATGGTTGTATAAAATCAAATCACTGATTTAGGTTACACATAGATTTAGATACTTTTTTTTAACCATTTACACAAGAATATATTATTTTTACAATAAACTGTATAAACAGTTTGTCAGTGCAAGCTCCTCTCATACACTGCAATTACATAGTTACTCTACAATCAAATTACACACTTATAAAATACAATAAAATTATACCATTTTACAATGAAAATAAATACATCAAGTACAAATATTAAACAAAAAAAATAGAATAAATCTAATCAAAGCAATGAAAAATAAAGTAAATCAGAACAAAACAATGAATATAAAGTAAATCAAAAACAAAAAAATATAAATAAAGTACATAAAGTGTAAAATTATTCTTTTAAACAAAATCTCTCTTTCATATCAGAACTTATGTAAAAGTTATTTGTTTTTGGTATTGCCAGTATCGTTCGTTTTTTATTGAGTGTTTATGTGATATCATTAATTTAAATTCATCACGGTAATACTTCCTTTTACAGAACCATCGTTTCGATCAGTTGAAAAGGGCCTATGTAATCGAAACCAGTGATTTGATTTGTTATAAAAATTCTAATATATTCATTTATTTGTTTTAAAACGTGGCTTTTCTGGCTTCAATTTTGATAATTCCCGCTTTTACTCTGCACTATCATGTAATAAATTAGAATTATAATTATGTAATTTAAAATATTTATTTTTGACTCTCAATATTTACTCTTTTTGTTTTCTTATTCTTTTGTTATTTACTGTAATGTAATAATTTCACAAATGTACAGGTGGCTGCTTCAGAACAGATTTATTCTAGTGAGGCGGCTATCTTATATTAAAATAATGTATATGTTTATATGATCATAAATAAATAAAATAAATAAATTAATAAAATAAATAAAATAAATAAAGTAAATAAAATAAATAAAATAAATAAAATAAATAAAATAAATAAAATAAATAAAATAAATAAAATAAATAAAATAAATAAAATAAATAAAATAAATAAAATAAATAAAATAAATAAAATAAATAAAATAAATAAAATAAATAATAGGTACCTATCTTGATTTTATAGCAGGAATAAGAGAGATATGAATATTTACAAGTAATAAAAATATAAATGCATAAAAATAGATTCAGGATAATTCTTAACTCGCGTATAGTTCAATTTTGTGTTGCCCTCAAAATAAATCTATTTTTTGCATAAAAAAACATAAAAATTTAGTAATGAATATATCCCCTGCTAAAAAACCTATATTCAGGTACCTACATTCATCTTGCATTTACTATAGCTCTACGAAATTGGTAACCGCTAACCGTTCTGCCACTGACCCATTTAAATACATATTATAATGTTTTGATGAAAAATAAATACAGTGCCAATGGTATATGAAGGATGTACGGACGGACTGAGGTTGAATGCTAGCAAATCCATACATTCGTTCTCACCTGGAGTTCTGTACACCGATATGGAACCCATACTACAAAATTACACGTAATTTTAGGTGTTTGGTAAGTGGAGGTAAAAAATTATTAATTTAAATTTTTTAAAGGCCCTTAATGGGCTTTTTTGTTAATTTTTAAACATCTCAATAGAGGCGTAGTTGGAATATTATAGAATAACCAGGAACTCAAGGCACCTACAGGGCTTACGACCTGTCATCGGCTGGTTTATGTGATGGCAGATCGTATATAATCATTGTTGGTGCCTTGAGTTCCTGGTTCTCCCATAATGTTCCAACTTTGTTTCTATTGAGATGTTAAAAAATTCGTCATTAAATAACATTGACTCCCGACAGGGAAAAAATCCAATGTTTGCGTATATGCAACAATAAAACATATTCGATTTGGGTAAATATGAAGTTAATAGACTAATGAACACAAACATAAGAATGTCCAGCACTCGTTAGCGTAATTAACATACATGCACCACTCAGATATGCCTACGAAATAATTTACTCTTCCTCCCCTCAACTTCAAACACAAACGCAGGATTTAGGAAACCAACTAACAGAATGTGTAATGAATACAACAAAACCTTCCTAGACACACACATCTTCTCCAAATCATACGCAGCATTCAAACATGAAATAATACACATTCAAAAATCATCACATCACGCGATGACTTAATATACATATACCACTTGTACTATTGAATTATGGCTTCTTAATTTTAATTTTTAACTATTCTTATGTTTATGTATAACTATTATTTATTTTTGCCCCCTAATGTTTTTGTATAATCAATTTCTTAACTATTTCATTCCTTAATATTATTTCATTACTTTTTTACTTGTTTCATTTATGGCCTTTTATTTTTATAATATTATTTTACAAAATTTCACTTATATGCATTGTGAATACTGTAAGGTTGCAGATAAACGTTGACTTAATATATTGCTATTAGTTATACACACATTTATATTCTGTAACTGCATGTATTCCTTAATGAATAAATAAAAAAAAATACAATTGACGTTAGTAGATACGAACGTCTGTCAGGACATGAATGTATGACGTTCGGTACCCTCTGCCTCTCCCGTGAGAGATAATTGCATGTTTATTTATTTTGACATGGTTAATGGTGTTTCATATTGCGTGCCATGGGAACTATTTTATATTATATTATGATGCTTGTTATATCGTTAGTATATGTAGGTATAATAGTATGTGTATCTCATTCTCATGTCACCGTATAATATCGAGTGCCGATAATTGTCCAGAATTAATCGTTTGCACAATTTATAATAAATCACTGGGCCCATTCAATGTTTTGAAGGTTCATTATAACAAAGTCGTTTAGTCAAGGATGCTTGCTCCCCCTGGATGTTCACGAGATCGATGTGGAAACGTGTTGAACCCCAACAGAGAATTCGGGGTTATGAAGCATAAAAAAACTTACGGTTTCGTAGATACATATGTAGTGGGATCACGGACAGTGGTGTAGGTATTACATTACCTAGTAAATTTGGTCCCTAGTGCAAAAATTTCGCAAGCCCCTTTCAAAACCTATTTTTATACATTTTTACTCCTCACTACCCCAAGGTATATCCTCTTAATGGGGAGTTATGAATTCACAATTTTTAAGGTAATTTTTATATTGCAAATTATCAATTAGTACCATTCTGATATTGTATCCTAAAATTTTCATCACAATTTATCTATATGTGTGGGTGCTGTATACTATATATACTGTGCACGACGAGTTTATTATACTTTATCAATTAAAGACTAAAGTACACATTCGATTCTTTTCAAATTTGTAGGTAATCTAATACTAGCATAGTCCCCATTAGATTTTGAAGGATATCTGAATTGTGCTTATCAATATTTCTAACTGTCAAATATTTCTAACTGTCAAATATTTCACAGAGTGACGTCAACCTCAGGAAACTTAAAATTGATATTTTTATTTTAAAATTTCTAAAAAAGCACTTCCATAAAATGGCATTGAAAAATTATAAAATTCTCACAGTGAAACATTTAAATCAAAAATAATTTAACATACCTACTCATTTCATGAATATGCTGAAAATCTTCTATACAAAATATAAATATTTTGTGGAATGACTTGGTAGTGAGGAGTATACGTTGGCCACAACCAAATATAACCAAATTACAATAAATGTAACAAGAATTGTTTATAAAAGCATTTTAAAACATTCAATTATCAAATACATCCACACTTGGACCACAGTTCATACAAAAAAGTCCGATCTATTTTGTACATACATATGCTGTCACAGGTAGAGCTACGCCACTGATCACGGAACGGGCATAATATGACTAGTCTGTTTATTGCTGGGGTGGCGTCCTCTGTCCTGTCTCCTCTCTTCTTTCTTTCTATCCTCTCTCGTAACATCCCTCGGTTCTCCTACACAATCATACCGAGCCTTTCCGCATTTTTGCACATTAATACAATCATAGCAATTCCCTAACAAACTTCGCTGATATTACATCTCAGACAATTTCTTCGGCAGGCGCATCACATTTTAAGACTAGTGTCGGAATAAAAAGCCAAACAAAGATTGAATTATTTTGCAAATATGATTAAATTACCTTTACATTTATCGAATATTTTTTTATAATTGTATATACGCAAACATTGGATTTTTTCCTGTCGGGAGTCAAATGTTTTTATTTTTTTTTGAAAAACTTTTTAACATCTCAATTTCTATATAAAATAAAACATAACAAAATAGACTGCCCCGACCTCCATGAGATAATTTGTTTCAGAGTTCAATCCTTTAATAGTAGGCAAAATGATACATTTTCAATTATACCTTTTTGTACTAATATTGGTAAAAACAAATTGATTCGAAGAATTTGTACAAAATTTAATAATTTCCTCCATCATTTAGATATATTTATTTTAAAATTTGACATTTACAAACATTAATTTAAGGATATTTATATATTTATTCACGTGAGCATTTTTGATATCAAAAATAACATCTCTCCACTTCATCCTTACCTCAAACCCCCAGTCCTACACCCATCCTCCTTTTTTATGTAAAACGATGTGTTTAAATACATTTAAATTACATATAAGCATATGTTTATATGTAATTTTAATGTATTATTTCTTAAGTGAAAACCTGTTATAATTTTCCTTGCTTATTATTATCCTACATTTATACCTACCTATCTATTTTATTTATTCAATAAAAAACTGTTAGTTTTCTATTGAATAAATAAGTAAAATTCAACAAATAGTAGAAATATAGAGGTAAGTATCACAAGGTTCCGCTGAGTGGCCCGTTACTATATCGCTTAGGTATCATATATATTTTTTTGAGTAGGTATATGTAAACTTCTAATATTTTGTTTTTATTTATTTTAGATACAGTTCAAAAGAAAATAAGTACTAAGTTGATACAACAATTTTCGAACACAAAAAGTTTTAATTTTCAAAAGTTTCAAGTAGATATAGCCCAGTTTGTATATCCCAGAATTAGAAAAGGTTTGCACATTTGTATCCGTCGCATGCAACAACTTACGTATGTTGAATATTCCTTTGAATTTTCTTACTGGCAAATAAATTTTTCTCACTACCAGCAACTACAACAGCAACAATAATAATTAGCATATTTCCTATATTGTTAAACTACCTCGCGCCGCGCCGCGCCGGTCCAATTATGATATTTTGTATTCGTTTTCATTTTCAGTGTGTTCCCTGATGCCTTTCTTCCGGTGGAAATTAAAATAAGTAATATTGAATTGTAAAAAATATGTCCGTGTTCACACTCCCGCCGATCCATGTAGTGTACAACTCACCAACATCGCCTTCCGTCGCAGTCTGAACGAGATTTTGTCACGCAAACCTCATGTTGTATATTTTTATATTGGAATTTGTTACTGAAACCTCCTCGGCTCTACATAGTTGCCTTTATTGTATGTGTTACCAACTATTCGGATTGGGGTGAAGAAACGCTACTCGTATATTTCACCAAGGGCCTGATCTACAGTTTTCAGCGCCGGGTAAACTAAATTTAAAAAAAATTCCAGAATTATAATCGACTGTTTATTTGAAAGATGTTATTATTAATTTATTTTTTACTTCAAGTAAATTATTATGTGTACAATGGCGGGTTTATTTCCATAAGGCAACGTGAGGCCATACATAGTGTGATGAATGTGATGATAGACACCTACATTAAATTTATTATAAAAAAGAAACAGAAAGATGCACATGTAGATAACATTATTAAATGAAATCACAGCAACTAGGAAAGTACGAACGACTCAAGGAGAGTCAACTGAGAGTTATTAGATACAAGAGTATAGTCTTGAATCTATTGTACGTCGTTTGAGATCAATTTAATCGATTAAGATTGAGTTTAATCATTGAGACCTTAAGGTGTTCCATTGTCTTGCTGATTGTACTTCAAAAGAGGAACTAAGAAATTCAGTATAATGAATGGAAATAGCTAATGTGGTATTATCAGCAGATCGAAGAGTGCAAGAAAGTGTATATTATTACATGTGATCGCGCAGAGGTCAAAATTCTACCGTAACTTATAAAAAGTTATTGAATTTGATCTATAATAAGAAAAAAACATGTAACTATTCATCAAGAGGTACAAAATTTTATTTTCACATTGCAAAGTGTACGGTAATTGTATAAGCAGGTACCTAGGTACCATTTACATAGTATAATGTTTTACAGTTGATTATGTATTTTTCTTTAACATAATCTGTATTTGAATTTAAAACAACTGCATTTGATATTGCGTGTTCGACATTGGCAATATGAAAATAAATAATCTATGGTTATATCTACGTGAAACATTTTCTTATTTAATTTAATGCAGGTATATTTGTAAGACATATTATGTAGGTACCTATACATTTTCGTTTTCTACAATCTTTCAAAAATGAAATGAACAATGTCAACAATGAACAATTTCAACAAAAAATATATGTTTTCCTTTTTTTGGCGCCTCAAATTTCATTGTGCATTGCATGAATGAACTATTTATACCTAACGTGGGTTCGACCCTGATTTCACCTGCAGGAGGAGGTAAAAGAAACATCGATAATGTATGGTGTATTTCTGTGGAATTTTGGATGAGAAATATTTGAATGAATTTACTAACCTAACTTTGCTGCGCGTTAATCCTATAATGGTCTTTACTCGTTTATATTTTGTCATTTGTGTGATGATGATGATGACTAATTATTATGTTTGTTGACACAATATGAGTTAGTTAAAAATGATTTTGTCGATTCAATAAAGTCAGTTTTAACTAATTAATCGATGATTTTGTTGATAAGTACGCCAGTTTCAACGGATTAATTAACCATTAAATTATTTATATTTATTTAATTAATGTAACAAACATATAAAAAAGGATTAATTATATAGGGTTTATATGGCTGAATATTTAAAATAATCAACATACCTTTTTAAGTAAATATGGCAAGTAGGTACATTATAATAAATTTGGGGAAAAAATCGGTTAAAGTGACTGATATTATAAAAAAGATACATAAATTACTTTACTGTGATAAAAATTGTTATATTTCAATGAAACTTCTTCTTCTTCTGGGTCACAATTTTAGGATTGGTCTGCGCCAAACACTCGATCTTTCCACTTAACTCTATCGTCCGCCAGTCTCTTCATCTCTTTGTAACTGCTGCAGCGCACGTCACCGATTATCTGGTCTATATATAGTTGTTTCTGGGGCGACCTCTACAGTTGCCCCCATCAATCATTCCTTCGACGATGGTAAAAAGCAGGCCTGGGTGTCGGATGTTAAAAAAATGAAACTTTCTATCTCTTAATCATCGTTTGAAAACCGAAGAACTGTATAAAATCTATGAAGCCCGAAAGATATCAACCCACATAAGACTGCTTAGGTTGAGATGGGCTGGCCATGTACAGAGAATGCCAAACCCGCGACTACCCAAAACATCATGGTTGGTCACCCGGGAGTCAAACGGAAGATGGGGAGACAAAGACTGAGATGGGAGGACGACATACGGAGAGATGCAGAAAAGCTCCTGCAGGTCCCTAACTGGAGAACGGCGGCTGAGGATAGAAGAGGTTGAAGGCGCTTGTTGAAGGAGGCCAAGGCTCGATTTGGGCTGCAGCGCCATCGAAGAAGAAGAATCATCATTTGATATTATATCTACGAAACTCATTGCCACAGACTATGATTATTTGAAACAAAATAAATTAATATGTTTTATAATTCATTGTAGGTATAAATTTGAACATAAAATGGTCTAAAATTAAAAATGGACTATCACCGCGATATTTGCGAAAAAAAATGTTCTGTATAATTTCAAAGTTCACACCTATCAGACGAGAAGTCGGCAGAACTTTAGACTGCCTCAGACTAACCCGGCAGGTACACAAAATAATGTATATTGCGAAGGTTTTCAACTGTTTAATGATTTGCCAGGATTTGTGAAGGAAGCATCTGGTCTTGCCGCTTTTCGTCGCCTAAGTGTTGAATACACAAAGGAAAAGTGCTTTAAAGATATTGTGTGCTTCCTTTGAATTTTGGTGCAGTAAATTTGAATATTATCTTGTGTTTTGTTGTTTTATATATTTCATGCTGTGAATACTTTTTTATTTCTTCAACTTGTAAATATGCATTTATTTTTTACATCTAAATAAAATATACATACATACATACATAATATTATATTCCCAGTGGAAGTATTAGATTTTTCCAATTCAATAAGAGGAGATGGATAGGTATATGTATGTATGTATTATAGATAACGCGTTTTGAATTGCTTTCACAACCATGTACTTAATATCATGCTAAAATTCACAGATTTCACTTGTCAAAGGAACAACGTGTGTTTGTCTTAACGGCAGATTAAACACGTAAACTGGAGGGAGTGTCTCAGATTAAAATTGTGGTTTCACCAGAGGCGTTTGATATATTTATGTATGAACCAACCAGCCAGCCAACCAACCAATGTTCATAGGTAGGTGCCTTCCTTCCAAGCTCTACCAAAGCCAACGTGTAGACAAATAACAAACGCAAATTGTCCTTTGGCCGGGAGCGATGGAGGGTTTTGATAAAGGCTAATTCCGGAAAATCACCAGTTCAACGCAGAAAGGGGATTTTCGTAGATATTGAATAAAGTTATTTAGCGCACATAAGATTGCCTACATTAAACTATCGATTTTTTTGATATGGCAACTGAGGAAATAGAATATTTATCTGCATATTAATAAAATAGATCTCGTAAGATTGTCGTTCTGGATATACGTATGTTTGTGCACGGCTATATTCATGTCAGTCGGCCTTGTGTTGCATTGGTTTTAAATCCGCCTATGTCATTTTACAGAAGAGCAAAAAACTTTTAATAAATCTTTTGAAACAATTAAAAAACAAAACCGTGCGAGTTGAAATGTTTTTTATTATTATCAAAAGACCGTACATTTAAATTTAATAATGTACTTAATAAGAATTTTAGTTTTTTTGTTCTACTCGCCTAGTCGTCGATTTTGACTTATGGAGAGTTTTACTAAATGCAGCGAAGTTGCCAACTTTACTTGTTTCCCACCGTTATTATAGCTGAATAGCACGACGTTAAAAATCCGAGATAAGAGTATCTACTGTTTACGTTGTACAAAAGTTCCCTTTTGATCGTGTGCCAGATTTGCTTCGCTCGCATTATTTCATGGATTGCGCCAATATTTTAGCTGTCATTTATTCGAAACAAACGTAATTATTTTTATCGAAATTAATATACTTTTATATCCATCTATTTTTTTATTTACTTTCAGAATCTAATTAGGCCTAAAAAAATTAAAAAGTGTAAGTCCAAATTTTTTTTTCTATATTGTCAATGAACTTTCACTTCGTGGTGATTTTTTTTACTATTTAGATAAAATTTTGGTAATTGTTTACAAATGGCCATTAACGTCAATTGTATTGATTTTTTGTTAATAGATAGATCATATTATGCAAATTACGAAAAAATAGTCATTTTACCCGGAAACGCCTAGAAAATTTATAAAATAAATTAAATTACGAAAAATGTATGAGGAAATCCATAGAAATGGTTACTTTTACGACATATATCGACGAACTTTCAAACACATTGTTAGCCAAAATATTATTCAGAGAAATTTAAATATATTTTTTATGCAAATGTTGCTACTCTGGACGGGAACCACTAGTAAGTCGGAATAAATAAATAAAACATAAGTAAATAAACTCTCCGGTTGCGCAGGGTGCAAGGAAGTGTTTATTATTATCATTGTGGCTAAAATCTGAACATTAGTTTTTCTATGAAATTTCGAAAAATAATAAATATTTGGCAGTTCAAAGAATACAAGATTGTAAATTATTTAAATATCTACTACTTAAAGGAAAAACACTATTTAAAACGAGTATTCCTTTGAGAATTGTATATCGAAATGAAGTATTATTATCAACAACTATTGATTACTTATAAAAAAATGTATGCTGTGCACGTTACAACTTTAATTCATTTAGATGAAGAATTTACCAACAAAAGCCCATGAACCGTCGGAGGCGGTAATTTACCGCGCAGCGGGCTGCAAGCTCTAGCTTAGGAGCTGAGCGTAGCGATGCTTCTCATCTAGTCTATAATACAAAAGTCTATTCTGATTTGTGCAATTAACAAATTAAAGTGACAAGATATCTACATACACAATATGTATATGATAATCATAATGACTCCAATTCACTTTTCTAATCTGTGTATGATAATTAAATTTATATAGTTTTGTTACTTTTTAAAATATAAATAGTCTCAACCTATATGTTTCTTGTGAAATATCATAATTATATGTACACTGTTAGCCCCAAAATAGGTATACCTAGTTGGGCAGCAGTTTTCTATTTTTAATGAAGCATATATTATATAAATGGTGTGATAAAAAAAATCTTATAACTTTTACTCACATCTACATCATATTGTACCTGATGATCTAAATTGAAAAAAAAGGTTTTGTATGGAATTAATTGTGAATATTTCTTAAGAAACACTGAAGAATAAATAGTAAAATAATGATTTGAAAAACAGGATTCCGTTTAAAAAGTTTTTTACATAGTTCTGGTTACGATATATATTTTTCTCTTTGTGTAGGTACCTATATTATTAAGATTTATAGCAAATATGTTTAACCATAACTCAATGTATCGTTGGTGTGCAAAACTGATTTAAAATAACATCCCAGCAGCTGAATAATATCAAATCATCCATTCTTGGTTTTAAACGAAATTAATCGCAAGAAAAACAAAAAGTCTAAAATGTGCCACAAAATGAACTCCGAAAATATTAATAATATTTCGAATCACGGAGTCACATCATGAATTTCGTCTGTTAGCAACAACGTCAAATGGGGAGGTATATATTATCAAATTGTTTTTTTTTAAACCACGGCCTTTGAATTGTAATACTGTTAATGGATTTCATGACTCCTTTTCACAAACGAATCGCTTCGTTGAAATAATACTCGTACCTACGTACATAGGTACTATACAGTAGGTACATTAATGTTGGGTAGGTGTTTTTGGTATGCCAACATTACTCCGAGTGAATAAACTATATTCGTGCTCGAGTGAGCGAGGTGTCTGTCGTGCAATATCCAAGTAACCCGGGGCTAGATCTTCCTTTGTGTCACCTCCCGTCCCCCACCCTCCACAGTATCCTTGTTTGGCGCCGGCTAATATAGCTTTATCGCGCAGCCACTTCAAAAGCGATTTTGACAACCCTGTTCGGCCCGTTAAGCAGATTCTGTGACGCGACAAATATCACTTCGGCGCACGCTTTTTCATCGCCTCAAAAACTAACCGCCATACGTTTCAATACACATAATTAAAATTCAAATAATTTGTATTATAAAATTATATATTGTGATCTGCCGACTGTTTGAGACATACAAAGGATTTACAAATTAATATGCAGTACCTACGGATCGGACACATGATTTATTTATTAATGAGTAATTTTTGGTAAGTAGGTATATATTACTGAAACCGTTTCATTTTAGATCTTGATAATGCCGAGCAGACTGCACTAAAACTTTCGGTCATTATTATCAAATTTTTGTGGAAAAATACTTTGGTACACTGAAGAAAATATTATGACAACCGAACTGGCTACCTGCGTTTTAGCCAAACCTTTGTTATCAGTAGTAAAAGTTTATCTATTTATGACTGTAGGTAGATACTGTTTGGTTGTTTGCACAAAACCTAACCAAATATTTTGTAGTCACAATAGTTTGGTTAATTTTAACATGAAATTTTGTAGTCACTATATTTTGGTTAATTTTAACATGAAATTTTTTTACTATTAACAAAAAAAATCAGTGTATCTACCTATGTATTTGCTTATCAATTTTAAAATAGATTTCTCTGTGTTAACACAAAAACATTAGAATGATTTATTTATTTATTCTCAATTTAATGTCGCTGGTACCGCACATTGTGTGATATACCGTGATGGTATGAATGAATTGCATATTATATTTTTTCCAACCAACGAGAAACATATTGAGATGTGTCCTATACTGCAAACAATATATAAAAGTGAATATGTGCATTCAAAAGAAACAAAAAAATATATAGGTTGGTACCTACATAAAAAATATTTTAATACAGAAATCATTTTGTAAAAAGTAAATTTAGTGATGATATCGTTTCATAAATTTTTTATGGCAGAATACACAATTAATATTTACTGGGACTCAAGCTGTTTCACTATTCAGGGTAGGAAGAAAGGACTGAACGCCACACTATCCTATGCTGATTGCTGACATGTTTTGTGTAGGAAAACAAAATATTATAATATATTCTATAACTTAGATTAAGGTTTTATAGTTTTTTTCTTTTATTTATTTATATTTATAACATGCATTGGTTTTTACGTATTTTTACACTATACACAAACTATCGCCATCGACACTTTAATCTTTTGTATTACATTCAAATAGTCATAGAAAATTTTATTTCCATGATACACCTATTCAAAAAATATTTTATTATCTTGTCAATAAAAATGTTCCAGTCTACTTATATAAATAATCAACTATCCCAATATTAATAAAAATGCTCACCCCATACAGCATGTACGCATGTCTCTTTCTTTTCACAGTTGATAGAAACTGAGGGAACGGGATGACAATTTGATGTTTGCTACCTTTTAATCATAATTATTCATCTATAGTAGGTAGGTACTCTCTCACTATCGCCTTAAGCAAGTGTGCCAGCTGAAATAAGTATGTGTTAAGGTTTTGAACGCCTAAATCTAATTCACTTATTTTAATTTTAGTACCTTCATTAATAATAACGGAGGGTCATTGTTGTAGTTAGTAATAAATTTACTGCCATATTTTCCTACTAATTATCGATTTTTATAGTTGAATATTATTTTTTTAAGAACAGCTTTTTTACCGTCGCAATATTATGTACAAAATAGTTTAAACCATAAAGGTCTATAAAAAGGAATAATAGTTTACCATCAAACATAAAAGAAACCACAAGTCTTGGCTAAGTGCTGAATACATAGTTAAAAACTATTAATGTTCTTCATAGTTTTACATGATGTTTATATAATTTAATGTCATACTCTTACTATAGTTATTTTACTAAAAAAAATTGTTTTTATAATTATTGTTTAAACTAGGTGTATTAATTTTTACATATTTTTTTAAATCTAAAAAATGTAAATAACACTACCTACTCCCTTTCTTACTACAAGCATTGAATGAATTTTGTTAAGAGGACATATAACGCTAAATTTAGTGACTGAAAACATGATATGTTAAAACCGCCTAATGCACTATGAAGTAACGCGTTAGTAAGGGTAACTATTGCTTGCGTTAAAAAGGGTTTATACGTGATTTAAATTATCGGAAACATCAAATTTCTTGATTTTATGCATTTTAAGAACAAACCTTAGTTGAAATGAAAAAAAAAATTCGTTCATTCACTTTGATTTTATGCACTCTTCAAGCATATAAAATATTTATTTCTGTACGACACATAGTTATGGAGTAATTTAAAAAAAAAATGCTGTTAAAAAGGATATTTTTAAAAAAAAAAATTATGGGAATTTAGGCTGAAATTTAAAATTATGTTACGAACATTCACTAGAGAAATGTTGAAAATACTTGTACTCTTTTTTATAGAAACACATTGTTTAACATATTTGAGGGATTTGATTTGGGATTGAGGTGTTTAGGTTTATATGGCCTCTTAACGTTGGCTCTTGTATTTTTACTATGGGATATGTAGGACGTAGGTAAATGATTTTTTTACAAATAAAAAAATATGATAAGTAGTCTGGTAGTGAGGTAGATAATATTTATAGTCACCCCTCTGTGTATAGGTTCTGCGTAATCATCACGTCATACAAAGGCATCGCGACGCCTTTGAAGATTATCGCTGAAGGGGGTAGCGTTTAGCGTCGGTGGAAGAATTTCTCTCGTCTGTTAAGGGCGGTCAATTTACATTGTCACACATACAATACAAATCCTTTTGTGTATTTTTTTTGTCTAGTTACGTTATAATATATATCTACACTTCATAAATCAAGACAGAAATAATATTTGGAAGGTAAATAATAACATTTTAATTTGAAGTAACTCAAATATATTGGATTTTTAAAACTACAAGCAGAAGTTGGATGATTTAAAAATTACGTTTTACTATCGAGTCATTGTTTGTAATTTTGATTTGCTTTAAGGGGCATATAAAATTAAACACTCCAATTTTAAATCGAATTTCTTAAATATGCGTAACAGTGTAATTCTAAAAAAAATATCTACCAAAATTATTTTCTCTAGTGAATGTTCGTCACAAAATTTTAAAATTTAGCCTAAATCGCCCTAAAGCAATTATTTAAAATATCCTTTTTTAAAACGTTTTTTTTAAATACTCCATTACTATGTGTCGTAGAGAAATAAATCTTTTATATGCTTAAAGAGTGCAAAAAATCGAAGTGAATGTCTGATATTTTTTTTTCATTTCAAGTCAGGTTTGTTTTTAAATTGCATTAAATCAACAAATTTGGGGTATCCGATATTTTGAATTACATATAAACCACTTTTAACGCACGCGACAGTTACCCTTACTAACACGTAACTTCGTAATGCATTAGGCGGTTTTAATGTACATATAATGTTTTCAGTCCCAAGTTTTAGTGATATATTATGTCCTCTTATGTACCACTTTGTTGGTAACTCTTTTTTTAAATCAAAATCTGGATTACTTGTAAGAAGATGTTACGATACTCGATCCATATAGTTTTTGAAGAAAATAAGTAGGTACTGAAGTACTTACATAATATCAGCCAATCGAATTTTCTTTGTGATTAGTTTGTCATTACATTTTGTCGTTTAAGTAGTAAAATAAAAGTATAGTGTAAGGTACATTTAAATTCACTAAAATACTACAAAGTTATGTAAATATAAATAGTGATGAACAAAAGTCTTGCAGTCTTGGTCTTGCGAGACATGCAAGTGTCGCGGCAAGACCGAGCCAGGATTTGCAGAGTCTTTCAAGACCTAGTGCGAGAGTCTTGCGGTCTTGCAAAATTTTATAATCACATTCATTTTCAATTAAAAAGTGTCATATTTCATAGTAATTACTAAATTTTAAAAGTAAAGAAAAAAATTTTTTTTTTGAAAAATAACCAATACTTACCAAGACTTGTATGCAAGACCAAGACCATGACTCGATAGAGTATGCGAGACAAAAATCAAGACCACATTTATAAATACAAGACCAAGGTCTTGCATTTATTCATCACCACATATTACATAGGTATGTACCACTGAAAAAAATATAATGAAAACTGAAATGACTACCTGCGTAGCCAAACCTTTGTTATCAGTAAAAAAAATATCTATTTATGAAGGTACTGTTTGGCTGTGTGCACAAAACATTCATTTGCTCAAAACCAAATGTTTTGTAGTCACTATAATTCGGTAAATTTTAACATAAATTTTCGTCACTATTAACAAAAAAATTGTTTCAATGTAGAGAAGCCTTAATATTTTTTATTCATCCACGTTTAAACAAAAAAAAACTATATTTTATACAATTTTCAACAATCGTAATTTAATTTGTATTTTTGCTTTGATTCTCAATCTCACAAAAATATAAATGGTCTAAGGTAGAGGCGTTAACATTGTGGAAATTCATTTTAATAAATTATTAAAATAACAATATTACTTTGTTTATTTCCACTTATTTATTTTTATTCCACAACTAGTTTCAAGAACTACCGTTCTCTTCTTCAGGTGAGTTTAAACCCACCTGAAGAAGAGAACGGTAGTTCTTGAAACTAGTTGTGGAATAAAAATAAATAAGTGGAAATAAACAAAGTTATATTGTTATTTTAATAATTTATTAATATTAATTGGTACCAAAATATGATTGATTCAAATATATATGCATTTTAATATTTGAAATAAAGATTCATAATAATAGTGATTTGAAATTAAAATAAAAGGTTTGAATTGTAAATCTCCATATTTATACACAATTTTATGTGAATATCATACATTTTGATAAAATTTCAAGTTGTTACTGTTGTAGGTATATACCTACCTATGTATGTACTTATTATATACACAGAATTTGATGTAGGTAGGTCATTATAGGGTTTCTTTTATTCCCGACAATTGTCGAAATGCGATTGAATGACATCAAAGACAAATCATCCAGATATGACAGAAGTCAAGGGGTGGGTAGGTGAGGATGGAAGTATGTATAAGAGGGAGATAGATACATACATAGTGCAAGGTAATTTCCCTTACTATCAAACATAACTCACTTTTTCTCGCTCCTATTTTTTTGTATTATCTTTACTCTATTTATTCAATCACTTTGATTTTTTTTACCGCTCTTTCATGTGCCTCTGTTTTATGTTTCGTCAAAGAAAACAAGAAATGTGCAGGCGAATACGTGGATTGAGGTTTTATTTGTTTATTCGTATACGGCAATACAATTGACACATATTCTATCAAAAACACAACATTTGAAGAGAATCAAACATTTGACAGTAAAGTACAAGAGATTTTCGACAAAATAAAATAATACGTAGCATTTATTTATATTATATTAAACATTTGTACATATAATTGTGTAAACTGTGTAAAGTACTGTAAAGCAATGCTCGGAGTAAACCCTATTTTGGATGCTGTTTTAAGCGTTGCGTGTAAAGCGATGTTTGGAGTAACCTGTATTTTGGATGCTGTTTTAAGTGTTGCGTGTAAAGCGATGTTTGGAGTAACCTGTATTTTGGATGCTGTTTTAAGTGTTGCGTGTAAAGCGATGTTTGGAGTAACCTGTATTTTGGATGCTGTTTTAAGCGTTGCGTGTAAAGCGATGTTTGGAGTAACCTGTATTTTGGATGCTGTTTTAAGCGTTGGAAACCGGGTCGCGTTGAAAATAGTGTCCGTGTAAAGTGCACTTAACACAATATAATTAAAAAATAAAAATATTTCCTTTATTATGTAGGTTCGGGTTATTCGTTTTGTGGCTGCAAAGGAAAGTCTATGACTAAATCTAAAGGACTCTCCACTTCAGTCCACCCTTCACTTTTACAAGTCCTTTGTTCACTTTTTTTCTTTCAAGTCGAGTTGTTGCAAATGGATACGCGGCCAATGACTGGTAGGCATTACCTGCCAATTACTCCCATTATACAATTTCTAACAACCCACTCACAAATAATATGTACCTATGTAATGTCTAATGAAATATTCGAAATGTTAAATTTTAGTACCTACCTATATTGGGCAAAACTCAATAATAAGTATCTGTTTATATATTATTGTATCTTCTAAAAGATATTTTGTCTCAAAAATGTAGATTATGACACTGTTTTCTATTTTATCTAAAATACATATACATAATTCTAAACAAATTACCAAAAAAAATATTTTTTCTTAACTATTGAAACCACAATTTAGTATACATGCATACTTGATTTGTTATTTTTGTAGTTTTTATTTTTCAAAATTTTAATTTTTTTATTTGTCACATAGTATTGAAATCTACATAATATAACCATAGAATCACCAAATTGATTAAATATTAAGGTTTCAAAAACAAACATGAAATGTCAACGTTTGTAAATTAAAAAAAATACCTTTAGATATTGTCTTATCAATTGTAAAGCCGTAAATATTTTTCAAAAATTGTAGTATGTTTGATAAGATCCTACAAATTTCTAACATTATCCATATGTTTACAGCCTGGATGTGTGAGACGACATACATCGCAAGTCTCTTGAATGTGGCAACTAGTTATTGGGTGCGTGTTACATTCATATTTGACATGTTTGTTGCCCGATAACTCAGAAAGTATTACAAATTAAAAGTAATGCATTAGGACGGCTGAAATGAAACCTTTATTATTGACTTATTTAAAATACATAATTAAAAACGGTTTTTATTTGTTAACAGGTTATGGATCCAATTCGCTATCAGCGATGTCGAAATCGACATTGGAGGCCCATTCACATCTCAGGCAACCAGGTGAATATTTATTTGTTTATTTATTTATTCAATGTATAATTTTACATACAATATTTATTTCATTAAGTCAGCACAACAATATTTATTACTAGCAATATATGCGTAATTGATCGCATATCTTAAAACAGAAATTGTTCCTTGTCATATAGACAAAGATAAATAAGTGGAAAACTTTATACGGTAACAAAAAAATATTTATTCTATTTTACAAACTGGACAATAAACTGATGATACAATATTCGAAATACCTACATAAGTCATGCCCAGCATCACTAACATGTATACATTTTAACCAATTCATATTTAATTCAGTAGTGCAAGAGAAAAAAAATGTGATAATTATATCCATGATATGGGTAATGATGAGGGTTTTGATTTCACTGTTTGACGGGACTCTTGTCCCCCTGTTTTATGTGAGATATATTTCTGTTTTGACGTTTATTGATGTAGTGGTTGATTAGTTATCAGTACAAAGTATTTTAATTGTGTGCCTACCTAATGTATGTAGAGCAGGAATTTTCATCACCCAGTTCATAAGTATATACTACCCCGTATTCAGTAACTATTGGAACTAAATTAGGAACGTGCTAAAATTGTACATTTTAGATTTACGGTCTTATTTCAGCGTTAGAAAATATAAACTTGGACTAAATGGAATAGGACCGTACCTATTTTGGCCGGAACTTTCTTAAAAATTTACTGAATCAGACGTATTGTGAATAATTATGAAAATTGTGAAATTTTCATCATTTTCATAATTATTCAAAATACGTCTAATTCAGTAACTTTTTAAGAACGTTCCGGCCAATATAGGTACGTTCCTATTCCATTTAGTCCAAGTTGATATTTTATAACGCTGAAATATGACCGTAAATCTAAAATCTACAATTTTAGTATGTTCCTGTTTTAGTTACAATAGTTACTGAATACGGGGTATTGTCACTGTAAAATTGTAGACTACTAGCCCAAGAATAGGGTTTCCTAGTTGGGCAGCAGTTATGTACTTCTTAGTATCATTGTAAAATGTGGTGTGATAAAATATTGTATAATAAAATAAAAATGACATGGCGTCACGGTATATAAAAGTACCTTGATACATTTAGTCCCGATGTTGTGTATGTATATAGGTACATAGGTAGGTAGGTACATACCTAAATAATAGAGAGATCAAGTCGGATGTTTAATAAATTGGGATGAAGTCAACAGTGTATATATGCACTAGATGTTAGTGTTTGGAGACAATATGCCGTGACAAGAATAAGCTTTTATGTGACAAACGTAACTGACCGTACTCAACAAACAGAAGCATTTGGGGACAAATATTTGCACATATACATACATACCTACATACATATATATGTCTCTAGATACCTACCTATCTTACATCACATGTACGAACATTGCTTATTCCAACCCAACAGGACGGTCCACAAACCTACCTAATACTACTTGACTTCAGTTGCAGAATGATTTATTATTGATGATTAAATTTAGGGATCTTGCGAGTATGAATTTTGAAATGTTTGCTATATTATAAGACATACGTCAGTAGCGTTTTATTGATTTTTTTTCTCTTTCTATATACAAATCAATATAATATTTCTTAAATAATAGTACAATGTTATTTATTGTGAAATTACAAGTGTACAAATAGCTATGTCTATATACACAGTTTTTCACAGCGAAGCAGATAATATCTCATTAAAGATATTTTTTTAAATGAATGATCTTGTTCTTGAAACAACCTCATACGTTCACTTAATTAAGTATAAATGCTTGTTCTGTAGGTGAACGAAATCGGTCATGGTAGAATTCAAAATCGAGACCAATGGATTACTAATCCAGCGCACTAACCGCTCTGCCATCACCCATCTCTTAATTTATAGATACTTCTGTACTTTGCTAAAAATAATTAATTGATAAAAATAAATAAATTGAGGATTATATCCCATCATCACGGATTCTGCGCAGCACGCGTGATTTATCAAAACTCTATTATTATAAACACGCAGGAGAATAATCTGCACTCTGTACTTATAATAAAAATAAACGCCAAATTTAAATATAAAAGTAAGTAGGTACCTATACCTATACGTTTATATTCGAACGAGATCAACAATATTCTCAGACTTCGCAATCCTCTTAATAGGACGATTTTTAATTCACCGGTTTGGTTGTATGCACTAATCACAGTTTGGTTAAGAAGCCTTTTGTCATTACTTTCCAGTTTGTTTTTATTAATCAAACCAAATTTCAACCAAACTATTTGGTTGAAACAACCAACCGTTTAGTTCTTAGTACAAAACGATGTTGGCTACTTTTAAACAAACCATAAGGTTAAAAAAGGTTTTCAAACAAAATAGTTTTGTTAATCATCATAGCCAAATTGGCTCGTTTGTAGTATCTAACGAAAGAGTTTGATTAATATATATCAAATATTTGTTTACTGGTATTAAATTTGTTCAATTAAATTTGTTGAATCTATTCAATTTGTTGAATACATTAGAAAATATAGCGCTTTGGGAAACAAATTCGAACGAATTCGACTTTCTTGTCACGTCAAAATGTTACCATTTATAATGCTACTGGCATTGTTGCAAATTCGTCTAGCCGTTATTTAAAACTTATAGATTTATGATTAAATCACTAACAGCAACGTAAAAAAATTCTATTGATATATTATGTAGAATACAGATATTTAAATATAAATATATTCAGGGTTTCATATAATTGATGGGTAGTATGGGGACCTTGTGAGAATCTTATATATCACGTTTAATGTTAAACAAAATCAATTCTCATGTATCTCAACTGAAAGAAGACTCAACTGAACGTTAATTTTGTGTGTTATTTACCACAATGACGTTGGATCAACAGCTGTTTTAAAATTTTAACTTAGTCTTAACGACTTAAATCATAAGTACATATAAAAAAAGAAAATAAATCGATTATGTAGTTCACTGACTGGACTAAATTAACCAGTTTTATTATTTTATAATTTATATCGTTTATAACGCAATGTCCCGTGATTTGGATAGGCAAAGAGAACCGAGGGTTGTGCCTTTTAGACTCACGCATAATTAAAAATGTTTGAGAAACTCTGGAATTGTTTGAAAATACAAATTGGAGATTTTATATTTTTCTATATTTGTACCAATTTTCAGCGTTCTAGCTTTTATGGTTTTAAAAATATAGGAAAAAATAAAGTAAAAATTCAAAAGTTAATAACCCCTGACTGAAACATAAATTTAAAAATCTGAGTTTAAAAATATTTTAGGCCAATAACTATCTATATATTCTGCAATTTTGAACTCAGTAAGTTGAGAAGATCAAAAGTTATAAGGGACACACACACAGACACACTAAATATTCTACTCCGAATTCTGAGTAAATCTTTATAAAGAACATATATATTCTGCGAAGCCTCTAAGTTGGTGTTTTTTGACTTCAAAGTTGGAAAAACCGTGAAAAATTAATATAGACCGTGCATACAAATCTCGCGTATACTGGCTTGAAATATTGTCGATATGTTAAGAGAACAAAGTTCTCTTGAACAAATCGTTAGTTGGATTATGAAGCTAATGAAAGAAAAGTGAAAATATATATGTTGATTCAAAATTCAGAAATCCGTAAAAAAAACAAGATTCTTGTTCAAAAAATGTAACAGTTTTTACTCAAAGTATAAAAATAAAAATCAAGTATAATATTCTTGCTCTAAAAATCAAAACAATTATTATATACTCAAGGTAAATATATGTTGATTTGAAATTCAGAAATCAGGTTTTTTCAAAATCAATAATAAACATTTTTAAAAAAACTTCTGGATCATAAAAAATCTAAATAATAATAACATTTTTTTTTAAAAGTGGAAAAAAGTTGTTTTAAAATACAGAAATCTGTATTAAAAATGTTATTATTAATTGCAGTGGAACTAAAACTAAGAATGAAAATTTTAAAGAGAATTTTCGTTAAAAACAATCTAAATAATCAATATCGTTTAATAAAAGTGAAAAAAATAAACATTGATTCAAAAGTCAGAAATCTGTATTAAAAATATCAGCATAAATTTCAATGAGAATTCTTGTTCCAAAAAAATATATATATAAACAATCAAAGCAGTTTTTTCAGTAGGGCATTATTTGTTCACACATTATTAAGTCGTGGTATGGACCTTTATACACAAAACGATCAATGAATATACAAAGCGATTTGATTAACTTTCCACACCTACATACATGATGTATGATCGAAGTTGAATTTTTATTGAGTAACATTCGGGGTCACGTGTTTACACATTAGTACCGATCGACCAGTCACAATCTTGTCCATACAAATCTCGGGGTGATGTTGATATACCCACATGTAGGTACCTATCTACCTACCTAGATGTATAATACCTATATCTAGTAGAAGGGTACCTACGCCCCCACCCCCCAACATCCAAATGTCAATTTCTTAACATTGGACTGAGCAAATATTTGTACTGAAACGTCAGCGGCAGCTACACCACTTATTCACTTCATGCATCATTCGAACGGATCGTTGGACATATTTATTTTAAATTTCAATCTGAGATTTTTTTTGACAAATTTCTTATTTTTTGTTCTCAATTCAAATTAATCTGTAGCTAAGTATTCCACTAGGAATAAAATTAATTATTCGACTAAAAATGATATTTTTGTAGGCATCTCATAGACACTAAAATGGCACAAATCACATTCAATACGGGTGGGTTGCCGAACAAATAAAAAAAATGGCAATGGGAATATCCTTTATACACCAAATAGCCAGATAGGTATAAAATTCAAAATTTGGTAATGCGTCATAACATCTTATGATATTATAGAACTGCATAAGATAATTATATCCATGATATGGGTAAACATGGGTGGTTTTGATTTCGCTGGTTGACCAGACTTGCCCCCACACTAGTTATTCGGTTTAAATTGCCATATGGCAGTAAACTCGCCGCTTGTACTGCCCGTAATTAAAATAAATATCTATGAATTCTCTAAAAATGTTGCTCCAACGTTATGGCAGATCACTTTTATAGCAATCCAGTGAATCTTTTTTTTTTTATTTATTCATTTCCATAATACAATACAAAATATAATATAAAATATAACATAACATGAAATATATAAATGGAATTTATTACCTCACTAGGCAAAGCCTGTTCTGAGGTAATACTAGGCAATAAGTACGCAGAATTTTAAAAGATTTGAACAATGCCCAAAACGATTAATTTGTCCAGTAATTACATTTATTATATTTTGTATAGCTTTCGGCAACTAACAGGTGAAGTTGTCGCCAAATAACTTGAACTTTTAACCGAGAAGAAGGGCGATTTGCACGTAAACCAACGATGCAAAAAGACAATTTTGCGCTCTGCGCAACCGGAAACTCGTTCAAGATGTTTGGCAAATATTATACTACTATGTCATATACTAATCTAACACTCATCCAACAACAAGTTGCAACCTATTGGAGAAAAATGATATATTTTGTCTCACAAATCCAAAAGCATTTGCTCATATTAAGAACAAATATTTTTTACACAATTTTATTTAATTTCAACTGTACTGGATTTTTACATATATTTTTTACACAATTTTATTTAATTTCAACCGTACTGGATTTTTTTTTCAAGTCTATAATACATAGTTTATATAGTAAATTTGATTTTCCCTAGTCATACACATTATGTCCTATTCTGATTCGTCTAAATTTATCCGTCTGAATTTTAGTATATGATAAATGTCAAAAAGTTTACTGCATTTATACGGGACTCATTGCGTCACACTGTGCTCATGAAATCCTTTTACACAAGTCGCACGTTGGTTATAGACGTTTTCGTACTTTGAAACGAATCAGAATAGGACATACTATACGTCTACCCTCAAAATATACGTCTTTGAAAAAAAGCAGTTTACTTTTACATCTTTATTATATTGCATGAATTTTTTGAAATTAGAATTTGTTTATTACTTTCTTGTAAAATTACTTTTGATAAAACCCTTTTCAAATTTTTAACTATAAATAACTAAAAAAAGGCCTGTGAAGTAGATTTTTACTTCAATTGATGAAGAATATGAAAATCTACCGAATGACTTCTTTAATATTTTCAATACTGTTCTTGCTATTTAAAAAAATTCTTAATTTTACCTTTTCTTCACAAAGGAACGTTGTATATCAAAGATTTGCTGATATACAATATTTTATCGTGTTTCATACAATAAAAAGGAATTTAGTGTTTATTTTTGTGTACATCCGTATGTCCAGTTTATAAGCTCAAACGAAAAAAAACGCTCTCATGTTTAAAATGTTTCCCGCTTAATTCATTTGATATTTTAATAAAATTGAACGATTTTGTAATTCATACAAGTTTTGTGTAAGTGTAATTGTTTGAGTAAGTACCACTTTATCGTTTGGCAATAGATTTGAATTTGCTTTCTTAATAAAACAACTGACACGTGTTTGACAGGACAGTGGCAGTATGAATGTAAACAATGTACTGACTGCCATTTTATTTTATTCAACGCAAAGAAAACTTTGAACAGTGTGTCCCCATTTTTTTTATTCACTTGTTAAATTATTTATCACGATAACTGCAGCAATTTTAATTTGCTTGTAACATGATAAATGCAGCAATTTTAATTTGCTTGTAACATGATAAATGCAGCAATTTTAATTTGCTTGTAACATGATAAATGCAACAATTTTAATTTGCTTGAAACATAATAAATGCAGCAATTTTAATTTGCTTGTAACATGATAAATGCAGCAATTTTAATTTGCTTGAAACATGATAAATTCAGCAATTTTAATTTGCTTGTTACATAATAACTGCAGAAATTTTAATTTTCTTGTAACATGATAAATGCAGCAATTTTAATTTGCTTGTAACATGATAAATGCAGCAATTTTAATTTGGTTGTAACATGATAAATGCAACAATTTTAATTTGCTTGAAACATGATAAATGCAGCAATTTTAATTTACTTGTAACATGATAATATTGACTGACCGGAGGGTAAAACATGTGTGCGGAGACATTTTAGTAGGTGTGCGCGCGCACACGCGCACACCTTACAGGGAACATTGCTTGTAACATGATTAATGCAGCAATTTTAATTTGCTTGTTTAATAATCATGCTTAATGAACCAATTTTTATTTTACTTACTTACTCAGCCTCTTCTTGAGTCCAGTATTGGACAAAGGCCTCCCGCTTGGACCTGCCACTTTTTTTATGCCATCGGACCATCTGGTCTGAAGCCTTCCCACGCTTCTGCTTCCTGTCCTTAGCCTCCAGTCCATCTCAACTTTTGTCCATCGTCCGTCCGACATCCGAGATATATGACCCGCCCAACTCCACTTTAACTCCGCCATTCTTTTGGCCACATCCGCTACTCCTGTGTTCTTCCTAATCCATTCATTTTAATTTACTTGTTTAATAATCATGATAACTGCTCCAAAAGTAATTTACTTGTTCAAGAATCACGATAACTGCAGGAATTTTAAATCATGTGTATAATTATTTAATGATCTAGTTTCTGTGTTATTATATCAATAAAATGTTAAATAGTTAATTTAAAAAAAATATATAGTTCAAACACAAAAATGCAACCCAAATACCTTCTTAAATAATGCAATATATTGGTTTAGTTAATTTGTTTTTAAATCTGTCTTGGAAATGATTTTTCATGGAGATTTTATATGACCTGTTCCACTCTGGCGTGTTCAATAAAAACCATTAATGATTATTTTGTTTGCTAGCCGAGGGTGACTTGAGTCATTAACGTGTCGTTAAAATTCCCCCGCCCAACGAAGAAAAGTAACTGAAAGTACAATGCTATATAATGATAAACAGCAAGAAATAAAGGATTTCAAGGGGACAGAGGAAACCTAAACTATAATATATACCAAGCATAAGATACCATCTCAAAAAAGTATACACGATACACGCAGATCGTCCAAAAAGGGATAAAGTTCGAATTTTACTACCTAATTTAAAAGAAATTTTATGAGGACAAGAAGACCTGACTATAATTAATCTATAAGTTAAATTAAATTATGCTTTGTTAATTTTTTTTGGAGTACAAATAGTCTAATATATAAGTAGGTATATGCACGAACGTATTACCAGCATATGACCTAATGAAGACTAATATTATAACACATGATGACAATAATTCACATCATATTAACGAAATGTATTACTAATTACTAATCAAACCAATGTTTCTAAACGCATGCATACTCTTCAATGGAGAAATTTGAACATTTTGAAGGCAACGTGCATTTTTTTCATGTTTTTCCTTTTATACAGAGGGTGTTGCTTTCCGTAAAAAGTTTGAAAGGTTGATAAATGATGTAAATATATGAAAAAAGGTTAAGAATGTATGAACAAAATTTTTTTTGTAGCCTTTTGAATATGAAAGAAAACATTTTTATCTTTCTAAGTTTTTTTTTAAATAGCTCACAAGCCATTGCTAAACTAGATTGTGACAAAATAAAGCAAAAATGATAGTTCACATTAAATTATGGCATTCGATAAAGAATATTTGCGCCTAATGCTCTAAAATACAGCAACTTTATTTACGAAACATTTTTTTTTATGTAAAAAATATTAAATTTTTCTCAAAAGACATCAAATTTCTATAAAAAAATAACATCACTGCATGTCCTTTTTAACAACCTTGAAAATTTTTATACATTGCGATGCGTTTCTTGCGCCCCGATTAATTTTGACAGATAATTAAGTCCTTTTCTCCCTGTGATTGGAGTGAGTGGGAGGGGGAAATGAGATTATCTGTAGTGGTATAGTGGTGTTATGATCCTGTATCCTGCTCCACTCGTCAGTCCATTGAGTACACGAGACAAGTGTGGAAGGAAGGTTGAGAAGCTAATTGCTAATCGAGTCTTGAATTAGAAGGAGGCACGCGCTGTGATAGAGAGGATACGTGATGAAACAGTTAAGAGAAATCAAGAGGCAATTTATTCGCCTTTTATTTTCTCTACGCGTTCATTGTATTCCACTCGAGTTTCTTGTATAAACAATAATAAAAAAATACCCTTTTAATGCATTTTCTCAACTGCTTATGTTAATAAATAAACAAAACACGACCGTCCGTCGTTGGCGGTTCCACAATCAACTTTTGTTCAGACCATTTTATGGACGATTATTAAATTATTTTGATTCTTCGAAAAACATTAATCAGTTAGAATAGAGATCGGCAAACAGTCGATCGCAAACGGTTTTAGGATCGATCGATCGGATTTGAGAAATTTTGCTGTTTTGGAAGCAAAAGCAAGTTACCTTCTTCTTCTTTCTCAGTCATCTCTCCACTGCTGGATGTAGGCCTCTTCTAAAAGCTTCCACTCGTCTTTTTATGGGCTTTTTGAACCAAATTATAATAAATACGAAACATACATACATACATACATACCATCACGCCATGTCCCTTACGGGGTAAGCAGAGAGAACCGAGCGCCATACTTCTCTATTTTTGCACACATTTCTGGCTTCCTTTACATCCATGCATCGTCTCATACATGCTCGTCGATTGTTCAAACTTTTTATGTTTCCTTCTTTCAAAATATCATTCACATGGTCATGCCATCCCTTTCTGCTATTCACTCCATCTCTAGCACCCATGTATATTTTTTTGGTCAGTCGTTCATCGTTCATTCTTTCTATATGTCCAAACCACCTTAAAGCATTCACTTTCATTTTACATATAATATCCTTTTTTAACTTGCATTCTCTCTGTAATAATAGAACGATATAAATACGAAACAGATGATAGAAATGTTCTCAGGAATTAAAAAAAAAATTTTTCTGACATACGAAAATTTATGAATGTTTCACTTTTCATAATTCATCTATTTTCTTGTGAGGTTGTTGAAATAATTGGTTCTGAAATATCGAATACTTTTGACATGGACTTGCTTTCTCCTGAAGATGAGATGCTACAAATGTTGGTCTTATTTAAATTCAAGAAAAATAACCAAATCTTAAACAAATCGCCCAGCAATTAACTACGTTATTTGGTTCAACGTATTTGTACGAATCTGCATTTTCTGAAATGAAAATAATTAAGTAAAAATACCGCAATCGTCTTTCTGACTAACGTCTGCTTTCGCGCTTACTTTTGGCACTTAGTAAATACGTGACTTCCTACGAGAAATTATCGGAAAACACGCAATGCCATTCATCGACCTTATCGTACCGTAGTTCAAAAAAATTCTGCTTGGGAGTCGATCGCTTGTCGTGCAATTTTATTGTTGTAGACCGCTGATGGTCTAAGTCTGAGTACCCATTACTATACCCATTGCATATAAGTTACTATCCGAAGTGTATTCATGCAGAAGATGCATATTTTACCGCTTAGGTAAAAAAAAAATTTGTTTGTCTCTGGTGAAACTTCATCATGACATACATATACCAAAACACTAGTGAGGTATAGTTTTATTGTTATGTAGGTTAGTTTTTCAATGGAATTATTTTATCAACAAGTACTGGTGTGATCGATCGAAATTTGCAATCTAAATTGAAAGGATCATAATTAGTAGTATTATAAAAAGATATCTTTTTTTACTGTAAAATAATAAAACATAAAATGTTACAAAAAAAGTGTTTTTTACTCACTATAATGCAAGTCTAATGAATAAATTAGAAAATGGCTTCAGTTTGTAGAACTCCATAATTTATTAGAAAAAAATATGAACCCATTATATATGTACCACAACGTGTTTTCTTATTATGTCTTTCGACTTCTGTTTCGACTTTACGGCATAATTTCAACTGGTGTATATGGCCTTATATGCCGAAACGGTCGTAAAACGAAATAAATATATTATGGAATAAAAAAAATCAGTTGAGATAAGTATTTAAATTCATTTATCCTATCTTGGGCAGAACCCTCAGTGACAGAATTCCCAACGAGAAGATCCGCAGAACCTGCAATGTGGAGGATATTTTAAGGTGGAGCAGGCAAAGAAGACGATACTGGAGATATTATGTAGAGAGGATGAATCCAGAAAGGCTGTCAAAGATTGTAATGCGCGGATACCAGAGGGACACCGACCACCGGGAAGACCATCAAAGAGGTGGAGGGAGAGCTTGACATCCTCGTCCCAGGACGTGTAGTAATAGATCATAGATCTACAAAAAGAGGAAGAAGAATAAGATTATTTACTCATTAGAGAACCAACAGTTTTATTGTATTTTTACAAAAAATAGATGTAAATATTAGGTTATATTAACAACGTAACTAGTATCAGGTTTTCACTTAAGAAGTACTAGTACTTAAGAAGTATTATAAACATATAAACACAAAATATAAAAAGAAGAAAAGAGTATAAGGAAATGTGGTGATGAAATAATTTAAAAAACAACTCACACTTCAGCACATGCCTATTTCTAGTGAAGTGGAAACATCCATACGACGACAATGCCTCTTAAGGCCCTTGTGTACCCTGGGTTACGGATGTACGCAAAATGCACAAAAAATTAGCTTCTAATGTATGAAACACGAAAAAATATTGTGTATCACCTGATATGTGATATACAACATTTTATCGTGCAAAAAAGGTATAATTGAGTTTTTTTTAAATAGCAAGAGTAGTTATTAAAATATTAAAATAATTAAAAACTCAGCCGGTAGATTTTCATATTCTCATTCGATTGAAATAAAAATTTACTTCACAGGCATTGTAGTTTTTTAGTTGCCTACAGTAAAAAAATAAAAAAGGATTTTTCTAAAACTAATTTTACAAGAAAAGTATTAAACAAAATCAAAATTCAAAAAACTCAATGCAATATAATTTAAAGTTGTTCATACAACATGTTCTTTATTTCAAAGACGTATCTTCTTAGGGTATTAGGGATTTTTTTTAATATACTAGTTATATTATAGCCTACTATAGCCTCTTAACATAATTTTATCTGATTGTATATTTTTCAAGTTTATTGTCATTAACAAATATTTACAGATTATTTACTGGATTTGTACCTAATAACTAAATAAATAATAATATTTAATAATTAATATTTCTTACTGTACAAACAATCGGATTCTATTCTTTTAACTCTATTTTATTATTAATCACCTATGTATACCCAGCCAGAGGGGACAAGTAGAATGATATATAAAGCAGTGTTGATGAAATAAAATGCACAATAATATCTTTTAGACGGTACGAGTGTTATAGTTGGCCATTAATTAAGGACTCAAGTCATAAAGAGCGTCAAAATGGCTTTTTAATGATGTCGCAACATGAATAATGGATCGCACTGGGATTTTAACTGCGCTAATTTGCATAAATAATAAAGAATTTTTAATTATTACTTTACACGAGATCTATTATAAGACATTCGTTTTGATGCGAAAGTCTAAAAAGTTATTTAGAGGGCTATTTTTATACTATCCATGTTAATAATAATAATAAACACTTCCTTGCACTCTGCGCAAGTGGCGAGTTTATTGCCGTATGGCAATTTCTTCAAACTAACCAGTGTTTCCAGCCTAGAGAAGCAATATTAACTAAAAATGCGTAACTACCTGCCAAATAAACATGACATTATCTATGTAAAGTATCTAATAAAGCAATGATAGTGCTTTTGCTTTTGGTGACTATATATAAAAACGAATGACTTGTGTCCAACACTTAACCCTTTACAACACTTAAACTCAAGCAAATTTTATACCATTTCCCATAGTCCTATTTTGCAGAAATTTTGTTTACGCTATATACAAAGGAGTAAACAAAATTTTATATTAGTGGGTATTGCAACTTAATATTATATACAATGCTTATAATCAATCAAATTTTAAACTACTTTGTGTGAGAATATTATAAAAATGATTATTTAGTCTCTCGCATATGAATTTACATTCATGGCCAACGGCGGGGCATTAAAGCTAATGTTTAATAACTTCGCGCGTTTTAGGGTTGAATAACATCCTAATAACTATTATTACAAGCAAAGACTAATTTTATATTTAGAATATGGAAGTAAGTCGTTTAATTCCGTATCTCTTTAAAGTTTAAGTGAAAAGCTCTAATAGATATACTGAAACTGATTTTTTTTAAATTTATTATGAAATGAACATTGCATCTAGTTCAGTAGGTACTAAACTATTAAGGATTTTTTTTATTAAATTGCAGTTCTATTGATCAATTTGAATTTGAATATCGAGTGTTTGGTAGCATATCAAGTAATTTGGATGTACATATTATATCACAATTTAGTATTTTTTTTAAGATTTTTTTATGTTGCTAAAATCAAACTGTTTTTTCTTTTTAATGCTTTGTAAAATTTTTAGGTATTTTTTGATGCGTAGAGAGAAATATTTATTTAAAAAAATATATTTTACGGCTCATTTTATGCACATTATCATTTTTGAGGGAATTATAACACTATCTCCACATCTCAAGTATCCATTTGTATCGTAAGATAATCAGGGTGAACCACACATCGTAAGATAGTAAGGGTGTATCAAATGAGTGATGAATAGTATATGGATATTTTTTTAATATTAATTGACTTGTAAATTATTATAAATGGCGTAGCAAATCGAGGGTGAAAGAAGTAATGATGATAGCAAATGAAGCCTACGGGGATATGAATGTGTGTGTGTGTGTGTGTGTGTAGTGTAATTACTGCATTGGGATTATTCAATCTGTGCCCTGACGACAAAATACAAATTAATATCTCCCTCAAGGCGGATCGGCAATCAGACCAGCAGCGGCACACGTACATACCCTCCCTTCATACCTAACCCCTCACCGTCAGTCTACCAAACCTCCTCGTCATACCCCTGCAGCTTTACTCGCTACCCCTGACCCTGACCAACACACCCTTCACGAAATTCCCCAATACTCTGATGTGCATTTTGTTTCGATGCTCACATTGAAAAATATAACCGAGGAAAATAAAAATACGAATAAATATTAAGACGCATCTCAAAAATATGTGGAATGTCAAAAAACAATTGAAATAACTTTGTATTAATAAATAGTCATTGTAATTAATTTATGTAGTGAAAACTCTTCATTTTTTATCTCAATATTATCAAAAGCACTCAAATAATATTAAAAAGAATTTTTTTTTTGTTATGTTTCGGTGGCAGAGCGCCTAATAATGCGCTGGATTAGCAATCCAGTGGATGCGGGTTTGAATCCTTCCTCGATCGATTATGTCCACCTATAGCCCGAGCATTTGTTTAGTTTAGGGAATGTCTTCTTCTTCATGATCACAATACTAGGATTGGTGTGCACCGAGCACTCCATATCTCCAAATATATCTGTTGTCCGCCAGCCTCTTCATCTCTTAACAGCTGCTACAGCGCACATCACTAATCACCTGTCTATTGGGTGACCTCTATAGTTTCTGCCCTCCATCATTCCTTTGGCGATAGTAACAAGCAGATCCGGATGCCTGGTGTTATGGTCTATCGATTTGAATCGTTGTTGGGAACCCTCTATAAGAGTCGTCTCGTTTCTCCGACTCTGTTCAGTACCACGTCGTTTGGAATGTGGTCTGACCAATGGATTCAATCTATACGCCTGTAGAACCACATTTCGAAGGTAGCCAGGAATCCAAATTCGTTCGGTCGATAGTCCACGTTTCGCTGCCATACAGCAGCACGCTCCAGATAAGAGTTTTAATAAAGTTATTCCTAACATTGATATCAATGTTAGGAAATTCAAATATCATAGATTTTTTTGTTGAATGCAAATTTTGTCTCTTGAATGTATGAGGTTTCTCTGCCATACAGCAGCACACTCCAGGCAAGAGTTTTAATCAAGTTATTCCTAACATTGATATCAATATTAGAAGATTCAAATATAATAGATTTTTTTGTTTAATGGATGAATATGAGGATGTATTATGTTCTTGTTACAAAGAAAAATACACTGTTTAAAAAATAAGTTGCAAATACCATAATAAACTTCTATGGGAATCAAAAATATATATCCGTTTAAAATTAACTACTGATCGTCTGTCGTCAATCTGTTTAAGGCGATTTTTTTTAATATTCTGGTGACATCTCCAGAAGAGCAAGACAAATCTAATATGTTTTGGGAAAATAAAACAGTTATTATTTCCTTTCTTAATCTTCCCAATTAATGAATTCGTCTGTAGGACATTATTGAAAGACAATCCTTAATATTTAGTATATCCAGAATGAAGAAGTTGAGATAATTTTTAGCCCTTTCTGCTTATGGGGACTAATAACACAAGTAAAGAACATAAGAGTCTGCTGAAAACCTTGTAGATACTGCACATAAAGTGTCAAAGAGAGCTAATTACATAATATATAAAGAAACTGGAGGCTCACAATTCACCATTCAAAGTGAAGATAAGAGTGAAACCTGAAGTCGCTCTTCGTGGCTACAAGGTGGTACGCATATCCAACGGGTCCAAAGAATTCCCTCAGACATCGTTTCAGAGTTCAATGTAAAAAATGTATTATTAAAAAAATGTGACATGGGTGCAAAAATAAAATTTTGTTAGAGGAAAAAAAAAATGTAACTCCACAGTTTGACGAGCGAGGTATCGTGCAGTAGAAAGAGCACCCTCTAAATATAAAGTAGATGTGTAGTAGGTAGGTAGGTACTGCCCAACAAATCACCACCAAAACTACAAAGGGTGATTTTTACTGACAACAATTGGCTTATAGACCTTCTCTGTTTTTATTTTATTTCTCCTCTCTTTCTTCGCCATGCTACATTACCCATAAATCTATTTCAAAATACAACGTTATAAATTGTGCGTAAAAGAAATATACAGACCAACTATATATTCTATTATCTATTAAGCATTCGCTATTATTTTACCTAAAACATTTTTTTTGTTGTAAGGAATCGGCAAAGAATAGTGTTGTAATTTTTTTCTATTACATCGTTTTTGGGTGTCCAGTGATATCCGGGAAATCGAAATTATCCAAAAGACAAAATAACATCAAATTAGTTCAGTAATGAGGTCCACCACCATTTTAAAAAATTGCCTTTTTAGGTGTGACGAGACTGGTGTGTGAGAATACACGCACGTGTCTAGCTTCCTTTTACAAGGTAATGCACACCCGCACGTCTGTTGCTGGTTACCACACATGGTGGGGATATGCGCCATTTATATAACAGGTGGGAGATATATTTAGAGACGTATGGACTGTGTAAATCAAGTATTGAATAAAACCTCTGATATTCGACCGTTTATATGGTCCAGAGTAGGTATTTTCTTCTAGACCACACTCACAGATGGGGCTGCTTGCTGAATACATTTATTTATTTTAAACAGGTGATTAGCCACAATACCAATGACCTATTCTTGTTATCGCTAAACAGGAGATGTGGAAAACCCTCTCCCCTGAAACCAACGTTGCGTTTGGGTTTAATGCCCCGAAAAGATGGAAAATTATTCCGCACGCAATTCTTACTCCTCTGGGCTCTTAACAATGGTTGGAAGAAATATTCCACTTGGTAACAATATCACCACATGCGCACATTGAAATGATAAAAAATGAATTGTATTCTAATTGTTGTTTTATTATTTGCTATAATTATGTGCATTGTAACTAATGTACTTAATATTCAAACAAAGATTTTTATCACATCATCGATAAACGATTGTTTTTTTTACTTTGTGATATCATTTTGGAATTAATCAAATGAAATAAAACACAACATTGTGTACCTACACTACTACAATTATAACTTTTATTCCATTGAATAAAAATTCCTCTATATAATACGGGAACAAAGTTCCCTTCCTCAGAACGATACAAAATATACTTAACTAGTAGTATACTTTGTACACTAACAAAGTACACCAATTAAGCCTGCCAACTGCTGCCAACGTACCTATTTTTCAATTTGATATACCATCATTATTTCTTATCAAATCGTTTTGAAAAAAATAATTCAGATAGTTTGGATATTAATAAACAAAAATATACCTTAACTCTTTGATAATGTTTTGTATAAATTCTTGTAGAAAAATAGTGGCATAACCCGATTTTCAACGTTTATCATATATTTTTAATAAACTATTAGGCGTAGAGTAATATATTTTTTTTTAAATTAAAGAAGACAAAAATATCTAGAAAAATATGATGTGACGTTGCATTCATGCTTCAGGTTTAGTAAATAAACCTAAAAAACATTTATTTTCAATTCAGCGCCATTGCGTAATAAAAGTTTTTTTGGTTTATTTACTTAACCTGATGCGTTAATGCAACATCATATCATATTTTTCCAGGTATTTTGTTCTTCTTTAATTTATAAAAAAAGTATTGCTCTATACCTTATATTTTTTTAGAAATTTAAGATAAATGTCTAAAATCGGGGTATGCGTATTATTTTCCTATAAGAATATATACAGAACATAATCAAAAAGTTAAGGCATATTTCTCTTTATTAATATCCAAACTAACTAGGTTATTTTTTTCAAAATTATTCGTTTAGTAATAATGATGGTATATCAAATTGAAAAAAATAGGTACATACGTTGGCAGCAGTCTCCCTCTTAATATAATATTTTTAGATTTTTAAAATATTTAAATAGTATTCGATCAGTTTAATTAAATTTAGAACAAATCTAAATTCCAGATTGCTTCATTGCAGAGCTAATTATGTCTATAATTAATTTCTTCCAAAGGGCATGTATCACTTATAATGTTATTTTGATATTGTTAATATTTTTAGATCTTATGTAATATAAAAATGCCATTTTAAAGACTCTTGGAGGTTTTCGGTAGCTGATTCATGCTTTGTTATTTTTGACTACGAATGCCACAACCTTCCTTACCCTCTTTTTGTCCATTTCTTCTTCTGAATTTTGAGTACCTACTAATTTTAAATAGGTAGTTACCCATTTTTTTATACTTCTTCTTCTTCTTCGTCAGCTAGGACTATGTCCTGTAGTTCTCGGCACCTGCTTCTGGGAGGATGACGTCCAGCTGTCCCTCCATCGTTCTTCCTGGAGGTTTGCTACCTGTAGGATGTTCATCAGCTGATATCCTCACTACTCAGTCTGAGCTTGCTCTCCCCACGTGATCTCTGATCTCTCCAGAAACGTCTTCTTGTTCTACCCCATCGCACCACGTCCTCAACATCACAAATTTTCCTTATTTCGGAGCTCCTCATTTGATCTCGGAGGGTTACTCCTGCGATGGGCCGTAGAGTCTTCATCTCCGTGCTTCTAAGGAGACTTTTTGTGCGTGTGGTGTCAGCTCTTGTCTCTATGGCGTATGTCATTATTGGTCTTATGCAAGTCTTGTAGATCCTGACTCTACTCTCCCTCAGCATATCCCTATATCTTCACACAGCACTTTTCAGGCATCCAGCCACTACAGCAGCCTTTGTTGCTTGTTCATTTATGTACTTCGTTATATATATGTACTGTGCAGCTTAAAAAAATATGTAATATTGTTTACATTGAATTTATTGTGATATTTGTTTGTATGAATGTGTTTGTTAGGTTTAAATATAAAAAAAATATCAAAAAGGTCACTAGTAGAAAAGTAAATATATTTTTATAATTGCCAGGACTTTCTCAAAATTAATCTGATGGTTTTATTATATTAACTGTCCATCGATGTGGGGTGTGTGTGTGTGTGTGTGTGTGTGTGTGTGTGTGTGTGTGTGTGTGTGTGTGTGTGTGTGTGTGTGTGTGTGTGTGTGTGTGTGTGTGTGTGTGTGTGTGTGTGTGTGAGGATGTGTGTGTATGTGTGTTTGTGTATGTGTGTGTGTGTGTGTGTGTGAGGTGTGTGTGTGTGTGTCCCTTATAACTTTTGATCCGCTCAATTTACAGAGCCCAAAATTTCAGAATATGTAAACAGTTATAGGCCTACAAACCTTTTATACTCAGAATTTTGAATTTTTGTTTCAATCAGGGGTTATCAACTTTTGAATTTTTACTTTATTTTTCCATATATCTCAGAAACCATAAAAGCTAGAACACTGAAAATTGGTACAAATATAGACAAATACAAAATCTCAAATTACGTTTTTCAAAATAATTCCAGGGTATCTCAAACATTTTTTATTAAGAAAAATATTTTTTTTATGTTAAATTTATGAGTTTAAGGTAAGGCGCGCATGGAAGCTTAAATAAATCGGCCGATTATTATCGGCCGGTCCAACGAAGATTTAAGATCACACTTTGAGGAGTTTTTTAAGTAAACCAACCAGTTATTAAAATTTCGCTACTCTCCAACCACAATTTTAGCTTAATTTGGCGGTCACTATATTTTTTTAATATTTAATCATACTATGAAGGACGTGCTTCAACTAATGTAATTAATTGTTCGGAATCAATATTTATTTCATACATAGTTTCTGACATTTCGTTTGACAACACTGACAACGTACTTCTCGATCTACTGCGCTTGGACGATTAAATTATCGGTGAGCAAGCGCCATGCGCGCTCTCTCATACAACAGGATTGGTTACAAAAAATCGGCCAATCGATTTTTTTGAATCTCGTCACAGATTTTTGAATCGGCCGATTCTGTTAGCTTTCATGCGCGCTCTTACATGTAATTCGTATGTTGTAGCTCACCGATAATTAATCGGCCGATGAAATTAGCTGCCATGCGCGTCTACCTTAACTGCCTATATTTCCAAATTTTTTAAAAATATCGAAAAAAGCCGAAACACCCCAACTAGATAATTTAATTTTCGCACATCGTATTAGCACATCTTGAACTTTTTTGCATATTTTTTTTAAAAATTGAATTTAGTGACGACATTTCTTCATACAATTTGTATGGCAGTCGCCTATACACAATATGTAAGAAGACTTAATAGTTTGGTATAGGTATAGATAGGTACTTAATCTCCAAACATACATACAGAACCATCATGCTGTTTTCATATTCCGGGAAGGAAAAGAGGACTGACCTCCATACTGTCCTATCTTGACATACATACCAACATGTGTTAAAATTTTCAATAATTTGGATTTATGGGTTTGATTCTTATTCTTCAACTATACATACTATCGCTATCGACAGTTGGATCTCATGTGTTACATACAACTAGTTATAACATAATGCCACAGTTACCAAATACTTATTTATACGTCAGAGTATAAATATTTACCAGCCAGGGAATTGTATTAGATAATCAATAATAATTATAATAGTATAAATTAAACCCTAAAATAGTATAAACATTTCTATTTAAAATTTGATTCACAACAAAAACATTCTTTTTATTTCTGAATTTGTGTAATGTTTCAAGTCTTAAATATAACAATTATTGTTTAGGTACTAAAATAACAAGCTTTATAACAAGCTTTAAATATACCAAATAATACAAAAAAAAATCTTCCATATAACTTAAATATAATAAAAAAAAAATATTATAAAATAGACGGTTCATTTCACAGCAGCACGCTACGTCGTACGGCTTTCTTGATTCTCCTCTGTGCTGGGTAAGCCATCGCTCCAGGGGTAGAGGGGAAGGCGGAGGAGGGAGCGCCCATGCTGAAGTTAAACTGGGAGTTGCTGGGGGGCGGCGCGGGAGCCCCCATGCCGAAAGAGAACACGGGAGCCGAGCTGCCGGCGGCGGGCGCCTGATCAAATTCCATCATCGGGGGCTGAATGGACGTGCTGGCGCCAAACTTGAAGGGGGTGCTCTGCTGGACTTGGCTGGAGGCCGCCTCCCCGAACGGAATTGATGCCCCGAACACCGGAGTCGTCACAGAGGGGCTGGAACCGAACATACCTCCGCTGGCCTGAGCCGGGGCTGCTGCGGGAATATCTGAGCCAATTATTCTTCCCGTGGCCGACGAAGGTTGAGGGTTGAACATGCCTCCCCCTGTTTCTGTGGCTGGTTTGTTGATGGTTATACCGAATAACTTGGTGGGCTGCGTCGGAACAGTCGTGGATGAGGCGGTGTTGGCAAATATATTAAAGGATGGCACAGCTGGGCTCGTGAACAATGATCCAATTTGAGTGGTCTGTGGTGTGGTGTCACTGGAGAGCGGTGCGGTGCCAAACATGGCAACAGGTGGTTTGGTCGCTGTCGCAGTCAAGGATCCCGACCCAAATACACTGGACGAAGGAAGTTGTGAAGTTGTACTTTGTGCTGATCCAAAAATGTTACTGCTCAACGGTGGGGTAGAAGGGAAGGCAGAGGAGGGAGCGCCCATGCTGAAGTTAAACTGGGAGTTGCTGGGGGGCGGCGCGGGAGCCCCCGTGCCAAAAGAGAACACGGGAACCGAGCTGCCGGCGGCGAGCGCCTGATCAAATTCCATCACCGGGGGCTGAATGGACGTGCTGGCGCCAAACTTGAAGGGGGTGCTCTGCTGGACTTGGCTGGAGGCCGCCTCCCCGAACGGAATTGAAGCCCCGAACACCGGAATCGGCACAGAGGGGCTGGAACCGAACATACCTCCGCTGGCCTGAGCCGGGGCTGCTGCGGAAATGTTGGAGCCAAATATTCTTCCCGTGGCCGACGAAGGTTGAGGGTTGAACATGCCTCCCCCTGTTTCTGTGGCTGGTTTGTTGATGGTACTACCGAATAACTTGGTGGGCTGCGTCGGAACAGTCGTGGATGAAGCGGTGTTGGCAAATATATTAAAGGATGGCACAGCTGGGCTCGTGAACAATGATCCAATTTGAGTGGTCTGTGGTGTGGTGTCACTGGAGAGCGGTGCGGTGCCAAACATGGCAACAGGTGGTTTGGTCGCTGTCGTACTCAAGGATCCCGACCCAAATACACTGGACGAAGGAAGTTGTGAAGTTGTACTTTGTGCAGATCCAAAAATGTTACTGCTCAACGGTGATATAAATGTTGAAGGCGTAGTCGTGGGTGCTGCTTTGAATAAATTATTACTGGGATTATTTAATGTCGCATCAGGTTTTGTTCCAAACAAATTTAAGGTGGGATTTGTGGCTGGAGCTTTAAACAATGCAGACCCTTCAGATTTAACAGCAGTCGTCCCAACAGAAGTCCCAAAAGTAAATGTGGAAACACTGGAGATAGGACTCTTGAAATAACTTGTAGCAGTGGTTGATACAGACGTCGAAACTGGGGCAGTATAAGCGAAGAATGATGTAGCGGGAGCAGGCTGGTCTTTTGGTTTATCTACCAACGGATTAGCGGTGAATTGTATAGCAGATCCAATAGCCTGAGTGGTATTCTCTCCTTGCTCGGTGTGTCTCTGATTTGTACCAGCAGACGGGAATAATGACCCTGATATTGTATTAGGTAATTGAAATGCGGGCTTAGACACTGCTTCGGAAGGTTTTACTTCAAGTGGATTGGATGTAGTACTTTTAGAACCGAATAAAAATAAAATGGATGATTTGAATGTAGATTCTGATGTTGTTGAAGGTGCAGTCGCCACTGAAGATCCAAATTTAAATGGTGTATTAATTTTAGCAGCGGGTTGAGGAGCTCCAAATGAAAACTTGGGTGGGATACCTTTTGTACTGTCTGTTGTTCTTGTAGTTGATGTAATTGTGCTAATTGGCGTATTATCAGACTTAATCATAAAATTAATGCTAGGAGACTTAGACTCGCTCGGTGTAGAACCGAAACTTAGTTTGTGTTTTTCGGATTCTTTCTTAACATCAGTCACTGTTTGGGGCGAGGAGAAACTGAACCCGCCTGATTTATTTTCAATAACAGGAGTAGGTACTGTGGATGTCTTCACTTCTTCTGACTTCTTGATACCGAATGAAAATCCTCCCGTTACGACACCTGTCGCATTGTCATCTTTCTTATCTGTCATTTTAGGAACTGTTTGATCCGCACTTTTAGACAGACTGCCATTAGTTACGCCAAATTTAAATCCTCCTATACTTCCGTTTCCAGATTTGTTGTCAGCTGCAGCTGTTGGATTTCCAAAAGCAAAAAATGAACTTGGGTTACTCTGGGTTTCGGGATTTTTAATATTCTGTGGATTTGAATCGGTAACAGAAGGTTTGATCGGTTCATTAGCTTTGTCAATACCAAATTTAAATGTGTTTTTAGTTTTTCCAAAATTGAATTGAATGCCGGCTGTAGATGTTGGTTCACAGCCAGGTTTACTGGCTTCGCAACACACACATTTGGTTCTATTTTGATCATTTCTGGTCAAACAACACGAACATTCCCACTGCTCCTGTTGTTTTTTTAAGATATTTGTTATATTTTGTGTTTCGGGTTTAACAGTTTCACAACAGACACAATTAATTTTACTTTGATCATTCCTCGTCATACAAGAGGAACATTCTTGTTGTTTCTTAACAAAACTATCCAAACTAGGTAAATGTGTCTTCTCTGAACTCTTGGTTAAAGGCTGTGGTGTTTTTTGTGCTCCAGGTTTTGGAGTTTCGCAGCAAACACATTTAGTCTTATTTTGTTCATTTCTCGTCATACAACTGGAACATTCCCATTGATCTTGCTGTTTTTTGATAAAGCTTTCTAAGCTGCCAGTTGAAGAAGTGACAGAATCTGTTTTGACTTTTTTCACCATTATATTATCTGCCGGTATGTACCCCATATTGTTTCCAGGCGGGGAGTATTCTTGAGATTTTTTTCCAAACACATCAGCCCCTTTAACGTCTCCATTTAAAATTGGATATTTCTCAGTTTCAGATTTTTTCCAATTATCGTTGCCATTCCACATTTCAGCGGGTCTTTTATGACTTAATTTTGGTGTAGATTCTGATTTATCATTTTGTGTCGTCGAAAACAAATCTGTTTTATTATTTTTCTCACTTTCGAATTTAGCGATACTCGAACTAAATGTATTCTTTACTTCGCTGGGTTTTTTGACTTGTTCATCTTTTTGCGACGAATCATTTTGGTCTTGAGATTCAATATAATTAGAATTGAATATGTCAAAAGGTTCGCTGAATTTGAATTTCATAGTGGGTTTCATTTGGTTTTCCGTGTTTCCTATAGCAACTGGTGATGTAAATTTGAAATTTGTCTGTACACTGGCACTAGTAACTGGAACATTATCTCGTCTATCTGATGTGGTATATTTTGTTGAATTAACTGTGGGTTTGAATGGTTCCATGGTAAATGTAGGTAATCCCGTCATATTGAGAGTGATGTTAGGCAAGTTGACAGGTTGGGCCATTTCTTCTTCGTTCACAGCACCTCCGCGATTACTTAACTTGGATTTCATTTTATTTTTATATGAACTAGATTCTGTATTAGATCTCAATGAATACGCATCTGGTTTATATGGTGCGGAACTACTCATGGATGCCATTATTGCAGCGTGGGCATTACCACTTGCACGATTATTGTTCTTCATTTTCATTAGTGTAGCCTTACTCGGAATTTGCAACTCTCTAAACCTATGTGACTTGCTAGAACTGGGTGTTAAAACATCATTTTGAGTTGACCTTTTTGACATGTCAAATATTGAAAATGAATTAAGAGCATTTCTGTGGGCACTTGTTAAAGGTTTACTGTTGATTGGAACGCGTTTTGCGTCAGATATCGGCGATGAATACTGTTCCAATATATCCAAAATACGTCTAGATGTCTTACTCATTGTGCATTGTGGTTTGCTAGGGGTTACCTTGATGTCAGTTTTCTTTCGATCGTAAAATTTTGATTTGGCATATTGATTATACGGCGATGAACTGCTGACTGCACCTGCACCACCATAAGTAGTAGGTCCAGTGTAAAAAGCTGAAGAAAGTATTGCGGGGTTGAAAGCAGGTTTTATCGGACTCGTAGACGCAACGATACGTCCCGTGTTCTGAGACGTCGTACTCTCTTGTTTCTCCTCGTTGTCAATTTTAGGCTTTTTTGACACCGATTTAGTAAATAAACTTTTGTGTGAGGACATTCTGATTACTTCGACGATATTGTCTCGGTGTGTAACTGAATCACTATGCACAAATTAACAATTTAAACCTAAATATGCCCGCAAGTTTTAACTGTTTCAAACTATTTCACCACACTTTAACCGCTGTCAAAATTGCTAATAATTTTTTATTATTTTAATATTGGTTCAAATGGCAAACCTCTATTACGCGGTCAAATTCTGTGAAGCAATAAATACACTTTTGCGAAGTAACGATTTAGAGCAAAATTAAACAACTAATATAAAATTTCGGAAAATGCAAAAAATGACACGTCATTGACTACACGCACGGAGAACGTCTTCCCATCAAGGTCATAATTCAGTGGTACCACACTTATAAAATATGTTGCCATAACTTTATCAAGTATAATAATTAAAAGTTCGGTAATTATTTACAAGTGGTATAAGTCTTCAATTTTGCTGAATTATTTTCTATAGATAGATAAAAATATACAGATTACGGGAAAAATAGTAATTTTCCCGGGAAACGCCTAGAAAAATTAAAAAAATATATATAAATAGATAAATTGTCTAAAAATTATTAGTTGAAAAGTAATTCAATTTGTTTTTCAGGAAAATCTCAATGTGTACTTAAAAAAATCGCCCATAAGGAGTTTTTATATATTTTTTTACATTATGTTTTTGGAGAATACACCTTTCTAACAATACCTACCTTTATCAAAATATATCATAGCCTATGTAAATTGTAGCTAACTATTGAGTGAACATTTTTATTTGCACAGAAAACGAAAAAGTGGCTCAGTATACTTACTTTACTTTTCGTATGGCATATGGGCAGGCTTCTTCACCAGTTGTAGTTGCGTCCCAGTATTCTAATTATGGACTTCCATTGTGTAAGCAAAAAACTTTAAAATAATAATTAATGTTTGTTTAAATATCTTCTTTCAGAAAATGTCTTCCCACAGACATTGCATTCATGTAGTTTTTTACCTAAATGAGTTATTTGTGTTTATTTATACCTAACTCCTTTTTGAAAACATGTTTTCCCACAGCCGTGCACTCATGTAGTTTTTCTTCCGAATGTATTGGTTTATGTACGTTCCTCTTTGATAAATTTTTTTCCCACAGATTTTGCATTCATATGGTTTTACACGCGAATGAGTTATTTTGTGTTTGGTTAAATGTCCCCTTTAAGAAAATGTCTTCCTATATACATTACATTCATGTAGATTTTCACCCGAATAAATTAGTATATGTGCGTTTAAATGTCCTTTTTAAAAAAATGTCTTCCCACAAATATTCCATTCAAGTGCTGTTATTTATTTATTTATTTATTTTATTTTACCAAGGACAGCACACAGTACATGCATACAATTATTGAAATTAAATAAATAAAAATACAAAAATAACATGTACCTCTTACGTACTATACCTAATATCAAAATAATACAACAAAAAAGTGTGAATTAGTGGGGTGCGCGCATGAGAGAAGAGTAATACATATGTGTGTGTGAAAGAGATATCTAGAAAGAGTGTGAGTGTGTGGGTGTGTATGTGTGTGTGTGTGTGTGTGTGTGTGTGTGTGTGAGAGAGAGGGTGTGCACGTGTGTGTAGACGAACATATATTGACAGATTCATGAGTTGGGAAGAAAAAGAAAATATATTGCTGAGGGTGGTTGGGAAAAATAAAATTAATCAGTAAGTACCTAATTGTTATAATGTCACGATGTTAGATATATGTAAGTTTATTCACCCGAATGAGTTAATTTTGGGTTTTTAAATGCCCTTTTTAATAAAATGTCTTCCCACAGACATTGCATTCATGTGATTTGTCAACCGAATGAGTTCAATGTTTCTTTAAATTTCCTCTTACAGAAATTGTTTTCCCACAGACATTGCATTCATGTTGTTTTTCACCCGAATTAATTAGTTTTAGTGCGTTTAAATTTCCTCTTTGAGAAAATGTCTTCCCACAAATATTGCATTCATGTGGTTTTCAACCGAATGAATTAGTTTATGTGCATTTAAATGTATTTTATGAGATCATGTGGTTTTACACACGAACGAGTTAGTTTGTGATTGTTTAAATTTCTTCTTACAGAAAATGCTTTCCCACAGACATTGCATTCACGTGGTTTTTCGACCGAATGAATTAGTTCATGTGTTTTTAAATCTCCTTTTACAAAAAATGATTTCCCACAGACATTGCATTCATGTGGTTTTTTACCCGAATGAATTCGTTTGTGTCTGTTTAAAATTCTTTTTAAAGAAAATGTCTTCCTACAGACATTGCATTCATGTGGTTTTTCACCCGAATGAACTGGTTTATGTGCGTTTAAATTTCCTCTTTGACACCGAAATAAGTTAAATTTCCTCTTAAAGAAAATGTCTTCCAGTATCAGAAAAACTTGGAAAATACATTAAGTTTTTTAGCACAGTAATATTTTGACCAAGTTTTTTAGAGGTCTTTATTTATATATTTTTTAGAGGTAATGTATTTGAATGAAACAAAAACCAAAAGTAATAAAACACAGGGATATAATGTATGTACAAATGTCATAAAATTATAATGTACAGAAGCCGCGTGTAAAACAAATTTCGAATTCAAATGTATGCCAAGTTTTTTTTACATGTGTGTGTGTGAGGCGGTAGATCGGTTGGTCTACGTATTATGTAGGTGTGCGTACGTAAGTTTACTTCTATATTAATTGTGGGTGTACGTATACTAGAAATTCGTCTGTTTCAGCGTAGTTTTAGTTGGCATACATTCATTGCGCTGACTAGGTATCTGTATCATATATAATCTAAGACAAATGTATTTACTAAATTATAAAACATTTTCAATTTAGAAAGAAAATCTAACAAAATATTTATTTTTTAAATGGTATTATTAACAATAATTTAGTCAATTGCATTAGAATTTATCTAAACGAATCTTTCCCTTGAATGATAATCATTATAATTTGACATAAGTTTTTGGATTTGTGCCTCATTTCCCTTCTCTTCGGCTTCAGATTGTATCGCTGTTAGAAATTTTGAATTTTCAGTCGAGATCCTATCCAGTTTTTGTGAATTGAAAACAAACGATGATCTAAGAAATAAAAATATACCTTATTATATACTCATAAAATTATTAGCTACAAAACCTCAATGCCCTGTAACCAAGTTGTAAAATCTAACGTTTCAGACGTATCGTGAGATACGTCTCGGTGTTGTTTTTTTTTGTATGGGATTTTACACCATGACATGGCCAGATTTCAAATTCCATACAAAAATATTACAATCTGGCGTACCTCATGACAAAAACGTTTGTGTTTGTAATTTAGTTGAAGACAATATTGTTAATTGAATAAAATATTGAGCAGTTGGAAATGATTGACATTATTATATTGGTTGTGATGGTGTTGAGAAGAATTATGGACAAACAAAATGTGAAATACTTCAACTTCAGTTTTATTGTTATTAAGAATGAGCTACGGAGCTGACTCGACTTTGCATAACACCTCCATTAAACACACAACACTGGTTATGTCCAGAACGAGTTAACTAGAAAGTATGCTCGATGATAATCAAGGGTTTGCATAACTATTGCTCCACGCTACACTCAATAACTATGTGTAATAAGAAAAAACATCTTACATTGAGACTGCCCAAAACACTCAATAAAGTAGCTTACAATGATCATGATTTAAGAGTAAATGAGGTTAAAAATTGAATAAACAACCCCCTGACACACAAGGCGCTCAAAGTTCAGTAAATTACTGAAGACGTTTTTGTTTTCTAGAGACAACGTTTAAGTAACAGCATTCTTTGATTCATCTTATATTATTAAACGGTGCAGTGCTATATAAATTATTATCAATGAATCTATAAACATAGTCACCTTATGAGAATTCCTTGAACCATTGCTCCAATGAAAGCAAAGGCAATGCATATTAGTGCAATTTTAACATTATCAACTTTATTTAAACCACGGATGCTATAATATGGTTCATTTGCTGCATCATGCCTTGCGTAATAAGACTTATTTTCGTAAGCCCTAGAAACATAAAAGATCTTTTAGTACTTCTATTAAAAACTTCATAAATCATACAATAGTTCTACAAAATGAAAAAAAAAGAGTGGAACCACTGCCAGACGACAGCAATACAAATATAAAAATATGATATCGATATTCACACTCTGTCTTGTGTGTAGATTCTATATTTCTTTACGCAACTACAAAATATGTAGTAAATAATTGTACACTATCAATGCATATATATTTTTCAAGCAAGAGTCACATTTCTAGGCTGGGAACACTCTTCAACTGCACAGGATACATATTAGCAGTCAATATTACTATATAGTCCTATCATATGGTACCTGGAATGGTAAGACCATGGGAAAACAGAAATATTAAGACATAATATTAAAATAATTTGTCACCGTTAATTTATTTGTTTTAAGAACTACCTATTATATACTTAGTATCTTCCTGAGTAAATAAGTATTAAGTACACTTAGCATACTGGTGGGGATGGAAATATTATTCTTTTAACAGGTATAAATGGTGTAAACAATGTTTTGATATAAGAAGCTCCATCAATTAGGAAATTAAATTAAGGAATGAAAGGTAATAGGAAATCAGTTTTCTCTACAAAAATAATCATAAAACAACTTACTTATAAAAGAATTGTTCTCTAGCAGCAAATGAATCACTGAAAGAATAAATATATTAAATTAACCATTTGAATATAACAGTCAATATTGTGAATCTTTTCAAATAAGGCAAAATTTTAATAAGCATGTCAATGTTATAAACAAACCTTTCTTTGAATACAACATTTAATCAAACAATGCATTAATACTACATAGATTCTTGATATTTCAAGTGATATCATACCAAATGTGTATAAACAAGTACGTCTATTATCTATAAATTAATATTATTTCAATATACGACCATTTAAGGACGATTTGTGCCATTTGACGACGTGAGTATTTTATTCAAATACAAACAAAAAACAATTTTAAGAAAAGACAAACAACGCCTACAAATGTACCATGTTTTTCTCAACGAATTTTAAAATTTTCGCTAGAAGGTGTCGAAACTGCACTTCACTAATCTTTCCACAAAAAGATTGGTATAAATTGTATCGATCTCTAATAGGTCATCCTAATAATACGTGATCCAGATCTTCTAGATCTAGGCCACATTCGCAATAAGGATAATTTACAAGATTCAATCTATATAAATGAGCAATCGGGATATACTTGTTATCTGGGGTCTATTAAAATTCCTCTTATGCCTTCCTGGAATGTCACATTGTATTTCCTTATACAACGAACCCTTGACCGTGCTCTCCTGATCCTAGAATGTTATTGTCTATAAATTAATGATATTGAATAATTGAATATTTTTTTAATTGCATATATGCAAACATTGGATTTCTTTCCCTGTCAGAAGTCAAATGATATATTGAAAAACTTTTTAACATCTCAATAATTTCCCTGTCATAAGTTGGGATATTATAGAAGAACAAGGAACTCAGACAACTACAGGGCTTACGACCTGTCATCGGCTGGTTTACGTGATCACTTTAATACACCCCCTTTTGTCATTAATAATATTATATAGTTTAATTTAAATTATTATTTAAGAAAAAAATATCTAAGAGTGAAAAGAATAATAATTGTAGGAGGGTATTAAGTTGTTTTTACACAATACAGTTTGTAATTGTTGGTGAGAGTTGTGGAGGAATAAAACACATTATGGGTATTTTAAATATGACCAGGGGTCATGTATATTGTAAAAAAAACCAATGAAAATCGGTTAGTAAACTTAACTAAGTACAAAAAATGAAAGCAGTAAAAAAAAAGGAAATGTTATTGATACGTCGGAGCTTTGTGTAGTGGATGCGTGTTAAGGCGAGTGATTTTGCTTGGTGTTGACATGAGGCGCTGGTCAAGCGACGTCGGCTTGGCAGATGGTGCAAGCGGCTTTGGCTCGCGTGGCACGATGTTGAGGCGAGAGACGAGCGGCTTTGGCTCGTGTTGTGGTGAGGCGATGAGATACGAGCGGCTTTGGCTCGTCGTGGATGCAGCAGACTCGCAGGCAGGGGTTGCTGACATCGTGGAGGACGTCGGATTGGAGCAGGGGCTCCGTAAAGCTGGACTTGCGAGGAGGCAGTCGCTGTAAGCTTCGCCGGGACGTCCAGAGACATTCAGTTTCTCAGTGGAGCGCTGGACTCTAAGGCAGGAGTCGCTGGGCTCTGGATGAGGAGTCTAGCGGCCGTGAAATGTACCTATGCAAGGTAGAGGCGCGCTAGAGATCCGAGAGTAGGTATCGCCGGTTGTTGTGTTGTTCGGTTGTTCTGCCCGTGGTGTGTATGTTGACGTCGCGACGCGTCGTAATTATTTTGTCTTCTTTGTAAAACAATGTAAAAATTTAACTTATTGAGTTCCCTTATCAATGCAATTTTTGAAAGTTCTATATATTTGAATAATGTGTAACAATTCACCTGAAAATAAGACATTATTATTATTGCCATAATCTATGAAGTAACAAAGATACCTTTTTGTAACGCCATCTATTGAGAAATTGGTTTATTTGTAAACAATGAAAGCAACAGTCCTTATAAACAAGGTGACTGTGTCTCGCACAGATGTCACCCCTTAACTGCGCCTAAAATATTATTTAATTTTTGGCTTGTTTACCTTTACCTTTGTTGTTACCTATTTGTAACAATGAGTTCCTGGTTCTTCTATAATATCCCAACTTCGTCTCTATTGAGATATTATAAAGTTTGTCAGTAAAAATTTTGAATAATATTTTTTTACATGTAAAAAGAATATTATTCAATTTTTTTTTTTATTTTGTTTATCCAAAAAGGAATAAGAGTTGCCTTTCATAAAACCTGAACCAGTAGTTGGCCTATCAGCAAAGACAATTAAAAGATCAATTAAATACTGGACAACAGTTCACCATAGAGAATTCTGGAAGGCCAGTTGTGAACAACGACAGGCGAAAGAATTCATTGAAGGGCCCTCCAAAAGAGGACCATAAAGCTGTTAAATTGCAGCAAAGAACAATTGAGAACAATGACTGGTTTAGTTACTGGTCACTGTCATCTAAAAAGACATTTTATCCTAAGATCCAAAGACTTTGGGGTCATCTCAATCTGCAAAATATGGGAATTATTTCAAGAAACTGAACTGCTACAAAAATAACATATAACCCTAATGGTGCACAAAAGATCAAAACATGGTCGCAGTGCGGGGGAGTGTAGGTCCTAATAATCCAACTGTAGGTCCTAATAATCCAACTGTCGATTCGTTCAAGAGAATGAAATTCTATTGAAGGAAGAGGCAGTTAAAATCCAAGATGCGTGTACGAAGGAACAATTTGTATGGCGTAGTGGACTTTTTGCATGCTAATAACACCAACTAGAGGCCTCGCAGCATATATGTTCCCGTATATCGATTTACTCAGAATTCGGAGTAGAACATTTTACGTGAGTTTTGTGTGTGTGTGTGTGTGTGTGTGTGTGTGTGTGTGTGTGTGTGTGTGTGTGTGTGTGTGTGTGTGTGTGTGTGTGTGTGTGTGTGTGTGTGTGTGAGAGGGTGTGAGTATGAGGGTGTGTGTGTGAGGGTGTGTGTTTGTGTGTGTGTGTGTGTGTGTGTGTGTGTGTGTGTCAGAATGTAATGCATGAGTGTGTTTTGGTTGTAACTGTCAATGGTGGCACTTAACCCGTACTCCCTCATCTTGCGTGACAAACATACATAACTTAGACAACCCCAACTCAATACCGAGGGCTATATATTTTCACCTTCAATACATATTATGGAAACTTAAACAAACCGTGATCGGTCAAACGCATTCAGTGGCCCATGTTCCGAGATTTTTTCGATTACGCTGACGCAAAAAAAAATAATTATAAACAATAAAAACAAAATCCCTCAATAAGAGTAAAATATACTTTAAAATGATTATTTCAAATACCCACAACTACCCTACTGTTTGAGCCACGTACTGAAAGCGTCAAAATGACGTGAAAAGATCACAATAAGACATCACGAACCATGACGACAGAAAAGGACGAATAATTACATCGTAATGACGTCATAACCAGAATTAAGATCTCAGGGGGAGTCTTATGTCCACCAGCGGACAAAAAAGGTCATATGATGATGATGATGATTCATAAACAACGAATATTTACAAAACAAGGCTCTTGCCAGTGGAAAGGAAATAATGCCATTTTGAATAGGTCCTGTGGTCAGAATTTGCACCTATGTATACATATATACCATCACGGCATATCCCACAACGAGAAGTACACGGCATAACCAGCAACAGGCTTGCGGGTGTGCATTGCCTTATAAAAGAAAGCACGAAACATGCGTGTATGCCGAAACACTAGTCTATTCTCACCTAAAAAGGCACTACATCCAGAATGGGTGGTGATCCTCATTGCTTAAATCTGTGAGGTGTTAATTTGCCTGTTGTACGTATTTTCGATTACTCGGCTTTTACGGGTCACCGGAAAACAATTATTATAGAAAAAAGTGAAACTTGCACCCGATCCGAGAAATTTCAAAACCAAATGAACGATTTCACGTAAAATTATCTAACAAAAGCATTCTAAACATCTAAACAATGATCTGAGATGGAATTATTTCTATATCTTCCAACTGGATTCAAATTTTTCGTAAATTGTATGTTAAGCTTTTAAAATTATTTGATATGATGTCCTATTATTATGTACTGTAGTCTACATTTACTTGTTTTTTTTCATTGTCTTTAATATAATTATGCTCTACTGTACTGTTGGATATCCAAAAAAAAAAAAAATAAATAAATAAAACGATTCATTTTATTATATAATAGTAAAAAAAACAAATAAATTAAAAAAATGGCATTAGAGGATGCCAATGCCACCAAAGTTCAATAGGGAACGTGGCAAAAAATAACACACCCAGATTTACCGATGATATTTCGACACCATAAAATGGTTTGACTTGAAAGCTCGAGGGGGGGAAATATAGAAAAATACATTTCTTATCGAATTTTCATTCATAAGGTAATGACAGGTAGGGGCACAGTTCACAAACGCCTACCTGGCTCGCGAACAATAATGAAGGAATGGAAATAATATTTATTTTTACTCCTCACTAAACCAAGGTGATATAATGGGGAGTATATTTTCTACGTCAGGCGAAACCATGTCAGCGTGCTAATTTCAATTCAGTCAATGATGCGAATATGATTAAAGCCAGACCGGGTATTGCACTGGTTTAGAAATCCAGTGATAGAGAGTTCTAACACCACTATGCCATGACTGATTTCGTTCGACTATAGCACAAACTTAATGTACATTATAATTTATTATTTAAGGATGAATTTGTACTTATCAAAATATGTTTTCTTATAATTGAATGTCATTTTTCTTTATCTCATCCATCTATCAGATTTTTTTAATTTCTTACTTATATCATATTTCTGTTAATTCCCTTTGTCTTCGATGGTTCTACATGAGGAAAAGTCGCAGTCACCTACCCCACTCCATAGGGAACGTTATAGAACTAAGTGTTCTGTTCATCCCCGGAGCGGCTGCTCGTCGGACGAAACAAGAACTACTATCAGGCATATTTCATACCACTGCCACTAAGAGTCCAACCACACTCGTGAAGGCCCGTGAATCATAGCAGGGGTTACCCTCCCAGCAGCTCCACGAACAACAGACTGCCACAGGGAGCCTCCGCCACGCCCGTAGTACTTTCAGTTCTTCGATTTCCACACCAGGCGCAGCGTCAGCCGCACCTGTCTCGTCATCAGCTCGGGTACCGCCAAGTGGGTCGTGCCGACCAATCATCACGGGGGGCTCCTCCACCCCTTAGTACTCATGTTGGCGAATTTCAGGTACACCACCGGACAGTACTTTCAGTGCTTCGATTTCCATCGCCCGATGATGCAGACTTACTCATCGCCACGTTTGATGAGTCACCGCCGAGCGAGGCATTAAGGCGTCTGCCCTGCTCTTCCATAGGTAAGAATTGAAGAGGGCACTGACCTGTTACCCAGAATCCTAGGGTGGGGCTGAAGCCACCCTCAACTTTACTGGCTAGGCCCCTATGGCCGCAACCTAGCCCCGATGGTTCTACAGCCAATATCGAGCTTTGGTTTCCATCAACCCTCGCCTCCAACTACTCCTGTCCTCCTCTACGGTCCTCCAGTTCTGTCAGTAGCAGCTGGGATACCAACTTCATCCTCCCATCGTAGCCTCTTCCCGCCTACTTGTAGTCCCGGATATCCTTAGGTACATAATTGTTTTGGATACCCGCGATTACGCATTCTCTGAGCACGGCCAGCCCACCTCGTTGAGAGGAATTTCGCAGTAACCTATTCCGCTCCATTGGGAACGTATAAGAGCTTTAAGCTCTGTTCATCCACGGAGCGGCTGCTCGTCTGATGACTATCAGGCATATTTCATACCACATATTCCAGCCCACCTCAATCTACTCAGTCTAACATGAACAGATAGCCTGGGAGCTTTGTAGATATTATATAGAGCTTATTGTTGTAACGTATCAAATTCTCCAGGCTTCGCCATCATTCACGGGGCCCAGGATCCTGCGTAGCACTGTTCTTTGAAGGCATTTAGAATTTCTGCGGATTTACATGTCGCTGTCCATGCCTGGCATCCATTTGCTATAATTTTCGCCAAACATGTTGAACGAGCTTCCGGTTGCGCAGAGAGCAAATTTGTATATTTTTGCTTCGTTGGTTTACGTGCAAATCGCCCCCCTTCTCGGCTAAAAGTTAAAGATATTGGGCTACAAATATACCACTGTTCTTATAATTGTTTTGCATAAGGTAATTTTGGATTCACTGTGAACATTGCTGTACTGTTAGTACCGGGAGTAAAGAAAATAATGTGTTATTCCCTATTGGTTTTATTTCTATTAGCTCAATTAATACGTAAAGGCCAACTACCGTATTTCAACACTGGGCTGAATGTACACATCGCTGTGAGTATAACATGTAATATAAGCGGAAAAGTAATAGGTACTGGGTACAAGAATGCACCCCCTATTGAATTCCGAAATGTATTTAAACCCCCCATAATCTAATTGTGGACATGGTCGATCGCAAAGATATATAAGTTATAGCGACATCGATCAAAAGGTCATTAGCAAATATGCCCCTTGTCAAATGACTTAATACGGTGTATTGTGCGCCAGCCAACATTTAGGGGATGGTCGTTTAAAAAGACAGTTCCTATATATACTTACCCTATCCCGTTTTTATATAAGGCAAAGATATTTACACCTTAATGTGCCATTTGATAAGGACACAACATTAATCATACATCAAGTGGAATCATGCCAAGGAATCACGTTCATAATGGAACCAAAGATGACTATCTTTTTTTATACAATCTCTGCTTGGTTAATATCGACGAATCAATATTATGCTCTAATGTAAGTTCACCTTAAATATAAGTATGCAACGTTTTAAATACTCGACCGATTTATTTCAACTCCTATAATTTATTAAATTCCTTCTGAACGCGTATAGAATGAGAAATATTACGTAAGTTCTTTAATTTTTATAACAATATATTTGCATTTAAACAACGTGTATTAAATATTATTTTATTTATTTAGACAACCCTTTTGACGTAATTTTTACTCCAGTAAAACATTTTTTTTCAATAAATATGGTTTTTGTATACTTTTGTATTATCTAGTATATTTATGCAAAACGGTTAGCGGGTAATCTTACCTTAAAGACATATTACAATGAATCAATTTATTTATTTTATTTGTACATTATATAATGCATACCTACTGGCAGGCTTATTTCCATTAGATAATTGCATTGCTGATTGGACTTCGAACGACGAGCTGAAAAATTCTGTGTTATGGGCAGGGATGGATAGTATCGTACGTTCAACAGATCGGAGTGGAAGTCCGTGATTGGATAAATAAGTGAATTTGTTTTTAAAGTACAGTGGCATGTTTGGATTAAAAAATCTACATTCTAGAGATAAATATTAATAAAAGGAATCACCAATCAAATGCACATAGGTATAGTTTTCGCCAAAAATCTTGAACCTGGCTCCCGGGTACGCAGAGTGCAAAATTGTGTCTTTTTACTTCTTTGGTTTACGTACAAATCGCCCCCCTTCTCGACAAAATGGTTCAAAAAGTTATTTGACGACAACTATACATATATCACGGTAAATACATGTGATTATTGTGTATAATTTCTAAAAAATCGTCTATCAACTCAATTCTTTTATTAAGAAATGATATATTGTAGCAGAACGTGTAGATATTAGGCATATTAAGTTGCTAAAAATGAGCTACATAGATGGATATTCAATTCCCAGTTATTTTCCGAACATAATTCAATAAGATATGTATTAAAGACAAAGATTGACGTATGTTCTATGGAGTAATTCAATAACGCAATCCCCACTGGGACAATCAATAGAGTAGATAGGTGGGCAACTGTAGAAAATAAATAAAAAAGAGAATCAATAATAATAATTGATGAATGTCCCGTCCTATACTGCCTATATTTTCTACCGTCCCGCATCCCCCAAATTGTATGATTACGATTTATATGAACGGCAAAAGTGATTACGATTCGATTTAGTGACGACTTGATACATACGTATACACAGTTGTACATATATATGTATGTAGGTAGTTAGTGTGGTGGAAAACATATTGGATGTTCAACATTTTGATTTTGTACAAATTGTCAATCACTCAGTCAAAAGTCATTCTATTTAGGTCCATGCATATTCTTCTAGATGGCCAGTAGCGGAATTGCTTATAGAAGCCGAAAATCTTGCCTCTGAATATTATATTAAGAAATTCAAGAACTAATATTTTTAATTTATTTTATTGGCATCATAGGTACATCAAGATTAAAAATTGAACCGTATGTAGATACGATGTTTTAAAGGTCCACAAATGTAAATATTATTTTGAAATTTGATTTTAAAAACATTTTTCATGGCCACTGAAATGAACAACGATGCTAAAAAAATATTAAATTCTCTACATTTCCCAATTTTTTTTCAGGGTTTGCCTTGTCTGAAAGTTTTAGGCTCGCCCCTGCTAGATGCGTCTCTATTTTTCAACCTTCTATAACTGGTATTTTATTAAAAAAAAACATATGTACCATATGGGTCGATGGACGAGCGGTTAGCGCGCTGGGCTAGTAATCCAGGGGTGGCGAGTTCGAATCCTGCCTCGACCGAAACCTACCGCTTTCTTATTTCAAGATATGGTATGTACCAGATGGGTCGATGCGCGAGCGGTTAGCGCGCTGGGCTAGTAATCCAGGGGTGGCGGGTTCGAATCCTGGCCTCGACCGATTTCGTTCACCAGCATTTTTTTAAAGAATGAATATGGTTTTGGAACAAGTACATATACATCCTCATACATTCCCTAAATTAAGCAAATGCTTGTGCTAAAGGTGAGCGAAATCGGTCCTGGCAGGATTCGAACTCGCGACCACTGGATTACTAACCCAGTACGCTAACAGCTCTGCCACCACCCATTTCAATATATTAATATACTATTTTGTCATACCCAGCCTTGTTCGGGAACATACATGTGAAGCAATAAGCTGACTCATCAAGAAGATAGGCTTGTAATTTTTGAATTGATTTGTTTTGATTAATTCAAAATGAGTTAAGAATATTTAACACAATAAATTATACTTAACATTCTTTTTTTATTAAGTATAAATAATATAAACATACACATAGTACAAAAATTTAAATTATTACAGTTTTTTTTTCAATAGGCACTGTCCCAATAAAGTTTAAAAACTTGTGCTTGGGACACGACATAAGTTCGTTTTTTAAAAATCAGTCCCTTCCGTCCCTTCAGTTCTTCTTACCCTCCGTTCCCATCCAATGGACTTTAAGAAATGGTTTAAAAAATAATTAAATATATGTGTTGAAAAGAATTTAGTGTTGGCTACAACAAATTTTGGTTTTTAATATACTTTCATTGGAAGTAAGAGTGTATAAAAAAATCTTAAATATTAGACTATATACCTAAGTGTTTGTAAAAGTGTAGTGTTGGCCACAATCCATCGTTTTTGTAAATCGTCATCAAAGGCATGAGTGTCGTTAGATTCTTCATTCCTTCTTGAATGAACTTTTCATAAATTTAAAAAAATCCTTTGTGAGATAAATAAATAATTAATTAATTAAAAGCATGAAACCTTCCTTGATTCCCGTCTGCTACACGAATACGACCAAAAAATAGGTACATATACTTTCATAGATACATACATATTACACTACACACTAAAATATTAGTATGATTTGACCGTAACCACGGCAACGAAAATCAACAAAATGAAAAATGAAAATATGGAAAAATTTTCTATAAATAAATGGAATAGGTAATCATCACATTTTTCACTTCAACTAAGTTATACTTGATGATTTATTTTATTCGTGTACAAAAGTACTACTGACATTCAAATAAACGAATGTTTGATAACGAAAAAGCATAATTTTTAAAATTCCTTAAAATAAGGAAAATTTAAAAATAAAATATTTAAATGTCGATTTATTTTTTTGTTCAGGGTGGCAATTCTGGTCCAAGCGGCGAAATCAAAACCCTTGTGATTACCCATATCATGGATATAATTATCATATGGAGTTCTATGACATCTAAAGATATTACAGAACTCCAGATAATAATTAAATCCATGATATGGGTAATCGTGAGGGTTTTGATTTCGCCGGTCTGACCAGAATTGCCCACCAGGACTCACTGGTCGTAAAAGAAGTGATACCTAAACATAATATTTAACCTTTAATATTTCCTAATTTATGATTGATTATAGAACTAAAAATAAATACCCAATACGCATTAAAATATTATGGCGGGAATAATTATTTCAAATATTTTTTTTTCGTAATTACTGCTCCTTTGTGGGACAGCTGGCTTATACAAGGTTTTCTTGCACAGGGTACAAGGAAGTGGTTTAAAAAGTAGGAATGATGTATAGAATGGTAAACGAATGTTACTTAAGAAATAATAATATGTCTCTACGTTTACAAAGCTACATAGATATGCATGGTGATCAGTTCTCGCTGCCAACCATAAGGGACACGCCTCGCGCCGCCGTGATGATGCTTATATACATGTCCAACATCGCAATAAATAAAGTTAGGTAATTTTCTCAAATTCAAAACATTCGCAGGCTCAGACCGAATTTTATTTTCTTGTTGGGGCTATTCAGAGGCTAAAAGCGGTTGACCCAGGACCGGAAACACTACATGTTGAAAATATGCTGATGTACCAAGTATAGATACAAAGAGGGGGATAAAAAAATCATTTTTCTTTTTTTTTTGTAAAAAACTAATTTCCAATTTAGATTTTTCGTGAAATAAGTTTTAATCGGCATGTTCAGTTGGAAAAAAAATATATTTTAATTAGAGCATATTTAAAATAATGAAAACAACATTGATATCACATTTTTGATGTAAAGGACTCATGACAGTAAACTGCTGGTAATATGAGAAAAAGTTCCTAGCAACGACAAAAAAGAAAATTATCTTATACACACATCACACAGTCGTTAATAAATGGTATTTATAAAATTCTTTTGTCCAAAACATAGTGTTTTTTTTACATATACGTCTTCACGCCATTATATAATCACACATCTAAAAACACTTAAAAATTACAACAAAAAAACACATAAATATTTTTTTTTAAATAAGTACATAGCTACACAATTCAATAGACATACAAATTACAATTAGGACAAAAGTTAATCAATATAGAAAATAAAAGTCAACAAACAATTAAAACACATTTCGGGTATAACATTCTTAAGTAGCAATACAAAATAACTTACAGAAAATGTTACATTCTTCAGTTTTGTGTATATTTCAAATTGTAAATAGTTTGCAATTATTTATATTCTCAATTGATAGTTAACAGAATGAAAGTTAACTCATTGAGATGGTTTGGCCACTTGGCGAGAATGAACGAAGAACGCCTGACGAAGAAAACATACAAAGCTGACAGGAATGGAATAAGAGGTCGGGGGCGCCCAAGAAAAGGATGGAACGACCATGTAAATGATATTCTGAAAGATGGAAATGTAAGAAACGTGAACAACAGACGAACATGTATAAGACGATGTATGAACGTTTACGAGGAGTTTCAAGATTGAAAGATGTGGTGTTCTGTTATCTCTGCCTACCCCGTGAGGAATGAAATTTGAAAAATTAACGATCAGGTCTATATGTGATGCCGAGAACATAACGAGATGAGGACGTAGCAGAAGACGCTTCTGGGTAGACCAGGTCGAACGCATGGGACGACAGTAGAATTGTCAAAATTGTTAAGACAGAAATACTCAAAATCAGAAGACTACCCGGAAGACCTGCGAAGAGATGGAGTTGGATAGTCCACCCTCACAAACAGGTCAAATGACCTAATACACGATGAATAAGAAAAAGAATCTCTTATAGGACTACAAGTGTTGATAACCAATCTGTCTGTGAGAGATTAGAGGGGCGCGTTTTATATTTACCGCCTGAATCCGTCCCCGAGAGTACGAGGAACTTTTAGTCAATTATTACCCCATCAGGGGTGTATCAAGGAGGGGTTTAACGTGTTCATAATGTAAAGCTGTGCTAATTTCTATATGCTGGGGCGCCGCGCCGTGCGACTTAATACAAAGGCCGCGGGAGGGGTGGGAGACTGTAAATCATAAAGTTTTATTATACATATCTAAATAATATACAAAATGTCCTTGTTAAGTAAGATATTTAATTGTTTCTTTATGGTAATAAATATATTTGGTGATATGAATTATATTACAAGTGCTGATTCATATCTTTCTCCATATAACCAGGAACCGTGCGAATATTCAATGTTGTTATTAATTTTAACTATAATAATTTACGTTCATTAGAAATAACCCGTTCTTTGACAATCTTTTTTCGATTTTTTATACTATTTGTTTGTAATTTACAATTTTTAAAATAGTTGTATTGACATTTTCGGAGTTTACTTTGTGAAACGTTTAAATTACATATTTCATGCAGTCAAGTTGTCATTTGTCATTTGTCATTACAAATAAGCGGTCGTTTCGAAACTGGTACTACGCTGTGAGAAAAATATTATTTTAAAAAACAGAATTACGTAAAACTAGTTGCATGTAACACATGAGATCCAACTGTCGATAGCGATAGTATGTATAGTTGAAGAATAAGTACCAAACTATAAACCCATAAATACAAATTATTTAATAATTTAAGATATTTGGTTTTCTATACAACACATGTACCTAGGTATGTATGTCAAGATAGGATAGTATGGAGGTCAGTCCTTTGATCCTACCCAGAATGTGAAAACAGCATGATGGTATGTATGTATGTTTGGAGATTAGTATCAAATTATTAAGTCTTCTTAGATATTGTGAGTAGGATACTTCCATACAAATTGTATGAAACAATGTCGTCACTAAATTCAATTTTTATAAAAATTGTTGAAAAAACCCTGAGTTTGAGAAACCCTGGAATTTTTTTAAAGAAACTAATTTGAGATTTTGTATTTGTCTATGTTTATACCAATTTTCAGCGTTCTAGCTTTTACGGTTTCTGAGATATATGGAAAAATAAATCAAAATTTCAAAAGTTGATAACCCCTGACTGAAATCAAAAATTCACAATTCTGAGTATAAAAGTTTTGTAGGCTTGTTTTTTTTTATATATTTTAAAATTTCAAATTGCGGATCAAAAGTTATAAGGGGGGGACGGACACACAGACACACAGACAGACACAGAAACACACACACACACAGACAGACACACACACATAAAACTCACATAAAATGATCTACTCCGAATTCTGAGAAAATCCATGTATGGGAACATATATGCTGCGAGGCCTCTAGTTGGTGCTATTAGCATGCAAAAAGTCCACTACACCATACAAAATTTTCCATCGTACACGCATCTTGGCTTAATAATGTCGATTCATTAAGAGAATTGAATTCTCATGAACGAATCGACAGTTGGAAAAATATATTTTTTATTGTAGTTTTAATTTTACTATGTATGTTCAATCCATGTTTCATTCACTTCTGTATTAGCCAAACTTCATCGACTTACTTCCAATTTAAACACCAACTCACATACTAATTGTTTTTATGCAAATAAATATTACACTAATCATTGAAAATGGCATTATTGATAAAAAAATATAAAGTACTTAGACACACACGAAAGACGTACAATATTTTTAAGATGGTACCTATTCCTATTTTATCGAAGTATGGCTAATCAATATGTTAAGGATGTCCCTGTGTTAACCTGGGAGTAGAAACTTCACAATCGACGTTGTAGTGAAATACTGATACTGTTTTATATTCATAATATTATAAATCTTTTTTTTTTCTTTTTCAGATCCATATCAAATGTTCGGTCCCACCAGCAGTCGGTTAGCAAGTTCAGGTAAATAAAATAACAATTTTGTATTCATTCAACACTTTATTTATCTATTTACTTATTTATTTGTTTGTTTGTTTGTTTGTTTGTTTGTTTGTTTGTTTGTTTGTTTGTTTGTTTGTTTGTTTGTTTATTTATTTATTTATTTATTTTTATTTATTTATTTATTTATTTATTTATTTATTTATTTATTTATTTATTTATTTAATTATATATGTTCATGAACCACGAAGCAAAAAACATACATACATAATTATAATTAGGTACCTAGATATATGATACTACAAAAAATATCAAGAAAAAAATCTATATAAATTTACAAAAAATATAGGTAGTGGAGTACAAAAAACAATAAAATTAAAGAAAAACAAGCCAAAGATTAAGCAAAAACAAAAAGAAAAAAGAAGAAGAACCCAGAATTTCTCTCTTTATATTCATATATTGAACAGCAAAAGACATCAACAAAGCCAAACTCATTTCCAAGTCTATGTAGTCTCAGAATAGGCGAGTGAATATAATAGTTATTACTAGATAAAAAATAGTGATGCCTGTGTTTGTCGTGTACGGGTAATCGGAACATTAAATGAAATAAGACACGTTAAATCAAGGAGGATAATATATCTATCTAAATTCAGCTAAATTGTAACATCATCCCTTTTGTCAAATCGGCGCGGAATCTTGGCATCATAATGGTTGAAAGGTAAATGATTATGTAATGAAATTGAGTACTGTAATGGTGCGAGATTTGATGTATGCAGACGATAAAGTTCTTTTAGCAGAAAGTATGGAAGAGTTACAGTATTTTGTAAGTATGGTATATGAAGAATGTATAGAGAATGGACTTAGGATGAATGCCAGCAAATCAAAGACAATGGTCTTTGAAAAGAGTGAAAGCAGAACAGCGTGTAAAGTAAGAGTAGAGAACGAATGGCTTGAGCAAGTCGACGAATATGTATACTTGGGAAGCATATTTCAACGGAACGGACGACTCGATAAAGAGATCGAAAGAAGAGTTATGGCAGGAAACAGAGTGAATGGAGCACTGAGACCAATTATGAATGATCGCAACATATCAAAGGATGCCAAAGTTGCCATTAATAACGCCATCGTAGTGCCAACCCTGACGTATGCAAGTGAAACCTGGACATGGCAGAAGACGCATGAAAGTAGAATAAATGCAGTTGAAATGAGATCGTTAAGAAGGATTTGTAATAGAACGATGTATGACCGGGTAAGAAACGAGGATATAAGGAAAGAATGTAAGATTAAGAAAGATGTCATTACTAGAATGAAAGTGAACACATTGAGATGGTTTGGTCACATGGGGAGAATGAATGAGGAGCGCCTGACGAAGAAAATATACAGAGCGGAAAGGAATGGAATGATAGGTCGGGGACGCCCAAGAAAGGGATGGCACGACCATGTGAACGAAATTTTGAAAGACGGAAATGTTAGAAGTGTGAGCAATAGACGAACATGTATGAGACGATGCATGAATGTGGACGAGGCGAGGGATGCGTGCCAGGATAGAAAAATGTGGCGTTCGGTTCTCTCTGCCTACCCCGCAAGGGACATGGCGTGATGGTATGTATGTATGTAAATGATTATGAGGAGCACATTAATAAAAAAAAAACGCAATGGTGCTTTTCGAGGTTTCGTCTTCTGTATGAGATCCGTCCTTACATTGTAACGGGTGTTCGCAGGTTGCTTACAGATAGTTTGGTTCTCTCAATATTGGACTACGGGGATTCGATATATGGTACGTCTCTGTTAAAAAAAACACAAATACAAGTGCAACGTGTACAGAATGCATGTGCCCGATTTTGCTTCAATATACCTAGACGAGCACATATATCACCTTATCTTAATCGGCACGGGATTCTGAACATGTCTAACAGAAGGAAGTTGCACTTTCTTTGTCGACTACATAGTGTGATAGGGAAACGTTCTCCTTCCTATCTGTTTGACAGACTACAGTGGTCACACGACTTGCCTGTCCACTCAACGCGACAGAGAGACCATTTGCTCCTTCTCCCCAGACATCGAACCTCCGCATTCGAGAGTAGTTTTAGATATGCTTCCTTAAAGCACTGGAATGAGTTGCCGCAGAACATACGTCCGATGAACTCTTTGCAGAGTTTTAAGAAACACTGCAAGATATGGTTATTGAACCAACAAAAATTATTGCCAGCAGTAAAATAAGAGAAGGAAGAAATACATTTTATTTTTAATTACCTTATTAAATTTTTATAGGTTATTACATGTAGTCTGTTCTCAATGTTTTATGTTGTCCCAAGGCTTTGCTGAAACCCAGCAGCACTCCAGGGATACCTGGTAGTGCGCAGCTGAGCAATAGCCTTGTTGTATTGTTGTATATTGTAGTTCAAAATTGTATATTGTTTTTTTTTTGTTTTTATGTGATGTAACAATAATGGCAACAAATAAATGGTTCATTATTATTATTATAAATATTAATATTACCTAATATATCTATTTTTTGTAAAAATAAAAAAAACTGTTGGTTGATAAACAAATCGATTTTGTAAAAAAATGCAGCATTGAATCTTCATTATGTAGTAGGTAAGTACGTCAAATTAAAAAAAAAATAAAATTAAACTAAATAAAAAAATACATCCCTACATAAATAAATAAACCGCCTCACAAATTTAGACTGGAAAACACAGTGAAAAACTGTGTCTTCATAAGGAATCACAACCGGGACCTCTGGTCTAGGAGTCAGATTTCTAACCAACTGAGGTACGAAGGCCGAGTGAATGACTTTAATTGTCTGCATGTGCGTGTTGAGTTTGGTCATAGTAATAAACGTATGTATAATATTTAATAATAATTCAAAACAATGAGTCATAGTATGTATGTATGTATGTACATTCATAAAGTCAATCGATCCGTCGAAAGAAATTATTATATTACAATTTTCTTGGTGCGGGGGTGTAATGCATAAAAATCACGAAACATTAGAAGCCACGTGGCGGACATAATGTTGGTATGAGTATGTGAGGGCGCGTGGCAGTCGCAGCTTGCACTGACTGACTGACTGTATGTAATATTATAATCAATGTATGGCGCGGACAGCGTGTCTGTAAACATTTCACGTCATTGGCCGCTGCCCGGGGCAATTCTATACTTTTATTTAACAAAAGGGGCCAGCATTTGACAATTATAAGACAATCACATAATAATTAGGACCGCGTGAGCCAGAATCGTGGGTCCAAGAGGCAGCCCAACGAATTCCGTAAGAAAACTCCTGATATGACAAGAAATGAGACAATTTAAGAGGACATTTTATAACGCTAAATCTGGTGACCTAAAATATGATATATTTATAATATTAAAAACGCCTAATGCACCATAAAGTTACGTATTAGTAAGGGTAACTATCGCGTGCGTTAAAAAAGGTTTATACGTGATTTAAATTATCGGAAATCCGAAATTTGTTGATTTTTTGAAAACGAGTTGTTGAAAACGAGTGGGTTGTGGCCAATGCTAAACTCCTCACAAACAAGTCATGTATTCAAATTTTGTATGCAAAATATTCAGCATTTTCATGAAATGAGTGTGTTAAATTATTTTTTATTATGAAAACTTGATAATTTTTCAATAGCATTTTATAAAAGTGATGTGCCTTTTTACCAATTTGAAAATAAAAATTTCAATTTCCCCCTGGGTTAGTGAGGAGTGAAAAAGTGATAAAGAATGATCTAAAAAAATCATGTCGATTTGATAAAAGCTCTTCTTTTTTGAAATTGGTTAAAAATAAGCGGTGCTATACTGTACTATTTAGTCATCGTTTCTTACCCCACCCTCCTCCCTATGTGGGTAGGAAGGGACTGGTGAACTTGTGATCAGCTGGGGAAGCCAGTGCTAGAGGTCACGTGGGGTAATCACGATATTTTAAAACTTGCAACGCCCCGCGCGTGTGACTTTTGCCCGCCACCATTCATAATAACAATTATTGCCCCCGTATAGACATCGTATATCCCGGCCTCGACGGTAGTGTATGAATAAAAAATACCAATTAAACGACTGGGCTTTGGTCACAATATAAATTTTATATGAAATAATAAAGGTCTTGTTGGTTAGATATCTGACTACTGAGCCAAATGTTTAATTCCCTGAGGGGTCACACTTTTCGAAAGTTCTCATTAATGTGACAATCTGATTATAAAATGACATTTTGATACTCGCTCCGACACGGGTATGAAAAATAAAAAATAAAACTACTGTAAAGAATACAAATAAATAAAAAAATAAATGAATGAGTTTTTCATAACCGGCCCTGCTCGGGAAGATATATGAGGAGCAATAAGCTAAGTCACCAAAAAAATAGTTATTGTTATTTTTTAACTGTTTATTAAGTTCTAAGATCATTAGAGCATTAACAAAAAGTTGTTAAACAAGAAAAAAAATAAACATGTGCATTGCCATACTCATTAAAAAACAACAAAATAAAAAAAGATAAAAACATAAAATAATAAAAAACATAGGCAAGTTAAAATTAATAATAAAAAGAAAAAAAATACTCAAAATACAATATTTAAAAAACAAGAATATATATATATATTTTTTTAATATAATAAATAAATTAGTCAGACAAAACATCAAACATAAAGAGTTAAAAATATACTATTAAAATAAATACACAATAAAAATACACTGACAAACAATAGAATAAACATAAAAATAATAAATAAAATAATATAATGAACAATAATAATAAATAAAAAAATATGTTTTGATATGAATTTATAATGAGTAAAAAATATACAACACAATAATCAAAAATTAACATACATAATTTTGAAAAACAAATCATTTTCCTCTGTCCCTTCAGTCTCAAATAATGGACTTTGGGAAGTGGTTTGAAATTAGATTGAATATCAGCATAGTAACGTGTGTGGCCACAACTCATTTGTTTTTATATACATACTTTCATCGGAAGCTAGTGTATAAAAAAAACAGAATGATTGGACTATGTGAAATGGTTTAAAATGTAATTGAATATAAGCGATGGAAAGAGTTTAGTGTTGGCCCAAACCTATTTGTTTTGTTATATACATTCATCGGAAGCAAGTATGTATAAAAAATAAAATAAATTGGACCATGGCCAATGGTTTACAATGAAATGGGAGACATTTACACAGATAAGGAAAAAAAAATCATTAAAATTAAACGATAAAATCACCATGCTTTTCCCTCAAACGCTAAGTTATACTGTAAATATATATTATTATTTAAATTTCAGAAGTAAAAACGTACTTCTGACTTTTAAATAAACAAATATTTGTCCATGAAAAATATTTGCCATTTTTTGTCATTCCATTTGTTGGAAAAATTTGGACGAAAATTGTTAAAAAAAATTAAAAATAACAGTATAAAACATAGAAAAATTATTTTTTATTTGTCGTTAACCATATTTTTTCATATAATATACTAGTGAATTGTTTTGGGATTTATTTGTCTAAAAAACATTTTAATTATTAATAATTTAGAGAACTTTTACCTAGGATGTGTTGAAATGTAAAGAAAACTGAAATATGTTGCCAACCAAAACGTCAAACGCGCGATATTCCATGACTCACTTTTTGTACTATGTAGTATATTATAATAAAAATCTATGTCGTTAACTGTCATTGGTCGTTAAGGAAGTGATATTCCAAGTGTTTATCGTGCAAAACATTTTCGTGTATGATGGATCCTCTGTCTAAAAATAAATACCCACATACATATACCTAAATATATTACGCGTTTAAGGTAGGGATTTTAAGGCGATCATTTACATACATATAGTTTTTAGTTCTGAGTAAATGTACTTACATTTCACGAGTGATATTAATATAAGGTCGATCGAATTTTTAGTTTAAAAAAGGACAAGGGACAGATAATTTACTTGAGGATGCTCAACTACCAATATATATGTAATAAAATAGCTGAATCATATGAAAGTAGGTACATACACAAGTTATGGGAATTGTTACCTACCTCTTATAAGAAGGGATATTGCATGATCACTTGTAAATATATTCATTTGTAGATATTATTATACAGGGAGGTATGTATGTAAGTACCTATATTTTGTATTCAATCTGGCACCCTATACAGGGAGTTCGGAGAGGTTTTTCAGTACAGATACTAATCGTGAATTATACCACAGATACGGCGTTGGTGTATAATGTACCTACTATAAACCTCCCATTTTCCAGAGTTTCACAACATTTACCTGCATATCTCTTTTATCAATTCCCACAAAAATATTTTATTACGTCAATAAATTCATTAGATGAGAAATACGCCGTCTTACCATATAATAATGGTTTGTTATTTAAAAATCGCCGTCAATGATTCGCGATCTTTCAAGTGTTGCTTTGTTGTTGGATTTACGGAAATATCTATCTACTACAATTACTGTTTTTACTGAAAGTTATGTCTACCCACTACAACTACTGTTTTTAATGTACAGCTTTAGATTGAAGAAGAGCATCGTAAAAAAGTGGTCCTAGATTCGATTCCCATCAGGGGAAAATTATTTCAGTTATTTGTTCTTCTTCTTCTTCTCTTTTTAGTTCTTCCACTGCTAATTATTTATGCGAAACTAACATTCTTTTTTCTGTCAAGTTACCTATTTGTTATTAGCTAGAAATTTTCTTCGATGACGCTACAGCCCAAATCGAGCCTTGACCTCCTTTAACTTTCGCCTTCATCCCATCCTGTCCTCTGCTGCCACTTTCCAGCTCCTCTCCTGGAGAAGCTGAGCCGCATCCTTTCTGACCTCATCTTCTCACCGCAGCCTTGGTCTTCCCACCCTTCTTTTCCTACCCGGGTGTCCAGTCATAATTCGTTTCGACACCGATGAGGTTGGCATTCGTTGTACATGTCCAGCCCATCTCAGCCTAAGTAATTTCATGTGCGTTGAGATACGGGGCCTGGTACCTATATGTTGTACAACTCATCGTTACGTCTAATGCACCATTCATCGCCATCCTTCACGGGGCCGCATATTATACGCAGTACCTTTCTTTCAAATGTGCCCAGCATTTCAGACATCTTCGCCGTTATGGTCAATGTCTCGCATCCATATGCCAACCCTGTTCTGACTATGGTCTTGCTAGAAATACTGGTTTAAATTCATTCATTCATACTATCACGGCATATCACACATTGTGGGGTAAGCGGCGACAAGTGTGCAGGTATGAATTCTCTTAAAAAAGAAAGCACGACACACGCGTGTATCCCCACACACTAGTCTCGTATCATCTAAAAAGACTTGAAATATTTATTTATTTATTTATATAAACAAATATAATGCACACTGGCGGGCTTGTTGCCGTTAGGCAATTCCTTCCAACCCACCAGAAATAATGTTTAGTTGAAATAAAGTGATGTTTATAGATTAACACCCCGCTTGCGCACGTTGTAAGGGGGTGTAGGTATATTTTATTTTTATATAATGTAGCTTCTCGGGCAACTAACAGGTAGGTACTATGTCAAATAATTATTTAACACGCACCCAATAACAAGTTGCCACATTCTGGAGACTTACGATATTAATCTTATCACAGATCCAGACTGAAAACACAATTAAAAACTGTGTCTCCACCGGGAATCGAACCCGGGACCTATAGGATCAGCAGTCAGATACCTAACCAACTGAGCCACGAAGGCCGAATATTGTTGAAAAAAAATATTGTTGTCAATTTTGAATTTCTATATATTTAATTTAGATATATTTTTACGGAAATATTTAGAGTCATTGAAACATGGCTGTATAAAATAATAGGTACATAGTTCGTTGATGTCAGTGAGTTTGAGGAAGGTAGGAGGAGGGTGTGGGTGGCGCATGCGCGTGCGCGTCACACCGAGTGATTCCATACTAGTCGAGATTACCAATAGATATACCTACCTACATAGGTAGGTACGTACTTGACTCATAAAACTCCACATAATTGGTAGAATAGGGTGCTCGCTTGCTACGGCGGCGGCGGGCGTTCTACTTCAAGCCATTATATCTATAAATCAGAACATCTATACACGCTAGATAAAATCAAAAACCATACTGTTAAAATTAAAACTTATCACATTTTTTTTCCAATGCCTAAATTTCGATCGGGTACATCGTGGGTGGTGATGAGCGAAACCAGAGTGGTCTTGCACTCCCGGTCTTGATCTTGAATTCATATAGGTAGGTATGTGGTCAACATATTTCATACTCTGTGGTGTCTTGGTCTTTGCATATATTAGGTATATATTGCAGAGTACCGACATGGTTTGCTTCGCGTCAAAATGCACCTTTTCATATAGAGAATCTTCGAAGCATAATTTCATTACTAACTCATCAATGCATATATAGATTGCACCGCTTTGGGAACCAATATATTGCTGTTGATATAGGTATTTAATGTACCTTCATACTATTGATGGTTTCAAATTGATGCTTAGCGCAAATTATATTTTTTGATTTTTGGTTTGTTTATTTTCTGGTTTAAAAATAGAATCTGTAATAATGTTTATTTATTTATTTTTGTGTATATATTTATCTACCTATATTGTCCTTTCTTTTACTACTTTTTATTATTTGTGTTATTGATGTAGGTATTTGCACTTCTTGTTCTTTTGTTATGCTTACATTGTTATTATTTATCTTGTCTTTTATTGTAAATTCCCTATTAAGGGCGTACATATATAATAAATGAATAAATAAATATGTAGTATTAGTATTGCAACATTTAGGCCTGGTTCAGACAGACGGAATCCACGCGGACAGTTGTGAACAAATATTAAAATGCTCGTACAAACAAATTCCGCGCTATTCCGTCTGCAGACATGTCTGAACCAGCAGCTATGTACTTGTGACGCGATCTAAATGTCAGAACTTGATCATAATAAATAATAATAAACACATCCTTGCACCCCACGCAAGTGGTGAGTTTATTGCCATGTGGCATTTTCTTCCAGCCAACCAATGTTTCCAGCCCAGAAAAGCAATATTTGCGTGAGAAATGAATTTTTAGTACATTTCTCCTCCTCTGGGGATCGAAATCAGGACGCCTGCACAGAAGCCAAACGGCTTACCAAATGTGCCATGTCGGCATGGTCGTCGGTAATCTTAATATCAATCTACATTCTATCATAAAAAAATGTTAAGATCTTTGTATACCCTGGGTATGTATGGATGTACACAAAAATACACCTTCTAATGGATGAAGGATACAATAATCTACTGAACATGTCAATGCTCTGAGCTCCACGTATGCCAGAGAGCAATTTATTTCACCTTATTTTGAGCCCGTTCACACTGATATTGAGATCATAGTAAGACGTCCATTGATGAACTTAAAAAGTTAGTTAATTTTTCTGTAGAATAGTTTTTTGTGATTAAGAGCATACCGTCGATTTAGACCGACAATTCGTATTTTGCATACCTACATATTCTGCTCCCTCGCACTCCCAATAGCCAATGTAGGCTTCTCGTCCTCAGGCTGCACCTATAATACACTGCGGTTCTGGGTATCGCTTTCATACAAGCCGTATCTTTGTAGGATCTTGGACCAGCGATTTTTTATCTAGGTGTTCTTTGGTCTTTCTCTGGATGAAAAACGAGGAAGATTAATATTTATTGCCTTATTTACGGTATGGTAAGGTGGTTTCCATTTTACATGTTCATACCATCTCGACCTCACTATTTTAGCTTGCTGTTTATATCAGTGACTCCCAGTGAACCCGTTATTTTATTCTTTATTGATTGTCCTACTGACTACCTAAGCATTCGCATTTCCGGGGCCTCAAGAAGCCTTGCGTAGAAATTGTACATTTTCCAGCATTCAGAGTTTGACAATAATTGTTTGATAAATTTTGCCTTTTACCAAATATTTTTTCTACACATAGGTGTATACAATACAAGCCGCACGATATATTTTTATTACCCTCCTTAATAAATTGACAGTAAATTTTATATTCCAAACAGTGAATTAATATACATATTCGCTCTGTTTTAACAGACAATCGCTCGGCACTGCTTTAAAAATTAACATCATTTCTAAAAGATGGAAAAACAATTGTGTGTTTAACCCTCTGGACAGCTGGTTAATGTGAATTAATATGAAATGAATGTGTACGGGGAAAAAGTTAGCATATAAACGATATTCCAAACACCTGGTCGATTGCAAATTAGCATACGTATTACCAACATTATACCATCCCTAATATTCCAATACCCCAAACAAAAAGTGGGTTACATTGCGTCAACAAAAAGTTAAAATACACCTGTGTAGTGTATCTATTTACATACCTACATACCCATGTGTGATACTGAATAGGTAGGTACTACATATAGTACCTACCTATTACTATGATATGCCGTTATAAAAAATCTCGATACAATACATATATTTTTATTGTTATTTTATTACGTATAATAAAATCAAATCAGGCCCTTATCAAGACATACTCCTACATACGAAACGATCGACCACAAATTAAACAAATCTTTGTATGAAGTGACATTTGTCAGTCATGTGACAACTGTCACATCCATAAATTGAGCTATCCTTTCTTGTTTCTTTTCTTGAGTTAAATGACACGTTGTCTAGGGGGCTGATTCGAGTGTAGGTACTTACAGGGTAAGACTTCTGGGGGGTTACTCATGACGCAAATATGAGGGGCAAGTCTGGTCAACCGGCGGAATCAAAAGCAACCCATGTTTACCAATATCATAGATATAATTATCTTATGGAGTTCTATAATATCTTACACATAGTAAACATGGATGGTTTTGATTCCGCCTGTTGACCATACTTGCCCCCCAGTAGTCAACCATAATCTAATCTTAATTTTACCCCACATTTAATCATAACAATTTGTTTAGATCAAAGTTTCGTATGAAATGATCATTATTTTTTTATGGGTTACATATATTATTTAATTAATTGAAACCTCATAGATTGTTTAAGTCTGAAGCTGATCTTAATCTTATTTTAATCAACTTTATGAGTACCTATCCTTGTTAATTACAATGACTAAAATATTACTTTGTTTTGTTTCAGGATCTGGCCAGATCCAATTGTGGCAGTTTCTGTTGGAGTTGCTGAGCGACTCCAGCAACGCCGGCTGCATCACCTGGGAGGGGACCAACGGAGAGTTTAAGTTGACTGATCCTGACGAAGTCGCTCGTCGTTGGGGCGAGCGCAAATCCAAGCCAAACATGAATTATGACAAACTGAGTAGGGCACTTAGGTCAGTCACATTTGGACAAATTCAAAACGACTATCTTGTCGAATTGGGAAAAAAATCCACATTTATTTGCATAATTTTGTGCTTGGGTATTTCAAAATTTCCGAGAAACTTGCAAGAAAAAAATCATATTTAAATTATAAAATATTTTCAGTTAGATCAGTCCAGCCGTTCTCAATTGATATGATTTCCAGCGAACAGCATTTAATTTTTATTTATATTCAATAAATAATATATATAGATTAACTACATATGTATGTATATAGATTAACTTGGGCAATACATTTATATAGATATATAGATTAACATACAATACATACATTGATTAACTCGGGCAACTAACACGCAATATATCAAAATGAGTGTAATACCTCCACTACACTACTCGCGAAGTTCCTCGACGAAGTATTCGGGAAAGTTGACCGAAGTCCGAAGTACGTCGCCACACACTCGTTCTACTTCGCGAGGAACTCAGTTGTCCGCCAGCGCTCGCACGCAACGCGTCATGGATAATGTTCAAGTGGCAGCTGCCGTTGCAATGTGCACTCTCGCGTATTATAACTACTTTAGTATTTATCACTCGAAGAAAATTAAAAAGAAGATGGTGGATGATTAGTATATATCAAAACTGTATCACTCCATGTACCGAATAGACATACACGCTCACAAAAATTATTCCACATACCAGTATGCCACACTAATTACAGATACTTTTCACCCATGTTTAGAATTCAGCGAGATTATAATACACATTTCAAACATAAAGATATTACCAAAATCAGATAAAGATGTTCTTAAACTCTAATACACAATCCTACAATCCCCTCATCATTCGCTAAAGGTCCCTCCTCCTAATAATAAAATTTAAAAAAATAAAATAAAATTACTATATAATCAATCATTTAAATTAAAGAAAGCACTTTTGGCTCAACTTTTATACAATAAATATAATGCAAAATAAATGAATTATAGCTGTAGCTTTCTGAGAGAAAATAAATAAATAAATTATATATTAGTATATATGATGATGATGAAGTGAGCCGAGTAGTGTAGAGAGGCACCTCGTGTCGGCACTTCGTGCAACTTCGAGTCCTTTGACTCGGGCGCAAAAACCGACAACAAACGGAGGTCGCCCGAGGCGAGCCGAGGTTGGACGAAGTAAGGCGAAGTGCCTCTCCACACTATCGTATTCGCCTATCTTCGATCAACTTCTCGAGTAGTGTAGTGGAGGTTTTTTAAATTGATATCTACATACAGTCCGTTTCACTTAATAATATTTTTTTTATTTTTGAATTGCTTTTTTTGAAGATTTTTATAGTGTTGTCAGATGTTCAAAACTAAACTTTGGCAGATGTGACAAAATATATGTAGAGCACGCTTAGTTTGATAAATTAATTCTGTAGGATTATTCATAAAGTAAAAATAATTCATGTTGTTTTTTGACATACCCCCAACAACAATAAAATGAGTTTTAATAAATTATAAAAATGTGAACTATATATGTAGCTATTGGTGAACGAAATAAATTGGTCGTGGCAGGATTCGATTACACGACCACTGGATTAATTAATTACCTTATACCTACATAGAGGAACGAAATATTTAAAACGATAGAACCTTCGTAGAAGTAAATAATTCGCAAGATTGTCGACAATGCAAGCTTACCAACACAAAAATATAAAAGTATAGTTTCCGTCAAACTTCTCGAGCCTTTTCGATTTAGAGGGGGGCGTGCACATATGTATACCAACTAAACAAACTGACTGGCTCAAGTGGTTTTCCGATACCTATACCTGGTTATTATATTTATTTATTTATTTATTTATTTATTTATTTATTTATTTATTTATTTATTTATTTATTTATTTATTTATTTATTTATTTATTTATTTATTTATTTATTTATTTATTTATTTATTTATTTATTCATTCATATATTTATTTATTTATTTATTTATTTATTCATTCATTCATTTATTTATTTATTTTTTTATTTATTTATTGATTTATTTATTTATTTATTTATTTATTCATTTATTTATTTATTTATTTATTTATTTATTTATTTATTTAGATTGTGGAATGTACTATAATGTTAAATATCATTTTAACACGCACGTATTACTTAATTTATTGCAACATTCGGGAGACTTGATCCAGACTGAAAATATAATTAAAAATTCTGTCTCCATCGGAAATCGAACCCGGGTCCCTTAGCTCAGTATTAGTCACATAAAATTAACTGAGCCACGAATGCCGCCGATATCCACATCAGAATGAGAACTATTCTTAGCCAGAATATTTAGGTATATATGAAAATATACATCAATATATTTACCTTACGGTTGTTCGCTATCAGGATCGGAAAGTTTGGGGTTCGGTTCTCTTTACAAACCTCTCATCAGGGACACAGCACAACGCTAATCAAAGTAACATGATAATTAAATTCAAATAAATAAAACTATTATTTATATACATATATTAAACGGCGTTAATATTGTAGTACAAGTTAAATAATTTCATTAATTTATTCCTTGTCGTAATACAAAAAAAACTTATGTGAAAAGAGAGTGAATTGATATTAATTTGTATTCCTCAAATCACTATAATAGTCCCTCTCCCACCACCTTTCCTTCTAAGCTTTCTTTCTTTTAAATAATTTGTGTTGAATGTAGGTACTGTACCTATTACTTCTAAAGTGAAAACCTGACATTAGTTTTCTTATTAATAGTACCTAATATTTATCGAATATTCTTTTTTTAATTGCATATACCTACGCAAACATTGGATTTTTTTGAAAAATGTTTGTCAATAAAAATATCACCTAATATTTATGTCTATTTTTTGTAAAAATAATAAAAAACTGTTAGTTGTATAATCAACAAACAAATAAATAAATATTTAATAAATATACCTAGGTATAAATAAAATAGTACATTCGTAATTAATAAATCATAGATTTATCGAAAAAAAATATGAATACAAGAATCTTCTTCTTCTTCCAATGGCGCGACAGCCTTGGCCTCCTTTAACTTCAGCCTCCACCACTTCTTCCAGTTTGACACTTGGAGCAGTTGCCTTGTGACCATCTTGAAATAATCCTGGGTCTGCCAACTTTGTGTTAACCCCCTGGAGAACCTTCTTTGGTACTCGTGTGCTTGCCATTCTGTACACGTGTCCGACCCATCACAGTCTTTGGAGCCTTAGATGGATAATTTTGTTGGCTGATGTGAGGCGTTTTTTTACATACAATCCAAAAACCAGTCATATCTAAGTCATAATTAAAGATTATATCAACATATTCCGGAATCTATAGGGTAAAAAATAGTATAGAATCTAATATGTTAAGTATATAAATGGCTTGATTATTTCCAATCGAAATTTGATCAAAGCGTTTCTTGTATTTTTTAATATCTTTTAGCAATAAATTTACGCATTGACATCTGCTAATAATCAGCTAATATTTTTGAGGAAGTACTTACATAATAATATATGGGTCGACGAACGTCGTTAAATGAGAAACAGATTTTTTGTGATTTTAAAAACAAAGATGTGCACCAAATATCAAATGGGTAGGTAAATGATTTGCCAATAATGGCGTGATTTTCAAATATCACTGAAATTTGTTATGCTTCCGGTTGTTTGAATTGGATGAATATCAAATAATGTTATCGCTGAAATGTCGTCCATGGATTGTGATAAAAAAATCTTCGGCGTTGTGAAACAATTTTCCTACAGGAAATTACTTTCAAATTAAATCATTTCTGTTTGAAACATGCATAATTCGATTCGCGATAGTCAAAAGGGAAAAGTAACATGTCATGTCGATTGTTTGTTTTTTAATACACTTGAAAAAGATGTATAAAGTAATATCAAGCTTATCACATTACATTATTATGTATATATGTAACTCCTGTAGACTCATCTGGAGAACTTTGACCAGAGTCAAGTTGAAATGCTATTAATTATTAGTAGAGAACTGAATAATTCACGTTTGCGATAAACCCGATTTTATTTAATTAAAAATTAAACAAAATATTGTTTTATAAATTTGGTTGGCCTTCGTAGCTCAGTTGGTTATCTGACTACTGATCCAAAGGTCTCGGGTTCGATTCCGGGTGGAGACACAATTTTTAATTGTGTTTTCAGTCTACATCTATGAAATGATACATATCGTACGTCGACCATGTAGCAATTCATAATTGGGTGCGTGTTAAATTAATATTTTACATATGTAATACCTATTAGTTGCCAGTGAAGTTATATAAAATATAAAAATAAAATAATTGAATTTGAAATATCTATGTCTCTACAAAGTATTGATTTTTTTATTCAAGAAGTCAAAACGATAGTACCTACCTAATAGATAATATTTTAAAGAATTTGGAGGTAAGCTGTTTCCATGATAATTATAGGATTTACAATATCAATTACCAAATTAGTTTTTTAACGAATATTAATAATATTTGTGGTAGGCAGAGAGAACCGAAAGCCAAACTTGACCGCCTTGAAATACCCTTATCGCGTCGTCGTTTGTACGAATACTTGCTTCTTCAGACTTTATTTCAAAGTGTTCAAACAATAACACGGGTATTAAAGTGAATAAAAAACAAAATTACATAGAGAATGATTATTATAAGCGAATAAAAAAACAAAACTACTTTGAAAATGATTATTATAAGCGCTATAAATATAAATTTTTTGATGCGGATATTTTTCGACTGGAAATAGAAAAATTTTCATAAAAAATAAAATAATTGTAGAATTTTGTCACACATATACGAGATAAAAACGCTTTAAAACAAATCCTACAAATAAAAATATAGGGTGGATACAAGATATACATACCTATATCGAAAGATAGAATAGAAATAATTGATACTACAATATGAATATATTATCTAATTGTATGTGCTTTCAACACGTCATACCTATTATTCCTGTATTTTTAATGTTTCATATAATGTTTTACTAAGATGATGTTTTACATATTATTACGGTCTTCACTTATTTTAATATTTGACAAAGTATTGACTGTTAATTTTTATACTTACTTTGTTCATATTTATTACATTTTATACCCAGTAATTGATGTGAAATTTGAATATCGTAGAATTTATATGAATCTGAATATTACAGGTATAGTGAATTGCTTCTTTCATCATTGATCAAATATATATTATAGTTTTTTTGCGATTGAAATTGTTAAAGGTCTGCATTACTATACCTACACATTTGCGTCAGTATCATTTATTTTGTTTATATATACATGTATTGCTATTTAAATGTGTACACTTTTTTCTTGCTGCATATAAATATGAAGGTATTTGGAACAAAATCGCTTAGCGATGGTCTCATTTCACTGCTGTTTTGCATGACAAACTGATAACACACTTGCTCATTTTCTATAATAATATATTAGTGAATTGTATGGCACAATACGTGATAATTAATGTATTGCAAGCGAAAAAATAAAACAACTAAAGCTCATGATATCTTATGAAAATGTGTTCCTATTGAATAATTCGCATGCTATTATAAAATACGATCGGCATCATCTAAAGATGATAATATTGGAAAATAAATTATCCAAGAATGACTTGACTGAGATTACCGTAAAATAATCTACATACTTAATTGCACATTTAAAGCGGTAGGTACTCACAAAATGTCAAACAATCTTGAATGAATAATTAAAAAATATACTACGAGGAATCTTATAATGGATTGCATTGATTAAGTACGATTTTTGCTTCTTTGATAAGGAATTTGGCAAAAAATCTTATATTTCAATCGGTGCCAGAACATATCTACATACATGTGATTGAAAAACATTCAATATTTTTTATGATATGTATAATTATGGCATGAAATGTAGGTATACTAAAATGAATTAATTATGATTTTATAATACTTGCTATAAAATAGACGAATAATTGATAAATAATAACAGATAAATAATTGTTGTATTGAGAGAAAATATTCAACGTATCATTGAAAATCCGGATACTTATTCCCTAATTTGGGGAGAATATTAGGTATACCTATATCGTAATAACAACGATGAAGGTGTCTGCTTCCAAAATCAGTTGAAGTAGGAAACAAGCTTATATTTTTAATATACTAAAATTGTGTCCATTCAGGTATTACTATGACAAGAACATAATGACAAAGGTGCATGGAAAGCGATACGCCTACAAGTTCGACTTCCAAGGACTGGCTGCGGCCACTCAGCCAGCTGCCAGTGATCCAGCATACAAGTACCAAAGTGATCTCTTCATGAGCTCCTATCACCACAGCGCCAAGCTGAGTTCTTTCATGGCTCCACACGCGGCTATGCCGACGTCGACTGGTAAGAAACCTCTATATTTATTTCACTTTTTAACCTTGGAATTCTTAAAATAACGTTGCTTTGCGTTTGGCAATCAATCATTTGTACATATTATACGTTAAATAAAACTTATTAATTAATGCATAGCGATTAAATTTAAATCAGTACCTACCTACTAAACCACGACCCAAAAACTTTATTTATTTAGCGAGTGTAAAAAACCCATAATTACTTAGCAAACACTTGTATGTAATTATTATATTTAAATTTTTTGACGCGGATTCATATGTCTTCATATTTCATTATTTGATATACCTAACTATAGTTGTATGTGATACATGAGGTCCAACTGTCGATGGCGATAGTATTTATACATACCAAAGTATAAACTCATAAATCCACATTATTGAATATTTTAAGATATTTGTTTTGGTTTTACAAAACATGTAGGTATATATGTCAGGATAGGATACTATGGAGGTCAGTTCTTTTTTCCTACCCAGAATATAAAACAGTTTAATAGTATGTATGTATGTTTGTTTGGAGATTTTAAGAATCAAATTATCGAGAGTCACCGTTAATATTGTGTTGTGAAATAATTGTATGAAACGATGACGTCACTTACATAAATCAATTTTTACAAAAATTGTACAAAAAAGTTACGACATTATAGGAGTAAACGAGATATACTCCTATAATGTGATTTTTTTGTAGAAAATTAAATTATCTAGTTGAGAAGTTTTGGCGTATTTCGATATTTTTGAAAAATTTGGAAATATAAGCAGTTAAACGAATCGACAGTTGAAATACGTTACCTTTTATTTCTAGTGGTTGAAACCAAAAGGTTTTGTTAATGTCAGATTAAAACGACTTAAAATCATAGACTAAATAATTTAATAAGTATCGTTTTTAGAGCGCTTGATGACATTTCAATATATAAATAATTTATAATTATAAATTTCAAATACAAACATTCCTGCCGTTCTTGAAAAGTTATTAGGTTTTCTGCGCGTGAAATATTGCTTTTTGATTTATCAATTCGTAAAGGATAAATTTAGATGCGTCATTTATTCATCCATTCATTCATTAATTTTTCCACGTGGATGTAATATATTCTTCGTTTTTTTCAATCGTCTCTTTTGATAGATAATGAATATGATATTTACTTACCTATTTTCAATTTCGTCCAAGACAAATTTCTAAAAAAATCAGAAATTATTTTCATTATAGAATCCCGACATATTAATTACTATTGTTTTGATTTGAAATATTCTTCTTAATCGTGTACATTTGACTTGATTGTGAGGATTGAGGATGGACTATCCTGGGAGGAAAAGGTACAACTGTCTTCCTTAGTTTGATTTAAATTAATTTCTTATTGGGAGTAGATATTACTTTTACTTCGAAAATAGGGGAAAAATCGATAAAAAGTACAAAAACCGATCTGATCGGCAACATAATCATGAAATTGTCATTGATTTGAATTGTGCAGTTAGGCGTTTTTCGGAGATTCCACATACCTATTCCGATGGCGTGAAGTGCGAAGAAATTTACAAAGGTAGGTGCTGGTAGGTACATGTATCAGAAATGCTAATAGAAGCTATAACTATTATTGTCGCGCTTCCATTCTGTAGGTACTCATTCATAATAATAACAATAGAAAGTTGGGTGATTCATTTCATACTGCGTTGAAAAAGATTCATAATTTGGAAAAGCGTTTATCAAACGACGATCAAGTACCCCAAAATTGCAATCAATAAATTAAGGAATTTTTGGAATCAAGATTTATGTATCGGGCTACATTAGATTCTTCTTCGCATGTAACAAATTCTTACTTAATACCTTACCACGCAGTGTTACAAAACGATATCGTATTTCTTAGATGCAAGATCAAATTTACAGACCATTCTTTGTAGGTCACTTTCTTCTAATATCGTAGCATCGATAGCATAATCATACCATGTTTACTAATTTAATTCCCATTCTTACCTAATCCGAAACCCCAGAGAGTCACATCTTATATCTATTACCTATATTGTCCATTATGAGATTAAAAAGGAAAGGGCCGAGACTGTCTCCTTGTCTGATATGAGATATCAGTTGTTGTGGGTATCTTTTTGTCAGATCTCCATTAACCTTAATTTTAAATCAAAATAACAAATTTCTTTTACCGTACATATACCAAAATGTACTGTATTATTAATAAAAGAAAAACGATTAGAATTGTACAGAGCGTATTATTTGCTCATTATGTCTTTTGTAGTGTTTATTTTCTTAAAAGCTTCTGTTCCCTACTATTAAACCGACATTCTGTCCCCCAAGAGTAAACCGATTCGGTTTTGGGGGTGGACCGAACATTCGCATTAGCATAGTCAGAAGCTAAAGTGAACAAATATTTTCACAGAACTCTATATAGGTACCTACCTACCTACCTAGTTGGTGGTAATACGAAATGTCAGGGACACACGCCCAAAGCTAACCCAGTGACAACACAGCACATGCAAAGTAGCCGACTGAGAGAGCTTCTCTGTTTATCTCTTTATGTTTAGTCAATTTTATACCTACCAATGCAATTTATACAAGTTTACACGCGAAAATATATCGACTACGAATTGTTTATGAACAGTTTGTATATGAATAAGTAGGTATATGTATTTTTTTTCTCGCACAACAGCTTTAAGCCGATTTATATATTTTTTACTCTTCACTACTATGGAATATTGGAGAGTCATGATCTCGCAATTTTAAGCGTATGTTTATACATCAATTTCTCAGTGGGTATCACGTAGAGAGTGCATACTTTGAGTACCTTTGAAAATTTTGGGCACACTTTGAAAATGGTCACTGGATGACCGAAACTATTAGTCAGTGTCATTAAATTAGTAGAACTGAAAACTTTGTTTTTTTTTTTACAATACCAAATTTATTTATAACTCTTTGAAGCAATTTATGATAATAATATTATATAATACTAGTGGGCCTGGGCAGACGTTGTTCTGCACAGACCCGCAATAACTCACTTTTTGAATATTACCATTTTTTTCGAACATTTGACTGTGGTAGGTATATTCTCTAGATGCGTAATTCATGCAGGTGTCAATGGATGTGGTATTTATTGAAAGCTTACACAACTTAAAAATAAATTACGGTCCTTAATTTCCTACTTATAAAAAATCTTGAGTAGGTTTAGGGTAGTTAAAATTTGTGGTATTAGGTAGGTATATAAATTTTTGGATGAGAAATTTATAAAAAAAAGTTCGTTGGATAAAAGTTTTTTTTAGATCTCGATAACAGCGCCATCTATCGGGCTAAAAACTATTCTATCTTTCAATCCGATACCAACCCAAAAATTTAGAAAATCTCATTGTAATCGGTTGGGTGATGATTAGCGTGTACGAACATCGTGACACTATATTTTTTATATATTTAGATTATATGTATGATTTTCTTTTTGTATAAACAATTTGAAAGCATTGAAAGGATTACATTTGTATCACTTTTAAATGATCAATGATTTGTTCGGCCCTAATTACAATCAAGTTTATAACTCAATTTAAATTGACAGGGTCAACATATTATGTGATTTTGAGTATTCCTTTGAAGAAATTCAGTCGAAATCTGATATTCCGAAAGCGATCCTAATTCCCGGCACTCAACGATTGTCGATTGTTTGCAACAAAGGACACTCTTGAGCCTCGAGGAACGAAACAACGGCTTTGAACTCATAATTTTCATATTACAACAAAAGAATCGGCCCAGAACCTGTACAATAGTTGTTAGGTATGTACAATCGCTATTTAAAAACCACTCGTGGACGTCTACATCGTGTGACTGCAAATCAAGGCAAAATTATTGGATTAATTTAAATTAACAACTGAAAGTACTCGACGGTATTCCATTTTCAAATCGTTACTGTACTGACACACGTGTGGATACCCACACAACAGTCTCGTCTAACCAAAAAAAGACACTAGATTGCAGGGGCGTGCCTAGAACCTTCGGACTACGCAAACCTCGAAAGAGAATTAGGAAACCTCGAACATTTAACGTTTTTTTATAGTTAGTGGCTACGAAAATTATTTATAAATTCACATCTAGATGTATGAAAAATGTATTCAATGTTATTTAACAATAAAAAATAACATATTGAATCAATTTCAAAGTTTACAAATCAATAAATATGTTTGATGTCGAGTATAATATATGTGTTACATATTTTTAAACCAAATTACCAATATATTTATCAAATTCACTAGTTTTCAAAAACATTTTAAATGTTCAAAAGCATAACATTCATATTGACAATTCATAATATATTCAATGAAAAATTATTTTTACTTACATACATACCTACATACATATCATCACACCATATTCCACGTGGGGTAACCAGGGACAGGTGTGCGGGTGTGCATAACGATTAAAAAGGAAGCACAACACGTGCGGTATCTCCACACACCAGTATCGCCTCACTTAAAAAGGCACTATAGGTACACTCAGAACGGGTAGTGCTGAAATATGTAAGATGTTGTTATACCTGTTGTATTTTTAATATTTTTTTATTAAATATTGGATATCGAATTTCCACACAACGAGTTTAAAATAGTCAACAGAAGTATAATTAGGTTAGGATAGGTTAATTTTGATATTAATGATGTATAAAAATGATAATATCGAATTGTTATTTCAACATTGTAAGAAAATGAGGAATAATAAGGTAACATCGTTTGGGTTGATTTTAATGGTTGAAAAATATGATTAAAAAATCCATTAATTTGTGCATTAATTTGTGCTACATAACCGTGTGGTTTGTGAAAATTATCGTCAGCTTTGGTTCGAGCGCCGCGGCGGAGGTATAATAGCTCTAAAGTACTAAATGAACACAATCATTGCATTGTCGGCGACGGGAATCTTTGGACGCCATAACAATTATACTTAAGTATGATTCTTCTCTTTGGAGGGTGAACCTACCTACATACCAACCTATCTATATGTCTGATAAATATCGGCACAAATAAAAATTATTTAGAGACTTGTCTTATTAAGGTAACATAAAAACTAAAGATTTGTGACTAGCAGTAGAACTATTGCAGATTATCAACTAAATATCATGCTGAGATTGTATTCTGAAAGTTTCATCATATGTATGTGTGTGTGTGTGCTGTGTACCTATATACCAATAAAACGGCTTCACTTTTTCAACGAGGTATTGTATGGGAATGAGTATTGTATATTTTTATTATTATTCTATGACACTGATAGACATTACAATAATTATTGAATCTGAAATCCCCCACTATGCAAATAAACCAGTGCCGGGGCTAATGCATCTCAAGACAGTAAGGTATTTAGTTGATGCCAACATCAATCGTATATAAAAAGTGACTATATTACAAATAACAATGAAAATAAAAAAAAAATAATATAAAAAAATGAAGTAAGGGGTCGAAAGCTATGGGTGAAAAATCTCTGCATAGTGTCTACCTGCTACTTAAGAAACATTGTAGTTTTAAATGCATGACTATTTTCCATTTGCTTATTTTTTGGTCGAGCTTATTAAATGTTCTAGGAGCAATGACTCTGTCACGTCTCTATTCAAACGAGGTTTTCATTATAGTCACAGAGAAGTTCAATTCATTTGCTTGCTTAGTGAAATGCGTTTGTTTGCTTCTAGTATGCAGATTTATATTCTTTTGGAAATGAATCAATGAATATTTCAGGAACAGCTGTCTTGGATCGAGGACAGTAAAAATTCTAAACAAATCATATGAATAGAAATTTCTATTTTTTTTTTTGATAATACGCATGATACATTTTTGAACTTTATTGAGCGGACTCACGACCGTCTTAGCACACCCACCCCATACAATAATTCCATAGGACAAGACAGATAGGGTGAGAGCATAATATATGCTTTTTAAGGTTTTAATATCTAGAATATTTCTTAATATTTTGTAAACGTGTCCCAGTCGTCTTATCCTGTTAGATAGATCATCTATATGGTTTTGGAAAGAGATTTTACTGTCTATTAATATCCCAAGTATTTGCATAATTACATTTTGTTTTGTCAAGAAGAACACATTTACAGTAATGTAATTGAAGGATACGTTGGGAGCTTGATTCTGGTTGACCAGCTTCAGTTGCACTGAATGTTAGGTATTTGGTTTTAGCAACATTAGTATCAACACACGACAGAAGATTAGTATCAAGCCAAGCTTTCACTGTTTTTATCCCATCTTCAGTTGTTTTGTATGCATCATGCCACGTGTATGGAAGTGTTTATTTTTTAAATCGTCTAAACTATAATTAACAGAATTTCTCAGTCTCCTACCTCACTACATTGGGCACGTTTCAGAGCTTGCAGCCCTATTCACCCCCGGAGCGGCTGCTCATCGGACGAAACAAGGGACTATAATATCAAGCATATTTCATATCTAAGAGTCCAACCACAAACGTGGAGGCCCGCCAGTCGTTTAAAATACACTCGGAAAAAAATATAACAAATCAACCATCATCATCAACACTGGCGCTACAGTCCGCTAAAAAAATACTTTTTTATACAATACATATGTTTGTGTTTTAATTTCCCAAATGATTTTAAAAGCACACGATATTTTTGGTGGTATAATGATATTTAATCCTAATATTAGGTAAATTTTGTATACGCGTAAAATTACTAGCCTAGTGATTATTTAACTATAAAAAAATTACATTTCCCAATTTTCGTTCAGGGTTTGCGTGCTTCGAGGGCCCTAGGCACGCCCCTGCTATACACTTCTATTTACCTTCAGTATTAAAAAAATACACTACCATTCTGAATGATACCTTTTTAGGAGACAATACTGGTGTGTGGGAATACACTCACGTGTCGTGCTTCCTTTTAAAAGGTAATGCACATCCACATGCCTGTCGTTGACTATGCTGGAATGGCATGAATGAATAATGAATTTAACAATCTATAATTACTGTACCTCTACTCTGAATCTATATAGGTAGTAAATAATATGACAAGTTTTTGTTTAAGTAAATGAATAATATTTGCGATGCGCCATGGTAAAAGCCATGCCAGATTAAAAATGTTGCGAAATTGCATAGATTATTGTTATAAAAATGCAGTAACATTGATTAAGCGAGAATTGAACATTGTGAAATTTAATTATATATCGAAAGTGATTAATCATCTTTGTTTTTGCAGCATCGATATTCCCAGGAGCGGCTTCTTGGAGCAACTGGGGAGGTGGCGGAGGGAACTTGTATTCCCCTCATTCGATGGCTCCTCCACATGTAACACCTCACCTGGGATCATATCCTCACTACGCATGACCAAACATATAAAACCATAAACTGATTCAGTCTCATGAGAATATCTATGTATAAGAACAAGAGCCACACTTATTTCATAGTAAAATATGGCTGAAAATTTGTCTGTGTAGGTAAGTACGCTATACCAGGTTACAACGATTTACTACTATTGACCCTGAGTAGTAGTGGCTTTACCAGATAACAGGTAGCATGTGTATGTCAGTTATTTATAGTGTAAATTGTTATACCATAAGGTGTATTTTTTTAATTTCATAGGAAATACTACTTGAAATCACGTCATTCATTTACAGATATTTTGGTCGGTGGAAATCCCACAACAGATCACATTAAATTTTAATATAGAACTTGTGTTTAAATTGTATGCCATAAAATTTTATCTATAACTGGCTCCAATTTGAATGAAAATACAAATGAATTATTTTTTTTACAATGCATAGGTACAGGTGTAGACAATTTAATAAAATAAATAAAAATAAACACACTGTACCTTTCTTCATACATACCTAGTCATAATTCTTGACATCCTCAAGCAATTGTTGCAACTCTATCAGTTGTTGCCAATTAGTCAACTACAGACATCGCAGGTCTTTCTTGAGCTATCTTAATTTTGGTCTCCTAATGTTCATTCTTTTATTTGGTCTACTGCTAAAGAGTTTCTTCAGCGTGGACTGTTTGTTTGTTATTTCTATGTGCCCAACCAACGGAGTCAGCATATTTTTAATATTTATTCAACGTTAATGCAATGTTTTATACAATGCCTTTTTGAGAAGTAGTTTTCTACACTTTTGTTACCAGTTATCTGTCAAAGCCACCATGATATAGTAGCCAATTGTAGTTACCTACTGTGGTATACTTATGGAAAAAAATTTTCAGTTTTTATACTATGACACAAGTCTCTCGGTTATGGGCTCTTGGACTATATACATCTATGATTGTGCAAATTGTATATAACTATGCAATGTGCTAATTGCACATGTCCAAAATCATAATTTATTTGGACACAGTTCTTGATATGCAATATTAAAATTGTATACTTAATGAACAACGTGCATCTCATTGGCATGTAATCAAAAAATAATAAAAAAAATGTATAAAACTGTTTATAATAATTATTGTTTTAATGGTTGATTTTGATTCACCTATGTTGGTGTGTGTATGTGATTTTTCCCATTAAAATAAGATCTGTGAATGATGAATATAATAATAATGTATTAGAATTTTAAAATAGAAAGGGGGAATAAATTAAATTTATATACTTATAAATAATACATAATCGCGTAAAAAGGCTAATTTCTGTGTTTTACAATATCTACCTTAATGTTGTGTATAAAATATTCAAATTGTGTGTTAGTATTGTCTACAATATTTTATGTGAAAATTTTCAACGATTTTAGTATGTCGATGCAGGCACATCTTAGGGCATTATGATGAACCTATATTTCTGCACATTCAATAATGATTTTGATTATTGCCTCTCTTGCTTCTATCTTTGATTACAATAGTAGGAATCTTTTGCTTATAAAAATATGTGATTTTGACTTTTATATTTATTTTGGCACTCTTTAGCATCAATTACATTTCACCATTCAAAGTAAAAATATTGACACAATTTGGAATAGGCAAAAAGGCTACAGAAAATTTATTACAACAATGTGGAGAGATAAATATTTCTCAGTTTATATTTTTATAAACCTAGTTTCTTTTTCATAGGATTCATCATTCCACAAACATGTTGATTTATTTAATTGTTGTTATGATCAAAAATAATTTATTGTATTACTAAAATGTTATATCTTTTTGTTTGATTACAGATATAACTATTAAACTCATGGAGGTATAAACCATTAGCAGAGTAATTATAATATTATATCAAAATTGTAAATATTAAAAGGATACATATATATTAAAACATTTGTAAGATATTTTGAACAGAAAATTCATTTTAGTTTGCAAGTTGTTTTATTCCTTTAAAAAAGATAATATTTGTATTGTAAAACAATTATAATTTGAACTGTGTTTCTAACTTTCTATAATGTACAAAAAAAATATTTTATCTTTTCCCATTTTTTTATAATTTTAGGATTCAAAATGATTAAATAAATCATAAAATGAAGTAGTGCTATCATTTCTCAAGACAAAAAATAAAATTTCAGAGTATTTATTGAAATTACTTTTGTTTGTGAGGTTAAAAAAAAACATAAAATCTTAATATATTTTTATAAAATGTTTTTATAACCCATCGATATTTTGAATTACTCTGTCTTCATTGATATTCAAGTAGAAAATTTTATTCAGTATTTTTAAAATCAATACTATAATGTTAATTTTCAAATAAAATTTTAGTTAAAAACTCTTCTTGTAATGTAAACTTAGATTATAATTAAATTCAAAATATTATGTAAATATTAAAGATCATAAATGTGTGCAATCTATAGAATTTGTGTATATGATAATTAACTACTAAAAATCTGTATGTATTTTTATTATAATTGTATATTAGATAATAAAAAATCTAATTTAACTATAATAGTATTGATGATATAGAATAATCCAATTAATAATAACTTCATCCAAACGATAAATTTAAATTTTTATTCTGACGAATCACAATGGAAATGTTTTTATATTACCTACCAATGAATTAAAAACATACAGTATGAATCAATATAAAAAAAACCTAAAATGAAAACTACATACCTATGTGTTAAAAAAATATAATATATGTAAAATGGGTGAGTGGAGAAAAAAAAAATAAAAACTTAATATAAAATCTTTTATTGTGATCTCTTAAGTACATTTTAAAATGTTTGTAAATAAACATGAAAATAACTAAAGCAAAGAATGAATCAATTGCTATGGACACTTGAGAAAATATTATTTTACCGAGTCAAACTTTCTTGGAAAAAATCAAAAAACGCTCTCAAAATATCTTGAATAAAAACAAGTTTGGTTAAATGAGGATAAGAAATATGTAAAATAAAACATGCATATATATAAAAAATTTGCAAACATTAATGTAAAATCAAAATTATATATTTTACAGAGGCTATAAGGGAACAGTTCAAGACAAACATTTCTTAATAATTCACCAACAAAATTCTGGTTGTGCAATAAAATAATTATTGACTTCCACAAATTTGCATATATTCTTTTTGCACATAATATAAAATCAAAAATAAGCAGTTGATAAAAGTGTTTGATTTAGAATGAATATATTTTGAACTACGACTTCGGATAGTAAAGTCATTGTAAAATAAAATAAGTGTTACCATTCATATGTAAAATGTGTGAGTAAATTCTAGTCCTCCTAAGGGTTTAAGTTGGGAAAAATAATACCTATGTAATAATAGCAGGCAATTTTTGAAATCTGAGATTTCTCATAAATCTATTGTGTTATCAAAAGTAATCTTTAAATTATTATTATTATTAGATAATATATTTCTTAACTTTATGTAGTAGGTATTATGTATAGATGTTATAATAAAAGATACTATGGAAGCCAAGTAATGGTTTGTACATGAAGTGTTTCATTTACTAGTGAACCTAATGATAAAAGTCCCTAATAATACAACATTATGCAAGATGTTTAATACGTTTGATATATATGTACATATGTAAGTATGTTTTGATATCCATATTTGTCCCATTTTATTCCAAATTTGGCATTAATATTTTAGAAGTGACAACACCATGATTACATTCTACAATATATTTGTGAATTATGTCTAAAGAATGTGACTTCAGGTATATTACATAAAGATAAATTAGATGACTGAGTACCTTTTTTGAAACGTGGATAGTCAATAGAGTGCTTTACTAAGATCATGGTCTGAGAAATATGAGAAGCTTAAATTGCTTAAACCTACTTAATCATGTAGTCAATACAAATAATATCTTCCACCTGTTTTCCCTTAATGATTCTGAAATTTATGTCCTATTGTTACAATTTCTTAAAACAAGCAACATACTACTCCTAGCCTTTTTTGTTTTCTTTTTATTTGAATACAAGGCACTTGGGTGAATTGCCGTATAAAGCAAAAACAAAGAAACAATACCCATCGATAAATTATTGGCATTGCGTATATTATTGATATTTTATTTATAAAGAGTAAATTATTCCATCTACTGAAATTATTCGATATCCATCAATCTGAAAATTATCACATTTCACTGTTGAGTAGATATTATTTTATGTTGTCAAAACAATTACAGTACAGATTATTATAGTTCATTCTGAGGACTTAAAAAAAACATTTTTAACACTAAAAAATATCTTAATTATAAAATAGACATTATAATAATGTCATATACACAAACATTCATCATTCCACGTTGCAAAATTTATTTTGATTTATTTGTTTGGCTTTTCAAATTTTACTATATAAAATTTGTCTAAAACTGTTGAACAATTACGCAACAATCACACTTTACAGGACTCATTTACTCATAATTTGATATTATTTAACAGCTCATCACGTCACACCAGGAATCCACTACTGTTTAAGTTACCTATATGTAAAATAAACTATTTACAACACGAATTTATTCACAGAACTTGCAACAATTACAATGTATTCTATAGAGCCCTCTAATATGTCCATTACTAAATTTGCCCTCTAATAATATGTCCATTACTAAATTTAAATCATCAATAATATAGTCCTCGAATGCCTCCTGTTTTTCTTTCCATTCAATTCCTAATATCCTTCCTATAAATATGCCATTAAAATTAACATAGGTGTGATTATTTCTGTAAAATTAATTGGTACTTGTAATAATGATTATGTTTACAAAATAGTGTTATGAAATTAAGTACTATTTCTATTTAAATTGAAAATTTAAATAGAAATATTTTGAAAATAAGAACCCAAGAAAAATGAAAACAAAAGATTTGAGTAGTGAGTTGAAAAAACTAGACAAACCTTGTAAAAATATAAATTGTAGAAATATAAATTGTAAAAATAAATAAGACTTTGAACCATAATAAAATAAATAAATATAAATTTCGGTACATTTGGTGTCAGGTGTGGGGTATAAAAATACCCAAGTATTTTTTGTGTAAGAAAAAAAATAAAATAAAATAAAATAGTTATTTATAAAGACATTTATTATGGCATCAAAAAAAATAACTCTTTTAGAGTTGAAAGTGGTTGATTTAAAACATGAGTTGGAGGAGAGAGACGCTGATACATCAGGAAATAAAAATGCACTTCAACTACGATTGAGAAAAGTGATGCAAGAAGTAGGTGAGGATCCAGACACATACCTTTTTGAAATGCCTTGCTCTAACAACGATCTTTGTCAAGTCTTAAAAGAACATTCCAGAGACATAGAAGAGAAGTTTCAAGAACATTCCAGAGATATAAAAGGAGAAATTAAAGAAATCAAAGGAGAAGTAGCGATGCTTCAAAAGCATTAAAATACTATAGAAAAGAAATTCCAGAATTATTCTATGACCTTTGATGAGAAGATAAATGAATTAACTAAACAGATGAAAGTTTTGGAGAATCAAGTGCTTCCTTCAATCACGCCAATGAATTCCGAGCAAAATTCAGCTGTAGATACAAATTTTAAGTGTGTAGAAGATACAAGAGTACCAACAGTGGAGTGCGTGCGAAATGATATGCCAACCTTTGATGGAAAATGCCCCTGGGAAGAATATTTAACATTGTTCGAGACAGTGGCCATGATAAATGGCTGGTCCATGACAAGAAAGGCCTCAGTGTTGAGTGTATCATTACGAGGTGATGCTTTAAAAGTTTTGGAGACAATTCCTCTAGCTGAGCGACGAGATTTAAAATTGTTGATTGAGAGACTTGAGATGCGATTTGGACATAAGCACATGGAACAGTTTTACAGGTCACAACTTAAGAATCGTAATCAGAAATCTAATGAAACTCTCCAGGAATTTGAGGCGGATATAGCGCGTCTAATTAGATATGCATACCCTACGGTTCCTGATGATGTGTGTGAAAGCCTTGCAGTAGAAAAGTTCTTGGATGGATTGTGGGCAAATGAGACACAACAAGCTGTAAAACTAGCTAGACCACAAACTTTGAGTGACGCTCTAACCCAGGCACTCGAATTTGAATCTATAAAAAAATCTTTACGAGGTCATGCTCAAGCCCGCGTTGTTGAGGCCGTTGAAGAGAATCAAAAACTCATCGAATGCATTGTCGAAAAGGTGATGAAGGCATTGCAAGGAAGAAAAAGACAGTTTCGCTGCTGGGGTTGTGGACGAGCTGGACATCTACGTAATCGGTGTCCAAATGAAGCAACAACGCAACAGCAACAGCCACAGGAAAACTAAAAAGGGTTGATGGGAAGGGGCAACTGTTGACCTACATTACCAATGCCTCAAAGAGATCTGCAGTTGTTGCATCATTCAGTGGTCGAGATACCAGTATGTTTATAAATGGCAAAGTAAATGGAAAGAATTTGAAACTTTTGCTGGATACTGGAGCAACGATGACAATCATGAGACCAGATTTGCTTTATAACAAAAAGTGTATTACACCAACTAAATGGACATTACGAACAGCTACTGGGGAGTCGGCATCTATATGTGGTGAGACATATGCCAACTTTCAAATTGGTAGTTCTATCTTCGATCATCAGGTGCTAGTGGCGAATATAGAGGAGGAAGTTATTCTCGGAATGGACATAATGGCGAAATATGGATTCCAGTTGGATCTAAAGAGGCGATCTTTGAAAATTGGAGATGAAGATGTTCTCGTGCAAGAGCGTGAGGAATTTTCTACACGTGTTCTTGCAGCGGATGTTGTAACTATTCCAAAACAAAGTGAGATGTTAGTACGAGTCAATTTAGACTGTGTTATCCCGAATGGACATGTTTTGGTTGTGGAGTCCAACGCCAACAATGAAGCAGGAAAAGGAGTATTAATTGCAAGAGCACTGATTCAAAACCAAAAGGAAATTTTAGTCAGATTAATGAACATAAATGAATATCCAGTAACTGTCAAAAAAGGAGCTTATTTAAGTGTGTGTTCATCAGTTTCATCAGTAACACAAAATGCCTGCATCGCACAAGTTTCTTCAGAGGATGTACCAAAACATCTTGAAGACTTTGTAAAAGATGCTTGTAAGGAACTTACCAAAGAACAAAGCAAACAAATTAGATACCTCATTGCTCATTATCAAGATGTTATTGAGAATGCGAGTTTTTCTAAAGGAAGAACCAATGTTGTTCAACATCAAATAGATACGGGTGACGCAAGGCCTATCCGCCAATTACCTAGAAGGCTACCATTAGCAAAGCGGGCGGAAGCAGATCAAATTATTCAAGACATGGAAAGGGATAGCGTTATTGAACCATCAAGCAGCCCATGGTGTTCACCAGTAGTGTTAGTTAAAAAAAAAGATGGCTCAACTCGGTTCTGTGTGGACTTTCGCTTATTGAATAATGTAACTAAGAAGGATAGTTATCCACTGCCTCGAATCGATGACACCCTAGATACATTGGCTGGTTGTAAGATCTTCTCAACTTTGGATCTAAAGAGTGGTTATTGGCAGGTTGGATTGGAACCCAAGGATAGAGAAAAAACGGCGTTTTCTGTTGGAAGTGGATTGTGGCAATTCAAAGTGATGCCATTTGGACTTTGCAATGCACCGGCTACGTTTGAACGACTAATGGAAAGTGTGCTAAGAGGATTATCGTGGGAGACCTGTTTGGTATACTTAGATGACATCATCGTACTTGGGAAGCGTTTTGAAGAACATTTAGGAAATTTGGAACAGGTATTTTCACGATTGAGGTTGGCCAACCTTAAACTCAATTGCAAGAAATGTATATTGTTCCGAAAGCAAGTCAACTATCTAGGTCATGTTGTCTCTGAGGAGGGAGTAGCAGTAGATCCTGAGAAGATTAAAGCTGTTCGAGATTGGCCAGTACTTAAAGACAAACATGAAGTAAGAAGCTTTTTGGGTCTGAGTACCTACTATCGACGATTTGTTCCAGGCTTTGCTGACATCGCAAAGCCACTGACAAAACTCACGGAGGAAAGCAGTGAATTCATATGGGATTTCAAGTGCCAACATGCATTTGAAGAATTAAAACAGGTTCTAATTAATTCTCCGGTTTTGAGTTATCCTCGAGCTGAAGGAATGTTTATTCTGGATACAGATGCAAGTAACGTTGGTATCGGAAGTGTGCTCTCCCAAGTACAAGATGGGGCAGAACGCGTGATTGCTTACTTCAGTAAAGTATTGTCGAAACCAGAACGCAATTACTGTGTAACACGAAGAGAATTGCTTGCTGTTATCAAGTCAGTTGAGCACTTTCGCAAGTATTTATATGGACGGAAATTTCTTTTAAGGACAGATCACTCGGCACTTGTGTGGCTTTTGCGATTCAAGAATCCTGAAGGTCAAGTAGCAAGATGGATAGAGAGATTGCAAGAATATGACTATGATTCTGAACATCGAGCCGGACTTCATCATAGAAATGCCGATGCACTGTCAAGGCGACCATGTCCAGAGGATTGCCAGCACTGTAATAAGGCTGAGGAAAAGTTTTTTATAGCTTGTAGAACCACGGTCGTTGACAATTTTTGGCAAGATGATGAAATACGAGCAGACCAATTCGATACACGAGTTCAATAAGGAATCAAATAAAAAAAATGTGATTTTGAGTTATGGATGCCATTTTATGAAGAAAACTCTTCTCTTCATTATTCAATAAGGAAACAAAACTAATTTGGCTTGGTTACCTAAGTAAAGCGAAAAATTCCTTATGGAATTATTTAGAAAACCAAATATTTTTAGTTCAATAGGGAAACATCTGACTTGTTTCCTTATTGAATTATTAAAGTCAGGTTAATAAAAATATACTTCTACTGATTCTGTTAGGAAACAATTAAAACTTTTAGCAATAATTAAAATAAGGAATCATCTTATCACTGCGTTTCCCTGCATAGGTAGATAGTGATGACAGACCACACAACACATTTGTCTTGTCTCGTTTTATTCACATTCAAACATGTCATTCCACTCTATTATAATCAATGACGACTCCGAGTGCTCTGCTTGGGAGCCCCTATGGAGGATAAACCAATACTACTACTACTAGGTACTATTATTCTGACCCTTAAAACTACTAATTTTAATAAGGTATTAGTTTTCCTTCATTTTGTATTGTCCGCATTGTATTTTTTATACGATTAATCAAAACATTTGTTAAATTATGAATTAAATAATATAGCCTCATATTAAATAAGGTAAAAGAAAAGGTTGAAAGATAGGAGGATTTCTCTTTTCCATGTACATGCCTACCACCTAGATTCCTTTGTCAATTAATAAATATAAAATTCATTTCTAACTTCAGGCAGTCATCCCGTATAACCATTGTTTGAAAAATGGAATAATCAAAGAAAAACTACATCGAATTATTATGCATTGAATTAAAGATTATAAAAAAAATAAAGGGTTATAAAAAACAGGTAAAAATTCATTTGTGATAAAAAACAGCATTCGTTTTCGTCAGATGATCCAATTGCGTCAACCCGATCAAATTCATTTTCGTCCGAATTAAAATTATGGTAAAACTGCCAATGAACCTTAGGAATGATAAAGCTTTGGCATAGCGATATCAAATCCTCAGCAGCAGAAATATGCTTTTGAAATCACTGGTATTTGACAGTTTCCCCTCATCTTATAACCTACGTCGATTGTTTTAAAATCGTGCACACCATAAAAAAAATATAATGGATTTTGGATGTTGTGCTCCTCTGAAAATTATTAATCTTAACCTAATTCCGATTAACCTTTTCATCTTTTGTGTTAATCTTAAAAGTCTTTCCAATGTGTGAGCATATTTTATTTAGATCAATGAAATCTTCATTGGCTATTTCCTTTACTGAATATCCTCTTCCCTTTTTTTGCAGATTGCATTGTAGATGTCTATTGGCAGGGAACAGCGATAATGTTGTCCTCACTCTTTAGGACACGCATTTTCTTACGCTCGATAGTAGCGTGAATACTGTCATTCTCGTTTTGGCCATGACCCACTACAAAATATTTATGCAACTGCCTATATCATTTGCACCTCTATTTCCTAATCCCAGTCAAAGACGCTTTTTTTAATATTTCTTCTCGGGCAACTAACAGGTTCCATGTCAAATATTTATTTAACATGCACCCAATAATAAGTTGCCACATTCTGGAGACTTACGATATTAATTGTCTCACAGATCCAGACTGAAAACACAAAATTAAAAACTGTGCCTCCACCGGGAATCGAACCCGGAACCTTTGGATCAGCAGTCAGATACCCAACCAACTGAGCTACGAAGGCCGCTTTTGTTTCCATAGACGCATTTTTTTGCTACAATAGACAGTCTAAACCATTTTAATAAGGAAACATTTGAGTTACTTCCTTGTTGAAGTAAATGTGTCCATTGAATATGAATTGTTTATGGAAATAAGTACGACAGCTGTTGAAATATATATTTTTTTGACTATTCATATAAATAAAAAACAATAAAATGTTGATGTTTTATGAAACAAGAGTAAACTTCAAGTATGTTTAGTATAATTTTAAATATATAATACGAATAACTACTTGATAAACTGTTACTGAATAAACACAAAATTTTAAAACGTCATTATCTCAAATTGCATTTTTTTTAGTTGATTCCTTATAGAACTCATGTATCGAATTGGAAGACCCAGATCTCATGTTTGTAATGCAGTGGAAGGAAAATGATCAAAGACCTTTATGGGAAGAAATAGCTTCACTATCTCCAAATATTAAGTCATACTGGGCTCAGTGGCAATCCATTGTCGTGGAAAATGGGTTGTTAAAGCGTGTATTGGAGAATGAAGATGGAACACAGCAGAGACAACAACTATTGATTCCAAGGAAGAGAATTCCTGAAGTTCTTAAACTGCTTCACAATGATGTGTCTGGGGGACACTTGGGAGTTAAAAAAACCACAGAAAAAATTCGTCAACGTTTTTATTGGGTCAATTACAATGGAGATGTAAAAGATTGGTGTAGAAGATGTGTAACTTGTGCCACTTCAAACGGACCTCAGAAACGAAGGCGTGCGCCAATGAGGCAGTATAATGTTGGTAGCCCATTTGAAAGGATAGCCATTGACATAGCGGGGCCGTTTCCCACAACGGAAAGAGGGAATAAATATATTCTGGTAGCAATGGACTATTTTAGTAAATGGACAGAAGCCTATGCACTACCGAATCAAGAAGCTACCACTGTTGCTGAAGTCTTGGTAAGGGAACTGATAAGTCGTTTTGGAGTACCATTGGAGTTACACTCGGACCAGGGAAGAAACTTTGAATCAGCCGTATTCCAGGGAATTTGTGAAGCATTAGGAATTCGAAAGACGAGAACAACTGCTTTGCATCCACAGTCGGATGGAATGGTGGAGCGAATGAATCGAACAATTGGAAGATTTTTGTCAAAAGCAGTGTCCGATCACCAGAAGGATTGGGACGAATACATCCACTTGTTCTTATTAGCTTATCGAGCAGCAATTCATGAGACAACAGGGCAAACACCGGCAAGTGTGATTTTTGGCCGTGAGTTACGGTTACCTTGCGACCTGCAGTATGGATCTAAGCCTGGAGAAGATCTAGTTGGAGAAGATTATGTGTCAGATCTTCGGAGGAAAATGAATGCTATACATGACCGTGTACGGTCCAATATTCAAGTAGCTAGTGACAAGATGAAGGAGCGATACGACATTAAAGCTGTGGAAGGTGGTTATCAGGCTGGAGACTTGGTTTGGTTATTTAATCCACAACGACGACGAGGCTACTCACCAAAGCTTCAGAAATCCTGGGAAGGACCGTATGAAGTGATCAAAAGGATTAATGATGTGGTTTATCGTATACGAAGAAAACCAAATGGGAAGCCAAGAGTGGTACATTTCAATCGCCTGGCTCCCTTTTTAGGTGATAACAAGGATGAGAAAAAAAATCCAGTTGCTCAAGTTTGCAATGTCCAAAGTGAAGAAAAGACCTTCGAGGAATTCATGATGACTCCTTATCGACGCACTCGCCATGGTGTGACTGTGGAAATTGAGCAAGACCTCTTCGATATCCCAGAAGATAATGTTTTAGCTTACTGTGTGGCTCAAGACATGAAGATGACTAGTGGTATAGCCAAAGTTATCATGAGAAAGTATGGGATGTTATATGAGCTAAAAGCCAAGAATCTGAAGATTGGAGAAGCGGTCCATTCACAGCATGGAAAACAGCATTTATTCTACATGACGAATAAGGAAACGTCTGAGGAACGAGCAGAGTATGCTCAGATGTGGAACTGTCTACGAAGTATGCGGGATCAAATGTTACAGTTGAATCTTATGAAGCTCGGCATTCCAAAGATCAGTGATGGTATGGATTGGAAAGTGGTTCGGAATATGATAGAAGAGATTTTTCATAATACTGGAATTAATGTTCTAGTTTGCTGCTATAATCCAAGATACAGTAAAAATATAAAAAAAAGTGTACCATGTTACTTTTTCAAAGCATCTCACTGTAGAGAAGGTTCAAAATGCCGATTTATTCATCTAGAGAATTCTGTTCGGGACGAACTGAACTAAGAGGGAGGCAGTGTTATGAAATTAAGTACTATTTCTATTTAAATTGAAAATTTAAATAGAAATATTTTGAAAATAAGAACCCAAGAAAAATGAAAACAAAAGATTTGAGTAGTGAGTTGAAAAAACTAGACAAACCTTGTAAAAATATAAATTGTAGAAATATAAATTGTAAAAATAAATAAGACTTTGAACCATAATAAAATAAATAAATATAAATTTCGGTACAATATAATAAAATAATCTTCATCATTTTGTTCTGAAAACCGCAATCACAGATTGTGAAAAAATACTGCATTATAACAAATCCCCATTTGACGGTGTCATGATTACCTGTATTTCATAAATTTAAACAATGCACATCGCATTAATGGATATGATTGAAGAAATTAATCAGATTAAAAAGATCTGAATACACTAAAATGTTGCAATGAATTTGTCAATAGGATCAGTATTTTTTTTATATGTCCATAAACAAAACATTTTGACAGAATAAGCAATTTGTATATAATAAAATTATATACCAATAAAATATTGATTTTTTCCAATCACAGCTTGAAACCAATATAATATTTATAATTTTTTTTTTCAACCGCTCGAAAATGTGTTCAATGATATGATAACTTCCTATACGAGTATAGTATCATCGAGAGGCAGAACAATTTATTCTGAAAAAGGAAAACAAAGATTAATTATATAAATTAAATAAGATTAATTAGATAAATCACATAAATATATGAAGTTACAATGATAAATTCTATAAAATTAAATGAGTTAAATAAATAACTTTTTTGAAGCATGTATGTTGGTATAGTTACTTAAAGGGAAAAAATAAAGTAACTTTTTACATAAAAACAGTTATTATTATAAAGAAAATGACTGGAGATATATTTTGGTGTGATTTTACAGTTCAGATTAAACAGAAAAAAAAACAGATTTTATCAGATATAAAAAAATAAAAATCAAAAATGACCTTTTTAAATGTCAGAAGCTCTAGAGAAAAAACCCATATATTGCAAGCAATGCAACAATACGTGCAACCAATATACTGTAGATTTTTTTATTCTTGTAAAATCACGACATATTTTGATGTTGAGAATATTCTTATATGTAGAGTGAAATGATTCATAAAGGCATAAGCAAATATCTTGAAAAGTTTCAGCGCAATGGGGAACAGTTTGCGCATTTTTTGACCGAACAAAAAACCTGTGTTTTCTATGCAGCCCACCAGATTTCATAATCTTTGCCGATAACTACAATAATAATTTCTAAAAGCAATAAAATAATTATTACCATCCATAATTGATTCAAATTTCAATATCCAGCCAGCACCATTAGTATTTTTGGTAGAATGGTATACTACCTTCACAAAATTACCCAAAACATGGAATGTTGCCGGATTATCCTGAAATTATTAAAATATGTATGTATGAAATCTACTCTTACTAATTAATTGGCTGTTACAAAATAACAAACAATTGTCATATTATGAGAGGAAGAAACCAAACCAAATTAAAAACTAAGGTTTTCTAAATCTAAATTCTCCAATTTACTGTCTTATTGATAGTTAAAGAGATCAAATTGTCATGATTATCAATAGGTACACAAAAAAGATGATAATAAGTGTGATTTAACAGACACAAAATTATTATACTGGAATTGTTATATCACACATAAGGTATGCATACATACATAAATGAGCACCATACCTTTCCATCCTGACACAGTATATCACTTCTACATCCAGCATTTTCTCATGTAAGCTCTCATGTTGTACTCAGAAGCTCAACTTGCAAACTTCTTCTACAGATACATACCATTTTAAGATAAATACAAAGAATAAAATGTGGGAAATAATAGAGTAAAATAAAAACTTACACTGCCACAATACTTTGAAAGACGAACGCCATTAGCGTCTATCAATTCCAAATAATTATTTTCACACGATGATGATCCTAGATCAAATACTGAAAATAAAGATGGAAATGCAATCAAAGTTAAAATTAAGGTGCCTACTTAGGTGACATCACTTATTGACTACCATATAAGTGATAAGTCGTTAGAATGCAGTGTGGGTGAGTCATGGTTGATTCATGATTTTCAGAAGAGAAGAAATTTACTAAAATTCATCCATTTACGCTTTTTGGGCTGGATACACTGTTTAATTGAAAGAAATTGCTATGTGGAAATAAATTCCCCTGTTTCTTCATTGTATAGATATGATGGATCTATTTGAGCCACTGTATTTGTTTCCTAGGCGGGTCTACCTGGGGCTCTTCTGGGGTGTCTGGGTAGGCACTTTATTAAGTATCTACCTACTTAAGACATTCTTTACCTACTTAATTAAGTAATCTACTTACTATATTAAGAATGGCAACACTGTTGCAAGATTATGGGCCGGTATTACAGTCTCAGTTTAAGAGCTAAACTCAAGTTTTACAAAAATATAGCGTATTACAGTGTCCGTTTAGGCCTAATCTTCCCTCAAATATGTCAGTAAAACGACAAATATTTAACTCAACGTTTCTGGCAGATTAAGTACTTAACGGTGAGTCAACTGTCATTTGCTAGGCAACGCATGTAGTTTCAGTTTCTATCACTAGAGGCGTTAGGCAACGGGTGTAGTTTCAGTGTTCTATCACTAGAGGCGTTAGTTGTATCGACGGTGGCGCCACACAACAAAACAAACTGACAGCCATATTGAAACGAACATGGGCTTTTAAAAGCATTATTTTGATGAAAAAAATTAAATTTACCACGTTGGATAATAAAACAATAGTATTTCAAGTCGTAGCGTCCCGTTTTATAGTTCGTATTATTTGAAGTTATTGAAAATTTGACAGATAATAACCACAGAAAAAGTAAAATATGTGTATAATTGAAGATTTAGTAACTGACATGTCATATTGCACTGTAATACGGAAATGGATTCAATTTCCCCTTAACACTAATCCTGAGTTTAAGAAAAACTCAATGAGTTGAGGGCCGACTGTAATATCGGGCCTATAACTCTTGGCAAAACCACCACTTATAACTTTTTGAATAGTAAAAAATGTTTTAGTTAAAAAAAAGACTATATTTCAAGTAAATTAATATATGTAGGTACATGAAAAACACACTCAGTATTCCCCATCTCACAATGTCTTCTGTATTGTATAGTATGTTCTTATTTGGTCTTGAAGCATGTTTCCGGTTTCCATTTTCAAGTCCTCAATCGAGATTACAATAGTTTTTATTTTTTTAATCAATACAAAAATTCTACAATATAAGTATGCAAAAAAGGATTAGTCACCTGAGAATTCTAAATCCATATTTGTCTTAATTGGAGAATTGATAGTCCATTCACAGACATTGTTGACTCTGTACGGTTGGGGATACATGGGGCTGAAAACAACTCCAGTATATTCATATATATCTCCACCACAACCGCGACCTAAAAGTAACATTTTTTTATAAAACAAAATACAAATTTATAAAAATTATATAAACCAGATAAAAAAATAAACTGAAAATATATGAAATCATCCTCTTCATGTGTTCCTTCAGAAGGCTGATTCTGTATAAACAGCGACCTGTGTTTATGCTTGTAAACATCATGTAAAGGGTATTTTTTTAAACTTCGGATGTTTTTTTAAATGCAATTCATTGGAGTCAGGATTCAACAGTGTCTTCTTTTCCTGCTCCACCCTTACAATGTTTTCATTGGAGATTTTGTCTCTGTTAGTTTTGTCTAAGATAGGTCTGTTTTCATTTCATTTTTTATTTACATAGTTTCAACACCATAGTGCATCCAGCAATCTAGCCGGATCCGACACATTTTTCAGCTTGCTGGATTCAGTAAAATGTACTGGATCCAGCGCAGTGGATCAAAACATTTCAGCGTTTTCACTTTCATTCTATTAATGACTTATTTCTTCATAAAATTTTTTCCTTGTGATCTCATTTTTTACTATGTGATACATCATTTGATCGGATCGGATTTGATGATCTTTGTAACTGGTGGACTGAAAACTTTTGCATCTATTCAGCTTCCACTCCTGTTAAAAGCATTTTTTGCTATGCATGAGTTCCATATGCATAACACAATGGATTGGCTTTGCCTTATGACGATTAAATACTTTTTCTGCTACATTTGATATATAACTCACATTGGAAAAAAGTCTTCGCCACAGAGAAATATTTTGATTAATATAGAAAAATATTACTCAACATAACAATTTTACACGACAAATAATGACAATTAATTCAATAGACTAAAATATACTTATATATAATATAACTAAGTTGCCTTATATTTATGAGAATAAAATTTGCAAATTTTTGGATCCAACATTTTTTTAAAAAAATCTGCAAAAATCCTGCTGGATTGAAAATGCTGGTGGATTGCCATCCTTAACCAAAGATCATTGCATTAAAAAAGAAGAAGCTAGATGTTAGAAGCTACAGATTAAGTCTTTAGAAATTATAGATTTTAGTTTTTAGATCAAATAATTAAGTTAAAAGCCTACTACAAGTAATGAAAATGAGAATTAATCCGTAGATTTTAAGTGACAAAAAAAATTAAACAAACCTTTATCAGTCATGACATAGTAAATACTGTAGGAGAGGAATAACATATCTGAATGATGATGTATTTCAAACTTCAAGGCATTTCCTGTTGAATATACAGACAGTGCTTTTTCTAGAGAACATATCCTCTTGACAATAGGTGACGTTGGTAACATTCCATCTCTGATCTAAAAATAATCAAAAATTTAATAAACAATGTGAGTGGGCAGAAAATGAAAAATATTTTTTTTTATTTATTTCACAAATATTTATTTCCTTTAACAGGCTATTATCAACTGATGGATACGGCCAAATCAACTGATGGATCAGGGCCTAATCAGCCGAAACGATTGTACTGTCAAAAGAATAAATCTTTGTGGAACTTTGATTAAAGTAAAACACTAACATAGAGTTCTACAATATTGGTAAGCTGTAAATATTGACAAAACGAAAACATCAGATAATAATGTACAAGTTAAAATGTAAGAGTTATTTCCTGAAATAGGCGTGGTCTAGTTCCTTACATATTATGACATTAAACACATCAAACAGATTTGTCAATAGCAGAGCGATAGTGCACTAGATTAGCAATCCATTTGACCTAAGTCCTGCTTCAATCAATTTCATTCACCTAAATTTTAAACATTTTTCACTTAGTTCAGGAAATAAATGAAACGGACATATCTTTTTTTAATAAATTTAAATAAAAGGATGAGCGCCAAGATTTATAATGTAAATCTTTCACGAAACACATAATTATAAGCATTTTATTTACATTGTGAAAGACCACTTCGAGAAATTTCTTTCGCACAATTGCCTAGTGACAGCGTGAATATTTGTATATCGCTAGGCCGAGTTCGTCGCCCTCGGTGTTGAGCGTGTGACAGTAAACTGCGACAGCGGTATGTTAATACAGTGAAAGGTTTGAGAAAGTTCGCGGACGTTGAACTCACCAACCCTTAACGCCAGCACTATTTAAGAGAGTTTACGTCTGTACACAGCATCGAGATTGTGATCGTCATTATTCGGCGCACTACGTTTCGCTAACCTTCTCACTCGCTAACTGGTACTGTTATACCGCATTAACTTATCTTAAATACCTACTCATCGTGAGAAAGATTCTCTGTTCGTGTAATATTGATTGTAAAAATTATCTGTGTAAAAAGTGTTAATTATTTAGTGTTCATTATATTCATTGTAAGTTGAAAATCATTCTTTCTTTTCATACTTCCTCTATACCACTATTTTCTGTATTTCTTAATCTTGAGTATCTTGTTAATCACCTTCCAAGATAACTAGACTTTTTTACGTGATCTGCTAAGAAGGTGAATTTGTTGGTGACCCTAATAATAATAAATCAAATATAATTTCTCTTAACATGTCACGTCGAGAAGCTATTCAAAATAAAGTTCAAAGCTACATCCCTTTTGGAGTCAGCATGGAGTATTGTATATTGGTCTAAATGGAGTCTAACTAACAGACCAGTATACACCACAGAAATTAGTAATCACTTGGTTACCAACACGCTTTATGTAAAGTAATGTAATGTGAACAAATGAATTATATTGATTATAATGTACATACATATAAAAAAAACAGTATTAAGTACCTGTACATAGCTCGATTCACAGTCAGCTATGGTAAGAGATATCGATTTGATATAAAGTGAAATAGTGTAGTTCTTTGGTGCCAGGATCAAAGAATCACAATTTATGGAATTGTGGAAACTCATGTCAACCAATCTTCCACTAAGTGCAGTGTAGTTCATTGAGCAATCTGTAAAAAAAAATGAATCATCACATAATGGATGAAGTAGGATTAGCAAATGAATGCAATTATGTTATTGAATAAAAAATAAGGTACACTGTGACGAATCAACAAACGTATTAAAATTTGATCCTTGGTCTCGAGGAACTTCTTCATACGACATCTCCTATCATTTGCTGCGATCCTCCAGTTTGATACGTCTAGAAGTTGGGATACATCCCTTGAAATATCATCCTCTGATCGCAACCTTGGTCTCTCGATCTTTATTCTATCTACTGAGCGCCCAGAGAGTTTGGGTGTTTTATAGATGCTTCATGAGTAAATTATAAAACATATTTATTTAGAATGCAAATTCTGTTGTGTTGCATTTGATTACAAGTAACAAAAAATGATGTTTTGAATTTACCTGGGTAAAAGTATTCAATCTTGAATCCTTTATGATTGATAGAATTATATGAGGTGACAAGTGTTATCCGGAAGTTATTGACAAATGTGTATATATTGAAAGGTGGAACATTACCACACAGTGAATAACGAAAAGACACCAAAGCATCCTGAAAAAATAATAGTTGCAGTTTTAATTTACGAGACAAGACTTGCTATTTGGTTTTCATTTTATAATATGAAATTGTAGCTGCCAGAACAATCACGCATTTATGGAAGATATACAATATGCATAATAATTAATACAATATTGTATTATTAAAATATATAACTGCTGTTTATTACAGAGCAATCTTCAATTGTTCCCAAAAAGATTATGATCAAAAACATATACATAAAACATAAAATGAGAAAGCTACGAAAAAATGGAAACGAAATAATAATGTGGCTGTGACTACAAAAATTTGCCAGAACAACTAAAAACAACGAATGAAAAAGCATTCCAATGGGAATTGAAAACCAGACTTAGTATCAAGAACAGAAGTAATGTGTTGCTGTATATGAAAGACTATTAGAATTTATAGACTTAGTAATAAATTTATAGAAAAACTTAATAATAAAAATGCAAAAAACGGTAATAATGAATACATGTAGAATTGTTAAAGATTTTTTAAAGGTTAATATTCGGGAATCAGTAGGGTTGTTAGGTAGTATAGAGACCTCCTCAGAGCCTAATCCTTTGATATGTTAAGTATCTGGATGGGTGAACTATTCCCAATTGAAAGCTTGATGATGCGTTTGTTGCATTTTATTTTGCTCTTTTAAATAATTTACAATTTACGCATTGATCTGCTAATTCTTTTGAGGAAGTGTATAATGGTAATAATAATAATTGAGTGTTATTATTTGTAATGCTTAATTGTTATTAATATCATTAGTAAATCGGCCAGCGCCGCATAAAAAAATATTTATAGAATGTTAGCTACAAATTATTGACATTAGTCAATCGGCTTTTTAAATTATTTATTCATTTACCAAAGTGGCAAATAACATCCTTTCCATACATGCATCGGACATTAAAAAGATTCATTTTACTCTTTCTTTGTTTGTGTTTAAGTTTTGTTTATAATTAATATATTATTAAATTACATAACATAAGAACATAAAAAGTTAAAAAAGTGCTGTAAAATAACTTACAAAGAATGAAAAACTTTTTGGTGATAAATGTCCAGATATTACATTAGTTTGTTCATATTCTGTGGTTTCACTCTGAAATATTAAAAAAAATATATTGAATTACATAAAAGATATATTATGTCTTTTAATTTAATCTGGAAATTCATATAACAATATTTAAAAAATTTCAGGCCTTTCAAAGTATGAGCTAAGGTCAGTGTCAGGAATTTCTCCCAATGGAAAAGTTCATCATGAAAATTAAATTAAAATTAAAATTACACTTATTTGAAGCCAATCATTTTGGCAACGTTGTGTGACTGGTGATACATCTTGAAGGTCCAGGTCAACAATGCGTATCACTGCCCCTTTAGTTGTTGTAAAGTCCCATTTACATCGAACACCTTTAGTGATTGTTCCAGACTCATATCCCGGAGAAGTGATTACTTGAACTGTAGAATTCACCTCAAAATTATTCTTGCCACAAATTGCTAGAATAAAAAAAACATATTGAATTCAAGAATTTGGTAACTGATATCACTAATATTTGTACAGCATCCGCTTAGGATAGTGCTTGAATTCATTTTTACTATTATCATGTTTGGGTGTCTTGTAAGAGCTGTGTATTCAAAAATACAATAAACAAAATAACATATTAGTTTAGCAATGAGGTTCACCATCCATTCTGAGATGAGACTAGTGTGGATATACATTTGATATAAATAAATATGATAAAAGTGGATCAAAAATTTGTAATGATGTATCACTTCCATCCTGATTGAAATTTTCATTCCTGAAAATGGTGTCCATCTTGATAAACTATTGTCTCCCAGACAAAAATCCTCCAGAAGCTTCAGACTAGTTGTCTGTTATGTCAGATCAGTATATTTTTTTATATTTTTTCTGATAACATAGCAGATTATCAAAGCAAATATTAGGTCCTTACATATGAAATCGGCGTTTTGCCGTACTGGCAACTTTGATCTCAAATATCTTCTCTTTGGTTAGGAATTCCAAATTCAAATTTATATGTAGCTATTTACTCATGTATTTGTGTTTCGAAAATTATAACTCATTTGTTTTTTCCTCAATTGTTTTTTCTTTTCTTTGCGTCTCTCAGTTTACAAAATGGAAAACTTGAAATATCGCGTTATTTACGAGTACGAGTTCCACCGTGGTACCAATGCTGCAGAAACGGCTTGAAGGATTAATGATGTGTATGGCGACGGTGCGGCAAAAGAAAACACAGTGCGTTTTTGGTTCCAACGGCTTCGTTCTGGAAATTTCGACCTGCAGAACAAGCTCCGTGGACAAAGTTGATAATGAAGAATTGAAGGCTATTGTGGAAGCGGATCCATCGCAAACCACGTCCGAGTTAGCTGCAGGCTGCGGTGTTTGTGATAAAACTGTTTTAATCCACTTGAAGCAAATTGGGAAGGTGAAAAAGCTTAAAAGGTGGGTACCTCACGAATTGAGTGAACCAAATCAACTATGCGCGTTGACTGCTGCGTTGCATTACTCAACTGGCACAATAATGAAGGGATTTTAAATCGAATCATTACCTGTGATGAAAAGTGGATCCTGTACGATAATCGAAAGCGCTCATCGCAATGGCTGAACCCTGCCGAACCAGCCAAACCATGCCCCAAGCGAAAATTGACTCCAAAAAAGTTACTTGTGAGCGTTTGGTGGACTAGTGCTGGTGACGTTCACTACATCTTGACGTTCTTAAATCTGGCCAGACGATTACGGTAGATGTCTATTGTCAGCAACTGCAAACTATGATGGAAAAGCTAGCTGCTAAACAACCGAGGCTGGTTAATCGTTCTAGACCACTGCTGCTTCATGATAACGCTAGACCACACACTGCACAACAGACGGCTACCAAATTAGAGGAGCTTCAATTGGAATGTCTAAGACATCCACCGTACTCTCCGGACCTTGCCTCAACAGATTATCATTTTTTTCGAAATTTGGATAACTTCTTGCAAGGGAAAAAATTCAACTCCGATGGGGCAGTCCAAACTGCCTTCAAAGATATTATTGATTCCCGTCCGAATGTTTTTTTAGTAAAGGAATCGATGAACTACCTACCTATGAGATGGCAAAAGTGCATAGATAGCAATGGTACATACTTTGATTAAATAAATATATTATATATAAAAAAAAATAGACTTTATGTTCCTCCCATACAAAACGCCAATTTCATAATATGTGAGGACCTAATATAATGCGCCAGGTGCTGAAATCTGTAGATCAGACCCTAACAGTATAGTCACTTACAAAGTTTGCTACTGAGAGTGAGACTGATTCCAGAGCTCTCTGATGTTCCGTCAGTCTTGAATCTGATCCACACAAAGTTTTTAGTTGACATTATCATCTCAGGCAGAGAATCTCCACAAAATTTGCCTATCAATGGTGAATGGAACCCTGGACCATCTCGTATCTACGATAATAGAAATTATGATTATCAAATAAATATTAAATTAAGTATTTCATTTTTTATGACCGAACTTCTCGACATTATCTTAGTTTCTTGTAGACCTTGAAAATGCTTGGTATAAACTTAGTACCATTTAGACCTTAATAATGCTGAGAAGCTTCAGCAAAATTATTCCATCGTAAAAAAACGAATCTGTTGAGATATAATTTTTTAACCTTTTTTTTATAAAAATTAATTGGGTTTTCACTTTATTAACACAAAAAAAAAAAAGAAATTACAATTTAATTTTTCTACAATGAATAATGATTTTGGGTGTGACATTTTTCTGTATTTCATTAAAATATAAACAGACAAATGTATAGATTTCATTTGAATAAATAGGTTATGATAAAAGAATGGTGTAGTGTATATCAGTCATAGTTTTACTTGTAAATTTATTTCAATTTTTTAAGTATAAAATTGAAATTTTTATTAATTCAAATAATAAATAAAAATTATTCTTAAAAAGGTTCAATCATATAGTTTTTAATCAATGAACAAAAAGCAATGTAAATAAACCTAGCCAAATGCATGAACATTTTGGTAGAATTACTCTGCGTAGTTCAATCAATATAGTCATCCAACATTGATTTGAACATACTAGCATCCTAAAAGATGTATTAAATTTTTCATACGTCATTGTCATTACTAAAGTTTAAAATTTAAATAATGAATTCTTTCACTATAAATAAAAACAAAACAATACTTACTTCGATAAAATCACATTCGCACTTAATGTCTTTTCGTGAAGAGTTGACAATAGTATTGTAGCAATGAGACACATTAAAAGATTGGAATTTTAACAAAACTGAATTATCCGGTGATGCTTTGACAACCCAATGACAGTCTAAAAACGGTTCATATTTAGACTGTTGGTTGAATATTCTAAGTGGGACTATAGTATTGTCAGTCAAGTTTATTGTCCCACCACAGCCATGTACTTCACCTAAAAATATATGTAGGTTGGTCTTACACGTACTTATAAAATTAGTTTATCTTAATAGAAGAAGCATATGTGGTTAGATTATACTTGGTGCAACATATGATATAAGAATTCTTGGTGTTTGGACTTTCACAAAGTGCAGGGCAACATTATGTACAGCATTGTGTACACCTACTTAATGAGTATTTGTTCCCCCATGCTTAGCTGTCAATGTTTAAGTAGCTTCATAAGAGTCCAAAATATCAAAAACCCCATCATACATAGTCCCAAGCATAGGTAATGTGTGAATCTTGACATACATAAAAATAATGTAATACTTATGTTACATTAATTTGATAGAGTTATGTTGAATACAATAAAATGTATTGTTAACTTACTGTACGTAAATGAGACTTCTGCTACAAAGCCATCAAGTTCATTGCTACTGTCACTTTGGAATCTCAACAGCATGTGTTCTCCTAGTGATTTGATAACTGGAGGTGAAAGTGTTAGATTACCACACATGTGAACTAAACGTTTTGAATCAGTCTCCTCTGTTCCTTCATAAGCTGATATAGAATCAAAGTCACAATTGTGGCTAAACTCTAGGATAAAGGAACGGAATCTGCAATACAAAAGAATTAAATTTTTTATGCAATCATAAAAATATTAATCTTCCCAAATTTAAAAATGATTCAATATTTTCAAAGGGAAGAATTACAAATGTGTGAAAGACGGTGGTGGATTACTCTGTAAATGCATGAGGTGCAAGCTGAGGGCTTCCAAATCCTGAGAGCCTCAAATTATTATTATTTTTTTGTGTCGAAACAGTATATCTTCTTTGTATAATATAGTGAAAGAAAGAAGTTGTATTTTTTTTTCTTTTTACGAAGGTCAGATGGCAGTCGCTTCAGTGTAATAAACAGACTCGCCAATTCCAGGATCATGGTCATAGAGTACCCCGATAGAAACGGGACAAAAGCGCTAAGGGTAAATGCCCTTGCTTTCACTTCATACATACCTTAAATTAAGCATAAATGCTTGTGCTATAAGTGAACGAAATCAGTTAAGGTAGAGTGGGCTTCAAACTCGCCATCACTGAATTACAAAACCAGTGCGATAATTGCTCTGCCACTGATCTATCTATATATTAAATTTTAGATTTAAATGATGTATGCTTTATGATGAATAATGCAATGCGATGAATCATAAGGAATAACACAAAAACTAATAATTTTGGTGGCGCTTCTATTTTTTTTATTTTAGTAGAAATTATGATTAATCTGGGGGCCTCCAAAGTGCTTGTACACCTGGGGCTTCCCCAGTATTGAAACCACCATTGGGTATACATGTGTTATTAAAAAAATATATAGAACAATTAAGCAATGAGAACATAAAAATAAAAACATACGTTACTAAAACAGATTTATTTGTTGGTGCCGTTATATTCCACAAACAACTCAATTTTTGAAGATAATTGTTCTTACTGTCTGATGGTAGACGTATAATTTGACTTGTATTTATTGAACCGCCACATCCTGAAATTTAACAATTGTTTAATTAACCTAATTGAAGCTTGAAATTATATAATAGTGTATTTTTGAAGGTTGATATTTATTGCTTTACAGATTAGACTCAGAGCACAATTAAAAACTGTGTCTCTAATGAGCTTAGAACCCAGGACCATTCTTGGGCCAGATATCAAACCAATTTAATTGATTTCAATAGGTCGAACCTGGACGATCCCTTTCTCGGTCGATTACTAATCCAGTAAAAAAAGATTAGTAGTCTCTCGGTAGCTTCAAACCCAAGAAAAGAGAGGACAAAAAGGTCTAGCAAATTTTTGTTTGGGGAGGCACGAAGAAGGTTAAACATGTACAATAAATAGAAATTTATTGTTTTTTACTTACTGTCTAAATGGAAAAAGGCGACAAATCCTAATTTTTGTACCCAAAGATCTGTGGAGAATGTAATAGTGACTGGTGCCTTCATCCGTTTAAATCCAGGAGACCTCGAGCCACAGAAAACTAATGGACTTACATCAAACATCATTGATGTTTCGCTTTGTATGGTCAAATTGTCAAACTTACAATTTTGGTTAATACCTGAAAAATCATTTTTTTAAATATATTTATAATAATATTAAAAATAAAATACTTTAAAGCAAAATTTAATTTAGATAATGTAACAGACTTATTGCCCATAGGCAATTTCTGTCCGTAAACCACATTAATACTCAATTTAATTAGTTAAAAAAAGGAAATAGATAAAGAAATTGCAATTCATACCTTCTTCTAAAATGAATTGTGTAAAGTTGAAGTTTATGTAAGAATCCTCAGGGGTGATAAACTTATAGATGCAGGAAAGGTTTCTTCCATAAATAGGGAATCCGGGACTAGTCAACCTTTCAATTTTGTCTGTTACTGTGAATGTTCCTCCACAAAATTGATTCCAGCGAGCCTATACATATATATATATATATATATATATATATATATATATATATATATATATATATATATATATATATATATATATATATATATATATATATATATATATATATATATATATATATATATATATATATATATATATATATATATATATATATATATATATATATATATATATATATATATATATATATATATATATATATATATATATATATATATATATATATATATATATATATATATATATATATATATATATATATATATATATATATATATATATATATATATATATATATATATATATATATATATATATATATATATATATATATATATATATATATAAATGATAAAATAAGCTTATATTATAAAAAAAACTTATGATCAACTTCCGCAAATTTAAAACTGATTAATGGAACTTAAAAATGTTAGATTTATTTAGAATTTACACCATTCTTGTAAATTAGTATGGTAATGCACTAAATAGATTAAGGAATATCAAGATGAGTCACAACTATTTTTTTTTGAAGCATAACTAAAATTCGAAAGGAAATTATTTAATCCATAAAGATATGTGAATACCAGTGTCCAACTGAAGGTCAGATTTGGGTTTGAAGGTCAATGTTGGGTTCTAGCTGCAACCTATAGCCGAAGCTGAAAGTTTGACTACTAAGAAATTTTATAATAATAGTCTTTATAAACCATAAAATTATCAAAGAAAGTTGCGGAGTCATTGTTGTACCTAACATTACAATCAGGTCAAACTGTTTAAACAATTCAATTTTGCCATTTTCTCTCGCATTTGTACAACCTATTCAGTATTTTTACTGTTTTTAGCATATGACAGCATAAACCGGACTAAACTATATCAGGTGATGTACAGAACTTGGAATCTCCCCATAACTAATCAGACTGGTAAAAATATCAATGTTTAGGATTCAGTCTAGTATTTTGGAACAATTCTGCACCCACAATGGTTTCCACTGGAAACCAAAGGGTGACCACTGGCCTGTCTACTATTTAATATAGCGCTTGAAAAAACTATAAGATACGCCAGAGTAAAAACATCCGGAACGATCTCAGAAAGTCATGTCAAATATTAGCATACACATATGACATAGACATTATGGCCAAAACACTCCATGATGTGAAGGCTGGAGATAAATGCCTCAAAAATAACACCATCCCCCAGGAACTTCGGTAAGAGCAAGTACCCACAATATCGAGTGTGTGGACACATTTACTTACTTAGGTTCGGTCATTACGAGTGGTAATGAAACTAATGTTGAGATCAAGAAAAGACTTACCATGGCTAACAAGTGTTATTTTGGATTACAGAGGCACTTTAGATCATGTGTACTCTTTTGCGAAACTCTTTTATGAACTATACTAACATACCGCTGAGTGTTGGGTTCTTGCTTGGGTTTTGGAAAAAAAATTGAGAAAAATTATCAGTTCCCTCTACGATCAAGGCACGTGAAGAATCAGGTACAACCACGAACTACAGAGCATATTCAAGGAACCAAATATCGTCCAAATGATAAAAATAGGGAGGCTCCGCTGCTTAGGACACGTGCATCATATGGAAGATGACCAGACACCAAACAAAATCCCCACATCACATCCGAAGGGAGAAGAGGTGTGGGAAGGCCAAAACTATGATGGATGTATGGAGTCGAGAAGGACCTTCAGATAGCCGGTGTGCGGAATTGGAGAGAAAAGGCCATGGATAGAGTGCAATGGAGACGATTCTTTAAGGAGGCCAAGGCTCATCCTGGGCTGTGGAGCCACTGATGATGATGATGGTAAAAATTATTACCTAATATGACATGCAAAGATTTTTCTTTCCTGGCATGCAACCATCGCTTCATCAACATTCATATATTATGTTTGTCTGTTGTTCAAGCTTCTTACATTTTCTACTATCAGAATTTCAAGCCATCTTTTTTCTTGGACGGCCCCGATTTTTCATTCCATTCATGTACACTTTGTATATTTTCTTTGTTAGGCGTTCCTCATCAATTCTCCCCATGTGGCCAAATCATCTAAATGTATTCACTTTCATTCTATTGATGACATCTACATTCTTTCCTAATGTCCTCATTTCTTACCCTGTCACATATATTCTTGTCTTATTACATATTCTTCTATAAATATCATTTCAACATTTATTCTGCTATTTCCACATCTCACTTGCTTTGTCTGTTTTGATCGCATATATTACTTTTCCAGGTAACTCCTAATTAATATCATTTTCCAATAACTATTAAAAATATTAAGAATATCAATGTTTAAGGTTAAAAAAAAACGACATACCTTAAAACCATCACCATTGACTTGGGAATCTGATCTGAACATAACTTTTAATTTGTTTGATGTTGAATTATAATTCTTGGGCATTTCACGTCCACATTCTCTTCCTATAACAACCCATTGATCTGATACATAATCTGAAATCTGAACAGTACAAATGATTTAATCATTAATCTTATTTATAAAACAATCATATTTATAACATGATTAAACATTGTATAAAACACTGAAACAAATATACTTTATTAGTCCCAAATATAATGTGACCTATATATTCAGAGTAAGGATGAAAGGAAATTAAAACAAAAATAAATAAGGTATGTAAGTAAAAGAATGATTTTTTATTCAGACATGTTTGAATTGACATGAATGTCACTTGACTGATTATTAATCCATGTGTATATCTTTCGTATCTTAAAATATTCAATAATTTTCTGCTTTCAGATCTCACTAATGCAACCAACAAAAGCATAAGCTGTGCACATGAGCATGTTTTTTTAGATAAACATTTTTACTTAAATATTTTAAGTAAAAATGTTTGATATAACTAATATGGTATGTATATTTATTTTATTATTTATTTATTTTATTTTACAAAGGACAGCACACAGTACATGCATACAATTATTTAAATTAAATAAATAATAATACAAAAATAACATGTACCTCTTACGTACTATACCTAATATCAAAATAATACAACAAAAAAGTGTGAATTAGTGTGGGTGCGCGCATGACAGAAGAGTAATACATACATGTGTGTGTGAAAGAGATATCTAGAAAGAGTGTGAGTGTGTGGGTGTGTATGTGTGTGTGTGAGAGAGGGTGTGCATGTGTGTGTAGACGAACATATATTGACAGATTCATGAGTTGAGAAGAAAAAGAAAATATATTGCTGAGGGTGGTTGGGAAAAATAAAATTAATCAGTACCTAATTGTTATAATGTCACGATGTTAGATGTAAGTTTATTTTTGAATGTTATATGTGAATCAAAAAATATGTCTAAGTCGGCGTTTTTTTCATAAGAGTTAAATAAGTTTATCATTCTGTTAATCGGAGCGTTTTTGGAAGCATTTGTTTTACAGATTTTGGAGAAGAAAAGTGACGTATGTCTTGTCCGGCGAGTAGATGTATTAAATTTGATATTGGTAAGAATTTCATGGCATTCTATGTTTCCATTTAGTATACTGTGAAGGAACATAAGGTCTGAAATTGTGCGTCGCGTGGTCAAAGAAGTTAGTATAGTAGGTTGGTAAGTATTGTTACAACATGTAATTTTGTGTGCATCTATGATTGGACGTCCAGCACTCGTAGTAATTACCAATATTGTTTTCTTTTTGTGAGAATTGTGAGCTAGATGTCTGTCGATGTACCCTTTTGATAAAATAAAATAAAAATAAAATAAACGGTAGTTTGAATATTTAAAAAAAAATTATTTATATAAAATATTCACAAACCTATTTGAAGAAGTATTACTCACCTCGACAAAGTCTTTGGTGCAATTGACTGACTTCTCCAAAAAGAATCGACCCTCAAATGAAAGATTAACTCTATAACCAGAATCTGGTACCAAATCCCAAGTGCATTCTTGGTTCTCTCCATAAGATTTAGGATAATTGGGCGATGTAAACGTTTTTGAGTACACTGACAATATACCCCCGCAACCTTTAAAAATTAAATAATCTTATAAATATTCACAAATACCTCAGAATGTACAGATCATTTTAAATACTAAACTATGTTAAAAATTATGCTGTAGCAAAGTATTTACATTGTCTATACATTCTAGGTTGATAATTAAAAAAAAATGACAGAAGATGATTTTAATTTTGAAATATAAAGGTGAAAAACAGACTTGCTATGTTCTGCAAATTTTAAATAATTATAAAAATATCAATTTGGTATCTCATATGTATATAGTAATTTGCAGAGGTACCGGCTTAGAATAGTGCTTCCACTTATATAATCAATGTTTTCGGGTTATTTTATAAGGTAATGCCTGTTGCTAGTTACCCCACATTGTGGGATTATGCCGTGATGACATGTATGTACATATATTGTATATAGTTACAGATATATGAAAATAGGAATTATAGACTACAATTGATTCTAAAAGTAATTGCTCTAATAATAGGCTGATAATCAGAGCAATTATTATTGTTTTGTGTGAGCCTATATGTTTGTTGTGGTAATGATTGTGATTGCAGAAAGTTGAGATTGTATACGTATTTAGTGTGGAACGGGAAAAATCACCTGGTTCATAATAGGCATGATGACTAATTTTGAAAAACTATCTCACAATGTTTTTACGCATTCACTGTTTTCAAATATATATACATTTCTACATAAAATAAAGGTTTAGTAGCAAAAATCGCCATTTTAAAATCAAATTTGACATTTACGCCAAAAAAAGCTTGTAGTATCATGGCGGCTGCCGACCCTGACGGTGACGTCATGGTATCGTAAACTGCATATCACTACTATATGTAATATATGTGTTCTAAGACGATTTGTGTATTTATAATCAATTCAAAAGTGCATAAGTGTTGTGCGGTCCCTAAATGTACAAACACGACGAGAAAAACACCTACTGAGGTATTTGTTTTCGTCCCACGCGAAAAAAAAGAGAAATAAGTGATTAAATTTCGCACGGCGAGACACAAGTGAATTTTATTAAGTACGCGTTTACAATGAAGTACAGTATTTGTTCCCCCACTTTTAGCTCTCAATAATATAATATTTACCATTATTTAGGCAATAAGCATATAAAGAACTTCATTAATGTCCAAACGTCAAAATAGGCCATCATAAGTTTCCCGCGTATGTTTTTAGCTTATGAACACATAATGTAGAGAGAAGAAGGAGCATATTTTATCGATTTTCGAGATGTAAGTTGTATTTAAATTACAGATAAATAAAGTACTTATATGTACTTATTATTAAGTTTTTACGTTTCGAAATTCTGATGAACAAAAGTCTTTGTTCGACGCAAAGAAATATCCGACCATCAAAAGTTCCATTCTAGTTAAGAGTAGTTAAGACAGGCAGAAAAATAACTACTATGGCTGCTATTGCTAAAAATAACGATAGCAGATAAATATAGCTTGTTATGAACACAATACAAATAACGAGCGCTATGTAATAATTCGTATGCTGCTAAAATTGTAACGATGTTTTAAAACGCATGCTTCGCGTAATCGCCGTCGTTTCGCAAATCGCTTCATTGCATGAAAAAAATATATTTTTCTAGTTTAGTTTGGCAGTGACCAGCATCATAACATGTCGAACGTTCGTCAGCTCACCATCGCATGACAAAATTGTAGAATACTAAAACTAAATTAGTTTACCATACGATGCGAGCGTTCATTATTTATTTATTTATTCAATAAAAACTAAGTTACATACAAAATACAATTAACATAGGCCCGATATTACAGTCGGCCCTCAACTCATTGAGTTTGCCAAACTCAAGATTAATGTTAAGGGGAGATTGAATCCATTTCCGTATTACAGTGCAATATGACATGTCAGTTACTAAATCTTCAATTATAGACATATTTCACTTTTTCTGTGGTTATTATCTGTCAAATTTAAATAACCTCAAATAATACGAAATACAAAACGGGACGCTACGACTTTAAATACCATTGTTTTACTATCCAACATGGTAAATTAATTTTTTTTCACCAAAATAATGCTTTTAAATGCCCGTGTTCGTTTCAATACGGCTGTCAGTTTGTTTTGTTGTGTGGCGCCACCTTCGATACAACACTGAAACTACACACGTTGCCTAACGCCTCTAGTGATAGAAACTGAAACTACACGAGTTGCCTAGCAAATGACAGTTGACTCACAGTTAAGTACTTAATCTGCCAGAAACGTTGAGTTAAATATTTGTCGTTTTAGTGACGTATTTGAGGGAAGATTAGGTCTAAACGGACACTGTAATACGCTATATTTTTGTAAAACTTGAGTTTAGCTCTTAAACTGACACTGTAATACCGGCCCATAGTGTCCCCCGATAGGTAGGCGAGTATCTAGGTAAATTGAAACTATTTGCTTTGATGAATACTTGTTCCATTTATATTTAATTTGTTTTAGTTTTAAGTATCTAATTAAAATATTAATATATCGATAACACCAAAATAAACATAGTCCAGACCGACAATTAATGCGTATATTGTATTGAAGACTATCAGAAGAATTGACGCGACCATACTATGACGTCGTGCGCTCTGATTGTTTTTTCTCATAAAATGGCGGACTAACACATTTTGTATTTTTATATTTATAATATTATTATTATTCACTCCTATAAATTAAAAAAAAAACATTTTTTAAATCTTTATAACCTATTTTATTTTTTAAAATCATAATTTCAATGATTTTTTTCTTACAGTCATCACACCTATTACATATTTTAATATATTAATCATAATATGTATATGAATCATAACAGTTATCCCATATGTATATTAGATTCATCATAATACATTGTGTATTTCCATTTCAACCTCATGTAACACTGTACAACTCCCACAAACAATATAATTACATCATTTTATTTTATAATCAAGCAATGAAAGCCACCAAGTTATTTATTTCTGAAACGTTAAATATTCTCCACCACGTTACAATACTCGGTGCGTGTTATAACAGATGCGTCAACGATTCAATAGAGCGGATAGCGATATTATTTGGTTTATTGTCCCAAATAAACCAAATAAATCAATAAATAAAAATAGCATGTTAAAAATAAGCAGCATATTCCATATAGCTTGTTATGAAAAAAATAGCCATTTCGAACAACACAACAGTTGACAGTAACAAACACAATTGACAGTGACAATATGGTGACGTCATGCGCTCTGATTGGTGTTTCACATAAAATGGCGGACAAACATATTTTGTATTTTTATTTTAATAATATTAATATTATTCGCTCTTTTAAAATGAAAATAAATATATTTTTTCAAATCTTTATAACATATTTTATCTAATAAAATCATAATTTCAATGATTTTTTCTTACTGTCATCACGCCTATTGCATATAATTTTCAATATAAATTGTAAACTGCTAGCCCTAGAACAGGATTTCCTAGTTGGGCAGCAGTAATCTACTTATTGTTGTCATTATAAATATGGTGTGATAAATGAAATAATAAATAAATAAATTATACAAACCTTTTACGGTTGAAAACAATAAAGAAGATCGGTGAAAGAATAAAATTAAATCTTTTCCCCAAAAAAATATACATATATATTTAAAAATGATTGTTTCATACACCCCACGATTTGTAGCCATGGCTTCAATACGTCAAAATGACATGGAAAGAATAAATAACCATAGAAAAACTGACATCAGAATGACATAATTATTTGGGATGGATGTGAACTTTGCGTTTTTCCCGTGTAATATATATTTGCATCTTCATAATAAAAGTTATAAAAGAAAACATTTTCTCATAACATTGATATTAACATCCATTTATTTACTATCCTAAATCGATTCCAAATATTATAATCAATATTTATGAAATATGAAACTACCTAATTATCATAAACAGAACACCAGTTAATAATATACCTCTGCATAGAAAGATATCAAAACTAGTTTACCTTTGGAAGACGATGATATGTCAAATTGCAAACGAGTATTGGAGGAATAATTATCTGCGTGATATTCTATCCAAATATTGCTGTTCAATTTGAGAGGCTCGGAAAATATTCTGTTATAACAAACTCTTGTTGATAGTGCGCTAGATGGTAGACGTCCATTCCTAATATTAAGGTATTCGGAGTTACAGTCTTGAGAAGAAAATACTAATGAACCAGCTGTAATCTACAAAAAAAATATCCATATTAAACATTGATCATTTCATTTTATCTACATCGGGTATAATACAAGAACAAGACATTGGGTATAATACAAGATCTAGACATTGGGTATAATACTAGATCTAGACATTGGGTATAATACAAGATCTAGACATTGGATATAATACTAGATCTAAACATTGGGTATAATACAAGATCTAGACATTGGATATAATACAAGATCTAGACATTGAGTATAATACAAGATCTAGACATTGGGTATAATACAAGATCTAGACATTGGACACAATACTATTTAGATCATCTACATCGAGTATACTACTAGATCTAGAACTATGATTCCCAAAGTGGTCTTATATATAGATAATATAAGAAAAAGTTCATTCAAAATGATAGGTTTTATAACAAAAAAAATTAAAAGCTATAATAGGCTAGGCATATTAGGATTTTCAGACGCAAATTTTGCTATAGTTTTTATTTTCTCACCCTTTATGTTATTTGGGTCACTGAACACGAATTTGAAGTTTGCGGGCAAAAATTTTATTTTTAAAAATTTAGTTTATTAGGCAATTTTTCACGGGTATGGGCCCAGATCGTACGGCAAGAAAAATTCGAGTTGTTCATCACAATTCCTTGCCACACTGATGCCTTGGAACAGTATGATCGGATTAACAGGGAGAATGTTGTTGCCTACTTTGATCGCAAATCTTTGATCATTATGGCAAAAGGTTGGACTCGGTCACTCCTTTGGAATTTGACATCACCAAAGTTGAATTTTTTAACACATCCTTCGATGCCCCTCATGGCCCTCATGCCCTTCTCCCACGCCTCATGACAATTTACCCTCTCATCACCAAGAATGCCTGTACCCAGAGAAAATAATTAAGGGCTTTCCGGGAATGGAAAGTGTTCCTGCAACCTCGCATACATCTTGGTAAAATCCTTATCATCCCTAATAGAGCTCTCACTTGATAGGCCATGATGTTAATGGGAAGTCTCAAATGAAACACCACAGTAGTTGGTTGAGCAATAATGAATATAGTTATAATTTATCATTTATAAAATAATTAGTAAGTGAGCTATTTAATCGAGATCTGCCATCTGTGGAATGGACGGCCATTTGTTTGTGATTTATTTTGAAATCCGAACATACACAGAGGGCAGATTTTTCTGTTATAAACGTCAGGACATTAAGTTTCGTCGGCGAATGATACGGGTTGGATTTTGCAGCTCACATAATATTTAACGCATATTTTTTGGTGTTTGTGCTGTTTTGTGAATAGATCCTGTACGGTCACAGGATTGAGGATCCTACCCCCTTCTCGTGAGCAAGACAATTGAATCGTCAGAGCTGTCCCTGTGTTCCTGTGAAGGAATAAAGATACGTCTCAAGTAAGTGACTGTCTATATTACCAGGTGGAATATAACAGATCTCGATTTGTAGTTGACTTGCTCATAATAAAAATTTTTGGGTTTGTAATAATTGAGATCCAAACCCCCGGACAGTGGGATATTTGCACGCCTGCTCGTCCAGTAGTTTTCTATTTACTCACAAACATGTAAATGACATGGTCCATCTGGTTTAAATACTTTCTTGTACCCCACGTCCATGAGTCAGGCCTCCTTGCACATTCAGGCTCCTCATTAGGAACTGCTCAATGACCATATCGGTCCACATCCCTGACCAAAATTTGTTAGCGATCCGTCATACCGTAAAAAACCTTCAGATGTAAACTTGTAATATTCATCGGGAAACATTGTTACTTTCGAGTTTATCATATCCTGGAGATACAAGTGAGCGCATTTTGAGTAACAGGAGTGTGAAAATACGGCGGCATTCTCCAGACTGCTTCCAGGTGCAACTCCCAATTTTCTGTCCTCTCAGCCAGAATGAATAGTTTAACAAGGTTGACCATTTTGATATACTGGACCCAGAGCTTGGCGGTAGGACCACGTGTTTTTAGCTGTTCCAGTTGATTAAAGACCTTCTTTCTGATTTCTCTACTTCACTCTAGATCAGAGATATATCAAAATCATATAACACTTTAGCTAAATTTGATTCTAAGTCTGGGGAGAGAGTTATCGTTTTCATTACAATTTTCATCAGTGCAGTGTGAGCTAAAATGTGGGCTCTGACTGCTCTGTAATATAGGCGTGCCCTGTCATCATTTTTTCGATTGAATTCATCGAATAGCAGGTGTTAACCAAATCCATCCATCCACTGCCATCCATTGAGTAACAGACTGACCCTAAGTAACACATAAGTAGATGAAATCCGCCCAGTCGAGGCACCCCATATTTCAGCCTGGGGTCGTTGCTGTTAGCTGCAATGAACCTTGCCTTTAAGTACAGGGGTCGGTCGAATATTATGAAGCACCACGTCTGACCTTTTGCACGACACTTCTCAACAGATTCCAGCATCGCGGTGTAGATTGTGTCATAATCAGAGGGAGGAGAGTTGATGAAAGGAAGGCAAGCAGTATACGTTTTTTCAAAGAGGAGGTCCCTTGTCGCTTGCTCCATAAATCCACTCCATCCAGGAATAATGCCGAATTCCATGTGTTTGCTGTACAGCCACAGAACTTCAACTGCTGGGGGATAGGTGCTCGGTGATGTTTGAAATTCGCTTGACAGGTCTTTCATCTTGATTTCCTTCATTCCATCACAACCCTGTTTCGCTCCTATTCTTCCACTTCTCTTTGTCCCTGCCCTTTTTCACAGACATGGAAATATAGCCCCATTTACTAATTATATACATTTCTAAAATTTGGTGTCACACCTTAAGAATTTCGCGGCACACAAAAATGTCGCGGCACGGTGGTTGAAAATCAATAGGTTAGTCTTCCAAAGAAAAACGTTATTTATGAGAAATGACCTGTTATACAAATGATATAAATGGTATAATGTAATAAATTGTTACAACAGTTAAGTATCACAGCAAGGGCGATTTCTGCGTAATCGGTTAATTTCACCATGTTAAAATATGGCCCCTTTCGGGCGCGCTCTAGCGGCGAAACAGTTAGTCTTACAAAAAAAACGTTATAAATAAGAAATATAGGAAATTTTGTCTACTTTAATTCTGTCTTGAATGATTTACCGAAAAACGTTTTATTTTTGCGATATAGGCCGAAAACTGAAAAAAGTGCCCAAAAAACAAAGAAAAAAAACTTCAAATACGTGTTCAGCGACCCAAAAAACATTAAGGGTGAGAAAATAAAAACTATAGCAAATTTTGCTTCTGAGACCCAATTTTTTTGTTAATATGCCTAGCCTATAAAAATACTACAACACTTTATAAATATTAAATTTGCAGTAAACTAGAATATGTAGGTATCCACAACCGGGACCCTATTTTCATTTTAATAGATAATTTATCGCGTGCGAAGATTGCGCACATTAAATTATCTACTACTTTGGAAAAAGCGTATTTTCGAACGTCGTAGATAATTGAAAACTCCCGATATTAGTACCAACATTAAAATATATTAAAAAATATATTTATATGGTATCTCATGTCTGAGATTGTATACATTTTTTTTATATACATCTGTTTACGATTCAATTTGATTTTGTTGTAAGCGTTTTTCAGTTTGGTTTTCTAAGTAGTATCTGTTACGTGTTTTTTTAATTTAAAAGACTTTGGATATACTTTTGGACTTTTCTTGCTGTTAATATTTGACCTTTTGCTGTTTTCTGTACTATTCTTTCTTATGTTTACTGACCATTGGCTCTGTCTCTGTCTCTGGACTTTTTTTTGTATTTATGTATTAGGATTTATAATCTTATTTTCAATATACCTATATTATTTTAACATTCACAACTTTTTTACTAAATATCCTTATATATTTGATATCAAATTGCAACATAAATTTTGTAACTAAACATAGTTAATCTTGAGGTTCTATACTTTGATATTAAATGTTCACAAAACATTATTTTTCATAACAATTAAAATAAACTACATATTTATAAGCAATTAATAAAACTACAAGTATATAGATTAAGTGCATTATAGAGAAGCCACAAGTGGATTACACAAAACCATACAAGAGCTCTTTTTGACAGCTGAACTACTGCTACACCCAGTAGGTAAATTATCTACGGCGTTGTAATAGATAATTATCTATTAGAAAATCCAAAATACGCTTCCTATTGAAAATCAGTAGATAATTGCATGTTGATAGAAAAACCATAGCAACGGTAGACAATTATTGTATGCGGACAGATTCTATTGAAATGAAAATAGGGTCCCTGGTCTCCAAATTAAGATAAATTATTAATTTAAAATGATAAAATTGCCATAGTACACATTGTTTTGTATACTTAACATTAACTCTGGTTGGTTGGAAGAAATTGCCATTAGGCAATAAGCCCGCCTGTGCACAAATTGTATGTACAAGAAGATTCAAATAAATAAATAAATAAATGAATCCATAAAAACAAAAACAATTGAATCAATAAGCAAAAAACTATAAATGTTTTTAGAGACGGAAAAAGCTATTAATTTGACTGTAATAATGACAAGCTGGAGTATTTTCACCTGATTTCCTTAAACAATAGATGATGATACTATATCATCTATTGTTAAATATAATGATGATACTATATCATCTATTGTTAAATATAATGATGATACTATGCCCCCAAGTCAAATTGAAAACGCTGTTCGTTATCGCCAAGCGCTAATTTTTTTTTCTATGTGATTTGACGTTTGTTGTAGAAATTTTTTCTACAATAACAAATAACAAACGTCAAATCCCATACAAAAAAAAATTAGCGCTTGGCGATAACGAACAGCGTTTTCAATTTGACTTGGGGGCTATATCATCTATTGTTAAATATAATGATGATACTATACAAAGTAATAATTTATCAATTTATCAAAGTGTACCAAAAATCCTTCCTCAAATTCAAATAACAGTACCAATTAGAAATTCCATAATTAGAAATATATTTCACTTAAACTTCTTTAATACAAAATATTGGTTATTTCTTTCCCATTCTTACAAAAATAAAAATACCATAATATTGCTGAAGTATTGCACTCGGAGAGACCAAGCACAGTCTAAAGGCCCAGTGTGATTTGTAGGTAATATAAATATGTCTGGATCATCAACACTCTTAATAACTCCACCACAGTTATAAACTGTATAATTCATTTTGAATTTCACTTTGTTTATATTTTGAACTGCCTAAAATGATAAAAAAACAGTGAACAATACAAATATAAATCAAATTCTCTAATATAATATTATCCAGTGACTTTTTTGGATTTCATTTAATTGATTAATCAAAAAATAATAATTAACATGCATGTAAGTAAAAGACTTGGTATTTCTGAGAATATGATCTCAGTAGAAGGAGAGAGATACTTATGTCTAGAAGCAACTCATTAGCCAGAATTATATCAGGGGGGCAAATCTGGTCCAATCGGTGAAATCAAAACCCTCAAGATTACCCATATCATGGATATAATTATTATATGGAGTTCTATGATATCAATAGATGTTGGACCAGACTTGCCCCACATAACTAATTGGGTAGATTATTTTTTTTTTCCCAAAAGTACTCTAATTTTTTGTTGAAAAGTGGTGTTATTATCAAATCTTAATTTTAGTGGTGTTATTATTAAGAAATCTGTGTTATTATTCACGTTATTTTTTTGGAAAAAGGGTGTTAATTTTGTAGGAAGGCGTTGTTATTTTTTCATAAACTCAAATAAAAATGTTTTTCTTTAGTTCATCTATTTATGGCGATTTTAACATTGAAAAAGAAAATATTAAACTTACATGAATCAATGTTTTTGGGAAAGGTGAAAGAACTACATAGGGTTTGGTTTGATTCACGCAAATGTCAGCGAGGTTCCCAAATTTATCTGAAAAAAAAAAACATAATATATATATAACATGAAATATGATGGTATCATTTTGCTTCGTCTAACATAAAAACATGTACTGTTAATATTTTATTTATTTATTTAGATCAAAATAATACAAGACAATATAGTATTAAAGATAACTATTCCACTAGACAGAGTCTGTCCCGAAGCAATTACCTGTAAAGATTGTATAGTTATTGCATTTTATAATATTAAAATATAACATAATAACACATTCATGTAATGTATAAGAATTACAATATAATAATAACCATAACAATAAAAAAATTCACAGTAAAAATAACCACCAAAGATAAAATATATAGGAGAAAGACATTTGTTGAATTATTATTGTTTAAACATTCATTTTATTTTAAAGTCTATCTAAAATTTAAGATTCCTGGCAGATTGAATTTTTTTAACCCTTTAAGTGTCGGTGGCAGTTTGTTATATATGCGTGGAGCAATATATGAGAAAAATCTTTTCAAAATTTAAATACAGAAGTTGTTGGCATGAAAAGTAAAATAAACATTATACAAACCAGCAATAACAGAAATTTTGGACGATAAGTATCGACATCTGAACTTTTGGCGTCCATCAAATTCTAAATCATAAAATGACATTGCTATTGTTTTATCTTTAAATTCATCACCAGAGTCATATTCATATTCACAGAAGTATGATGAAACATTTGCCGTCGGGGAATACAAAGAACCCTCATCGCCACTGAATGATCCTTCACAAACTGAAAAAATGAGTTAAAGAATTTGATTGAAACACATTCTAGCTGAGTTTAAAAATATATAATATAATAATCCCTACTATGAATGCAAATAAGGACTTAGTATTACTGCTATAAAATCAGGATCATTGTTTTTGAAAGGAGGGGTAAATGACAATCCCAAATGTAAATATAATACTTACTTGATGGTTCATCAGAAGAGTAGTTGGCTTTGAATGTAATTAGTTTAGATGTTGCTCTGGACCAATAATAAACTAACATTTTGTTGCCAGAAGATTCTACAATTTTACTGTCAGAGTTTGTCGATATAAACTTTATTAGAGATTCATATGAGAGGCCATTGTAAAACTGTAAAAAAGAATACAGTATCAAAATATTTTTTTAAATATATTGAATAAAGGTATGCCAATAACCACAACTTTGATTAACTACATAAAAAAATATAATCATTTTGATTGTTTATTGAAATTAATTTTAAACATGCACCGCCGTTTTGAGTAATTTCACAGAATCAAAATACTTCTAAACATTACAAATATAAAGATTAAAAGTGGAATAAATAGGAATACTGAAAAATAAATGAAAACAGCTGAGTTTGTTTATGAAAACAGCTATATGAAAACAGCAATATAAAAACAGCTGAGTTCAGCTGTTTATTATTGCGACTGGCCCTAGAGAATGATAAATGAGAACTGAATCAAGTTTTGATTGGTGGGGGTATACCCCCACATATACATAGATAATATGTTGAACAAAGATAAAATGTACAATGGTGAGACCATGCCTTCATGAGTGAGACATTGCTTCTCGGGCAACTAACAGGTAATATATAAAAAAATAATCTAACATGCACCCAACAACAAGTTGCCATATTTTGGAGACTAACAACGTTTATTGTCTCACAGATCCAGACTGAAAACACAATTTATTAAAAACTGAGTTTCCAGTGGGAATCGAATCCAGGACCTTAGGCTCAGAAGACAGATATCAAACCAACTGAGTTATAAAGGTTGATGTTATGAATAAAACAAAAAATCATTTACTAAAAACAAATAATAGTAAACAAAACCAAACTTACACCTAAACGTTCAAAACTGAGTTTGGGAGATTGGCTTGTAGAGTTTCCTTCAGATTCTGAAAGTATCTCTACTTTTATTCTTCTACCTGCAGGAACTGTTATCTTCCATTCACAAAAACGTAACAACATTCTTGATGACACATATTTCGGGCCTTCCAAAATACCACTTGGTGCTTTAAGAACTCCTCCGCAATCTGAAATAATAAATGTTTGAAAAATTAATTTAATTTTACTTCTTCTTTTCTATGTAGATCATGGATCTGCTCTTTCTCTGAAAGTAACTCCTGGGTAGCCAACATCCAGCTGTGCCTCCATCTCTTTGGCAGTTTTCCGGGAAAGCAACGCCTTGATGGTATATTGTTGGTTGCAATAAATGGGACCAACTTGTTTACATGGTACCTTCAAAATCTTCTGACTTCAATTCTTATTAGTTTATTTTCCAAATAATATATCTTCCAGAAATTACTGCATTAGACGGACACTGATTATACAGTAATAAAAAATATCACATTATATTTTATTGATTTTTCCTCATTAGCACTAAGATTGATAACGGCAACATCTTCGTTTTACATTTTAATTATACACAATCAGTCTTACTAATAAACTTGATGTAAAAGTTACAGGCAAAATTTTTACTAATAAATGCTGTGTAGCAGATCAGTGGGTTAACGACTGAGTATCTCTCATACAAATTTTACACAATGCTTGCACGCCTGTCTAAGGTAGTTTAGCGGTGTTTTAAGACAACTATCATCCATCACAAATCAAATGTGATTTTGAGATGCATGTTTATATTATTATATCTTGGAATAATATGCCAAAAAATCTTTATAAATTATTTTATTCTCGATACTTATCTTCAATGGTGTTCACATGGGTATTTGTATGATTAAATTATGTTATATTTACCATATTCCTATTTTAACTTACGTTCCTTGGATGAATTGAATGTGACCTGGAATTTAAATTGACTGAGAGATGTTTTTACCAGGTACAGTTTCAGTATAGCCACATTTGATAAAAATTTGTAAGATTTTGATGTAATTGTTCCGCACTCTTCAGCTAATAACAATTCTGCAAATAAAAATATTTTTTCAAAAATCAACAGCAAATATTTATGAAATATCGCATAATAGTTAAGTTCGTACCTGTGGACCGATGTATGTATAAATATTGTAATCTGTGTTTTATTTCATAAAAGATCTTTTTTACAATGGTGGAATGGTGTTATGGAATCCTTTGACATATTGTCATAAAGGATTCCATAACACCAATATATAAGTATTTGATTATTTCTATATTTTACTATACGTACATTAATTTTCAGTCATCTAACAGGTACTTTGTCAAAAAATAATTTAACAAACATATAAACAGAGACTAAATAAGAATATATTTTTTAGAAGACACCAAGAAAACCGATACCTATAGAGCACATAATCTGTCAGTGGCTCAATGTTCATCAATTATGCATTTCAGCGAGTTTCTTATTTAATGCTATTTTTGAAAGTTTCATATTTATATCCTTTCAGTTTCAGGTGCTATTTTCCTCAAAAACAATGAAGAAACACTAACTCTATATATTAAGAAATTGCATAAATTATGAAATCAACAATATTTTTTACCGTGGGTAAAGTAACTCCTACATAGATATTGACACAATTTTTTTCAGCTTGCATACATTCTTATTACACATTATAAATCTTAAAAAATTTTATATTGCATAAGACCAAATAATGGGTTCAAGACTGAAGACAAATTAATATTTTATTCAACATCAAACTCATTAAAAAGAAAAATGTGATTACCAGAACTGTCACTTTATACTATATATTATTTTGTTCATTTTATAATACAATAGTGATGTTATTGGACTATTTTAATCTAATAAAACTTCCTTTACTTTATTCAAGCACTATAAATAAAATTAATGGATTTATAATTTTAATACGTTTTTAGAATTGAACCCATTTTATTGATGCAACAAGATGCTTTAATTAAAGAATGAACCTGTATCGTTGACTGGTACAAGATCAATCAATCGCAGAACTGATTTGCCACACGGTGGCTGTTTATCTGATATAACCACATCCAACAAATTAATACTGAGGGTATGTTCAGCAGATCCCACGATGCGCCATTCACACTCAATATCTTTCTGCATGAGTGATAGAGATAGAGTATTGGGAATGTTTAATACACCACTTGAACCATATATTGTACCACCACATATGTCTGAAAATGAAATATGTATCTTTGATTAACTGGTAATTAAGTTTACTCTTTGGATGAATAAATAGAATGGAAGGAATATTGGTCAACAAGGTGTTTATATATTTTATCATTCCCCCAAGTCCACCCAATTGATGGAAGGATAGCTGGACTTCCACCAGGAGCAGGTTCCGAGAACAACAGGACAAAGTCCTAGCTGAAGCAGAAGAAGAAGAAGATTCCAAAGAAGGTATTTGCAAGGTTGATCATGGTCACTAACAATTTAAATTAATAAAAGTAGGTGTTTAATAGTTACTCACCAAGTGATATTTGAGCATTAAATCCATTTCTTGGATCAGCAATATCCGTGAAGAATTTAATGAACAGAATGTTATTGGTTGATTTGATTGTTCCTGGATTTTTAGAACAATACCTTCCAATCAACTTAGAATATATAGTTCCACCATCCCTTACTTCCACATATTCTGATTCACATCTAAAACAAAATGATAAGTTTAACAATATAAGAAAAGCATATCTATATGAATTATATGGTGATAATGATTATGTACAACGATATTGTAATATGAATACAACCAATCTTATGTTTTAATTGTAATAGTTTATCGGGTATCTAACAGGTACTAAGATAATATGCCAATATAAATTCAACTCATCATTAAGATTAATTAAACATGTACCCATAACAAGAAGCCACATTCTGGAGACATATGATATTTATTGTCTCACAGATCTAGACTAAAACCTTAATTGAAAAACTGTGTCTCCACAGGGAATCGAACCTGGGATTTATCAAGAGTCAGATATCTAACCAACTAAACTTCGAAGGCCTACTTAATAATAACATGTATTGGCAGAACCAACAAAACACAATTTTTCAAGACGTCTTAATTCCACTAGTAGTCTCTAAGGCACTGAAAGCTCTGGGAAATGTGGCATTAAAATTAAAACCATAAGAAATAGAGAATTAATGACATACAAGAAGACAATATACTCTATTTTATATTACTTAACTAACAACGCGTTCAAAAAAATCCATTGTTTTTGAAATTGATAATGGGAATTTCCCCAATTAGAGACCCATAAATTTAGAGAACTTTAATAATTAAAATAAACACTAAAAGGAGAGTTTATTGCTATATGGCAATTTCTTCCAACTGGCTATCATATTAGAAGAGATAAAGATTCTATTCTACTAACGAATCATCCCGTGTCAAATCAAAACGGTCAATAAATTCAAGTTTGAGTTTTTCCCCAGGATCAGTCATTATAATCCAAGTGCATTCACTGTGTGGTGGAGGAATATTGGGATAATTTGGTGATGATATTGTCGTTCTATTGTCCAATTTGGACAGCTTTATGTCTGAGCCACAGTTGTACTTATCTTCTGAATACTTCAATATGAAGGGATTCTGAAAACAAAAAAAGGACAACTCTGTCACTGTACAATATAATTAAAAAAAAAAACATAATCAATGTCGCAAAAATACGAGAGCATTTTCTTAAAAAAACAATTGAAGTAAGGTCAATTGGTATAAAAATCATTAAATATAATTACTAAACAAAATAACTTACATAAATTGGCAAGTAAATATTTCTTCTATTTGTATTATGGTAGTTAATAAATAAGTTATTTCCTGTTGTTCTAAATGTTTCATTTGGTAATACATTTCCACAGTATTTTCCTTTTCCAAGCAATGGGGAGTGAATACTAGCACCATTACGTAACTATAAAACATAATAAATATCTATGGCTGGGTTGCTTCAACAAAAGTATCAGTAATAGTATAGTTAAAATGCTTTGATTTCATAAAATTGTTTAAAATTGAGTCATTTGACAGTATTAAATTTCTATGAAAAAACCAAAAGTAGTAAACCTTTAGTAAAAGGCGAAAGTTTTATTCATATTGAAGAAAAACCAGAGTATGTACATATGAACATCATACAAATAAATTTATTAATTAATGAGAGATTATTTATTTACTTGGTAGAAATTCAAAAAAATGTTTAAAATGTTTAGATTTTTTAGATTCACATGTTTAGATTTGGATTTTAGATGTATATTCTACAATATATTTATTTCATTGATTGATATTGGGCTGTATTAGGACATGGTCTCAATTGTGTCCTTTTAAGGTGAAATAGTTAACGGCAAAATAAATATAATATTGCACAATCTAAAAAAAGAGATTTTTTTATTACTTTCTGGTAATTAATATACAATTTATTTACATATTTGTATACAGTACAATCTTGTTAATTCAGCACTTTCAAAACTGGCACATCCAGCAATCTGGTACAATGGATTATGAAAAAAAACATTGATTCTTCTTCTTAAATACATCCAAATCGTTTCAATTAGAACAGATCCTATGAAAACAATAAATGATATAAAATTTACCATAACATAGTTCAAGCAGATATTTGGATCTGTATTGTTGATAGACATCTGAAGGAATTCCACTTTGATTTCGCTGCCAGGTCTAACTACTATGTTCCACTGACATTCCACAGCTTTCAAATTCATATTAGGAAATACACCAAGATTAGGGATGACTGGTGTAATAACTCCAGAGGGCTCTTCTAATGTGCCCCCACAATCTGCAAAAATATTAAAAGGGAAAATTTATGATATAACTATAAACTTGGATTTGTTTAGATTTATCTTCAAAATATTAATATTATTCCGGAGGAAATATTAATTAAAATACATTCAAGTAACTGTCCCGGATCTGATAAATGTAATGAAGATAAATGTATTGGTCTGCCTAATGAAAAAAACATAAAATATTTGGGTATTAATGTTGACAGAGAAAATAAGTGGAAAGAGCAAAAAAAATAAATAAATAAATAAACATTTTTTTTTTTTTTTTTAAAAAAAAAATGAATATGTCCTTGTTAAACAAGTACATATACATCTTCCTACGTTCCCTAAACTAAGCATAAATGCTTGTCCTATAGGTGAACGAGATCGGTCGAGGCAGGATTCGAACTCGCGACCACTGGATTACTAACCCAGCGCGCTAACCGCTCTAACATTTATTGAGACAAAAAAGGAGTTTGCATACAAAAACACAGACATATAAAAATTAATATACAGAAAAACAAACACTGACTCAAAAGGACCATGCTCAGCTATGTTGCTGGAAGGCAAGCCCCCCAGCAGCTGATTTTCAGCATGATCCTATTGAAATAAGTAATACGATTGGTAAAATGAGGAAATTATTTTATGTATTCTATCGATTGAGGACTTTCTTGGACATTGCTGCGATGAAAAATATATATTTTGCACTTGCTCAATCTGTCATGCAATATGGGATTATAGCGTGGGGTGGTGCTTATAAAACTAACCTCGAACCTCTTTATATCATCCAGCGGAGTATCTTAAAAATAATTTTAAATAAACCCAGGGACTACCCTACGACTAGCCTATTTACCGAGGCAAATGTCCCATCACTGCATGCTATATATAAGAGAAATGCATTGAAGCAGATCTACAGGGAGTATTTCGTCGATAGAGTACATGCTTCGGATTGTATAAGAGCCACTCATCGATTTAATGTGATACTAAATATACCAAAAAAAAGAACGGCCTACGCACAAAACCACTACACGTATCTTGGCGTTAAGTGGTTTAACGAACTGTTGCCTGAGCAGAGACATACGGATATTATCGATCTAAAGAATTTTTATATAGATATAAAGAGGGTTTGTGTATAAAAACTGGTTTTATTTATTCATTGTTGTTATATATGTAGATATTATGCACTTATTTTATTAATCGAAATTGATATTTAAATGTTGTTTTTTTTTTTATATATAGCATATATACCTATGTCTATTTTTAAGTATGTTTTTTGTTACCTATGATTATTTTGTTACTTTGTTTTTGTTCTATATTATGTAAATAGTTGCAACTCCCTTCAAAACACGAGTATATCTCTTTTTGAAGGAAGTCATATTATAAAGTGTTTTAATTTCTTTTTTGCTATGTATTTTTTTTTATGTAAAATATGTCTTTTTGTAATAAATAAAATAAAAAAATAAATAAAATATAAAGAATAATCTTTTTAAACACTATACTGAAAATGAGAAAAAAATATCAGAATCTCTTTATAATACCTAAACCAGTTAAAGGATTAACCTTTTCCGTGCTGATCCCGAGACGTATTTGTGATGAATCATTTGCTACACCAGTGCGGCTCATGATGGGTAAACGGGATGGACAATGCTTTGCTTAAACTCACTGTAGAAATCTTATTTATCGACATATCCAAAATATAATAATTACATTGTGTAATCGAACCATTTATCTAAATAAATATAATTAAAAAAAAAATTGAAAATGATTTGGTAGATGGCAGTAGTGTTTACTTTTTGTCTATTTCATACCGAGACATAATCGGGACATGCACTGAGATGCTGCTTTGTATGGATATTAATGTTGCTTACAACCCATATTAGTAACCCCTCCGAGTTCATAGATATTGTGCGCTGGTTAAGAAAAATATTTTTATTCGGTATTTAATAAAAGCAAAGTATTTTGTTGTAAATTTTCATGTTTTTATTTGTGTCTTCTACGTTGATTAATATTTCAAAATAACTAATTTTTTAAAGCACATGTGTTTTTGATAGTTACTTCGATTTTTTTGTGTTAAGGACTTTTAAAATCTTACTAGGTGATAGGCAAATTATATTGAAAATTTTTTGCTATTATGAATGATTTTTGTTATTATGAATGTTCCGAAATAGTACTTAGAGCATGTTGAATTATTACAGTATTATTATTTTTTACAAGCTATGTTTTTATGACTATGTGTATTGTACTATATAAGCTGATAAAGTCACGGTTAGGCGGCGCACAGGTTAGCACTTACAGATAAACTTCATAGACACGTATAAGGCACTAAGAAATTGTTGAAAACTGTGATTGTTTTCAAAGAAATAATTGATAATTCATAAATTTTAAGTTGTTTTTTATTCACTACATAATTTTTGCGAATTAGTCATGTTTTTGGAAGCTGGATAGTTGAAAAAATCAATTAAATAGTATACAGAATGACAAAAAAAAGAAAAAATGTATTCAACATTTATACCAGCTAAAAACAAATATTTAAGTCGAAGATTTCAAGTAAGTCGAAGGTGAGTAGTTATTGAGATATGACGATTTTAATTTTGTGCCAAAATTGCGCAGCACTGAGGTGTTACATTGTTTAGCATACGCATAGCACGGAAAAGGTTAATAGTGTTTTTCCCAAAATTTAAGGAAATTTGTTCAAATATTATAACTAGTTTCTTAAAATATTGTGAAAAATATAATTAATAATTTAACTGGATTTGGTATTCATAGAGAATCAGGTTTCTGAGTGCATTTTGATATAAACGTGGTGTTTAAAAAGTAAAAGTCTATTTCATTGACCTGTCACTAATCTTGGCTAAATTAAATCATACCTGAATAAATCATGGCTTCAAATCCAGTTTTGTTCATACTCATGTCTGAATCAAAAGTTACTCTCAAAAAGTTTGAAGAATTGATTGATAGTTGGGTCGAATTTGATAAGCAAATAGAGTTTCCTATTTGTTTCCAATCTTGTACATTTTTGCTTCCAGAGAATAAAGTGATCTAAAAAAATACCATAATAATTATTTTGTTTCGTTTATTTTTATAAACAGGCTCATGTTTAAGGTTGTTCCAACAAAAACATAATATTGACATACTATAGTATATTTATACTATAGTAAGCGGGCCGTTTATACCAAATTTGGTTTGGTTTGGTAACAAGTGTGGTTTTTTCATGCCGAAATAGACTATAGTTAAACAATACTTCAGTTTAAACAGTTGCAGTAATATGAAGCATTACAATCCACATTTATTGTCAGGATTTACAATGAAAACATTTTTTTTACCGATAACATTGCTGTTAAAATTCCGTCAATGACAGCAAACAGGAAAAATTGACCTTAAAGAACACTTTACTTATATAATCAAAGATGTTTTTCAATATTATTATAATCAATTATTCATCATAATACTAACATATCTACATGTCTTAATACTAGGCATGCTTTTTAAGTTCTGTCATTTACATATTTACCGGTAGCTTTGAATTTGGAACTGTTTGATATTCAAATTTGTTTGAATTTAGAATCTCAAAACAATTGAAACTATTAGGATTAATGCTATTGTTTAGTCATTGCGTCGTTTTGAATCTGTCAGGTCAAGTACGAAAAGGAACCTTACTAAGGAAAATGTCCGTGCAATAATTTTCTACAACTATAACAAAGCCTGACACGGTTTCAGTGTTTTGAAGAGCGAACATCTGTGTACCATGATGAAGCTCCATCTCTGCAGACTTTCAAACTCTAGTACTTAGAATTCCACCGTGGACATACCAGTCTTAGTGACAAATCTTGTAAAGGACGTCCAAAATCAGCCTTCACTGAAGAAAACATCATTGCTGTGAGAAAACTAATTCTCGAAGATCGTCATGTGACAAATCGAGAGATAGAGGCGTTATTAGGCATCTCAGGGACAACCATTTAGAAGATCTTGTATGTGCCGCTTGGTGTGAGAATACTAGTTTGCCGTTGCATTCCACATTTGCTTTCCGACGATAATAAGGCGGCCCATGTCAGATGGTGTAAGAAAACTCTTTCAAGGTTCAACCAAGGAGAGTCAAATCACGTCTACGACATCATCATTGGTCACGAATCTTGAATCTATGCCTACGATCCTGATTTTAAACAGCAATCTACAGTCTGGGTCTTCCAAGATGAGCCATAGCCGATTAAAGTTGTTCGCTTCAAAGCACTTCAAAGATGGTGGCCACGTTTGTTTGGGAAAACCGGTCATGTTGCAACAATTGCACTTGAAGATCGTAGAATGGTTAATGCGGAGTGGTATACGACAGTTTGTTTACCATAAGTCATTATCGAACTTTAGAAATATAAGCCAAAGCGTTTCATCATCCTACACCTCACACAAGCTCACACAGCGCTCGTCAAACTATTCAGTATTTGAAGCAGGAAAGTGTAGAAATTCTTGACCATCATCCATACAGTCCTGACCTAAGCTGTAATGATTTCTTTACATTTCCTAAAATTAAGAAAAATCTTCGTGGTCAAAGGTTCCAGTCCAGTGAAGAAGCAGTCGACATTTTCAAGACAGCCATATTGAACACCCCTACTTTGGAGTGGAATAAATGTTTTGATAACTGATGATATGAGCGAATGGAAAAGTGTATTACACTACGTGGTGAATACTTTGAAAAACTATAAAATATACTAGAAGATTGTAGTGTTATTTTCTTCAATTGACAAAACTTAAAAGGCATGCCTCGTACCATCATGTCTCAAAGGGTAAGTAAGAAAACCTAAGATACATTTTATTAAACCCAGATAACAAACATTGTTTCATTTATGCATATGCATCATCAATTGATCAAGTTTTTTACATTCCCCTATTAAATGTATGTTTGTTTATATACATACAGTTTAAATACACTTTTACAATAAAATCTAATGTATTGAGGATTAATCTCATATTTATGCATCAGTTGATAATATCTAACATAGGTACAATGATAATAAAAAAATATATAACCTTATCCAAAAAGCAATCAGTGCTCTCCTCTAACATCACATCTTTGAAAAAAACTCTAAAATGATGTGATTGATCTGTTTCAAATATCCACTCGCAGTGAAGACTATGAGCGTAACCATTTGGATACCCAGGCGATTGTAATACAAAACTTTGTCCAGGAGGAATTTTCATAACAGTAGAATTCCCACAAGCAGCTTAAACAAATAAACATGATTTATTCAATGTGGAAGTTTAAAGATGAACACAATTTGTATTAAACAGGTTGATAATACTATGAAAATATAGAAACCGAGATAACTGCAAGATTGATTCCAACAATACATTATAAAGATATACGACTCTGAAATTTGGCTATCAGAAAAATCTCCATTGCAGCATTTGAGAGTTCAGAACAGTTAACGGTCCTGTGAGAGACACTGATGGTTGGCGTCGTCGATACAACAGAGAGTTATATGATTTACATATTATATGGAGAGACTGATGTGATCATTTTCATCAAGGTGGGATGCGACGTCTGATATATTCAGAATGGTCGGCGAAAACCCAGTAAAACGCCTCACACTCTTCACACCACAAAGTCGAAGAAGACCAGGAAGGTACAAACTGCAATGGATGGACTCTGTCAACGCTGATATATCAATTTTGGACATCAGAAATCGGAAAACGAAAGCTAGAAAGAAGTCCGAATGGAAGAAACGTCAGCCAAGTTCCATCCAGGGCTGTTCAGCATACTATGACGGCGAAACATTGTAAACGAATCCATTATAAAATTATAAAAAGTTTTTCAAATGTGTTAATTTTTAAACTAATGAATACTTTACAAAAATATTATAGGTACAAGTAAAACAATAATAGGCGTGATGACAGTAAGTGCCTTTTCAAACGACCCGGTTGTCTGGTAGCCGGCGCCGGGTAACTGGCAGCGAAGTGTATGGGCACGCATGGTAGCTTTTACACGCACCGGCATGCATGCCCATATAATAACCCAGCGCTTACCCGGCGCTGGCTACCAGACAACCGGGTCGTGTGAAAAGGCACTCAGAGAGAAATTATGATTTTGAAAATAAAATAGGTTAAAAAGATTTAAAAAAAAATGTATAAATTTACATTTTAAAATAATGTATACTAATACTAATAAAAATAGTAATACGAAATTCGGCAATCCGCCATTTTATGTAAAACAACAATCTTAACTTGAGTTTGTATAATATACCAACTTGTTGCACCACAGAGAGTTACGAATTTGATGGAGTTGATAATATGGAGTTTTTGGAGGTGTGACATCACCGGCCATGACACTGTAAGCATTTTTGGCGTAAATGTCAAATTTGATTTTAAAATCGTGATTTTTTCTGCTAAACCTTTATTTTATGTGGAAATACATATATATATTTGAAAACTATTACATATTAAGATATTAAATAACTCAATAAGATAATAATATCCGTGATATGGGTAAATATGAATAGTTTTGATTCCACCGGTTGACCAGACTTGCCCCCCCATGCTTATTTAATAGTATTGGCAACAACAAGTTCCTCATACAAAATTTATTCTGAAATCATTGAAAAAGTATTTGAATTACATATTGCATTCAATGATTGAATACAAAAAGGTCTTACGAAAGTACCTACTTTTTTTCACCGGTTGGAATTCATTCACACTGTTGACTACTTCGGTCCAATTCAAAAGAAAAGATGATCCATGAAGTTTTCTTTCAGTATTGAATTTTACATAGGCCACATTGGATGATGTCTGAATAGGTCCTGGTTTAGTAATACCACAAATCTCCACTAAAACTGAAGCTTCATCATCATATCCATCATAAATCTAAAAAATATTATATAAATATAAGACATTATGTGCATCACAGATTATTAGTGGCATAACCTCAATATTTGGTAAGGGTATGTATTAGGGTGCCCCTTATTTGACAAAATTTTTTTTTTTTCATCACATAGGCCCTAATTTTATTCATTTTGTGCTAATGTACTCCGAAATATTTTTTAAGCTCATTTAGGGCACTGCGACCCGTACCGACTTATGGTGTAGACATGTTCATAGAATTTGTATGCGCGTTATGAGAAAAGCAAATCGTTTTTTTTGGACTTTTCTCTCAGTTTTTTGTAAGTCTCTCCACAGCTGATGCAGATCTACAAGTTTTTTCACACATATTGGTAATGCTTTAGTAAGTATTCTTGCTGTTTTCCAAAGTACTATACACTCCCGAACAGCAAGATTCACACTTTCACTAAGAGGCAATTTAACTTTGCAAATGCAAAAAATAGAACTATAAGAACTTGCCAATTAGACGGTTATTTCACATTCCTAATTAGTGATTGACCTCACTGACTAATAAAACAATAACTTATAAAAGAAAATGAATACTTACAGTCAGTGAAGCAAAACAGACGTTACTGAAACCATCAATAAATAATTCTTTAAAAGTAATCAAAATAAATGAGCTATAGGTGACTGTGATTCTCCAGGTAAACTCAGTATTATGATAATACATCAGGGGATATAGGGGTGATGATATTTGTCCAGAACTGAGCCCATCAAGTTCAATCACATTTTCTAAAATTAAATAAATGCATTATTTTATCAAATGGAAAATCATAAAACACAATAAAAATGATTATTCTATAAATCCAAATTATTGAATATTTTAAGATATTTTGTTTTCTATACAAACCATGTAGGTATGTATGTATGTCAGGATAGGATAGTAAAGAGGTGAGTCCTTTTTTTTTTTTTTTAAAAAAAAAAATGAATATGTCCTTGTTAAACAAGTACATATACATCTTCCTACGTTCCCAAAACTAAGCATAAATGCTTGTTCTATAGGTGAACGAGATCAGTCGAGGCAGGATTACTAACCCAGCGCGCTAACCGCTCTGCCATCCACCCATTTTTTATTTATTTATTTTTAAACTTCATGTACAATACTGTCCAATGGCGATTTATTGCCACAAGGCAATTTCTTTCAACCAACCATAGATGTGTAGTATAGTGGTAGGTACATTAAATTTATAACAAACGGAAAGAAACATGTAACATTATGTCAGAGTAAATTCACAGCAATAAAGGAAGGAAGGAAATAAAGGTTGAGGGAGGGGAGGGAGGATGGATATGGGGTGCCAGTTAAGAATTATTAGGTGGGTAAAACAGCTTGATGATATGTATGAATGTTTGGATATTAAGCATCAAACTATTGAGAGTCCCCGTATAAATTCTTACTTCAATACAAATATTTTTATAGAAAATTAAATTATCTAGTTGAGGTGTTTTGGGTTTTTTCAATATTTTTAAAAACTTTGGAAATATTATTATTATTACTATCGAGATGACAAGCAGGCAGCAAAAAGCTGATATGCTTGAATAAGTCCAGTGTCACTGCAATCCATCCAGTCCGTTCTTAAACGAATTAACACTCTCAGCAACAACCAGATCCTGAGGCAGCCTGTTCCAAGCATCCACCACTCTATTGTCCAGGAAGTGTTGATATGGATTCTGACCAAACGCACTTCTATTTAACTTCAGGCTATGGCCACGCAAGTGCTCGTTTTGATTCTATAGGCAGTTAAACTCATAAATTTATCGTAGTAAAAATATTTTTTTTAATAAAAATGCTTGAGAAACACTAGCACATTGAAAAAGAAATTAGGTGTTGTATATTTATTCCAATATATTTATTTATTTATATAATTTATGTACATGTGTACAAAGGCCGGTTTATTGCCATTAAGCAATTTCTTCCAACCAACCCGAGCAACGTGAAGTTTCTAAGTTAAATTGGAACAATACTTATTTAGTGAAAAAAAATTATTAGTTTTGTATATCTATATACTAGCTGAATACCCGCAGCTTCGCTTGCTTTACTTATTTGAATGTCGATACATATTAATAAATTTCATAAAGTAATACGCGACATACAGTATAAATTAAATAAAAGCAATTATTAATCTCATTAATTTTACACCTAATACAACACGTAATATTATGATTATGATTAAGAAACACATAAGATGCAAAATATTTATTTACGTATATTTTTTTTTTTAATTTGACACCAAACAAACGTTTTATGAAATGCACTCGACGGATTGTAGATATTATGTTTGTGTTTGGCGCCGCCTCCATAAAGTGAATTGATGTAAATAAACATTTTGAAAGGTGTATTAATATTATCTTTCCTTCGATGATGAGTGAATAATATTCACCTTTGAGGCTCAGATTAAATGCTTAACGTGCCATCTCTATTTTACATCGAATTTCGCTGTCTGAATCAAAGTTTTCGGCTGTCGGTGGCTTGTCTCACGTGTAATTTGGATTTTTTTTATCTAATCTGCCTGAAAGCAAGACACCTATTTTCATTGTGCACCAGCATTCTCCTAATTCGTTATAGAAGGTAACCCTTGATGTATCGAGAGTAAATTAATGATCTGCAAATAAATCATCTCGCAAATGGACCCTCATGTTCTTCTTGAGTCATATTTTTTTATAACTACCCATAAATATGATGACTTGATGCAAGCCTTCACCTCATCAGCTCGCTTCCCCCTAGGTACTACAGGCAAAGTCTGTCGAAAATCCCCGGCAAGAAGTACGGTGATGCCCCCCCTTACACGATCATTTCCCTTAATGTATTTGAGGGTTCTGCATATAACTTCGAAACCTCCTTTATGTGCCATAGTGCTTTGTTTTGAAATATTGCACATGGGAGATTCTACGTGTATTAGATTCAAAGGAAGCTTAAAGGCAGAGTGAGCCGTTTTACCTCCTATTAACAACGTTACAGCGATTCCAGAAGTTGATAAGAAAGGTTTTTCCAGTACCTCCGGGAGCATCTAAAAAGAACATTTGTCCAGATCTTGAAATGATAATTGTACAGACCTGATTATAAATAGCGAGCTGCTATCATTCAAAGAAGTTTCATAAGACAACACTTCTTGTGCTAAAGAATCAATGTCGTAATTCATCTCTCTTGTATACTCGCGATTATTCCTTTCAGACTGTGACGGTTGAGATAAACTGTAGTGTAACCTGTATCCCCCCAAAGATAATACTACTTCTTCGATCATTAAAAGGAAACTTGTTGTATACGACGTCCATCAATATATTTTGCTGCATGTTATCATCTATCTCTCTGGCTATCTGCCGTGTTGTGTCCTCTGCTAAATAATTTTTATACTTTTTCCAAAGAGCCAAGGGATTCGAAAGTTGGCAAAATACTAACATCACAGAAAAGAGATCCCGCAACTTCAAAGAAGAATCACATAAAGCCACCTCCTCTATGGTTGTGTCCCAATGTTTGTCATTCTCTAGTAAGCCGAGCGCAAAAATCTTTCTAGAAGCATTCTGTTTACAATATATTTTTTAGTAATATAGGTAGGTATGTATCTATCCCAAACAAAATGTTCCATCTGATTTATTTTAAGCAAAATATTATATATTTTTTTACAACCCTTTTTACCAAAATTTTACAAAACAACGAAACACATATATTTTTATTTATAAAGGAGAATACATATATTTATTTTCAGCTTTCTACCTTTATTAGTTTCTGAGATATGGTTCTTCAAAAATAACTACCCCCCACCCTTTAACGCCACATAAGGGTCACTTTTTTAGTTTAGAATAATACATTTTGATGCTTACTTAGAAAACCAATTTCAGGAAATTTCAATAAAATGAGTTTTTGTTTTATTAATACGCACTTAAAAATTATCCCTATTTCCATACGCCCTTTTTCATCCCTTTAAAATAAAATATGGAAAAACGGCGAAACACATCATTACTAATTTTAATAGGAGTATCGATATGCCAAATCTCAAGTTCATATCACGTCTAGTTTCCGAGATATTCGTATATTCTTAAAAACTTTCAACCCTAATTTTCACCCCCTTAGGAGCGGAATTTCCAAAATTCCTTCCTTAGTGGAAGGTTTTGTTATTAAACCTATTTGATTTCAAAATTTCACTTCTCTACGATTAGCCGTTTGGGCTATGCGTTGATGAGTCAGTCATTCAGTCAGTCAGGACACTTTGCTGTATAGATATAGATATCCAATTTTCCGATTAAATCAAAAATTCTTCATTTTGAATATAAAATTTATTATATATTCTGAAATTTTAGGCTTTGTGAATCAAGCAGATTAAAAGTAATGAGGACACACACACACACAGACATACTAAATGTTCTACTCCGAATTATGAGAATATCCATCTATGGAACATATATGCTGTAAAGCTCTGTAAAGCCTCTAAATTGGTGTTTTATGACTTCAAAATTGGAAAAACCGTGTAAAAACTCTACTACTGCATACAATTCTCTCACACGGAACTAAGATTAATCCTACAGTTGGAATATGCAATATCACACTTAATATTTTTTTAGAGGTTGACAATTTATGAATGCAGTTTTGAAGAGTGTATTTTTATTGTATCATAAAATCAAACAAAATAAGAAAACCTCGAGTTTCCAGACCGTGAGAGAATTTTTAAAGTTTTAACAGATGAATTCATAGAGAAAATATGAACCATTATCTATGGAAAACTAATAAGCTCCAAGTTAATGTACTTCACACATATAGTATCAATTTAGAGTTCATCAGTCTTCAAGTTTGGGCTATACAAAGGACACAAATTTTCATATTTGTGTACGGCATACTAATTACGGATTACGGCATACACACAAAAATATCACGACGAAACTCAAAGTTTGCACTCATGATACCCATTGAAAAATTGATGAAAAAAAATATGCTTAAAATGAATAAATTCAGTCTGCACATAACTGTGTTCGCAAAACATGAAAAGTAGTCAGTCTTGAAATTTTGACACAATGATGCATTAAATACAAGCACATTTTTACAAAATTTATAAGTAATATAAATAAAGAAATGGCATAATCGTCCATTTTCTTTGTGATTAGTGCGTAGACCTAAGAGGCTTGACACTTTTAGTAAATTAATATTTCTTTGTTACATCAAGGTAAACAAATTATTGCCCTAAACAAAACAAAAGGTGAGCTTACTAGTTATAAATGGGGCATGGAAATGTAAAAAGAACATGTTGTTCAAATTCCAATCAAAGGAGGCAAGTTCAATCTTGACGGGACTTGCCCCCCAGGTAATTCAATGTATGTAGTAGCTACTAATAAAATAACAATTGAAAGGTGGTCTTGAATGATGAAGTATTGAATGTATTTACCATATGTGTAATAAGCAATAAATGATCCTCCATTGCTGTCAGAATAGCTCCTGAATTTCATCCAAATTTGGTTGGCAACAGAAATGTTTGATGGTAAGGTATTACCGCAGAACACTCCTAAATAATAAAACAACATTACACAATATACAAGTACACACTTAGAGTATAGCTCGTATAAAAGTCAAACGAATAGAATTTTTTTCCTTGTACTATTAAATATTTGATTTTTATTCTTGGATGAGGATAATCATAATATTTTATGCATTATAATATCTAATGTAACACATGAGATCCAACTGTTGATACTACATACTATATAGCGTAATTACACTATATAGCGTATAGATTCTTACACTATATAGCGTAAGAATACGTAAAAATCCAGAGCAACAGTGACAATAATATCAAAAATAGTGATCTTCAAGTATTTTAAAAGATATTTCTGATAAATAACTAAGATAAAATTTGTAATAAAATATTGGGATAATTACCGAGTATCTTTCCAGCAGCATTTTTCTCTCTGATTTCCACAAAATCTTCATTACAATTGTCTGATGATTGTAGATCGAATTTAGTGAATGAAAGAGACATTTTGTTACCTATTAAAAATAAAAACAAACATTTACATGTCAGAATAACATGCAAGTAAAATAAGAGAATTTACGGGGTGACATGGCTCAAATTAAACCAAATTGAAATTATTGGGTTAGCGTATTATATTCTTTGATTATGTCAATTTCATTTTAAGAAATAGATGTACCACATCACTATCTATGTGACCATATTTAAAATAAATCATTTGAAAACAAATATACCTGGAGAAGTAGAAAGAATCCATATACATTCCATATTTCTAGGGTACGGGTCTGGATATGATGGTGATGTGAATGAGCCTTGTTCAGAAGTCAGAGTCCCACCACAAGCTGCAATAAACAATACGAGTTCTCATTTAGGTACAATTGCACTAGATTTTTTATTCAAAATGTGAATAGTTACACATAAAAATTGGTTCTCAAAATCATATAAATCATGTCTATGAACACCCAATCCCACAAAAGTTACTGATATAATGATTTGTGTTGCTGAATTAAATTGGCTATGTGCTGGACATATGGCTAGACAAAGGGATACTAGGTGGGCACCCAGAATACTACAGTGGAGACCTTGGACAAATAATAGGAGTATTGGAAGACCCCCTAAAAGATGGTCTGACAACATTGTCCAAGTGGACAGAACAAACGAGTGGAAGTGTATGGAAAGGCCTACGTCCAGCAGTGGAAAGACGAGGGCTAGAAAAGAAAAATTTAATAAGAATAACTTAGATTTCATATTCAAATGGTCATTTGGATCAATGATGTTGAAATGGAGATAATCTTGGTTTATAATTATAGATCGGATTTTTGGATGCTCGTGTAGGTATTTTAAAATCTTAACCATTGGTATCGGGTGAAACAAAAATATTATACTTACGTTTTATTTTCTTTGCAGTTAATAAAATAAATTTTGTTAATACCTACATGCATAATGCACACTGATACAAGTTACAAAGAATTTGTCTTTTGTACACAAATGATTTATTGCTATTATAAAGGGTTGTTGAATTCAGATAATAAAATGGAAATCCCCGCAATTCTGCTATTATTTTATGTTCATATCGGTATGAACATAAAATAATAGCAATAATGTAAATAACATACATACTATGAAATCTAAATATTTCTGAGAAAATTATAATTAATTTAAGTTATTGTGACCGAAATATTGCTATTTATTATGAGTATTATAATAACAAAGTAACCAACTTCTATTGTTTTACTTTTCTTAATATATTTTAATTTTTTTTTTGACATAATACAAAGTATATTGTGTAGCCAGGGGGGCTACTTCTTGTCCTCCCCCCTTATATATGTAAACAATGTAGATAATTTAGTATAATATTTAGTAGCCCGTAAACGCTTGGCCTTAGCAGATGTATTGTGACGCACATTATAACGCATATCGAAACCGCATTTTAATTGTTGATACTATTAACGATCGCGAACTGTGTAAAAATCCTAAGCTACTGCTAAGCATTTCGAGCTGCTTTAGCCTAAGTATTTTATTTGTATAGAGTCACTAGTGGTAGAATAGTAATTGAGTTAGTTAAGTCGAGATCATATTATATAAGTTTTAAACAACGTTAAGTGTAATTAAGTTCTAGTGTTAAGTGATATCTTAGAGACAAACCCGGAACGTGAGCAGATATTGGTGAAATCTTTTCTATTTGTCGCATGTTTTAAATTTCTGTTATACATTTTTCGATTGTATAACAGAACCAAAGTAAATAGTTTAAATAGTTTCATAGTATATTAAAGAACCATGTCTAATATAGTTCAAGATCGTGAAGTAATCTTAGTTAGAGGAGATAAATTGTACTGTGATATTTGTAATGTGTACATGATTTTTAAAAAATCTATTCGCGATAAACATCTGGGATCTAAAATGCACATGGAAAAGACGTGTGATAAAAATCACAAGCACAATTTAATATAGATTTAACAAATGTAATGATTCACTGCAATATTCCATGGTTTCAACTAGAAAATAATATATTTCAGACATTTATTCAAGAATGTCTCGATGAGAAGTATAAAAAAAAGTCAAGGTGCCATGTGTATCAACACTCAGGAAAAAATATTTGTCAAAGTTATATGAATCAAAAATGCATATGATTCGAGACGAAATAACAGATAAATTTATTGTCATTCTGATTGGTGAAACTACCGATGCGTGTGGTAGAAGTATTGCTAACATTCTCGTGGGTGTATTAGATAAAGATCGGCCTTCGAAATCACATTTAGTAGCTAGTAAAGTAATTACAAAACGCAATGCCGACAAAATTCATGAAATAAAAATTTTGACATAAGAGAATTTATGGGGGGAAATCTCACAGCAAAATGCGGAAAAGGTGCTACTGCTAATAACAGACGGCGCCGCTTATATGAAAAAGGCTGCAAAAATCATGAAATCGGATTTTCTCAACATGTGTCACACATTACTTGCTTTCCATGTAATGTCGAGTCTGTGAGATGGACACATAGTTTACGGATAACGCAAAGAGACAAACAGTTGGTGCTGCTACACAACAATGGCGCGATTTCACAAGAATATTGATTGTAGAATACAACAAGTGACTAAATGTTTTTTTTTTAATAAAAAAATTGTTAATTTATAAAAAAGTCAAATAAGATACAGAATAATTGCTTAATTTAGACAAAAACAGAAACAGATTTTAATAAATAATATTAGAAAACACTTTACCTGTGGATAAAACTGAATAATAAGCAGAAAAGTAAGATTCATAAATTGAATCAACTCGCAGTGATAGGGTCAATGCACTGCCACTGCTAACGATCATCGGGGGAATTTTTCTACCACAATAACTTCCAATCAATGGTGCATTTATTGAATCACCATTGTACACCTGAATAAAAATGACTATTGAAAAAAGGGAGAAAATTGCACACTCATTACAAACATAAAATAATAATAATAATGAACACTTCCTTGCACCCTGCGCAAGGTTCGAGTTTATTGCCGTATGGCAATTTCTTCCAACTAACCAGTGTTTCCAGTCCAGAGAAGTAATATTTGCATGAGAAATAAATTTCTCCTCTGCTGGGAATCGAACCCAGGACGCCCGCACAGAAGCTAAACGGCTTACCAACTGTGCCACGGCGGTCGTCAAAATGATTGCATTAATAAAGATTAATTTAACAGAATTCATATGCACATGACATATCAAATATAACATATTTATAAAAACCATCACGTCATGTCCCTCGCGGGGTAGGCAGAGAGAACCGAACGCCACTTATTTCTATCTTGACTCACATTCATCACCTCGTCGACATTCATATACCCTCTAATATTCAAACATTCATATAACATATTTTCCTTCAAAAAATAATCAAGTGTAATAAACGATTAGTGTCAGGATACACTATGATTTTTGCGACATCTATGAATAATACATGTAAACAATTGCGGGTAGCAATTTTTGATTTGAAACAGTTAAGTTTGAAGAGATTCTTCATAAATGTCTCTAAAAATCTGACTTGAATTAATATGGACAATATCATTAGCTACATAAATTACACACTGCACAACTACATCATCGCCGGTGAATTGTATCTTGTATTTGGAACAAGACCATGCTTGCATCCCAATCAACAAGTCAGCCTCAGTTGTGTCATACCATTTAAAAATAAATACTTCTCACCAATTGACTCTTCAATTAACTAAAACTTTAGTTTTCCAATACATAAAAATAATGGACTATAAAAAGTAGGTTTAAAGTATATAAATATATATTTTACCCGCAATGCTGAAGACCAACAAATGTCGTTGATTATTTCAATAGTATCCAGGTGTGTGATTGTCAAATATATTTTTTGATCTGAAAAATTCAAAAGACACTATAAAATGGATTACCAATAATTCCTAAAAAAAACATTTTTATCATATAATATCCAATGTTCCATTAGAAAGATAACTTACATTGAGAACATCTGGATGACAGAGTACCAACCCTAAACACCGAGCGTCATCTGTATATGTCCTCATGCTATATCCAATTTCCGATTACATGAAAATTCTTCGAAACACAATTGTTCGAATGCGCAATTGTACGAATAACATATTTTCGAAAATCAGTTATCAGAATGATAACTGTCCGAAAGCAAATTAATCGAACTAACAATTGTTGGAAAACCAATTGACCAAATTCAATATATTTTTGTGTCATTATGTTGCCTCTTTTGACATATTTGTTGCCAGTAAAATATATTCGATGAAGACTATACTTGTTGTATTATTGCTGGGTACGTATGTTTGCACATTTTTAATAACTGATGTTTGACAGCGCGGGATAGCCTGTCAAACCTAGCCTGTCATAGTTTGTACACCAGTTTTTGATTTTGACACATCATGTACAGTCAGTCTATCTAGTATTCACACCAATTTAGTTATTTTATTTTAATATTATACTTAATTTTTTTAATATATAATGCAACTGGCTCACGCCAGTCGCAATTGTAACTACAAACAAACCTAACCAACATATTTTTACCAAAGTTTTGTAGGTTTAGGTTTAAAAAATCGGTGTACATCCTAGGATATCTGACAGCGCGGTGCATCGCCATGTTGTTTATTCCATAGATTTTTATTATAAATTATATACGTAGATGTAGTACTCCGTGCAAAAAGTGAGTCATGGAATATCGCGCGTTTGATGTTTTGGTTATTAACATATTTCAGTTTTCCTTACATTTCAACACATCCTAAATAACTTTTCTCTAAATCTAAATTAACAAAGTGTTTTTTACGACAAATAATTCCGAAAACGATTACGTAAGAACTAAAACGTCAAAAATCCCCCGGAAAAATGCCTCACATCGATTCATACAAAATTTGCTAACTACGACATCTAGTATATTATAATAAAAATCTATGGTTAATTCCTCTCACAATACTACCAACATGACGTCATAAAAATTCGAACAATTGTAAATTCTGATAATTGTGTGTTCGGAAAATTGTTTTTCGAAAAAATGTGATTCGAATAATTGCCATTCGTAAAATTGATTTTCGTAAAATTGATTTTCGTAAAATTGATTTTCGTAAAATTGATTTTCGTAAAATTGAGCATTCGAATAATTGTTTTTCGAATAATTTTCCTGTCACCCAATTTCCTTCATATCTCAGTAAATTTATACTTGATTGAAACTAAAATTATATGAATATTACTCCCATATATTTTACTTCAAGGCATTTTTTTTTTATAAAATAATGAATATGTCCTTGTTAAACAAGTACATATACACCTTCCTAAGTTCCATAAAATAATCATAAATTCTTATGCTATAGGTGAATGAAATCGGTCGAGGCAGGATTCGAACTGGCGACCACTGGATTACTAACCCAATGCGCTAACCGCTCTGCCATCAACCCATCTATCGGTGGTATCTGTCGGTGAATCAGTAAAACAATTGTTAAATTCTTTAAAAAATTAAGAACTCTAACCATTGCAAGGGACTCTAATTTTGGTAGGGGCCACGGAGATGCATATTTTTGCTGGAAATATGTATCATACAAATACCGTGTAATGCCACAGTTACAACCATCAGTAACACTACCAATAGTCCTACTCCTAGCGTCCTCGAGTGGTCTTAAGATCCCGCGAGTCCCGGGCAATGTGGCCACTGGCAATGCCATCAGCCATAGCAAATAGGAGAGGATGAACGGCGATTCTCTGGCGCCTCATAACTGGAACCCCTCCAAATCCCCCACTCCCCCTCCCCAGCTAAGGGAAGGAAAACCCCGACAGAAAACCACCCAAGCCAGGTCTTATGCTACAACGTGCCTAGGGCTGAATGGCACCGGGGTTATATGGTGTCGCAAGCGTTGTGCCCTCCGGAAACCGGTCCGAATCCGGAGTGTAAGCAGGACTTGCCATGACGTGGGGCTCCGTTATGGTGGACCGTCTATTTCCCCTTACTCTCCTTAGGTCTGGAAGTTGCCTTGTCGACTGAAGGACCGTACAAACCAGAATGAACTCAAATAAACCAAAAAACCCACTACCACCTTCGTCCTCCCGAAAGGGGGGGCCTAGACTCGCCTACACAGGGGGGTCATTATCAACCGCAGCCGGAGATAATACAGCTACTCCCGCCCGAATGGGGGGACCAAGACCCGTCTGCAAAGGGGGGTCGCAAACCACGATAGAAGCATCCAAAGCCGTGAAGCCTAGATCAGATGCAAAGAGGACCACCAGTAAACGTGTAAACCCCTCACTCTTGAGATATAGGGAGAGGAGAAAAGCACAAAGACTGGTGGGCAGATTAGGGAGAATTCTTGAAAAAGATCTGACCAAGGAGGAAGCAGACTCTTTGAAATGGGCCAAAGAGTTCCTGAAGAAGAGAGAGGAGACTCTTGGTGAGACACCTCTTGGTGAGACAAAAAGACAGAGATCAGGGGAGGGGCCCCAATCAATGGCTAAAAAGCCAAAGCAGGAGCTCCCCCCTAGTAATAGGTCACGTCCATACAGTGAGGCTGCAAAAGACTTTATTACATGGGCAGTCATCGATAGAAGCGTTCCAGATGGCTCCATTTCTCCGAGTAACTGGAAAAAAGTAACAGAAGCACTATATAGAGTGTATATAGAGGTTATCAATGACAACCCTGGTCCAGTCCCACTATGCAAAGATGCAGGATGGTACCAAGGGGGCATAAAACTGATCGCCGGTAGAGACCAACGCTCCGCAGACCTTTACAAATTGGCGGTCTCAAAGATAGGCGAGGTATGGCCAGGAGCGAGGATTGAGGCTGTCCCGAAGGATTTAATCCCGAACAGGCCAAGATCCCGAGCCTGGATCCCAGAAATACCTGCTGATCCAAAGAAAATACTGGAGCTCATACAAAGGAGTAATCCACATTTGCCTACCCAAGACTGGAAAGTTGCTAAGGTAGGAGAAGTTCAGGGTAACACGAGAAATGCTCTGATTATCCTGAACGAGGAGTCGCTTGCACCTCTAGAAAAGACTCGCGGTGAAATAGGCTATGGCTTTGATGTCATAACACTGCGAGTCTATAAGAAAGACTCGAAGGCAAGCAGTATAATTAAGAATCCTCCCGAACCATCCTGTCCATCATCTCTACCAATTACAGAGGTGATGGACGAGAAACAAAATCCCTTAGAACCATCTAGTCCAACGCTCCTTCCAATTACCGAGGTGATAGACGATATGGACGTGGATGGGGGAGAACCTTCAAAGGGTGATACCTACCTCGAGAGGGACTTCGATCTCATCCAAGTCCAAGCCTCGACATCTGGCGCACTTAGAAAAGTGGGTGCAATAGATGTTGAGAGCCCAGATATATCCAGCGATGAGGGGGAGGAGGGGAGACTGCTGCATGAAAGTGGTTCAGATTAATCTGCACCACTCGAAGGCGGCGTCTGCCGCATTACTCCTCCGCCTCTTAGAAAAAGGAGAAGATGTTGTCTTAGCCCAAGAACCATGGGTTGTCAAAAATCTAGTGGCTGGGTTAAAATCTAAAGACTACAGGATCTTCTATACAAACAATAATGGTAAGCCAAGGTCCTGTATTCTGATAAAGAAGGAGCTCAATGCCTTTAAGGTGTCAGAGTTCTGCAACGAAGATATCACGGTGCTGGCAGTAGAACTTCAGTCCCATACCATTTGGCTGATTTCTGCCTACCTAGCACATGATCACGAAGAACCGCCCCCTCCAGGTATCCTTAAACAAGCCATACATAGAGCAGAAGATGACAGGATACCTGTGGTGACAGGTGCAGATGCCAACGCACACCACACAATCTGGGGCAGCACGGACACAAATGAGAGAGGTGAGTTACTTTTTGAATATATTTTATCAAATAACCTCGAAATTTGTAATATAGGTAATACTCCAACATTTATTACCGCAATAAGGCGCGAAGTTCTAGACATAACAATTGCCAATGAATATGCTGCCCAATATGTAAAAGAATGGAAAGTCTCAGCTGACCACTCCTTCTCTGATCACCAGTACATTGAATTTAACTTAAACTTTCAGAAACCAGATAAAGTCATGTACAGCAATAGAAGGAACACACAATGGGGTAAGTACAACACTGTCCTCAGTGAATTTCTTTCTGAAATACCAACCAAACCCTCAACAACAGAGGAATTGGATAACATGGTAAAGACCCTTACTAATGCTTGTAACCAAGCCACCAGGGAATCGTGCCCGGTGCGTATAGCTAAAGGGAGAAAAAGACCACCATGGTGGACAGAAGAGATAATTGCCCTAAGAAGGGAATGTCGCAAACTATTTAACCTAGCCAAGAAAACCAATGAATGGGAAACTTATAAGGCTAGTCAAAGAGTTTTTAAGAGTAAAGTAAAAACGGCAAAAAGAACCTCATGGGAAGATTTCTGCACAAAAATTGAAACAATCCCCGAGGGAAACAGGATTCGCAAAATCCTAGCTACGGATCCAGAGATGCCTGAATATATAAAGAAAAACGATGGCAGCTGGACCTCAAGCAGCTCTGAAACATTAGAGCTATTAACAGAAACACACTTTCCTGGATGTAAACTCGACATGCCTAGGGAAACCGTCCGCCCGATAGGGGGGGCGCAGACCCACCTGCAAAGAGAGGGCATGCCTGAGACAACAAACCAAACCAGGAAACAGAAAAACTTCCAGAAATTATTTAATACAGAAATGATTGCTTGGGCAATTTACGAGTTTGAACCATACAAGTCGCCAGGTCCGGATGGTATCATTCCAGCGGAACTGCAAGCGGCCTCGGAGACTGTCATACCCTGGTTGGGGATAATCTTCGAAGCATGTATAGAACTCTGTTATACCCCCAAATTATGGAGAGAAGTAAAAGTGGTGTTCATACCCAAAGGTGGAAGAACATCTAATAATACATCCAAGGATTTCAGACCAATTAGTCTATCCTCGTTTGTCCTTAAAACGCTAGAAAGACTCATAGAAACCAGAATAAGGGGTAAAATAGAACCTTCAAAGTGGTCGGAGTCTCAACATGCGTACAGCAAAGGGAAATCTGTAGAAACAGCATTACATACCCTGATACACAGAATCGAGAAATCGATGAAGTATAAAGAGTACACACTGGTCTCCTTCCTAGACATAGAAGGAGCCTTTAATAACATTAAATATGAAACAATGACTCAGTCTCTGAGGAAATTGGGGATAGAGACTTCGCTCATAGAATTTATCGACAATATGTTGAGAAATAGAGTAATAAACTCAGAACTTGGGGGCTCAAAGATAAAAAGATACCCGGTGAAGGGAACACCCCAAGGAGGCGTTCTATCACCTCTTTTATGGAATCTAGCCCTAAATAAACTGTTGATGGAGTTAGACGACACCGGGGTCGGAGTAATCGCTTATGCAGATGATCTCGCCATAGCGGTGTCCGGTAAGATCCTCAACATACTCTCATCTCTCTTACAGAGGGCACTAGACAGGATAACTCAGTGGTGTAAGAATAGTGGGTTGGGAGTGAACCCAAAGAAAACAGAGTTGATCCTCTTTACGAATAAACGGGTAATCCCGGCATTTACATTGCCAACCCTAGAAGGGGTGACATTAGAGATCTCAGCTCAAGCAAAATACCTAGGTCTGATCCTGGATAGAAAACTGAGCTGGAAGCCCAACACGCAGGAAAGAGTACGGAAAGCTACAAATGCACTGTACACCTGCAGAAAGATCGTGGGAAAACGATGGGGACTACACCCCAATATAACCCACTGGATGTACAAGGCGGTCATAAGGCCAGTCATGATGTACGGAGTGGTGGTATGGTGGCACTGCTTGAAAAAAGGAGTGCACCTAAAAGAGCTGGCAAAAGTTCAAAGACTAGCAGAAGTGACAACCACTGGCTGTCTGAGAACTACACCATCAAAAGCCCTTGACACCATCCTGCATCTGATGCCGCTTGACCTCCTAGGAAAACAAATGGCAACGAAAGCTGCCATAAGAATGAATTGTGTCAACCCTTGGAGGGAGACACACATTGGACACTCCATGGTTCTTCAGGAGTTCAAAAAGCCATCCGAAGGTATCGACTATGTCATTCCCAAGCCTTTCTTCGAGAACAGGTTCTCAACCCAAATACCCTCGCGGGAAATGTGGAAGGAGAATCTGATCCGTCACGATGAAGCTCAGGTGTTTTTCACTGATGGGTCAAAACTGGAAGGTAAGGTGGGCGGAGGAGTCTTTTCGGAGCAATTAAATATTAATATTTCTTTCAGGTTGCCGGACCACTGTAGTGTTTTTCAAGCAGAGATCTTGGCAATCCAGGAAGCAGTAGAATGGATACAAGGCAATGCAGTATCAAACAGCATTGTCCGTATTCTCACAGACAGCCAAGCGGCTATTAAAGCCTTAAAAGGCGTAAGTACTACTTCAAGAGTGGCCCTGAACTGCCGCAACATCTTAAATGGGGTAGCGGAGCGGTTCAATCTACAAATCATGTGGGTGCCGGGTCACAGTAATATAGCGGGGAATTGTAGGGCAGACGAACTTGCCAGAGCAGGTACCCTGTTATCTCTAGACAATATCAAACACAGACCTGGAGTCCCCATGGCAACATGTAAACTCCGGGTCAGGGAGAAAATTATTGCTTGTGCTGACCAAAGGTGGTCTGAGGAGAGCACATGCTCCATTGCCAGACAAACATGGCCAAAATATGATCTCAGAAGAACCAGAGAAATACTCTCGTTCAGAAGAGATTCACTTGCCAGAGTCATATCAGTATTAACGGGACACTGGGTTATAGGAAAGCATGCCAGAAGGCTGGGGCTGGAGGCATACGATTACTGCAGAGCATGCCAGGACGAGGAGGAGGAGGAGACAGTGGTCCACTTCCTCTGTCACTGTCCTGCTCTCTCTGGGCCTAGGTTGCGGCTCTAAGGGCCTAGGCAGTAAAGGCGGGGGTGGGCGGCCGACGCTGTTGCGCCCTCGTCAATTCTGTACTTAGAGAAGAGCAGGACGAACGCCTTTAGTCTCGCTCGGCAGTGACTCGTCAACTGTGGCGAATGTTGTTGTGTGGTTCGGGCACACCGCCGGCGCAGACGTCGGGTCAGACATCCTGTGTTGACAACTAGACGTCATATCTGACAGGTGATGATTGCGTCGGATGCCCCCGGTGTTAGCCCGCGGAACCTTCGGACGCCAACACGAGGACCGATGCGTCGGGATATAAGCCTAGGTTGCGGCTCTAAGGGCCCAGGCAGTAAAGGCGGGGGTGGGCGGCCGACGCTGTTGTGCCCTCGTCATTCTATACTTAGAGAAGAGCAGGACGGACGCCTCTAGTCTCGCTCGGCAGTTACTCGTCAACTGTGGCGAATGTTGTTGTGTGGTTCGGGCACACCGCCGGCGCAGACGTCGGGTCAGACATCCTGTGTTGACAACGAGACGTCAAATCTGACAGGTGATGATTGCGTCGGATGCCCCCGGTGTTAGCCCGCGGAACCTTCGGACGCCAACACGAGGACCGAGGGGTCGGGGTACAAGCCCCTCCGACTTGAAACGGAGTGTACTTAGCGGCCGATTTCGAGACCAATCGGAGGCCCTGACGTGTGTGGTTGGATTCTCGGGGGCAGTGGTTGAACCCGATGGATGGTGGATATTTTGTGTTTGTCCGATGTTGCGGCTGCGTCCGGTGGTGAACAGGGCCAATGAGCTCTATAGCGTCGCCGGCGTGGAAGTGGATCGCGATCCCCCTCGATGCTCTCTCTAGAATTAGAAGAGGCTCCTTGGGAAGTTTCTTCTATGATGATTTAATTGACATAGCGTCGGCCGACATCGCAGACATTATGACATTCATTAGCCGCTCAGGCTGGTTCAGGGGGGATGAGTGAGTGGGAGGACAACCCCAATGTGGTATCACAAAGGGCCAAATTGGCCTAAGTGTGTTCTCCTCAAGAACTGCCACCCGCAAAAAAAAAAAAAAAAAAAAAAAAAAAAAAAAAAAAAAAAAAAAAAAAAAAAAAAAAAAAAAAAAAAAAAAAAAAAACCATTGCAATTCATCGAAAATTACAGACCTAATTTACACTCTCTCGCACTTTGTAAGTCTAATACGCATGCGCGTAGGAAAGAGGGATACTACACTGATTCATTTTGTTTTATCGCGCCGTACATTCTGCTTTGAATTTGATCCTTACCAATACACAATATTCCTTATCTACATCAAATACCGGAAGGATCACGTGACATATTGATGCAGCCATTTCCTTTTTTTATATGAGGATAACCACTCCTGCTCCTCCTAAAATCTGGCGGAGTCTGGCGTTCGGTTCCCTCTCCCTACCCCAAGTAGGGATACGGCGTGATGGTGATGATGATGAGATAACCACAATAACATTTTTCTTTATTTACCTTATGTTTACGTTATGAAGTGTGTTCATTTCTTTGAGTATATGTGATTTTTGTTTATCTTTGATCTATTTATGATATATCTATATCGTTAGATTTTTTTACCATTATTATATTCAATTAAAACGAGATTAAAAAAAAATCTGTGTACATCGTGAAATACTCTCCGTCCATAGGCAATGCAAGTACTTTTTCCTACTCGTCTTGATTGGGTTAAAAAAATTGGATAGAGTCAATAAGGTGGCTTACTATAATCATAATTTCAGTGTGAACAGGCCTTTAAAGTGGAATAAATTGTCCCCTAGAACATTGATACCTTTGGTGAATTACTAAAAACTGCTTTGTTTTGTAGAGACAACAAATAAGCAATTTTTTTTTATTTTCTCCAATTTTATTTTTGATTCCTAAGCATAAAATAAGGCAATGACAAATTCTAATCATACCTGGTTTATCAGCAACAATTGTCCACGTACAATTCTCTATGTAATATATAGCCTTTAATCCTTCATGGGTGGACAGTATGCCGTCTGTTTTAGCAGTAATTCGATATCCACATTTCTGAAATTATAAATGTTAATGACACAGGTGATACAAAGTTTAGTTTGATTAATAGAGAAGTGCATGCAAATGCTGAAAAATATAATTAGTAGTGAGGTGTTACTGATTCAAGTAAGTAAATAAATAATATTTAAGTAATAAAGATCATGTTAAGTCTTAGAAAGCTCGAAATTAGAAAGCTCATTTTGTGTTCGCAATTCACTAATATATAGTATTTTGTTAAGAGTTATTATAAACATTTAATGTAGAAATAAAATAATTGTAATCTGTAATATGAATTTATGTATGTATGAATTGAAGCAGCATTTGACTTAATTATGGCAGTTTGAGTGTTAGTAATTTGTATTTTTTTTTCGAGATGAAAACAATTATTTGACAGTGTTTATTGTAAAACTTTCATAGTTGACACAGAAATGCTTTTACACACCATTTCATAGTCAGCTTTAAATCCCTTGGCACTCATCTTGGAATCAGAGGTGAATTCAACCAGAATTTGATTAGTTGTGGAGATGACAGTTTTGTTATTAGATGAAACACTTCCACAGAAATTTCCAAGTAATGGAGAAGTGATTTCCGGACCATCATAAATCTATAAGACAACAAAGTGCAACATGAATGGAAGTACTTAATAAATTTTTGAGTACAGATTTTTGAGAGATATTCGTGGGAGTAGAATATGTAGGTACATTTCATAAGTGATAATGATATTCCTTCATTATATTCAATTTATTACTTTTGGAAACAATTCAAAATTTATATGAGATATCTACAAAAAAAAAACTTCAATAATTTCGTTTTGAAACATGAAACAAATAATAAAATCACAATTTACACACAAAACTTTCTTCATAACAAAAGATAATCTAATAACTGCATTTGGTACTTTTACAAATATGTTTCATAAAGATATGTACTAAATAAATTTTTAAACGGGTCTCATAATTATGAAAAACCTCTGTAAAACATGGAAGCCATATATTATTTTTTTTGTTTTTACATAGTTGATAAATAACAAGACTGGGGGGCAAGTCCGATCAAACGGCAGAGTGAAAACCCTCGGATAAGATATTCGATTTTAAAAATTTTCTATATAGAATACTCTTGCTACATAGGCTTTATAGCATTGGTTACCACCACAATATGGGTTACCATAAAATGGGATTTGCCCTGCTGATTGATAAAAAAAAACAAACCTTAACTACATCTTTGCAGCTGTTTACCCAATCAGCATCAAGGTCGAAATCAGTAAAAGTAAATTTGACTCGGTGTGCTTTGGGAACTTGTATGAGGTAAAAACATTCCATGTTATCATTGTAATTGTTTGGATAATTTGGTGAATGAATAGATCCCTGCGGTGATCTAAATTTACCACCGCATGCTAAAAATATTAAAATATTTTTAATTTAACATATGTATAAAAGTTAACGATACATAAAATTATTGAGAAATAAGAAACAATGAGAGATGATTATAAAAATGATCAAATATAAAAATTGATACTTATATACTGCAATTTTGTACTTCATCACAAATTTCACGAAAGAAGTTTTCCTTGAGATTATTATTTGGATTTTTTTTTTGTTTTTTTTTTCTAATCAAATAAAATTGATTATGATTTTACAGTGAGGCCAGCATACGAATGCGTTTAAACACCTTGCTTCACCTCTACTTACTTCCTTGCATCTCACCATAAATGAAACATTTATTGGAAGTTGTCAACCAGTTTATTATTTTCCACTTTCAAGCATCAGCAACACGTAAGCACACACTATTCATATAAATTAGCGGTCCACCATCATCTTTTTCCTTTGTAATATTCCTTTTCCTTTACTTTGTCAAATACCTAATCACGAGACATATCACAAATTCGCTTCACTGGGGAGACAACACTTGATGTTTAGGCATATTATAGTAATTTATAATCTGACACTAAATAAACATTCACTTTTAGATGTCATTTATTTATTTATTTATTGTCATGTGATTTAGATGTCATGAGAGCTCATTCAAAACTAAATAATATAATCCTGGGGTGATTTCTAATAAAGTCAAGTTTTGGAACTCCCTGACAATAATAGACATACAAAATTAATCAGAAGTCATAAAATGTATTATCGTCAGTTTTGTGTCAAGATTCATTTGGTAATCCCCTAATAAGCTACCTGTGTGTATGTGTGTAGTAGCAATGGTGATAATAATAATTTGTTTTAACAATGGTGATGAATAACCTACTGAGAAATACGGTATAACAATGTAGCTATTTATTTATTTATTTTTATTTTTTTTATTCTTGACATTTAATATATCACATAATCCCCAACCTATAACTATGTTTCATTAATAAGTACCTATTTGCAATTAAATATCCTCTATTACCTGTACTAATACAGCATGCAGTGTATATGTAGGTATACAGGTACCTAGGTTAAATAATACGATCAAAAATAAAATATTCTATAACGATTCTTTTGGTTGCCGATATATGCCTATGAAGGAAAGAGACCATCTTACTCGAAATGCACTCCTGGACTGGCACTAGTATAGATACAATTTTTCCTTGTATAAGGATGACCGTTTCTGCCTTTCGATCGTCCTGATGCAAGGAAAAAATATATCTAGAACCGTAATCAATTTTGTTTGATTTGGAAAAACATATAATGGAATTATACACCATATCAGCATTGATGATATAAAAAAAAATTAATTGTTATTTCATTCACAGAGCGGAAGTTCATGATGAAACAGATAACAAAAAAATTAAGTATAATGCACTCATATTGAGTTTTATAATACGAGCCTGAGCGTTTTCGATAATTAAAAATAAAAAGAAATCTAATGAAGCGCTTGGTTTGGCAAAACCAGATTGTTTATAAAAAACTTAAAATAAAATATTAAGTGTGCCATCTTCAAATATATTTTAAGAAGTGTTGTACAAGATGTAACCTTATACCAAATTATGCTAAAATAATTACACACCCCCCTACCCCAAACTTAATTTAGGTACTGGCCATTTCATTACATTTATATTTCATAACAGATTAAAAAATTTGTTACACTTTAATCAGAACATGACAATTTGTAACATTCCAAAACTGAACATTATGAAGCAGAACAGGGATTTGTCATCGAACCATTAATAACAACTTAATAAGTTTTTAAGGATCTCAAAAATGTCGTAACTTTGCAATTTATTCCGTTCAAGGAATTTTGGATTTGAAGTTCATGAAGTTCATTTTTTTGTTTTGTTTTTTAAAAATCTATCAATAGTAAGAATTAGATGAGATTTACTACAAAAAGCTTATTTTTTGATAGGCTGAGGTGTGTGCTGTTTTAAATCTGCTATTCATAATAAAAATAAAAATTAGTAAAAAAAAGTAATTCTTACATCCTGGCATAGTTTTGTACGTGGCTTTTAAACCCTTTGAGTTCCAAGATTCCGATACAAACTTGACAAACAAAAAGTTTCCTGAAGATGTTACAACTTGCGGTGCTTCCTTTTGAGAATGGCATATGTTGAGAAGTCGGGGTGACTGAATATTAGGACCATTATAAACAGAGAGTGAATCTAACACACAGTGACCTAGTTGATCAAATACAGTTTCAAGTATATTGAGCTTGATAGATTTATCCTGTTCAACTTCAATGGTCCATTCACACTCAATTTCACCTTCGCTAAGATGATTGAATCTTGGTAATTCCAGTACTCCAGTGGGGTGTGTTAGGTGACCACCGCAACCTATAAAATATAACATGAATCGCTCAATACCAGCAAGTAGTCAACTGTTGTCATATTTGTGTTGTTATTATGAAAACTCTTTTAAAAGTCAACTAACACATTGGCAAACAATGGAGGCATAATTATTCTAGAAAAAAAAAATCAATATTGTATTTAAGGGGGGGACTGCTGCCAACGTACCTATTTTTCAATTTGATATACCATCATTATTTCTTATCAAATCGTTCTGAAAAAAATAATTTAGATAGTTTGGATATTAATAAACAAAAATATACCTTAACTTTTTGATAATGTTCTGTATAAATTCTTGTAGAAAAATAATGGAATGCCCCGATTTTCAACGTTTATCATATATTTTTATAAACTATAAGGCGTAGAGTAATATATTTTTTTTTAAATTAAAGAAGACAAAAATATCTAGAAAAATATGATATGACGTTGCATTAACGCATCAGGTTAAGTAAATAAACCAAAAAAACTTTTATTACGCAATGGTGCTGAATGGAAAATAAATGTTTTTTAGGTTTATTTACTAAACCTGAAGCACTAATGCAACGTCACATCATATTTTTCTAGATATTTTTGTCTTCTTTAATTTAAAAAAAAATATATTACTCTACGCCTTATAGTATATAAAAATATATGATAAACGTTGAAAATAGGGGTATGCCATTATTTTTCTACAAGAATTTATACAGAACATTATCAAAAAGTTAAGGTATATTTTTGTTTATTAATATCCAAACTATCTAAATTATTTTTTTCAGAACGATTTGATAAGAAATAATGATGGTATATCAAATTGAAAAATAGGTACATTGGCAGCAGTCCCCCCCTTAATTTTTTTTTCCATAAATTTAAAATTTCTTAAAAATAATGTGTTCATTATAACATTTATAGTGAAGACCTAACGACCTATTAATAATTTGTGTAAGAAAAATCACGATATTTTCCAATGATAGAGCCCCACCATCCGATCGTGTGATGACCAAGTGTATTTGAGAGAAGGAATTTTAAAAAAGTATATGGTGATACTCAGTAAGACCCAAATTATAGAATAATTCTCAAGACCGTTCTCTAAATGTGTCATCTCAAGACCATCTTGAGATCATGCAAAATACATATGTCATCTGATTCGAGAAAACATTCGAAAAAAATGTGGATGCAGCTCTATAAATGAGTACTTTTTCTCGTGAATGGCAATTATTTCTGCAATGTTATGTTGGTAGCAATGAGTAGGAATCGATATTTATATATATATTTTGACAATTCGTTGTCTTGGTAATCTTATGATACCTGATTAAATCGTGAAAATGTCGACCATTTTATTTGGTAGAGGAAAATAAATACTTCTTCGTTTACCTGTCATATAGCATATTATGGGAATGTGTGTACCTACAGTCAATAGTTCCAGGAAAGGCAGTCATTTCAAAATATGACACAACGTGCATAGAATAACAACATGACATTTACTGGATGTGCCGGAAATTTGATGAAATCTTACAAAATTTAATTCACATACATAGTTAGTTTATGAATGATTGTATGTAAATTAATCTCGGAAGGTTCTAATTAAGATTCTTGATCCATTTTAGTACCGCTAACAATGTAAATGTCAAAATAGTAATTAATGTGAAGTTCGTCCGTGTCTATATGCGTCTCTTTTTCGTGTAAAGTGCTGTCTCCTTCTCTCTCATTGAGATGGTTCTCAAGACAGCGTGATAGCTGTCTCGAAGCAATCTCAACCCTTCTATACATTTCGAGACCGGTCTTGAGATCAAACTCAGTTACTTTTGTTTCTTTAATACCATTTTGGTTGAGAATGTGTTCTCAAGACCAGTCTAAATCTGGAGAACGAATCTATAATTCGGGCCTAAGTCTCAAATCTAGAGGAAACTGTCACTGACAAAAGTTATTAAATAAATTTTTTATTTTTAACCTTCCTTTCATGTTTAAAGTAAAGAAAAATTAACATAGCAAGTTGAATTATAGCTTGTAAGAAAAACAAAAGTGAAACAAACCAATCTTCAATGTTAAATATCACCAGTGTAAATGTACATAGAACAAAAAAAATACCAACATACCATCAATAACCCATTCCAAACGGAATCCATTAAGTTGTAGAAAATTATTAGATTGGAATGAAATAAATACAACATTATCCGATGATCTAAACATAGGAGGTAATTCATTCCCACAGTAGGTTTTTGTATAGCTGACATCTTTTCCATCTTTCATCTGTAATTAAATTATATTATAAAATGTGACAGTTGGTAGACAAAAAGTTTGGAAGATCATTAAAACAAGATTAAGTATCTCTTGAGATTAGTTTATGTATTGTACTAAATTAATATTACTGATAATTTTATGTTGATTTGGTTGGTTGATATGAATTGCATTAAGGCAATTAATCACCAAAATAAATAAATATGAGATAAAAAAGAGAATAAAAATGATCTAACATGAAGGTATCATATTTAGCTAAAACTATTTAGCTAAAACTAAAAATACAATGGTCCATAATGGTCAACAAAAATGTACCTATTTCCATATTTTAAGCTACAAAAATGTATATATACTCGATCCAAAATAAATTTTGGTATGACTCATCGCAAAAATATGTTGATCGAACAAAAATACTTCTTTCTTTGATATATCTGTTTCTCATTTCCTGTATATAAAAAACCAAGACAGAAAATGTATGTATGTCTTAGTAAAATGATCAATCTCCCAATAAAACGCTAAAACATACGTCATTTAGTAATAGTACACTTATTTCTATGTTACCACTCATAAAAAATCATAATTTTAGTCAATTCATAATCTGATTCAAAATAGCGTACTAAATAAAATCAATTTGTTTTTTTCCAAGAAAAAATATTTAACAAACTTTAAAATGTAGTTATTTTTGCTCAATATCACATTTAAACAATAAAATGATGAAATAACTCAGCCTGTTTTCTTGATATTTTTTCCGACATACCTAGTGACAAAATATCAGTTGCTAGTGACAAAATGGCGTCTTGTCAAATATAAATTGTTAAAATGCCAATCTCAACAAATTGTGAAGAATGTCCTCAAATATTTTGAGAAAGAAATGGACAATAATGGTCCATGCTTACCATTAACATTCTTGATTCAGATAAAATACAGTTTTAATGACGTTTCATTGAAATATTTCAAATCATTTCAAATAGGGTGACAATATCTCCTTGTGAATATTTTTTGATAACAAGCATTATTTTAACAAATCGATTACATCAATTTTGTTTCATATTATACAAAAAAAAATATTTGTCATTGACATATTATTATTTAAACCTACTTACTTTACATTATGAGACGATATTAACTGACGTAGATTATATTTTATTTGACGACTTAAATTATATTTTAGAGAACACCAGAAGCATGTGGATTTACATAATATAATGTTTCTATGGTAAAAAAGAAGATAAATAGTGATGAAACTCTATTAATAACACCAATCCTATTGAACTGATTTGGGGTAACTGTAAAGAATATTACAACAAAAATATGGGTCGGAACGGTTTTGGAGATGAAAAAGTTTTGAATATGTGGGATCAAAATTTGAAACAATGTAATGCGGACAAAATGTATAGAAAAAGCTAAAAAAATTATATTACCTTGGTGGAATACATTATCCAAGTTCGATGAAAATATGAACCATCTCATTATTCATGTTGGGAATACAAGTGATGATGACACAAAGGAGAATGATGATATTTAGAGGATTTCCAAATCTTCTATCCCCACTCCATTGCGAACGTTATAGGACTTAAAAATTCTGTTCATCCTTGGAGCGGATTTTCGTCAGACAACACAAGGACTACCATCAAGCATATTTCATACCTCTGCCAACAAGAGGCCAACTCCAACCGTGGAGGCCCGTCAATCAAACTCGGATCAAGTACCAACAAGCCGCTGACGAAGAACGACGAGTGTCCGTTGAGCAAGATATATATATATATAGTCCATAGGTAAGAATTGAAGGGGGCACTGACCTTTTTCCCAGAATCCTAGGATGGGGCTACAGCCACCACCAACTTTACTGGCTAGGCCCATATGGCCTCAACCTACCCCCAAAGAATGATGACAGAAATAAAGTGTCATATTTAATACTAATCTTGACGGAACTTATTTACTAATAAATTGCGATGTATTTAACTGATCTACGTGGTACAGTTGGTAAGCCGTTTGGCTTTGTGTGGGCTTTCTGGATTCGATCCTCGGCAGAAGATATTTTTTTTTTAAATGAATATGTTCTTGTAAAACAAGTACATATACATCTTCCTACGTTCCCTAAAATAAGCATAAATGCTTGTGCTATAGGTGAACAAAATCTGTCGAAGCAGGATTCGATCTCGCGACCACTGGATTACTAACTCAAAGCGCTAACCGCTCTGCCATCGACCCATCTAATTTAATTTATTTAAATTCTTTTCTCACGCAAACATTCCATCTCTGGTCTGGAAATACTGATTAATTGAAATAAATTGCCATGTGCCAAGAAGCTCGCCACTTGCGCAAGGTGCAAGGAAGTAATAGTTACAAACAATAATTACATTCGTTATTTTCCAAAATACATACAAATCGTTGCAAAATTTAATAAAATGTAAAATCGGTAAAATGTGTGTTAACTTAAAACAAAATAATGGTCACCGAATTGCCAACAAATTAAGGCGAATAAACATAAGACTGACAGAGTATGTCAAATGTGTTGCATTTTTATGTGATGAGTCATACCAATCTTTATTATGGATCAACTCTATCACAGACCAATAATCTGTAATAAGACAAGCAAAATTTCTTGGTACACACCACATGACTTTCCACCAAAATTTTGTGGCAATCAATTAAAGTAATCGAATATTCGGGATGGAATGATAATTGAAAAAGTATTTATTCAATACTGATATCTAAAAGTATAATATGTTGTTAACAAAGGGATTCAAATTTATTAAAAGCAAATACTTACACTGCTATATAAATGTGTCATTAACATGAAATTTATACTTAAAAATTAAATGTGTTTGAGATACTCACCAATCCCCTGGCCTAAAGTCATAGGTCATGTTTGTTCTATATATGCATTACTTTGTAGTACATATACAGCTACTCAAAAAGGTTGGGCTATAGAATTTTCATTATCACATTAGCAAATAAAATAAGCTTACAAGCATTAATTTTAATCAAGCTTACTTTAGGTAATGTATGAAGATGTACATGTACATGTACTTGTTTAATAAAGACATATTTATGTAAAAAAGGATTAAAAATCAACTCTGAACAAATAAAAAAGTTAAAAATAAACAAATAAAGATATTTACTTTAACATAATCAAAGGCACACATCTTATTTTGATCAATGGCTGATTCTGAATTGACAGCATTAACTCCGGCTTCCAATTCAAAGTGGCTAAATGTGACATTAATCTTATTTCCTCGAGGAGCATTAATCGTCCATTCGCATGACATGTGGTCTGGATATAAGTTAGGAAAGTTGGGACTTTCAATGACTCCATAATAGCCCGTTAAATTCCTATTACACACTAAAAAATAAAAACATTTATTTAACAGGTTTTAATAATAAGTGTGCTGAAATTTTAGTAAACATCACAATTAATTCATTTGTCACTTGATCTATGTAAAAACATCAAAGTAAATATGGAAATTATAAAATAATAGCAGCTTCGTGTGACTCTTATCAGAAATATGAAATGCAGCGTTTACTATTTTGTATCGCAGGCACAGTTGCACAAACAGCTTTTTATGTAAAAACAGATTATTAATATGATGATAATCATATTTACTCAACCCAAGTATGAGGGGCGAAACGTGGCTAGAATGTGGAAGGCCTCACAAGAGCGAAGGCAGAGATTTAGAGATTTTCTCAAAGATCATGAAGGAGGTAGACATATTGACCATCCAAGAGACCCACATAGGGGAAAATGATACAAGGAAATTGGAGATCCCTGGTTTTACTTTGATAAACTCCAAGCGCCATAAAAAACACGGAATAGCAACATATGTCAGAGATGAGAAATCCGGAGGGGCCATTGCTCTGGGAAAGGATACAAATACTATATCCATGAAACTGGGTGACCTTACCGTGGTCAACGTATACAAACCTCCATCTAGAAATTGGCAACCACAGGAACTCTCACAATACCATGAGCACCCATGCATTATTATAGGGGATTTTAACTCACACAGCACATAATGGGGATACTCAGATGAGGACAGAGACAGGGAAGTGATCACGGAGTGGGATTCTCTACACAACCTGCACCTTCTAAATTATTCCAAACAGGGAGGCACTTTTCACTCGGGTAGATGGCGGAGCACCACCTCTCCAGATCTGTGTTTCGTCCTGTAACCTGTACACATCATATATAGAGACAAATGTAAAAAGAATTAAACCGGAAGCTCCAAATTATGACCGTTTTATTGGACTACTCAAGGCAGCTGCGAAAAGGGCAATACCAAGGGGTTGTCGCCAAAACTACACCCCAGGATGGAATGCCGAATGTGAAGAAGTCCTAAAGGAGTATGAAAAAATGGTAAATGAGGAAACAGCACATCACCTTGTTGATCTTTTAAATGAGGAGAGATGCAGGAGATGGACAGAACAAATGGAATAGTTGGACTTCACCCACTTCAGCAAAAAGAGCTGGTCATTACTCTGCAACTGAGAACAGCTCCTCCGTCCAAAAAGGAACATAACATTGGCGTCGATCAAATTGTAAGTTCAATATTCCAAACCTCCAACATTAAACCATCTAGACAACAGAAATGCCAAATTAAAGAGCTAACCAAATCCAGCCTAATCAACGATGTGGACCAGCACAACCTCACAATAAAAGTGGTGTTGGAGGAGGTGGAGATTGCTCTGAAGCAGGTAAAAAAAGGCAAGGCAGCTGGAGCAGATAACATCTTCCCCGAATTTCTAAATTTTTAAGAGTGAGAGCCAAGTTGTGGCTGACAAGATACTTTTCTGCTGTCATCGGTGAGGGACAAATACCCAAGCAATGGCTGGAAGCAAAGATCATCGCCATCTTGAAGCCGGGCAAACCATCACAAGATCCCAAGAGCTACCGCCCAATTTCCTTGCTCTCAGTCGTATACAAGTTGTTTGAGAAAATCTTGTCAACGAGACTCACACCCATCTTTGAGTTGGCCCTACCTCCGGAACAGGCTGGTTTCCGACAAGGCAGAAGTACATGCGAACAGGTTCTGGCACTGACCACATATGTGGAAAATGGATTCCAGGAAGGGAAAAAATCGGGCTTAGTGCTCCTGGACTTAACAGCGGCCTATGATACCGTGTGGAAGAGAGGTCTGTTATGTAAGGTTGCCAATATTCTAGATTCTCATAAAATAGTCAAACTGCTAAACAACATGCTTTCAAACAGAAAGATTAGGGTTCATCTCAGCGGCGAAGTCAGCAGCCCCAGGTTTCTGCAGAACGGACTTACTCAGGATTCAGTCTTGTCCCCAATATTATTTAATGTGTACACGGCGGACATGCCAAATACCTCGTCAACTAAATTTACCTATGCTGATGATATGGCAGTAATCATTCAACCCAAAACCTTTGAGGAGCTGGAATTTACCCTGAACGAGGACATGGAGATCCTTCATAAACACTACCAAGATTGGCACCTCCAACTAAATCCTTAAAAGACTGTTGCGTTGGCCCTCCATCTAAACAACCAAGAGGCAGAAAAGGAACTGAATATACACATTGGTACGGAGAGGATTCCTAACAAAAAATTTCCTAAATATCTGGGGGTGAAGCTAGACAGATCACTCACTTACAAGCAGCACATAGAACAAGTAAAGAATATGATTAAATCTCGAAATAACATAATTTCCAAACTGGCTGGTACAACACGGTTTAGCAGTGCTGAAACATTAAGGACATCAGTAATGGCCCTGGTCTACAGCACGGCAGAATATTGTTCCCCAGTGTGGGCGAGGAGCTCGCACTGTGGATGCCTAGATGCCGAGCTGAACCAATCAATGAGAACCATAACGGGACAGTAAAATCTACTCCGGTACCGTGGCTTCACGTACTATCGAATGTTGCCCCACCCCCCATCAGGAGAAATCAGGCTACTGTAAAGGAAATCAAAAAGATAAAAAACAATCCAGCACTCCCAGTACACACTTATATCACACATCCACCCAGAGTGAGATTCAAGTCCCAAAGGGCAATTTTGGGAGAGGAGGAGGAAAGCTACAACACTGAGAATGAATGGAGGGCTCTATGGACGGACTCAGAAGTAAGCAACAATAATCTGGTCCGGGACCCCACCATCCGTGTCTCTGGTTTTGACCTCCCTCGCAGAGCCTGAGTGCAGCTCAACAGAATAAGAACAGGTATGGGGTGTTGCAACCATCTTTTATGGAAATGGGGAAAGAGAGAATCGCCGGGGTGTGACTGTGGCGCAGAGCTCCAAACGATCCGCCACATCGTTGAAGATTGCCCGCTGCACAGGTATCCGGGAGAGCTGGGAGACATCCACGGGGCAAAGCAAGAAGCGTTGGACTGGCTGCGGGGTTTGAATTTAAGGCTCTAACGAGCTCCATAGAAGCAGCCTTTACTGGGCGAAGAAGAGCCTAGCCATTCGAAAAGTAAAAGTAAGTATATTTACTCTTCCAAGTGATAATCTTTTATTCAATCATTTTTTGTCTTTTTTTATTTTCTTCCGTAATCTTCATTTTGTTAGTTTTATTGTTTTTGTCATGTGAGTACACACCGTATTACCTCAGGTTGGTTGGAAGAAATTGCCGTTTGGCAATAAGCCTGCCAAAATTATACAAAAAATAAATTACATTTAAAAAATAAAAGAAACACATTTTAACTAAGTATTCCACTGAATTTCATGGTATATTTTTACTACTGTATATTATGTGGAATAATTAATTAAGCATAAATGCTTGCGCTATAGGTCGTGGCAGGATTTGAACTCACTACCACTGGATTATTAGCCCAGCGCGCTGACTGCCCTGCCACCACCCACTTAAATCATGAATATATTAAATAATTATTTATACAACTTAAATAAAAAAAAATACTTGTGTGATAGCTGAGTACAAATCCACGACCAGCGTCATAAAAGTCTGAACGAAATTTGATAAATATGTGATTAGTTTTAGACATAAAAGAACTAGTGATCATCGATATTGAGCAATACCGTCCAATGCGTCCTAAAGAACCATCTACACCGTCATAAACCTGAAATAAGAGAAATATGCATGATAATATTATACTTTGCACATCAAATGAATTTTTTTATTTCAATTATTTACAATTACACAAATAAAGTTGAGAACTCAAGATCGAGAGAGGAGAATAATTGTACTTAATGCATTACAAATTCATTAGGTTATATGGTTTCGCCGATGTATTGATGAGGAGGTAAAGTGATGGAATGTATGTGGCGGGATTGGATTTCAGAGGAATAAATTCCGTATTCCCATTATCCAGTACCTATGCCCTTTTCCTACCTAGCTACTTACGTAAGCCATCTCCAATAATCCACAAAAATAACATCATCACGGGCATTCATCAACTCATCACTCGTCTGAGTAAAAAACTGAACGACTATAGTTTACGCATCCATTCTGCTTTATTAAAACATTTTTTCATCCCGCTAAAATAAAAACCTATCTGAGCGTATTTCTTCATCATCATCACCAGGAACTGTGAGGAATGATTCATATTCCTTCAGCCTTCCACAGTCATTCGGGTAGGAAATTTGTTTCACTATATCTGGTTTGATCATTTGTGCATTTTGTTATAATTTGCTTCCCAGTATCGGTGAAGTCACAAACCCACTAAAAAAACCTCAAACAGACAAAGTAATGACAATTCAAGGAACAATAAAAAAAATATTAAAATACGCATCTGCACACCATTTAAATAGAAATATAGGATCAAGTATCACCAAAAATATGACCGTTCAAAACTCTTTTAAATATACTTTGATCTCACAATTCTCTAATACATTCTGGCAAATTATTGTGAATTAATATTTACCTATATGACAGAAATTTAGTATGTCAATTTTAAATTCAACATAATATAAACTTAGTTTTCAGCTGCAGTAAATAAAAAATGAGTGGCCTGTGGCCAACACTAAACTAACCACAAATGGGTGGGTTGCCGAACATATAAAAACGAGTGGGTTGTGGCCAACACTAAACTCTCCACACCACAAATATTGACAATGAAATATTTTATTCATTCTAAATTTTACTACCAGGAATATAAATTTTCTAACGATAGTATATTTTCATGTTAAGATAGACAAACTATTAATGCAGTATGGTGAAGAATTCTAATGTTGTATGAAATATTTTAATAAAAGCAGATAAATTTTGTTTTAAAGGACGTTAGAGCATTTTGACAATTTTGACACGTGATATATGAAGAAATTTTTGTTATTTATGGAAAGCTAATCAGTTCGATGTTCAAGCTCTTTACATTATAACATGAAATCAAATTACTGAACTTTTCCATACATAAGAAATTTATCTTATTATATCCATTTTTATTCATACTAAATTTTACTACCAGGAAAATAAATTTTCTATCGATAGTATATTTTTATGTTAAGATAGACAAACTATTATTGCAGTATGGTGTAGAATGCTTATGTTGTATGAAATATTTTAATAAAAGCAGATGAATTTTGTTTTAACGAACGCGAGAGCATTTTCAAAATTTTGACACGTGATATCATATGAAGATTTTTTTTGTTATTTATGGAAAGCTAATCAGTTCTATGTTCAAGTTCTTTACATTATAACATGAAATCAAATTACTGAACGTTTCCATACATAGAAATTTATCTAATTACATTTTTATTCATACTAAATGTTACTATCAGGAATATAAATTTTCTTCCAATAGTATATTTTTATGTTAAGATAGACAAACTATTAATGCAGTATAGTGAAGAATGCTTATGTTGTATGAAATATTTTAAAAAAAGCAGATAAATTTTGTTTTAAAGAACGCGAGAGCATTTTCAAAATTTTGACACGTGATATTATATGAAGAATTTTTTTGTTATTTATGGAAAGCTAATCAGTTCTATGTTCAAGCTCTTTACATTATAACATGAAATAAAATTACTGAACTTTTCCATACATAGAAATTTATCTAATTACATTTTTATTCATACTAAATGTTACTACCAGGAATATAAATTTTCTTCCGATAGTATTTTTTTATGTTAAGATAAACAAACTATTAATGCAGTATAGTGAAGAATGCTTATGTTGTATGAAATATTTAAAAAAAAAGCAGATAAATTTTGTTTTAAAGAACGCGAGAGCATTTTCAAAATTTTGACACGTGATATCATATGAAGATTTTTTTTGTTATTTATGGAAAGCTAATCAGTTCTTTGTTCAAGCTCTTTACATTATAACATGAAATCAAATTACTGAACGTTTCCATACATAGAAATTTATCTAATTACATTTTTTTTCATACTAAATTTTACTACCAGGAAAATAAATTTTCTATCGATAGTATATTTTTATGTTAAGATAGACAAACTATTATTGCAGTATGGTGTAGAATGCTTATGTTGTATGAAATATTTTAATAAAAGCAGATGAATTTTGTTTTAACGAACGCGAGAGCATTTTCAAAATTTTGACACGTGATATCATATGAAGATTTTTTTTGTTATTTATGGAAAGCTAATCAGTTCTATGTTCAAGTTCTTTACATTATAACATGAAATCAAATTACTGAACGTTTCCATACATAGAAATTTATCTAATTACATTTTTATTCATACTAAATGTTACTATCAGGAATATAAATTTTCTTCCGATAGTATATTTTTATGTTAAGATAGACAAACTATTAATGCAGTATAGTGAAGAATGCTTATGTTGTATGAAATATTTTAAAAAAAGCAGATAAATTTTGTTTTAAAGAACGCGAGAGCATTTTCAAAATTTTGACACGTGATATAATATGAAGAATTTTTTTGTTATTTATGGAAAGCTAATCAGTTCTATGTTCAAGCTCTTTACATTATAACATGAAATCAAATTACTGAACTTTTCCATACATAGAAATTTATCTAATTACATTTTTATTCATACTAAATGTTACTAACAGGAATATAAATTTTCTTCCGATAGTATATTTTTATGTTAAGATAAACAAACTATTAATGCAGTATAGTGAAGAATGCTTATGTTGTATGAAATATTTAAAAAAAAAGCAGATAAATTTTGTTTTAAAGAACGCGAGAGCATTTTCAAAATTTTGACACGTGATATCATATGAAGATTTTTTTTGTTATTTATGGAAAGCTAATCAGTTCTATGTTCAAGCTCTTTACATTATAACATGAAATCAAATTACTGAACTTTTCCATACATAAGAAATTTATCTTATTATATCCATTTTTATTCATACTAAATGTTACTACCAGGAATATAAATTTTCTTCCGATAGTATATTTTTATGTTAAGATAAACAAACTATTAATGCAGTATAGTGAAGAATGCTTATGTTGTATGAAATATTTTAAAAAAAGCAGATAAATTTTGTTTTAAAGAACGCGAGAGCATTTTCATAATTTTGACATGTGATATCATATGAAGAATTTTTTTGTTATTTATGGAAAGCTAATCAGTTATATGTTCAAGTTCTTTACATTATAACATGAAATCAAATTACTGAACGTTTCCATACATAGAAATTTATCTAATTACATTTTTATTCATACTAAATGTTACTATCAGGAATATAAATTTTCTTCCGATAGTATATTTTTATGTTAAGATAGACAAACTATTAATGCAGTATAGTGAAGAATGCTTATGTTGTATGAAATATTTTAAAAAAAGGAGATAAATTTTGTTTCAAAGAGCGTTAGAGCATTTTGACAATGTTGACACGTGATATCATATGAAGAAATTTTATGATATCTATGAAAAGCTAATCAGTTCTAAGTTCAAGCTATTAATATTCTTATATCAATATGAAATCAATGAACTGAACTTTGCCAAATATAAAAAAATTCTCTTGTTACATATAAGTTTCATACAAATATCCATTAAATAAAATATAATTTTTGAAACCGTTGAATATTTTTCTTTTAACATTGACCAACTTTGAATACAATTTTATGAAGTTTCTTGGTGTTGTATAAATAGTTGAAACCAAATTAAAATATCTCTAATTTCCAGGTCGTGAGAGCATTTTTTCAGTTTTAATAGATGAAATCATAAAGAAACATTGGGAAAAAATGAACCGTTGTCTATGGAAAACTAATCAGCTCTAAGTTTATGGACTTAACACATGTGATATCAATATGAAGTCAATCGGACTTATAGTTTGGGCTGCAGAGAGGACACAAAAAAAAACAACGTAAATGATGAATTCATAGAGAAGAAATCAAAAGTTGTCTATGGAAAACTAATCAGCTCTAGGTCTTTGCACTTAACACATATGATGTTAATATGAAGTCGATCGGACTTATAGTTTGGGCTGTAGAGAGGACACAAAAAAGATAAATGCTACGGCGTACGGCGTATACGCCATACACACAAACACATCACGACGAAACTCATAGTGTGCATTCTCTACATGATACCCATTGAGAAATTGATGTAAAAAAAATACGCTTAAATTTTGCGAAATCATGACTCTCCCCTATTCCATAGTGTGGAGAGTAAAAATGGAAATGGGAATATACTTTATACATCAAGTAACCAGATATAAAATTATGAATTTGGTAATACGTATATATTTCACAAGATGGTAAATGTGTCAAAATCTCATCACTTATAAGTCAAGGTCCTGAATCATTCGCGTTATTTTTATGAAAAAGGGGTGTTATTTTTGTATAAATTCGAAAAGCAGTGTTATAATTTGCGTTTTTTTTTTGGAACAGGCGTGATTTTTTGTAGAAAATCGATAAGTAGTGTTAGTTTTATGAAGAGCAGTGTTATTTTTCATTGAAAAGGTAATATTTTTAAGAAAATTATGTAATTTTCTACAAAAGAATGTAAATTAAGAGAAATTAACAGAGTGGGTTGTGGCCAACACTAAACTCTCCACACCATAGTAAGCGTTCATTTTTTCTTCTTGAAAGGTTGACAATCTCTAAATGCATTTTTATGAAGTATATTTATATTAAATTCTTAAACAAATATAAGATTCCCACAAGATAAATGTTTTCACTATACACCATACACACAAAAACATTGTCACATAACTCATAGTATACACTTTCAACATGATACCTGTTGAGAAATTTTAAGTAAAATTGCATTACTAGCAAGATATCTATGATACTTTGTATCAATTTTGACGAGGCGATGTATGTGTCAAGATAGTAGAATGCGGTGTTCGGTTCTCACTGCCTACCCCTTGAGGAAGATAGAAGTGGAGAGTAAAAAATACACTTGTTCTTAGAGACACATACAATATCAATATGAAGTTGATCACTCAATTTTCCCTTACAGAAGCTATTTTACTTGTTATATACATTTTTCATACAAATATGAAATTTATTTCACATTGATATGGCAAACCAAAGATTTTCTTTCTTTAAGTTTCGACATCCTTGAATGCATTTTTGTTGTATCGAGTGTATTTTTGTTGTATCGAAATTTCAAAGAGTATTCAAAAAAACTCGATTTTACAGACCGTGAGAGCATTTTGAAATTTGGACAGAAGAAATTAACGGATATCTATGGAAAACTAATCAGCTCTAAATGTAAAATGTATAGACCTAGTGTTACGTACAATCCATTTAAAACCAAAAATTTAAGATTCATGCAAGTCTGATAAAAACCTATATCTTTCTCCCTCTCTCCCATGTATTCCCGTATACCTTCCCAATTGTCAACCCACATCACCATTGGACATTTACTGTGAACATCATTACCTAAATCCGGAGTGTTAAAACTGCAAAATATCATCTGTCGATCGACATAATCAATCCTAATCGTAAATCAATCGTAATGTAATCATCAATATCGTTTTAAAGCAAAATAATCATATTAGTGCAAGTGAAATTGAGTTAAAAGGATCATCCCATGAACTATGTAAGTAAATCAAAATCATCATTACTTGAACTTTGTAGGAATATTAAAAGACGTACTTTTTAAAACTACAAAACACCTAGTGTTTTTTTGTTGTATCAAAATTTCAAACAGTATACAAAAAACTCGATTTTCCAGACCGTGAGACCATTTTTAAAATTTGGACAGTTGAAATCATAGAGAAGAAATTAACGGATATCTATGGAAAACTAATCAGCTCTAGATCTTTGCACTTTACACATATGATGTAAATATGAAGTCGATCGGACTTATAGTTTGGGCTGTAGAGAGGACACAAAAAGGATAATCCTAATGGCGTACGCTGTACACCATACATACAAACACATCACGACGAAACTCACAGTTTGCAACTCTCTACATGATACCCGTAGAGAAATTTATTTAAAAAAAATATGCTTAAAAATTGTGAAATCATGACTCCACTATTCCACAGTGTGGAGAGTAAAAATACAAACAATAAATACCTCAACATAATCGAAAGAGCACTGTGATTGTTCTTCCAAATCTAAATCTGTGAAAAAGAACTCAATAAGTGATCCTTGGCTTGTCGATATTCTCCAGTAACATTCAGCGTAGTGGCTATACTTGTTAGGATAGTTGGGTGAAATAATACTTCCTTGGTAACTTGTCAAAGAACCTCCACAACCTGTTCATACAACATAACAAATTTAACATATTTATTTTACAACAAAGGTGATGAGCAAATATTAGTAAAAAAAAATGTTTAATGGATCATTAGCTTCGAAAAAAAATTGTCTCTGATTTATTTTGCCATAGAGGGATAGTGATGATAAAATCTTTTTATTTAAATGTAATGGAGATAATTTTTGTATTAATAAATTTCTCTGCCCCTCTTTGATTGGTCATTCAAAACCTATAACAAACAACGAGTTCCTATTTTAGTAGAATGTGTCAATTGTCAATCTTAAAATAATAAAGTTCATCTTGTCGATATAAAATGAAATTACTCTGTTTAATTTATAGCCCCAATAAGTTTTTCACCATTCCAGAATCAATACATTAAAAGTTAAAATCAGTCTAATCAGTTTGAAGTTAAAATCAGTCTATAGACCAATATAATCCCAACTAGATCCAATATTTATAACATTAATCAATGTACACACCAACCTGTGGCAGTACTATCCCATGAGATTCTGAAGCCAGAATATGATCTCGATATGTCAGAGTGAAATTTAATAAACATGGAATTCGTCAAGGAAGGTATTGATTTTGGTATGCTGGTTCCACAGTATCGTCCAATTAATGGAGCATTTTCAGTACCACCATTTCTGAAAAAAAGGATTGTAATATTTGTCAAAACGTTTTACCAAAAATGGACTACATCAGAACAAGTTTTATAGCACAGTAAAACATGTGAATAAATTCTAAAGCAATTATTATTTGTCTTGGCTGCGTAAACTGAGTAATTGATAGAAATTGTTATTCAATAATAAACTCAATTATTATTATAAGGAACCTGCAGTTAAAATTTGAATCAAAATTGTGTTTTGATCTGATTTCAATAGTATCGACAACAAAAAATAAATACATACCTTATTTCCAAATAGTCACTTAAACAATTAACATGAACTTCCATTTCAAAGTTGGTAACATTCAGCATAATCTGTTGGCCATTTGGCACTCTTATAATCCAACTACAATCCTTTCTCAGTGGATAGTTATTTGGATAGTTAGGTGATGTGATAACACCATAGGACGCAAGGAATGTGCCCCCACACACTGAAGTAATACAAATTTAGTTTCATTATTCTTAGTTGTGTCCAAAACGGTATGAATTAACATTTTGAAATTTGCCTAAACATGCTCATGAGACATGTCTATAATCTAACAGTAAATATGTGATATATTAAACAGTCATACTGATATAATTAAATTTTTTAATGGTAAGGGAAATATTTTTACTCTACAATAGATTATTTTTTGGAGATGTAACTGGTATGAGTAATCTTATGCCTTCAATTCAATATAAATATACAGTAAAAATATGGAAAGACATTAAGATTTTTGGATGATGACTTTCATTATATTAAAATGACAGAAGCCAACTCAATTCCAATTCAAGACCAGTCTCAACTTATTTTAAACAGCTAAATTATTTATGTTTTATTAAAAATGAAAAATGATAAGAATTGTTATATACATACTTTTCCGCACATCAGAAAATAAATATGACAATGAAAAACCAGAAAGAGCGACATTCTTGTCAGACTTGAATTTGATAGATACTTTGTTATGAAGACTTGTCATAAGTGGTGGATTGTTGTTGCCACAGAATCTGAAATAGAAGGCATATAAAAATACATACTAAAAAATAATTCACACACAAAAAAACAGTAATTAAAATGTGAGATAGACGATAATCTTGGAATACTTTTAAAAACTTAGTACAATAAAAAAATAGTTATGATAAATAAAAATTTAAATATGTACACTAAGGCCCAAATTATAGAATTATTCTCCAGCTTGAGATGTATGAAAGATACAACAGTCACTGAGTTTGATCTCAAGACCAGTCTCGAAATGTATAGAAGAGTTGAGAATCCCGCTTCGTGCTCAGCTATCCGGCTGTCTTAAGCTGTTGGCTGTTTTGCAGTAAAATAGCAATATCTATTTTTTTTATTGAAAAACATTGTAATTGTTATACTATTTTGGAAATAACAATAACTGCGCCAACTTTTGTAACAATTTGCCAGGTTGGCGCTATACTTTTTTTCAGTGTGAACAATCAAAGTTGGGTAATATTTCTTTTTAAATTCATAATCTGGGCATAATTATTTTTTTTTCCGCCAAAAATTTTTTTTTATTATTATTTTGGATTGTGATCAATAGCTGAGTTATTCAAGATTGTGTAACATAAATTAGTATTCTAAAATATTGAAATTTGTAAATGTAGCACTCGAAAAACCAATCTAAGGCGGAGATTTTCGGGCACTTTGTAAAAGTGGCAATATCTCGAAAACTAAGGCACTTTTACTGAGGTCATATTTGAATATTCTAGCGAGTCATGAGTTGATATAACAGCCCTTAAAAGGAATACATTAGATTATGGGACACCTCTATATGAAAAAGAGACACATATAGACACGGACGAACTTCGCATTAATTACTATTTTGACTTTAACATTATTAGCGGTACTCAAATTATTCGAGCATCTTAATAAGAACCTTCCGGGAGTAATGTACATACAATCATTCTCAAAATAATTATGTGATGGAAATTTTGTAAGATTTCATAAAATTTCCTGTATGTCCTGCAGGCCATCACATTGTATCATATTTTGAAATGGCTATTTTTTCTGGATGTATTAACTGTAGACACACATATTCTCATAATATGCTTTATGACAACCAATGAAGAATATGCTAAATGAAGAATTATTGCTTTTTCCTCTTCTGAATAAAATGGTTAATATTTTCACTATTTAATTAGGTATAATATTATGTTGCATAAATTTCCAAGTCAGCGCTACCAACACAATAGCGCTGAAATTATTGCCATTCATGAGAAAAAGTACTTAATTATAGTGCTTCGTCCACATTTTGTTCGAGTACGCTTTCTCGAATGAGACAGCGTACATATTTTACTTATAATATTAATTTTTAAGAATGATCTCAAGATGGTCTTAAGATGATACATTTGGAGAACGGTCTTGAGAATTATTCTATAATTTGAGCCTAAAAGTGTTAAATATTCATTAATAGCATTGTGAATGATGGTGTTTTTTTATATAGTACTCTGCAATATATCATAATTTCTATTGTATTTGTTTTTTTTTCTCTTTGATCTTTCATTTCAAAAAGAAAATAAAAATTGTAATAAGTTAATAGGTATTAATATATTGGTATGTACTAGTATCTTACATTCATAGTATGTACATGTTTTATTTGTATGTATGTATTTATCATTTGTATATATGTATGTATTTATCAGGGAGAAGGTGAGTTTGCTCCCCCTCAACCCATCCTCTGGGATTGGAACGTAAACCTTGCCTTTAACCTAGGGTCAGTATACTATACTGGTTTATCAAGCCACTGCATTTATGGTCCCCTAAAATCGCTCGCCATGTTCGAGGTCCTTTGCTTTGGTGCCCAAGTGGGCACTTGTGTTGGAGTTGATCAGCGGCCTATCTTGATGATGTCATCCCGGCCGCTGCGCGACGGGTCTGGTTGGAGGTGTGAGCCGAGGGAGATCTGTGTGAAACGGTTCGTCGCTGGCCGGCCGCCGAATAGTACAGGGGCCCGACCTAAGCTAACGACTACGGGTTGGCTGCCCTATCAATCGGCGCATAAACTCGCTGCAATTGTTGTGCCGGATCGTGACCGGACGAGGTCCCAGCAGTTGTTTGCGGGGGGGCACCAGGCGTCCTCCACGGCCATATCCTCCCTCCTTCAACCTAGCAGCGCAGCTGCCGGAACAAATGTCCTTGAAAAGGGCTTCTGATCTCCTCGTTTCACAATGCCCCCCCCCCAAAAACCTTCATGACAGATAAACCCAATAATAATGTTTCTACAGCGACAACCAAGACTGCATATCCTCGCACCATTTGTGAACTGTTGGTAGACTTCGCTAACATCAGAGGTATCCACAGTAATTTAAATTCTGTTCACCATCACTTGCAATCTCAAAAACCACACCTGCTCTTTCTCACGGAAACACAAATTCAAGATCCACCCGACACAAGTTACCTCAACTGCCCAGGGTACATACTCGAAAGCATGTTTGTGCCCAAAGGCGGCTTGTGTCTCTACAGCCGTGAAGACATCAACTGTGTCAGATTGAAGGAGTTCGAAAACCCCGCCTTCAATATTATGTGGGTCCGTTTAAAATCTAACAAATTCATAAAAATTTATGCATGTATCTACCGATCTCCAAATACATATGAGTGATGATGATTCTTCAGAGCTTTTCAAATACACTGGAGAAACCATTGACAGTCTTCTGTCTCGCTACCCGTCGGCAGAATTTGCGGTTCTCGGCGATTTCACTCCGATTGGCTGAAATCGAGAACTACCGATTCGGCTGGCCGCATGGCAGAATCCTTTGCTTTATGTCATAACCTGAAGCAACTTGTTCAAGAACCAACTCGCATCCCTGATGTCTCTGGGCATCGTTCCAATCTGCTTGATCTTTTTATGACTACCTCGCCAACGGGATACACACTGAAAGTCACAGCCCCACTGGGCTCATCAGACCATTGCCTTGTGCAAACGGCCATCCACTTCATCACGGACCTTCCACCCGAAAAACCTAAAAGGAAAGTCAGCAGATTGGAATGCACTGCGAATACACTTTCGCGACTTTCCTTGGAATGAAGTCTGTTTTAGAACCAAAGACCCTTCTACTGTGCGCGTGAGGTAGGGGATGTCATCACTTCTGCTATGGATGGCTATATTCCCTCCTCCCTCAAAACCAGGACAGGACTCAAAAACAATGACCAGGCACAAAACCTTGGTTTGATTCCAAATGCCGAGAAGCAGTCACGCACAAAAATCTGGCTTTCAAAACATTTCAAAAACTTCAATCCCCATCAAACAAGAAAGCATACAACAAGATGACAAAGGATTGTAAAAAAAACATTAATCAGGCTAAAAAACTCCATGATCAACATATAAGTCAAAAACTCTCCTCATGCCCTAACGGTAGCCGAAGATTCTGGTCATTTTCAACCTCCATAGGTCAGAACTTTTGCACATCTTCATTTCCACCTTTAACGAACCATGACGGATCCATTGCTAACTCTGCCACCGACAAAGCTAATCTTCTCGGTAAATTATTTGCAGATAACTCAACCCTTGACGACGGAGGAAAAACTCACACACACATTGTGGTTTTAAAATGAAAGAAGTAAGGATTAACTTCTCTGAGGTTTTACTCGCCATCTGAGGGTTGGATGTTAACAAAGCTAATGGACCAGATGGAATTCCTGTTCATGTGTTAAAAAAATGCTCCGCCGAACTAGCCCCAGTTCTCACTAAACTCTTCAAACTCTCGTTTAAAACTGGTATTGTCCCATGTGACTGGAAAAAAGCGGTCATCCACCCAATTCCTAAAAAAGGTGATCGCTCCATCTCATCTAACTACTGACCCATTGCTATTACTTCTGTACTCTCCAAAATAATGGAAAGGGTACTAAACACCAAGTTGATCACATACCTCGAAGCAAACAAAATTTTAAGCGACCGCCAATATGGATTTCGTGGAAATCGATCTTGTGGCGACCTACTCGCGTATGTGACATGTGTTTGGGGTCGAGTTATGGAACGCTTTGGAGAAGCTCAAACTGTCGCCCTTGACATCTCTAAAGCTTTCGATCGGGTTTGGCTCCGAGGTCTCTTAATGAAACTCCCTTTTTATGGACTACCCCAGTCTCTGTGTACTTGGATTGCGAATTTTTTAAAAGATCGTGAAGTCATAACTATAGTGGACGGTTACTCTTCTTCTCCCCATTCCATCAATGCGGGAGTCCCTCAAGGGTCCATTCTATCTCCAACCCTATTCCTCCTGCATATTAATGCTCTTACGCGCCCCCATCCACTGTTACGCTGATGACAATTTCTCTTTTGACAAACCTCCTAAACAGAGTGAAATATCAGAAGCCCGGAAAGACCTTCATCAAAAAATAAATAGCTACCTCCACTCAATCAACACCTGGGGTGAAAATAATCTTGTTTCATTTAACGTCTCAAAAACCCAAGCCTGTCTAATTTCTGCGAAAAGAAACCCCAATGAATTGCAAGTGTCTTTCAACGGAAGCACCCTACCTAACAGGAGCTCTATCGACCTGCTTGGAGTATCTATAACGAACCAATTACACTACAAGGGCTCCATCGAAGCTAAGGTGACACTCGCCTCCAAAAAATTGAGCGTACTATATAGAGCGCGTAGATATTTTACTAAGACCCAGATCTGTATACTCTACAAAGCGCAAATACGTCCAATTATTGAATATGGTAAGTCACCTCTGGAGTGGCGCCCCCCAACACCTACTGAATACCCTCGACGCTGTCCAAAGGCGTGCTATACGTCCGATTGATGATCCATCACTAACTGATGGATTGTAATCACTAGAATACAGACGCAGAGTCGGTATTTTAAGTTTATTCTATAGATACTACCACGGGAATTGCTCAGAAGAACTTGCATCTTTGGTACCTCCTCCACCCACTCGCAACAGAGTCACTCGCTTCACTCAATCGCAGCACCCACTCACAGTGGACCTTCAACATATAGGAACAAGTCGCTTCTCGAACTCCTTTATTAATACAGCAGCCCGACTGTGGAACGATCTTCCGAATTCTCTGTTTCCACCTTCGTACAACCCGGGTCTTTTTAAAATCCGAATTAATAAACTCTTTTCTAGATTGCAAACCCCTCCCAACGCTACATAGTGCGCTTCTTCGGAAGAGTAAAATGGACCCAAATCCTAATAGCTGGCATCCCCTACGTGGATATGTTGAAATGTACCTACCAAATGTACCTTGAAATGTACCGATAAAATGTACCTACCTATGTTATTTTATAATAATGTAAAAGGCATTTAAGCCATATACTGTATTAAATAAATAAAATTATGAATATTGATTTATAAATAATTTCAAATGAATACATACTTTCCCAAGACTTCTACGTGGTCAGTAGATGTGTCAATATCAGAAACTTCCACATAATCTCCGTGGCAATAAATAAGTTCTTCCAATTCAAAAGTCATCCAAGTGATTTGAATTACAAAACCTCGCGGAGCTGATAAAATCCATAAGCACTCCTTGTTATTTTCATAAACAGATGCCTTACTAGAATCTGGATATTCAATTGCACCCAGAGAATCAGTTAGTATACCTCCACACCCTGAAAAATATAGAAATGTCAATAGAAACATATTTTCAAATTGACTAAAAAGTAAACCTATACTATATTAGCAAGTCAGTCAATTTTGAAAATTGAAAAATATCATGATATGCATTTGAAAATATGTTTTATATGGAAGTGTCCTACGTTACCAACCGCGATTAGGGTACAGTGCGGCGCGGCGCGAAGCGAATGCGATCAGTTGGTTTGATATTTTCACGCGAATTGGACGCGGTGCAATAGTTTTTCTTGGTTAAGTATAATGTCAAAAGCGCGATTCGCGCGCACGTAGGACAGAACCGCCGCGTCCCACCGCATCGCATAGAATTCGCGTTTAACCGCATCAGATCACTTCGCAATCGCGTTCAATTTGAATAGCCTACGTAGGATGTCGCGTAACATTCTGCTTCAAGTACTGTGATATACAAAGAACTTAATATTTTAGTATAAAAAAAAACATTTTCAATCAGTGACCTAAATTATTCAGACATATTTATAAAACTAGTTGCATGTAACACATGAGATCCAACAGTCGATGACGATAATATGTATAATTGAAAAATATGCACCAAACTATTAACACTTAAACACAAATTAATAAATATTTTAAGATATTTTGTTATCAATATAAAACATGTAGATATGTATGTCAGGATAGGATAGTATACATACCATCATGCTGTTTTTCCTACCCGGAATATGAAAACAGCATTATGGTATGTATGCATGTTGGAGATAAAGTATCAAACTATTGAGTCCTCGTAGATATTGTGTAGTGTACTCGTATACTACCTTACAAATTGTATGAAGCAATGTCGTCACTACATTCAATTTTTACAAAAATTGTTAAAATAAGTTTGAGATGCACGACTACAATATCAATAGTTTTGATAGCAAATTAAATTATCTAGTCGGGGTGTTTCGGCTTATTTCGATATTTTTAAAAACTTTAGAAATTTTGGCAGTTAAACACATAAATTTATCACAAAAAAATGTAATCCTTAATAAAAAATGTTTGAGAAATCCTGGAATTTTTTTTAAAAAAAAAAAACAAATTTGAGATTTTGTAGGGTTTTAGTGTACATGGTTTTTGTGATATAAGGAAAAATAAAGTAAAATTTCAAAAGTTGATAACCCCTGACTAAAACGAAAATTCAATATTCTCTGAAATTTTGGGCTCTGTAAATTGAGCGGATCAAAAGTTCTGAATTTTGAGTAAATTCATATATGGAACATTATGCTGCGAAGTCTCTAAGTTGGAAAAACCGTGAAAAATATAGACCCTGCATACAAATCTTGAGTATCTTGGCTTGATAATTTGTATATAACAATTTAGAATAATTTTAGGAATAAATAAGACTATGTAAAATAATTGTAGTCACTTACCAAATTGTATGGTAGAGTAATTAGCCATGAAACCAGCTCCAGAAACAGTACTATCCGTTAAGAATTTCATGTAGAGATAATTGTGAGTTGAAGTTATCGCTATAGGTCTATTTTCAAAAGTACCACAAAATTTACCCAGGGATGTTGAATTTTCTGTATCACCGTCAAATATCTACAATAAAAAAATCTTATTTAGAATTCAAAGTAAATAATAGAAGCGGTAGATGATTGTGTTTACCTAGGTCATAAAATAAAACTTGGTAAGGAAAATCAAACAGCAGAAACTTCTAGATGCATAGGATTGGGATGGGCTAAAAATAAAATTGGGCTAAATTTCTCTAAACTTAAATAAAGTCCCCATAAATCTCGAGAGAGAGCTATATGATTTGGGTGTCCTGCCAGTGTTTACTTATGGACTAGATACTATGACACTAACACTTGCAAATAAAGGGAAAGTGATAAAAAATAAATAAACTGAGAGACAACATATAAAATGTGATCATCTGACAAGACAAAAAAGGCACACATTGTTGATAAGTGGCAATGGGCTGGTTATATGGCAAGGTGAGAGGATGGCAGATGGTATTCCAGGATTCTTGAATGGAGGGAGGGGGGGGGTACAAAAGAAGTGTGGGAAGACCCCAGAGGAGATGGGCTGACAATATTGTTCAAATAATGGAAAAGCAGCGAGAGAGGGGGTGTGTTGCTCGAGATCGAAAAGCGTGGAAGAGTTTTGAAGAGGCTAGCAGTGGATAGAAGAGGGCTAGCAGTAAGTAAACAAGTATATATAGAATTCGTCATACTTCACAGTCGGCCCTCAACTCATTGAGTTTGTTAAACTCAAGATTAATGTTAAGGGGAGATTTAATCCATTTCCGTATTACAGTGCAATATGACATGTCAGTTACTAAATCTTCAATTATAGACATATTTTACTTTTTCTGGGGTTATTATCTGTCAAATTTTAAATAACCTCAAATAATACCAACTACAAAACGGGACGCTACCACTTGAAATACTATTGTTTTATTATCCAACATGGTAAATTTAATTTTTTTCACCAAAATAATTCCCATGTTCGTTTCAATATGGCCGTCAGTTTGTTTTGTTGTGTGGCGCCACCGTCGATACAACTAACGCCTCTAGTGATAGAACACTGAACCACACTGGTTGCCTAACGCCTCTAGTGATAGAAACTGAAACTACACGCGTTGCCCAGAAAATGACAGTTGACTCACCGTTAAGTACTTAATCCGCCAGAAACGTTGAGTTAAATATTTGTCGTTTCAGTGACGTATTTGAGGGAAGATTAGGCCTAAACGGACACTGTAATACGCTATATTTTTGAAAAACTTGAGTTTAGCTCTTAAACCGAGACTTTAATACCGGGCCTATGTAATATAAAAATAACCACAAAAAATAAAAATAAATAAATAATAAAACCTTTGTGTATGATAAGTTTTACATTTAATGAAATAAAAATAAATAAAGAAATTAAACTGGTTCCCAATATTAAATTTAATGATTTTAATGATTCTAAAGATTTTGTGTGTTAGAGTGAAAATCCATTCTGAAATTATTGATGAAATATAAAAAGTATTTTTCTCCAAAATTAAATTACAATGAATGAATGAATGTTCATTGTAATCAAATTTTGAGGAAAAATACTTTGGTATATTTATTCATTAATATAAAAATGATTTTTTAAATGTAATGAAAAAAAACATAGCCTATTATTTAATGATTTTATTAAAGAAAAATAAACAAAACAACATATTATTTTTAATTGAATACTGTAATAAATAGATACCTAGTAAAAAATAAGTAAAAATATATCAGTATTCAACATGAAAATTTTACCTCAAGATAGTCGTATGTACACTTAAGCAACATCTCAATATCAAAATCAACAAATGTTAAATCAATAGACCTTCCAGGTGGAACTCGAATGAGGTAAGAGCACATTCTATTACTGGGGTAAATTTTCGGATATCCAGGAGACTTGATTACCCCAGTTAGTTCCGTAAATACCTCATGGCAAACTGAAAAAAAGTCACAAGTTAGAAAATACTTCAACATTTTTTTTCCTGTTCTGTATTGCTATCAAAATTTTCCTTATTTCATATTGTTTACACATTTTTCTCTGGTGTACATTGTTTCCAAGTTTAATCCTACTAAAGAATGCTTCCATTTCTTCATTAATTTACTCTGTACCCAGACGCAGAACACCAGCACAGTAGCCAACCAGCTTACAATCCCATTGTATAATATTGTTTCCACTGAATTGCTTTTACACCCATTTTTTTATTTCGTTTCATACATATTTTCTCTGAATGTATTAGAATGTGATAATTAAAAATGAAATTATACACAATCTAGCCTACTAAATATTTTCTAATGGCAAAGCAATAAACTCTCGGGGGACACAAAGCGTAATAGAGTTGCAATAGTGCTAGATGGAAACCTAAGACAGAGGATCATCAATGTTTTAAGGAAAACTGATTGTATCAACTCAGTTAAGCTGGAATTTAACCAACCACCGGCCCTCAATATCATCTCGGCGTATGTTTCCCAGGTGGTCTGTCAACAGGTAGAGAAAGAAGAATTCTGGTAGGATCTTGACGAAGTTCTGCAAAGTATACTGCAGGGAGAAATGATCCACATCGGAGAGAACCTAATTGGACATGTGGGCGCTGATAAAGAAATTGATGTGACAGGTCATGGGGGTTTTGCATTGGAGTAATGAACAATGAAGGAAAAAATATTCTCAATTTTATAACAAGACATAGCCAACAACAAAATCTTTAAGAAAAAGGAGGAACACCTTAATACATACAAAAGCTCCCAAGCAAACACACAAATAGACTATATAATTATCTCTGCAGGTTTGATGCTGGGATACTATAGGGACCATTGCGGTCATGAGATGCTAAGCCAATGAAAGTAAATCAGGGGGGCAAGTCTGGTTCGACCGGCGAAATCAAAACCCTAGTGATTACCCATATCATGGATATAATTATCGTATGTAGTTCTATGACATCTAAAGATATTGTAGAACTCCATATAATAATTATATCCATGATATGAGTAATCACGAGGGTTTTGATTTCGCCGATTGAACCAGACTTGCCCCCCAGGATAGGGCAGGACGAATAAAATGGAATGAGCTCCACGGTGAAAAGGGAAGACATTTCATCGCAAGATTAATTTATTCATACGTGCTGGAGGATTTGGAAAATGAAAACAGTCGAGTATATGTGGCAAGATATTGAAGAATTCTGTCAGAAAAAAGCGAAAAGTATACTTGGAGTCTCCAAAGGTGGGATGTGATGCGGTTTTATGCTCCGCAACCCGCTCCTCAACATACTGAATATACGTAGGGATGGCTCAGTGTTAACGTTACAAGCTATGATGTTAGTGTGTGTGTTTGTCGCATGTCTCCTGGAAATATGAGCATCTAAAAATGTAATTTATGTACGTGCATGTACCTGTATATCCCAAATAGTGTCACACTAAAAAAATGTGATGAAAATTTAGAAATATTAAATATATTTCAATAAATTAATTTTCATACAAAAATATACACCAAAAAACAGCAAACTGTTAAAAAGTGTATTTTTTCCGTGCAAATATCTGTTTACTTAAAAGTAAGAATTTATATAGTAAGTATTTATATGAATATAATATATTTTCAAGTAAAATTTAGCGTTTTAGTGAAAAACATGTTTGACCTATTATAAAGAAAGGGTAAGCATAATAATGTTTAACCTATTTTAAAAGAAATCATAAGCATAATATTTAATTTATTTATAAGTAAAAGTAAGTACATTTTGATAATTTTTCATAAAATGGATGATTTATAATACCTCATGAAAATTATTTTAGAATAAAACTTTTGAAATAAATGAGATAATGAAATAAAAAATATGATATAGGTGTCGCCAAATAAATTGATTTTTTAACAGAGAAAGGGGGAGATTTGCACGTAAACCAACAAAGCAAAAAGACACTAATTTTCGATCTGCGCAACCGGAAGCTCGTTCAAGATATTTGGCGATAATTATACATGAGTCATGAAATCCTGTTTTAAAGTATATAAATTTAAAAGTCTGGTGATTATGAATATGCTACAGGCATTAGAAAAATAGCATAATTAGTCATTCAATAATTTATTTATTTATTTTATTTTATACTAGCTTTTATGTCCCGCCGTTGGCCAAGAATGTAAATTAGTGAAGGAATAAGCAATCGTTTATATACCTACATAATATTGTTACACATAATTTTTTTTAACCGTAGTATGAAAAGTAGTTTGAAATTTAATTGAGTTTAAGCGGTGTAAAATCTTAAAGTGATGGCCACAATCCATTTGCTTTTATATATAAGCACATACAATTTCTGCACGCATGGACTATGGGAAATGATTTTAAATATGACTTATTATAAAAAGACAACGTCGTAAAGAGTTTGGATTTGGCCACAACCTCTATTTTTATATATTGTCATCGAACGCAAATAATGTGTTTTAAATATTTAGTAATTTTGGATGATGGGAAATGGTTTAAAAATTGATTAAACAAAAGTACTGAAAATATTCTAGTGTTGGTCCCATCCCATTCGTTTTTATATTTTTCCTCAAGTGTGCATATAGTTTATTATAGTTTTGCACAATAAAACTGATAGACTTAAAACTGACACATAAGTCTACATTACAGAAGAAGAAGACTTAAGCTATGTTAAATAGTTTTTAATATGAATATAAACGTTGTGAAGATCCAGCAATGGCCACAACCCCGATTTTTTATATATTGTCATCAAAATGAAATGTGTAGTTATTGAAAATTAAGCAATATATGATGATATAATAAATGGTGTAAATTTGATTGAACAAAAGTAATGAGAAGATTCTAGTGTTGGTCACATCCCATTCGTTTTTATGTATTTTCATCAAGTATGCATGTTGTTTATAATATTTCGTTACAATAGACTATTAGACATAAAACTAATCCAAAAGACTAAATAAAAAAAGAAGTAGAAGTATAAAACTATAACAAATAGTTTGTAATAAAAACTGACCCAATGGTCTACATAGAAGATGAAATAGAAGAATTATACATTAGGAAATGTATTATATAAAAAACTGACCAAAATATCTTCATAAAAGAAGAAGAAGATGAATTGAACTATAGGAAATATTTTATATAAAATTCACCCAACATCTACATAAAATAAGAAAACGAAGAATTAGACTAAAGGATAGTTTGTTTAAAAATAGTTTGTTTAAAAACTAACCAAAAGGTCTACATAAAGGAAGAAGAAGACGAATTAGACTATAGGAAATAGTTTGTATAAAAACTCACCCAAGGTCTACATAAATTAAGAAAAAGAAAAATTAGACTATAGGAAATAGTTTATTTATGAACTGTCCCAAATGACTTCATAAAAGAAGAGGAAGAAGATTTAAACCCCAAGAAATAGTTTGTAGAAAAAATCACCCAAAGGTCTACATAGAAAAAAGAAGAATTTACATACATACATACATACATACCATCACGCCATGTCCCTTACAAGGTAAGCAGAGAGAATTGAGCGCCATACTTCTCTATTTTTGCACACATTTCTGGCTTCCTTTACATCCATGCATCGTCTCATACATGCTCGTCGATTGTTCAAACTTTTTATGTTTCCTTCTTTCAAAATATCATTCACATGGTCATGCCATCCCTTTCTGGGGCGACCTCTGCTATTCACTCCATCTCTTGCACCCATGTATATTTTTTTGGTCAGTCGTTCATCGTTCATTCTTTCTATATGTCCAAACCACCTTAAAGCATTCACTTTCATTTTACATATAATATCCTTCTTTAACTTGCATTCTCTCCTTATGTCCTCATTTTTTATTCTATCATATATCGTTCTATTACATACTCTTCTTAGTGATCTCATTTCTACAGCATTTATTCTACTTTCATGTGTTCTTTGCCAGGTCCATGTTTCACTAGCATACGTCAAAGTAGGCACCACAATTGCATTGTGTACTACAATTTTGGCTTTGAGATGCTTGGGTCGGACATTACTGGTCTAAGTGCTCCGTTTATTCTATTCCCTGCCATAACTCTTCTTTCGATATCTTTATCGGGTCTTCCATTCCGTTCAAACATACTCCCCAAATATAAATATTCCTCAACTTGTTTTAGCCATTCGTTCTCTACTTTTATCATACATGCAGTTATACTTTCAGTCTTTTCAAATACCAATATCTTAGATTTACTAACATTCATTCTCAGTCCATTTTGCAGGCATCCTTCATACACTTTATTTACTAAATACTGTAACTCATCCGCACATTCAGCAATCACCACTTTGTCGTCTGCATACATCAAATCACGTACGTTTACAGTACTTAGTTTCAGACCTTTATTTTCATTCTTCAATGTCCTAACGCAGTGATCAATATACAGATTGAACAGCCATGGAGATAATAAGAAGAATTTCACTATAGGAAATAGTTTGTATAGGTGGGCCAATCTTGACTTTGGTATGACTCATCGCAAAAATATGTCGATCGAACAAAAATACTTCTGCTTTTAATGTATCTATTTCTTATTCTCTGTATATAAAAAAACAAAGACGGAAGATGAAAGTAAGTCGCAGTGAAAATACCAAACTCCCATATAAAATGTTGAAACGTACGTCTTTTATAAATCATACACTTATTTCGATGATACCACTCGTAAAAAAATCTTTTTGAGTCAATTCATAACCTGATCAAAAATAATGAAATAAACAATATTCATTTATTATTTCAATGAAAAAATATTATTCTAACGTTAAAATGATATCATTGTTAATGCTATATCATTTTTTAACAATACAAAGATAAAATAACTTGGCCCGTTTGCTCGCTATTTTTTTCGTCTTGTCACATTAAACATCCGCTGTCAAAGTTAGCGGTTGAGAATTGAAGCAATGGCGTCCTTGAAATATAAATCATTAAAACGGCAATCCCAACAAATTGTGATGAATGTCCTTCGATATTTTCAGAAGGAAAGAGATAATGATGGTCCATGCTTACCATTAACATCATTGATTAAGGTATAGTGCAGTTTTAATGACGTTTTAATGAAATATTTCAAATCTTCGTCTATAGGGTGACAATTTGTCCTAGTGCGTATTTTTAAACAACAAAAACATTATTTTAACAAATAGAATGTATGAAATTTGTTTCATACACACCACAACCATTTATTTGTCATTGATATTTTATTATTTATTAAATATTTTGTCAAAATTTCTATAATATTCTTATTGTAATGATTACGAAACCATGTAAGGTACGTAAAATAATGTGCAAATATTAAAATATATGTACAGTTATTGAATAAAATTATACTCTTTAGAGAACTGCAGAAGCATGTGGTATCACCGAATATAATGTGTCTATGATAAAAAGAGAATGAGTAGTGATACACCTCTATTAGAAACACCAAAAAAAAACGTAGAGTTATAAAAAAAAAATCTGTCGACGTTGACAATTTTACAAAAGATGCAGGCAGAAATTTTCGATTTTCGAAAAGAGAGCTTAAGAAAACTCGTAAAGTCCTTGGGTTTTAAATATAAAATTGATGATCCCAGGAGAGGTCTTTTTGAACTAGACCATATTTACGCAAGTAGAGCATGTTTCTTGCGGACATATTTTGAAAATAAAATGAGTCAGCTATACGACCCAGTATTTTTAGATGAATCGTAGATTTTCGCTAGAGGGTCTGCTAAAAAGAGTTGGCATAACGATGATATTCGCAGCATTAAGAAAAAGCCGTATGGAGAGGGTAAAAGGTGAATGATCAATTTAAAGTCTATCAACTATCTATCTTAGGCTGAGTTTTTTGAGCAAAAAATAGAGTAAAAGTATATGTAGGTAGTTAAAATACTTTTGATTTCATAAAATTGTGAAATGCTTCAAGTTGTTTTATCGAAATCTTATTCCGTTAAACGACGCAATTTTGAAATATTTATGAAATCAACGTATTTTAACTATATTTTTAATTTGATATTTATTGAACACTCCGCCCTTAAAATCATGAAAAATACTACGAATTATAAAAAATAAAATTCATTTAAATTTTAGGTTCATTGTTTTGAGTGCTGGAAATAAAAATGGATTCATTCCGAATTCTTCGTTAGTATTTTCTTCAAAATCACAGGCATTAGATTACCATGATAATATGAACGCCGATTTATTTCGAACTTGGTTTGTTGACAAATTAATTGGTAATTTAGAACAGCCTAGTTTGATAATATTAGACAATGCTTCGTACCATTCCAGGCTTACTGAAAAAAGACCATCTGCTTCCTGGACTAAAAATGAATTGATTTCATATTTAAGCGAGAAAAATATTGAATATACGCCACAAATGTTAAAAGTTGAACTGTTGGTTCTGGCAAAACAACATTGTCAGCCAAAAAAATATGAAATAGATACACTCGCTCAGGAAAACGGTCATCAGGTCCTGCGTCTACCTCCATACCACTGTCAGTTCAACCCTATTGAACTGATTTGGGGTAACTGTAAGGAATATTATAATAAAAATATGGGCCGGAACGGTTTTGGAGATGACAAAGTTTTAAATATGTGGGACGAAGCATTAAAACAATGTAATGCAGATCTATGGATTAAATGTATAAAGAAAGCTGAAGAATATATGTTACCTTGGTGGAATACATTATCCAAGATAGATGAAAATATGAACAATCTTGTTATTCATGTTGGGAGCGGAGCACAAGTGATGATGACACACCGGTTATCGAGGACAGTGATTAAATGACATTGAGTATTTACTAACGTGATGTGTTTAACATGACCTGTTTTACTTTTGAAAAATTGTTTATATTGTGTATAGTCCTCAGTTGCAACATCAATTCACAGTAAACCATCAACATACACGAACCAGTTGCTTCTCGGACTCCTCCATTAACACAGCAGCCCTACTATAGAAGAATCTTGACCGAATTCTGTGTTTCAACTTCTCTTATTATAAGATCGAAAAAATATATTATTTATCAGATTGCAAACCTTCCCAAAGGCTACGTAGAGCACTACTTCGGAAGCGTAGAATGGACCCAATTCCTTATAGCTGCCCTTACGCAGACATGTTAAGTAAGGTAAGAATTAATAATTACATTCTTTATTGTCTAAAATGATGTAATAAGTGAAAATGGAAAGATGATCAAAGTTAAATAAAAAAATTGGGTCCATTGTAAACAAAATGATGGTCACCGTATTGGCATCCAAATTACATGTACTAACATAAGACTTACGACGGGTTGCATAGTTTTTTGATGACGTCATACTAAAGTCAAGCGTGGCCGGCCTATAGGTATATTGAATGTGTATTGTAGTTACTCTAAAATAGTTTAATAATTTTCCTATACAAAATCAGTATATTCTTGGTTTTTAAGTAGTAAGTATTAGGTATGTAGGTACCTACCTACAATGATGTTCTAAATTAATTCGAATTCGATTTATAACAAATTTTATTTGAATATCAGAATGTGTCCGTTACCATAGTAACCATGTTCCAACATGTGAAAAATATCAAATGTTATGGAGACATTTTTTGAATATGTAGGTACCTACATTGGTTTGTTCGATGCCATAAAAATGAAAATTGTCAGAAAAATCAAATATTTTTAGCAAATTATGCAATTTTATTACGCCTATATCTTTACTAATAATTAACAGACTTTTACAATATATGTCTTAAAACTTGCTGTAATGTCTTGTGTTTCATTTTATTATTTCATAATCACATTTATTTTAAAGGTATATTATTTTAAAGAACATATTCATTCGGTAGGAAAATTAAATATCGTATGAAAAGATATTAAAATGGCGGGGTTATATGTACATTTGTACAAAACGCTTACTTTAAAAATAAGTTAAACATTATAATTAGACAAAATATTCACCATGTTTTTCATTTAAAAGCTAAGTTATACTTGAAAATATATTTTTTTCGTGTAAATACGTACTTCTAACTTTTAAACTAACAGATATTTGCGTGCAAAATGTACACTTTTTTGACAGATATGACTTGGAAAATTTTGTATGAAAAAAATAATTATTGAAATATCTCTAAAATTCAGCATTTTAATCGCATTATTTTTAGCGTGACACTGCATCAGGTATACTGGTACACGTTCGCACATAAATTAGATTTTTAGATGCTCTTGGTTTTTCAAAAGGCGTGAGACAAACACACACACACACACATACACACACTAACATATTGATTGCTTTATTACTTTAGACTAGCCTTTATGTCCCGCCGTTGGCCAAGAATGTAAAACTGTGAAGGAATAAGCAATCGTTTTTATAATATTGTCACCCAATTATTTTGCAATATCGGACTATGAAAAGTGGTTTGAAATTTGATTGAGTTTAAGCATTGTAAAATGTTCAAGTGATGGCCACAACCCATTCTTTTTTATATATTGCTATAAAGTGTGAATGAAGTATAATATACAATTTCTGCACGCATGGACTACGCGAAATGGTTTTAAATATGACAGTTTATCAACGTTGTACACAACCCCCATTTTTAAATATTATCATCGAAAACAAATTGTAATATATACCTATTGAAAATTTAGTAATTTTGGATGTTGGAATGTGGTTTAAATTTGATTAAATAATGTACTGAAAAGATCTAGTGTTGGTCACATCCCATTCGTTTTTATATTTTTTCATCAAGTGTGCATTATATTTTTGCACAATTAGACTGATAGACTTAAAATTGACACAAAAGTCTACATTAACGAAGAAGAAAAAGACTTAAACTATAATAAATAGTTTTTAATTTGAATATAAACGTTGTGAAGAGTTCAGTAATGGCCACAACCCCCATTATTTAAATATCGTCAACGAAATCAAATATGAAGGTGTTGAAAATTATTCAAAATAGGATGATATAAATGGTTTAAATTTGATTAAACAAAAGTATTGAAAATATTCTAGTGCAGGTTACATCGTCACATCCCACATCCCATTCGTTTTTACATATGTATTTTCATCAAGTGTGCATATTGTTAATAATATTTCTGCACAATAGACTATTAGACTTAAAACTAACCCAAAAGTCTAAATAAAAAAGAGAAGAATAAGTATAAGACTATAAGAAATAGTTTGTATAAAAAACTATTTCAATGGTCTACATAAAATAAGAAAAAATACATAAAATAGAAGAATTAGACTATTGGAAATAGATTGCATAAAAACTGACTAAAAGGTCTACATAAAAGAAGAAGAAGATTAATCCATAGGAAATAGTTTTGTATAAAATTCACCAAAGTTCTACATAAAATAAGAAAACGAAGAAAAAGAATTAGACTCCACGAACGGTCGCTTCAGACCCTTCAGTACCTCCCATCCCTTCAATCCATCATTACGTCCCTTCCAATCAGGCCCTTCAGTACCTCCCGTCCCTTTAGGCCCTTTTATACCTCCCATCCCTTCAGGCCCTTTAGTGCATCCCTTCCCTTCATTACATCCCGTCCCTTCAGCCGCTTAAGAAAAGTTTAAATCCAGAAACCATCCTGGAAGAACCGCGAAGAGATGAAAGGACCTTCTTTTCCCAGGATACTCCACCTTCAAAGGTAAAATGACTAAATACACGAAGAAGAAGAAGAAAAAAGTTTAAATCCAGATACCTGCGAAGATATGGAAGGAAAATTGGACCTTCTTTTCCCAGGATACTCCACCTTCAAAGGTAAAATGACTAAATACACGAAGAAGATGAAGAAAAAAGTTTAAATCCAGATACCTGCGAAGATATGGAAGGAAAATTGGACCTTCTTCTCCCACCGCCCACAGGATAGTCCACCTAAAATGTCCAGGTAAAATGACCAAATGCACGATGAAGAAGAAAAAAGTTTATATCCAAAAACCGTCTTGGAAGACTTGCGAAGAGTTGGAAGAACAGTTGGACCTTCTTCTCCCAGTATTCTCCAACTTCATAGGTAAAATGACCAAAAATACATGAAGAAGAAGAAGAAGAAGAAAAAAGTTTAAATCCAGAAACCTGCGAAGAGATGGAAGGACAATTGGAACTTCTTCTCCCAGGTTAGTCCACCTTCATAGGTAAAATGACCAAATACACGATGAAGAAGAAGAAGAAAAAAGTTTAAATCCAGGAACCGTCCTGGAAGACCTGCGAAGAAATGGAGAGACAGTCGGACCTTCGTTTCCCAGGATATTCCGCTTTCATTGGTAAAATGACCAAATACACGAAGAAGAAGAAAAATAAGAAAAAAATTTAAATCCAGAAACCATCCCGGGCATACGCTCGACAATTCACCAAAGTTTCATTGTAATCGGACAAACGGTTTAGGAGCACATAGCATACATGCATCCATACATAAATAAATAAATAAAATAATTTTCCTATAGGAAATCAGTATATTGTTGATTTGTAAGTAAATAGTATTAGGTAGGTACCTACCTACAACAATGTTCTAAATAAATTCGATTCATATCAAATTTTATTTGAATATCAGAATCTTTCCGTAACCATAGTAACCATCGAACATATAAAATATTACTATCAAATGGGCTCGATACATTTTTTTGGATATGTAGGTAGGTACCTACATACATTGGTTTGTTCGAAGCCACAAAAACGAAAATTGTCCAAAATATCAAATATTACATACAAATTATGCAATTTTATTATGCCTATATCTTTACTAATAATTAACAGACTTTTACAATATATGTCTTAAAACTTGCTGTAATGTCTTGTGTTTCATTTTATTATTTCATAATCACATTTATTTCAAAGGTATATTATTTTAAAGAACATATTCATTCGGTAGGAAAATTAAATATCGTATGAAAAGATATTAAAATGGCGGGGTTATATGTACATTTGTACAAAACGCTTACTTTAAAAATAAGTTAAACATTATAATTATACAAAATATTCACCATGTTTTTCACTTAAACGCTAAGTTATACTTGAAAATATATTTTCTTCGTGTAAATACGTACTTCTAACTTTTAAACTAACAGATATTTGCGTGCAAAATGTACACTTTTTTGACAGATATGACTTGGAAAATTTTGTATGAAAAAAATAATTATTGAAATATTTTTAAAATTCAGCATTTTTATCGCATTATTTTTAGCGTGACACTGCATCAGGTATACTGGTACACGTTCGCACATAAATTAGATTTTTAGATGCTCTTGGTTTTTCAGAAGGCGTGAGACAAACACACACACACACACATACACACACACATACACTAACATTTTGATTGCTTTATTACTTTAGATTTGTCATTGTTTATTCGATTTTTCTGACATTTGTTGGTTTTCATTTATATGGCTAAAAACAATTCAAAGTAGGTACTGATCTATTCGAAAAAATATATCAAGTACCAAACCAGTAAAATAATGACTATCGGAGAATCCTCAAACTATTTAAGATTAAGGTTTTCATGATTTTGAGTTATTAATTATCTAAATTTATATTCGCACTCGCACTCTGTCTCGCATACCCAAGGAGCTGCTCAACCACGACAACACGACGTCTACACGACACGGTCAACATGACGCTGTCAACACGTCACTGTCAACACACGCTGTCAACACGACGACAGTCAACGAAAACTTCGAAAACGCCAACGCAAGCCAACGACAGGAATGTTTAGATGCCAATTACACTGCACAGCTCATCGGACTCCACGGACTACACTGACTCCACGGACTCCACAGCTTTGTGTACGAACAAGCCTCACCGACACACTGCAATTGTCAACGGGCTGAACGGGAACACTGTTTCCAAAGCAATCACATCTTGATCCATCGCAATCATCATCAGCAACTAGGCAACAGTCCAACTAACACAAGTCTAACCATCTCTCCAAAATTGTAATGACTACAACAATCTTCAGCAACGACTGCCTCAGCTCAGCCACAACATGACATTCTACCAAGGTATCGTGCCATCTTCGATACCACTTGGAGGGGAGGAATGTGGCAGGCCACATCTCTAAATTTCTTTCGAGCGCGCGCCTAGCGACGGCAAGTACATTTGTTTATCGCTAGGCCGAGTTCATCGCCCGCAACGTCAAACAAGTGACAATACTCCTCAACTGGGTATGACACTTCAAATAAATAAGTCTAGAAAGTTCGAGGACATTGAACTTGCTACCCCCAGCGCAGCACTATTTAAGGGAGTCTACACCTCTACACGTCGTCACTTCATTTCCGTATTTCCGTCACTTCGATTCGTCACATCACGCCGCCGTTCTCGACCACGCCGTCTCGCCGACACTTCGTCTCTCGACCACCGGTCATCTCTCGACCTCGCGAGCACGATGGTACTTCACCATGCGAAGATTCGGACACTTCGAACACACCCGCTAACTCGCTCGTTATACCTACTCATCGTGAGAAAAGTTCCTTTGTAAGTTATTTCATCAATTGTAAATTTACCCTTAAGCAAACTATTAATTGTGATCAATATACTCATTGTTACTTTTGACCATTCTTTCTTCTTCTCTCTCAACCACTGTCCTTGTGTTCTTATTTCAAATCATATCCACTTGGGATATAGTAAACTCTCTTTACTGGTAACCCCTCTGGTTACCACATATATTTAATAGTAACCACTCTGGTTACTACCTACTGTTGATTGGTAACCCCTCCGGTTACCAATCAGCTTTAATTCTTTACTCACTTGATGACAATATATGAAATTATGGGGGATTTCGCCAACACTTAACTCTTTATCATGCTTCTGTTCAATCAAATGTAAAACCATTTCTTATCATCCAATATTGCTAAATATTCAATACACATTTGCCTTTGATGACAATTTATATAAAATGGGAGTTGTGACGGCGAGGTTGTAGCCGAGTGGACATATCGGTTCGCCGCTAAGTTGGATTTGGATCTGGGAGTTGTGACCAACAGTGAACTCTTTACAACATTTATATTCAAATTTAAAACTATTTCCCGTAGTCTAATTCTTCTTCTTATGTAGAATTTTGGGTCAGTTTTAAGTCTAACAGACTAAAAGTCTTACAAATAAAAATCTACTGCACACCTGTTGACCACTATTTTAGTTTCACACTATGTAAAGCCCGAGCAGCAATTATTTAAAAATCTTACTAATATATGCTGTATAACGACTGGGTAGTTGCAACAGAATTACAACAGAAATTAATCCGACAATATCAAAATTAAGCACCATCCATCCCATAATGCAGCCGCCATCCGCCATTATAATTTTGACAATTGTCATGGTTGATACATTCATATGTTTTTCAAATTTCAAAATAGAAATATGGAAAATATAACAAAAAATTAAATCATACAAATACCCTAAACGAGATAATTTTTTACAAGTTTTTCTCTCCTAAAATGCACAACTATCTAAAAAAAAATATTTATAATGATTTTTCCTCATATTATTCCAAGACATAACAATATAAACATGCAGATCAAAATCAAATTTGATTTGTGATGGATGAAATTTGTCTTAAAACACTGCTAAACTACTTTGGACAGGCGTGCAAGCATTGTGTAAAATTTGTATGAGAAATACACAGTAGTTAACTAACTGATCTGCTACACAGCGTTTATCAGCAGGGCATTAAAACTAGTGATGAATAAAGCAATAACAAATGTATATAATATGAATAATTTTAGGCAAATAATAAGAAATAATGTATTGAATTTTGGTTGTGATTGAGGTATTCTATTACAGAAGTGACAACACTGTTAAAAAAATGATTTTCACCATATAGCCCATCAATTTATGTGAATCTAAATAGGACTGCCTACAGGTCTGAAATGTGTTACAAATTTTTATGATTAGTTATATCAAACTTAAGCTTGGACTGACTTTTGCACAAAAGTCGACATTTGAATGCTATTGTATGACAAAAAAAGTAAACGACTTACCAATTTCATAGAGTATACGAAAACCTTCAGATTGGAAAGTATAATCAGAAGAGAAAACTATCAGTAGGGTATTAGATGATGATATAATGGTGGGTGGGAGAACATTTCCACAATATTTTCCTACCAATTTAGCCTGAGTTGTATCACCATCGAAGACCTTGAATTATAAATCACAAATATACATTCATAGAATTATAATGTACAGAAGCCGCGTGTAGTACAAATTTCGAATTCAAATGTATGCCAAGTTTTTTTTACATGTGTGTGTGAGGTGGTAGATCGGTTGGTCTACGTATTATGTAGGTGTGCGTATCGGTAGGTGTACGTATACTAGAAATTCGTCTGTTTCAGCGTAGTTTTGGTTGGCATACATTCATTGCGCTGACTAGGTATCTGTATCATATATAATCTAAGTATACATTGTTAATGAGTAGAAAAATAATTGAAAAAATTGTAGGATTTAGTCCAGTCAAATGTTATATACGAACATAAATTAAATGATTTTTAAAGGTTTGATTTGGGACTACAAATTTAGGTATGATACTCTCAAAAACTTGTGCTTGCCAATTATCTATCATAAAACATTTTGTGGAGTTTTTTTGGAGTAGGTACTTTTGTTTTTATGATAATATGAAAAAAAAATGTTCTACACTTTTTCAAGAAAATTAAATTTGCTCAAGATATCGAGATCAAAAGTAGGTAATTTAATAAATTATAAAGTTGACAGCATACAACATTTTAAAAGCTTTTTCCACAAATTGAAAATATAAATTTTTTCATATTATGAATTGGATTCTGGCAAAATGACACTGGATAATTTAAGGAATATATGTGTGCTTTTTCAAAGGAATCATTGATTCATTAAAATAATAAGAAAACGATGGATAGAAGGCATAATCATCATTTGATTAATTAAATTAATTTATGAATTCAACCTCAAGAAAATTAAATGTATTTAAAAAAAAAACTTACAGAAACATAATCGAAATTGCACGTAACAGATTCTTCCAAATTGAACTCCACAAAGGTGATCTTGATTTTTGTTCCAGGTGATAGTATAATTTTGTATTCACACAAAACATTAGGAACATACACCCCTTCAGATTTTGGTGGAACAATTTCACCCCTCTCTTGCATGTAAGTCACGCCACATCCAGTTGTCCCTAAAATAAATTCATATTATAAATCTATGTGAAATTAAGGCATAAGTCAATTAATATTATATAAGATATCGTTGTAGATGAGAGTAGTACACTAAATAAAAGAAAACAGCTTAATAAAATGGATTTTTGAAAAACAAATAAGTGACCAGATTATCCTGAGTGTAATCTTGTGCATTAGTAGTGAAACCTAATCCAACTATTGATTCGTTCAAGAGAATTTATTTCTCTTAATGAATCTACAGTATTAATCTTAGTTCCGTGCAGCGGCGACTCTATATGAAGTGCGTTGGATCAATTGCACTACCAATTTTTAAATGGTATATTCTAAAAATTAATATTAAAATATGTTTTTAATATATTTTTACGCTTTAATTTATTACTGTTATTTTTCTAAACCAATTGATTATTATATATATACCCTCGCAATCGACATCATATTATAATGAAATCTACCGCAATACAAATATTATCATTATGTAATGTATGGCGTGCGATATCCATATTGCACCAAAATTGATTTCTTTTTAATACAGCGTATGTATGAAGAGAAAGAGATAGTCCCCTGGCAGATAAAATAGCGATACTTGTACTGAATTCATAAGGCAGACTCGTGCAGGCTCGTGCAGGCTCGTGCGCTGCACCAAGCTTATCATATCTTAGATGTAATTAGTATGTATACATCTATCTCGCTCTCTAATTCATAAGCCATTCGTATTGAAAGAGATGAGTGCCACGTATACATGACATACAGCCGATTCCGCGACTAAAATACGAGTGTCACATATTGACACACAACTTTAGACCTAATTACTTAGTATATTAATACTTGATTGAGAGGAAAATTGTATGAATAATACTCCCATACATTTGTCTTCACGACATCTGTTGATAAATCAGTGAAACAATATTGTAAAATAACAATATCACTTATAAAAGAGAACGCTGGCGCGGTTTTTAAAATTATTTGAAAACAAATACTGTGACTTTAATACATTTTTTTAAATATCCTATATTGTATTTATGGTTTAAATACCTATAAATTTATTATTAATTCAGGAAAAAATTGCACTACCAAAAATGATCAAAAATACAATCGACCAGTCGCCACTGGTTCCGTGTGAGAAAATAGTATGCAGCAGTACAGGTTTTGCACGGTTTTTCCAACTTTGAAGTCAAAGAACACCGACTTAGAGGCTTTGCAGCATATATGTTCTATATTTAACCTCTATGATAGTGAGTTTTGGTATGATGTACATGTAACCTATACATAGTGAGTTATTTTAAATATAAAAATTTAAAATAAAAAGTATTATGTTTGAGGACTAAAAACAAAAAATTATAACATACCATTTTTCAGAGTTTATATTGAAAAATTGTATTATTATTTCGGGTGTCTTCAACTATTGGTTGCGGTGTCAAAAATATTCGTACTCTAGTAAAAAAAAACCTTCACTTCATTTCTCTAGCCGTACCGGTACGGCCATACGGATTTGGAATGACATTTCCTGCCGTATGGGTACGGCCATACTCACTTAGAGGTTTAGGCAGTATAAATTACACAATACCTACGGAGAATCAACAGTTTGATAATTATTCTCCAAACATAAATACATTCCATTCTGGGTAGGAAAAAAGGACTGACCTCCATACAATCCTATCTTGACATACATACCTACACATGTTGTATAGAAAACAAAATATCTTAAAATACTCATATAAATAATGATTTGGACTTTTACAGTGTTATTTATAAAAATAAATTTGGTTCAATTGAACCCGGTTCAAAGTCTTATTCTGAAATTAACTAAATTTTTAACTTTGTTTACACCACATGAGAATCGAATTAGCGACCGGTTTCGGAACTAACCGTTCCCTCCTCAGGCAGAATTTCAACTAAACGCAGAATGTGACTGTGTGCTTAAAAGAAAACTATGTATTTGGATATTGGTGGGAGGTCATTAGGGGCAATGATCAATGGCTTTGATTGGTACGATTGATGGAAAGGGGAAACATGTTTAAAAGCGGGCTGTAAGTTAAATTTACTTGATTATTTATTATATTTCTGTTTGAATTAATTGCTTTTTTTATTTCAAGTGACTCTAAATTATCTAAGCGTAAACCTACTTTATTAATGTGTAAAAATTTTGTACCTGATTGGATATTAAATTGGTGGTCATTTAGTATTAAATGTTCCGCGAATTCCGAGAAGTTATCATTTTTTAAACATCTGATATGCTCTTTTATTCTAGTCTCGAATTTACGGCCCGTTTTTCCGATATATATCGCGGAACAGTCCTCACAAGTCAATTCATATACCCCGGAGTTATCCATTTTTTTGCTTTTGTCTTTACTGTTTATTAATTGTTTTCCAAGGTTGTTGTCAGTATAAAATGCTGGCTTTACATCATTGGGCAAGTAATTTGAAACTATTTGTGATATATTATTGACAAACAATATGCGTCTCCATTTTTGATCATCTTTTTTAATATTTTCGTTATTATATAAGTATTTATTCACGTTACTATTTTTGACTAGTTATTCAAAATGGAATCTATTAATTTACTGTCGTATCCATTATTATAAGCAATTTGTTTTATTGTATTTAATTCTTTATTAAAATTATTTAATGAGAGTGGTACGTTTAGCGATATTTGATAATCTTATTCTGAAATTCAAATATTCTTATATAAGAATTATTTATTCTTATATGAGAATATTTGAATTTCAGAATAAGACTTTGAACCGGGTTAAATTGAACCAAATTTATTTTTATAAATAACACTGATAGGGTTAATAGTTTGGTACGTATTCTTCAACTTAACATACTATCGCCATCAACAGTTGGATCTCATGTATTACATGCAACTAGTTAATTGTTTATTTCTTTGTGTAATTCAAGGTAGGACTCATACTGTGATACAAGACAAAAATAAATAAGAATTTGTAAGGAAAAGACAAGTCTTTAGATGAAATGAAACAAATCATCATACTGTTAACTACATATTGGAATATTGGCGCCAATCAAATTAGTTACCCAGTTGACCGCCAGAGCGATTGTGGCGCCTAGCCTCAACCAATCACACGCGCCTGCTTGCGCATGCGCGTTTCCCAAGCAGGTTGATAACATTACCAACTCAATGGTTGACTACACTGAACAACCGTTGGGGACTGCCCACTTTTCCAGCACTGTTTGAATCGTAGAGATCTCTTGCGCTCGATAGACATCTGTATTCCGTGTTAATTAAATAACATTATTATAATTGCTAACAATACTGTATTTACTCATTGCAGGCTACTGAGCTCCAACAAATTTCTTTTTCTCATACATTTATCTATAATTGCCTCTCGGTCTCCATTCTTTTCATAGATCAATTGTCCTACAATCTTCCAGTGTCCCATCCATCTCCATTTTTGAATAATTATCATCTAAACCACATCATTTATTTAATCTGACTGCATATCCAGACACTGTGTTTCAAACATTAAAAAAATAAAGATACAAAAGAGAAAGGCAATCATGGTTTCACTGGGTTCGCAAATCCAGGCCCACGAGCACATGCAACCAGAGAGCCAGCCAGATGGGCTTGTGACCATATATGCAGGATTAAGGGGCCCCTTTATGACTTAATTCACGCTCATCACTCACTCACTAATCTCCAACTGACACTCTACTCCCCTGCGCAACCAAATCCAATAGGATGCAGATAGTGCTGCTTTCACCACCCTATCCAAAAGTTCTTTTATTTCAAATTCAAATTAAAAAATAAAGTAGTACATATGTTTTTGATTATACGTATAGTGTTTATTGGTCGATAGCTATTTTGACTTGTTAGGACATTTTTAGCGTGGGGGGGTTTCTGTTGGGTTATATAGGTGGAGGGTTGAGCTTACAGTTTTTTGATTGGTCAGTATCTGCAATCAGAGTATTAAACAATGGTAGTAGGTGGAACTATAATTAAACTTAACAATTGACTGACCAATCCCTATACTTTTATTTTACCTCTAGGGAGACCTAGGTCCTTAAAGTAGGAATATAAAGATTTTGTGGGCAGGCCTCTCGCCCCCTCCTCGACAGCATATATATTTGTGCTAAAGCCATTTTGAACTGTTTTATCTAACAGTTCCTTGTACTTGTTTAGTTTGTATTGGTGGTATTTTGGAATATTTTTGTCCCATGGAACTGTCAGCACCACAAAAATAACTCATTTCAATGAAAGAGAATAAATTATCAAGTCAGGCCTAAGAGATGAGATGCAGATCTCCTTTGGAAGGGCATATCTCTCTGTTCTCGTATCCATTAGGATATTTAAAACAAAAAACAAAAATTTACCTTCAGTAACTGCATAAGAAATTTGAAAACCAAAATCTGTGTTTTGTCCATCGGAATGGAAGTGCATGTATGCAGTTGGTCCGGGGACAAGTAATGGCGGAGGATGTGATGTATTGCAGTATTGTCCTAGTACATTATCGGTTGGTAGAGGACCATCTCGTATCTAAATATAACAAACAAAATTATAAAAACTTAATTGACTTGAAACAATATTTTTCATTATAAATCTAATCCTGTCAAATTCCTTTGAGCATATAAATAGTTATTCATTCCATTAATATCATTTTGATAAATAAATAGGTGTGTATTTGCCATTACATAGACAATGTTACCCACCAAATTCTCTAAAAAGATGGAAAGAGAGCTGGAGTTCAGGTTCATAAGTGACATCCCCCTCCTGAATTAACAGACTCTTTAGAGTCTAAAAACACTTTTACTTTTGGTCTCTAAAGTCTAAAAGAAGGAAAGAGGAAGAATAATTGGATCAAATTACACACATGTGCACTCGCCGGCACCTTTTTGTACAAGGGTTACCTGTATATAACTATAAATGCCAGAAAGCATGCCAGAAGGCTAGGGCTGGAGGCATACAATTGATGCAGAACATGCCAAGACGGAGAGGAAGAAGAGACTGTGGTCCACTTCCTCTGTCAATGTCATGCTCTCTTTAGAAATAGTAGAAGTTCCTTGGGAAGTTTCTTCTACGATGGACATAGCATCAGCCAATTTTGGAGACGTTATGACATTCATTAGCTACTCAGATTGGTTCAAGGTGGATAAGTTCAGGGGGAGAACAGTCCCAGTATGGTATCACAAAGTGTGTTCTCCTTAAGAACTGCCGCCCGCAAACAAAAAAAAGTATGTTTAAATGACTTACCTCAAGATAATCTGCAGTACAGTCCTGATGAGATTCTATTTGCAAAGTGAAGAAGTGTATTTGTATTCTCTTGTTTATTGGAGCGTTGATTAGCCAATAACAGTCTCTGTTGACTGGGTATTTTCCTGGTGATCCGGGTGATGTGATGATACCATATGTCGCATTATTAATCTCACCACCACACAGAGGATCAATACTGTTCCAATTAAGACTGAAGCCCTCATTTGCTACGGTGTGGTCAGATCTGAACCACAGATAGAGCAAATTTTGTGTGGATATTATGTTGCCGCCTTTAGGAAGATTTCTCCCACAGTATCTCCCTATGATGTGACCTGCCGAATTTCGACCATCGTGAATCTAAAACAAAAAAGTCATTTTATCGAAAAACCACTCTTCTTTTTCTTCTTCCACGTGTGACGCACCTAAAGGAGGTTTGTGACCAACACTTCAAACTCATCCCGATCTGCTCCAACCTTATTAGTAACACCGCAGCTGGAACCACTTTTCTTTTAAAAACCCAAGAAAATCAAAGATTTTGGTTTGATATCAATCTGTCATTTTTATATTCTTTCTACTACAGAGGTAAATTTTTTGGTACATTTTTAAACAATTTTATTTATGAAAAGTAACTCTATGACCAGTTTCAAAGCAATTGCTGTATTTTCAGTTATCATCTGTCTTCACAAAGAAGGGGTTGCTTCAAAACTGGTCATAACAAATAAATCGCTCGTAATAATAGTCCTGTTTAAGTCACATTATTGAGTTATTGAGTTAAGAGTTAATTTGGATTTTTTCAAACTAAATTTGCGTGCAGTGTTTCAAATCCAATGGTCGCGAGTTCGAATCCTGCCATGACTGATTTTGTTCACCGGTAGCACAAGCATTTATGTTTAATTTAGGGAATGCATGAGGATGTACTTGTTACTACAAGGACATTAATTCTTTAAAAAAAAATGTCAATATAAAAATTATGTGATTGATTTTCTTTCTTTCTTTATAACAGCATAATTATTTGTTTTTATACAAACCTGCAGCCAATCGTACATACACTCAGCAGAGAATTCCAAGTTGAATTTGGTAAAAGTAACATTGAGCACTTTGTCAGGAGAAGTAACAATAACCCAAGCACATCTTGAATTATGCTTATAATTAGCAGAGACGGAATCTGGATATTGTATGTTACCTTCCGGAGAATCAAGTACCCCACCACACGCTAAAAAAAGACTATAATATAAAATATGTATAGATTTCTGTAATATGGGATGTGAAAATGGAAATAGGATGATATTATCCCAGTTACTGGTGGTGGATGGGTATGAAAAGTCTAAAGATGAAATGAGCGGAGAAAATTAGAAGAGGCCTACATCCAGCACTGGAGAGATGGCGGAAGGAAAAAGAAGAAGATATATTTCTGCCAGTGCCAAAAAATACTTAGCACTCATATCTAGAAAAAACGGGTGGTTTGTGGCCAACGCTATACTCCTCACTACCAAGCCACTCCACAACGTATTCAAATTTTGTAATTTTGGAGTTTGTTAAATTATTTTTGATGTAAATATTTTAATATGAAAACTTTATAATTCTTCAATGCCACTTTATGAAAGTAAATAAAAATATCAAATTGTAAGTTTCCTGAGTTTGGGGTCACTTTGAAATATATGAGTTAAAAAAATTGAGAAGCACTGATCAGATATCCTTCAAAATCTAATGGTGTCTAAGCGAGTATTAGATGTACAATCCCCATGGGTTAGTGAGGAGTAAAAATTTGGAAGTTATAGATAGTATTATTATTTAAGGTCGCTGCATACTTAATGTGTTTTAACCCGGACGGAACAGGTTGTTATTAACATTGTTTCATAGAAAATGTACACAAAAGAGCATACGTCACGGGTGCTCAGACGAGGCTGGCGACGTGGCACCCAAGAGATTTTCTATGAAACAATGTTTCCCGTCCCGTTCCATACTACATATGGATCATGCACAGGTCATGAATGAATGCCATATTTTTCTATCTTGATACTTCACCATCGGCTCATCAACACTCATGTATCGTCTTTTACATGTTCGTCTGTAGTTCAAATTTCTTACATTTCATTCTTTCAGAATGTCATTCTCTTGTTCCATTCCTGTATATTTCTTCATTAGGCATTCTTTAGTAAATCTTCTCAAGTGGCCTTTCTTCATTTTACATACATTCTTTCCTTGTTTCCTCATTCCTTACCCTGCCTTACACACAACGTCTTATTATAAATTATTTTTACAATTTTTATAGATATATTAAATAAATTACTTACTAGTTGATGGTGTATCACAATGTGATCCAGTAAAATTATTGGTACATATGCATTTGTAACTTTCATCATGCCAGGTTGAAGCAATGCAAGACCCACCATTCTTACATGGATGAGAAGAACATGGATTGATTAATTGATCACAATTGGCACCTTGAGTAAAACAAACAGACAATAATTGAACAGTAAAGAATCTGATACAAGGCATCAATTGTCAAGATAAACAGAACAGACCAAATACAGTAAAGCCTCGGTAATTCAAACCTCAGCTACTTCGTTCGCATCTATAATTCGAATGAGCCTGATACCCATAAGAAACCACCGTTTCTCAGTAACTCATTGATATGCAATATCACAGGGATGAAGCATTTTCTATATCGCTAAATACCACTAGTTAAAACAAATATTGAAATTCTTCAAAAAAGTGTTAATAAAAGCATCTTGCATAGTTGAAATATAATTTCAGTAGCAAAATCTTTGTTTTAATTCGAAAAATGCCTTTCAAAATGATGTTTGGATTATGGGGGCTCAATAATGACTTGTAATAAAGTAAAAATAAGTAGAAGAGAAACCTGTATATTTAGGTTGGCATATGCAAATATGTCCGGTGGGCAGACTGTGGCAGGTCCCATGAATACATGGGTTTATTTGACAGTGGGGCGATGCAGTGGGATCTAAGATTGGAGAAATAACTCCTGGAGGTAAAAGATGACATCCATTGTCTCCGAATCCGTTGCCTGTGAAACCCACTCGACATTGGCATTGCACATAAGTAGGGCTAATAGCTGAAACATAACAAATGAGATGTTTTTGAGAACTACAATGTAACTAAAATAAGATTCTATTGTTATATTATGTATGTAAACAACTTTTTTGTCAAAATGAATTTTACATTACTATTGATATTAACATAAATTTGATATGTAATGATGGACAGAAATAGAGATTGCACCTGGATTAGAGATACAGTTAGCCATAAGACTACAACCTCCATTGTTGACTTGGCAAACTCCAACAAACGAACAAGTAATTCCATTGCCTTGATAACCTGGTGGACAATTACCGCAAGCTCTTGAACCCTTAAAATAATAAAAATATTGATTAAGAAAAATCTAAACAACCAAATGTAATTAAAATGATCTCATGTTTACTAATGCTTAGCGTGTACAGGGACACAGTGAGCGGATCGGATTTTGTCTCCTAGGAACGGCGTTGTAATTGCCGACGATCCAAGGCATTCGCATGAATTCCTATATAAAATACTAAAATCCGTCTAATACGCTGCATCCACTGCACTTATGTGGACGTAGGCCTTTATCATGAATTATTTGAATTCTATAATTACGGGCATTTAGTGATACATGCACATTAAATTCATTAAAAACCATTAAGGTAATAGGTATTTATTTTGAGTAATATTATTTTACCAAAGTATTCATGCACTGAACAAATGGAACAGAACTGCATCCACCATTATTGCTCTGGCACTCATCAATATCAGTACAGGTGTAACCATTCCCAGTATATCCTGAAACAAAATGAAATTTAGAGTTAAATATTGTAAATTTATAAATGAGGACGATAATGAATAAATAAATATATTTAAATTTATAATGAAAATTATATATTTAAAATTTTAATGGTCTTTATGGTTACCTAATAAATACTCCCAAGAAAGTTAGAAGAAACTGAAAGGATGGTTACCTAATAATATATATATATATGTTCTATTTCTTTTATGTCAGATTTTTGTTGGATTAGCTATCAAGTAGGTACTTTATTTGGGGGCGGTAAAACAGCCCGTTACTAATTTAGAATTGATAAAATTGTAGGTAGTAAACCTATTGAAACAATTTTAAAATTGGCCTATGGAATTTAAATGTTGTTTACCTGCGGGGCATGAGCCACAATAAAAAGAGCCAGGAACATTGATACACGGAACGTGTGGATTGACAGAACAAGGATGACGATTATCTTCACACTCATTTACGTCCAAAGAGCATGCGCCGTTGACACTATTCACCTTCCATCCCTGAAAACATGTATGATAAATAAAAAAAAAGCAGTGCATACTCCTTTGGGGCTCTAACTTTGGTAGGGTCATGGTGGTACATATTTTGCTGGAAAATATGTACCTATAAATTTCCACATAACACCAAAGTTGCAACCCATTAGCAACACTACCAATAGTCCTACTCCCTAGCATCCACAAATGGTCTCTTAGGCCCCGCAAGCCCTGGACAATATGGCCACTGGCAATAACAGTAGCGCCATAGTAGATAGTGAAAGGATGAATGGCAAGTGTCCAGCGTCACAAAACCGGACCCCCCCAGCTAATGGAAGGAAAAACCCTAGTCCTCCTAGTAAGAGGGAAAGGCATTGGGCCAACAACCCAACCCTACAAAACAAACAAAGTTACGAAACCAACAAGAGAAAGAACTGGACTGATCTTAAAAACACAACATGGCAAACGTTTTAAGGAATTACAAATTGGAACATGGAATGTGCGGACTCTATACCAACCGGGAACACATAAGCTGCTTACAAATAGAGATGTGATATCACAGCCTTGCAAGAGATGGGATGGACAGAAAATGTGTGGTGAAGCGCGATTGCACAGTGCTCTATAGCTGTCACCTGAAAGACCATACATTTGGAACTAGTTTCTTAGTTCATAATCGCACCAAACACCTTATCCTGGATTTTAAGCCTATTAGTCCAAAAATAGCTACATTACACATTAAAGGCAGGTTATTTAACTACACACTAATCAACTGTCACCCACCAATAGAGGATAAGTTGAATGAGAATAAGGATGACTTATATGATAGGATTAATGCTGTATTCAATAAATATCCAAGACATATCGCCAAGATTGTACTTGGAGATATGAACGCCAAGGTAGGGTGGTAACACATATATGAAGCAACAGGCAAATATAGCTTGCATGCCCAAAGTAATTAAAATGGCACAAGGTTAATAAACTTTGCCGCAGAACACAACATAACCATTGGAAGTACCATCTTTCAGTGGAAGGATATTCATAAGAGAACATGGAAATCACCTGGTGGATGTAAAGTCAACCATTGGACCAAAATTGGCAACAATGTAAAGAGGCTAAATTATCAAGCGCAAACGACACCATCAGAGTTAAAAGAAAATATTGTTTATGAGCGTGCTAGAGTATTTTACCAGAAGGTAAACACCATGAGAAATTAATTCAAACCACATTGCAACATGTGCAAGAATGATAATGGTATAATCCTGACTTAAAAAAAACGGAAATTCTTGGACAATGCGTTAAACACTTTGTCAAATTGTAATCAAGCCTGCCAAGCACATCAACAAGTCTCAAAGCACAACTGAAGATCTGACACAAAGTGCACCCACACTTCAAGAAGTGAAAAATGTTATCTAAAAGATAAAGAATAATAAATCCCCTGGCAAGGATAACATCTAGAGAGAACTGATAAAATATGGAGGTGAACATCTTATCTGGGAAACTGAGGCAATCCCAAAGAATGGATTGAAGGACTAACCTGCCCATTGCATAAGAAGGGAGGCCAGATGTTATGTAGCAATTACTTAACACGTCATATAAGGTCTTGTCAAACATTATATTTCAGAGACTTGAACTATTTGTAAAGAGAAAGCTGGGACGCTACCAGACTGGATTACGTGGTGGGAAATCCAGTGTTGACCAAATATTCGTTCTGAGACAGATATTACAGAAGACATGTGAATTTAACATCGTCATAAATCACTTGTTTATGGATATTAAGGCGGCTTATGACAGCATAAACAGAGAGCAACTCTACTCGGCAATGAATTATCTTGATATACCAGCAAAACTGACTAATATGGTGAGACTTAAAATGTCCAAAGTACTTTGCCAGATTAAAATACAATCAGATACATCCGATAACTTTAGGGCCTACAATGGCTTAAGACAAGGAGACGCCCTGGAATGCCTTTTGTTCAACATAGCATTGGTAAAAGCCATATGGGATTCAGGCATTGAATTAAATGGAACCATATACACAAAGTCAGTCCAAATATTGGGATACACTGATGATGTTGACGTTATTGCAAGGTCAGAATCGTCCCTGTGAGAAACATTTTCAGCTCTGGGCTCATTAGCTAGAATCAATGAGGCAAAAAGCGACATCAGTGTAGTCAAATTCATTAAGATAAACAGACTATGCTGGTTGGGACATTTACACCGTATGGATGATCTGGAGCTCCCAAAAAGAGTGTTGTCTAATGACACAACTGGTAGAAGATGCATAAGGAAATCTTAAGTACAATGGTTGGATGGCATTGTCGCGGATCATTGGGCTATGGGGCAGCAGAACTGGAAGGTGGCAGCCAATGAAAGAGCAGTATGGAGAAGATTCTTGGAGGCAGTTAGGATCCATCAAGGTTTGTGACGCTGAGGATGATGATGATACTTCTTGATAAATAAAATATGATCACAATGAAATAATTCATTTAAAAATGAAATGACCCTGAATATGTATATTAAAGGTGTCATTTCATTGTATTTGTTGTACAAGACATTCACGAAAAAGTAAAAACACAAGTGAGTTTATACTAAAAATAATAATATTCTACATTTTTATCAGTTGGTAAGGGATAAAAGCATAGTCAGTCGAAACGGTCGTCCTATCAAAAGGAAAATATACATGTAGAACTAAAATCAATTTGATTTAAAATACTGTCAATATTGGCAATATAAAACGAGTGGGTTGTGGCCAATGCTAAACTCCTCACTAACAAGTCATTCTATAAAGTATTCAAATTTTGTATGGAAAATTTCCAACATTTTCATGAAATGAGTTTGTTAAATTATTTTTTATTTAAATATTTTATTATGAAAACTTGATAAGTCTTCAATGCCATTTTATGAAAGTGATGTGCCTTTATACGAATTTGAAAATAAAAATTTCAAATTTTATGTTTCCTGAGCTTGGGGTCACTTTGAAATATTTGACAGTTAAAAAAATTGAGAAGCACTATTCATATATCGTTTAAAATCTAATGGGATCTAATCGAGTATTAGATATACATATTTGCAAAATTTGAATAGAATCGAATGAGTACTTTAGTCTATAAATCTATAAAGTAAAATGAACACGCCGTACATAGCACATAGCACACACACACACAGATACATTGTGATGAAACTTTCAGAATACAATCTCAGCATGATACTAGTTGATAATCTGCAAAAAAAAAATACCCTTAAAAATTGCGAAATCATAACTCCCCACTATATCACCTTGTGTTAGTGAGGAGTAAAAATTAAATAAATGTTTGTCTTAATTAAGTTGGGTTAATTACACCATTTATGACTCAAGAACGGCTGGACCAATAAGAATGATCTCTTATTCGTTGGATTCGTCTCTAGTCCAAATAGCAGAATAACTATTAAAATATTAGAAAACTTAATGGGAAAAAAATATCAGAAAAATTCAAGAAAAAAAAAATTATCTAGAAATTTTATTTATAAATTAATAAATACACACCGTTTTGCGAGCGTGACAATGCAATTGAATTTTCATTTTCTTTATAAGTATTATTTTTACTATATTCTAATAAACTACTGAACTTATTATTTTTTAGTATTCATTTTATTACGTTAATAAAATCCTAAATTAAGGTTAGCTTATAGTTAACATGATAATCATTAACTGTTAGGCGATACGAAATTTGCCCAGTTAGCTAGTAAATAAAGAAAACATGTAGCAATTACAGGATCACAAATACACTTGATTCCAGATTTCTGTGTGACACATGTCCCATGTCCGCACATCTCTTCGGGCGAAGTGCAATCGACCAAACGCTGGGTGCAGTGTAAGCCGTGCCAACCGAGGGTGCAGTGGCATTCATAACTGCCTGGCAAGTTCCAACACGTACCACCATTTTGGCAAGTCAGACATGTACCCGCATATTCAACACACTCATTAACGTCAATGGAACAGTCTGTACCCTGAAAAAGAAGTCATTCATAGTTATTCATTATTTCAGAATAACACAAAGTGACCCACTCATGTGGCCCTTAGAACACAATTACACGGCGCATAGCTATATAATTGATTGTCTTCAGTTGCTGAAGAAGAAACAATCGCTTTGAAACCCTTCTTCACTTCATACCATCATGGCATATCTCATAATGTGGGTTAGTGTGCGGGTGTGCATTACCTTACAAAAGGAAGCATGACTCATAAGTGTATTACCTCACATCAGTCTCGTCTCACCTAAAAGGGCACTACATTTAGAATGGATGGTGAACCTCATTGCTGAACTATGTTAGATTGTATTTTCACAATTTAAAAGGCAATGTTTAGCAATGTAGCAATACCTCTAGATCATTATCAACAGTGTATGTTATTTATATAAATTATTCCAATTACATATGTAGTGTTAGTAGCTTATCTAATACTAATGGTAAGTAAATAATATGTGTTACCCTTTAAATTTATTTAAAGCAAATGATTGGTTTTTAATTATAGAAAAACTTTACTGAGAATTTTGGGCGCTAGATGATAGTCTTGTAGTGACACACATTATTACTTATATTGCATCATCACATCTTTCGCTGACAGCAAAGATTTCCACCGGAATCTCCACATCTCTAGTAGTAACAAGCCTGACATACTCACATTACCTTCAACCAATCGGAAGACAGATGATGCCATTGCCAGTTCCAGCAGTCCTAAACACATCCAAGCACTGGACCCCGCCATTCCTGTCCGGCCGTCAGTCACAGGCAGTCGCATACACACACCACGCACATTGCGGTCACGCACCTTTATCATCATATATTATCATCATTCATTCTTCAACCAATTCGCAATCTAACCACCGACCATCACTCCTCATATCTTCATAGTTTAATAATGGAAACTAATATATGTCATTTATTCGGCTGAACAAATGAAATTTTATGTTAGTTTGCTGCGCCTTGTTTTAGTAATGTTTTAATTTAATGAATATTACCAGTATCAAAAGACACATTATTTTACAAAGAAGAGTTTATGACTATAAGCAAATCACATTTGATTAACATTATTTGAGTTGCATCGCATCGCTCAGATAGCAAACAAATAAACATTTACAAAATTGAATCAAAAATGGAATTTTTCGCTGGAATAGAGATGAGATAGTTACGTTCTTAAATACATGTAATTGATTAGATATAACTATCCAAACATTTAATTATTTGCAGAATGAATGAATTGAAACTATTCATGATTGAAATAATGTGATATAAAATATTAGTCTTTATCTAGTCAACTAAATGTTTTTATGATATACCTACATTTCATTGTATACAAACAACATTGTTAACTTACTTCCCAATTGATTGGACATATACAACTAAAACCTTTGAGGGTTGTGAGGCAGGTTCCACCATTTTTACAAGGAGTAGACAAGCAAGGATCGGCATTAACTATTGTACTCAAGGTGTTATATGCCACATATAATGAACTTAATTTTCTATCCAAAGCTCTTAGACGGTTTTTGATGCTTCTCAATGTTATCTATAAAACAATTTCAAATCAAAATTAATACACCTATAATTGTTAGTTTAGTTTCTAATTAATAACTTAACAGTTTTCATTTTAGAGAGGGACGGTTGGCGCACGTACCAACCAAGCAAAAACCACAAATGAACCACATGATTGTTCAAGTTATTTTCCCATAATTATAGAATTGTTTGTAATAGAATGTGTAAATCCTTACCAAATGTACATTTATAGTAAGCACATATGAATATTGAAATAAAAAGATGGGGTCTATCACCAAACAAAAAAAATATTCGCAAGACATAAATTGTTCTTGAAAATGAAATTTTGTGACGTGAAAAATAAAAAAACGCTTATTACAATTTTTTTATTGACCTATAATAAAAGCAATTTCTCTCCTAATATAAGACAGCATTGTCCTGTGTTTTTATTGCAAGGCTAAATCATGAACAGACAAAATTTGTGGATAGGTGGAATTTTAGGTAATTATACACAAACATACTAATAATTATTGTATTACATGTGTATTTGAATAGTATCATACCTTCATGGTCTGTATGTTTTGTGTACCTTTATTAATGTTTTTGTCAAGATTTGGAGGTTATGATGAACATATTAGTAAAATAAAATACACTTTGAATAAGAGAAAATATATTACTTACTTAAATAGATTTTCAAATGTTTCATATTTTTGTACATAACACAAAACAACTTACCGTTGGATTTCTATAAAAACTTGTAACAGTTGAATTCATTCCACCATTTTCCAAAGCTTCCAGCCTCCTCATGATACCCCCTATTCTTGTATTCATTCTTCCAAGAGAAGAGTCCTCAGCACTAATAATTGATGAATACATTCTCTTTACTGTATTTGATGCATTCACAGCCTGAAATTGTTCAATACTAAGTGTATGATCTCTTTTGATAAACTTAAATAGGCAATAAATGACTACACAACTACATCTGCAAAAACACTATTTTAGTTAAGTTCCAAAAATTTCATAATGAAATGGGAACTCTAAGACAAAGGTCCCATGTTTGATTCCCAGTGGAGATACAGTTGTTCACTGTGATTTCAGACTGGACGTCTGAATGCGGCAAATTGATATCGGACGCATGTTGAAAATATTTGCTACAGAACCTGTTGTCTGAGAAAAATTAAACTCTTTATTAATGCTGATTTTTCAAGTTTATTCGTATACTTAAATATTTTCACAAAAATTCTAGAATTTATTTTTGGATATCTGACTAATATGACTAGTGTCCGACCGAAGGTCAGATTTTGGCTGAAGCCGAAGCCGATTGTTCGGCCTTAGCCGTAACCTTCGGCCGAAGCCGAAGCCGAAGGTTTGATTTTACTAAAAAAATTGATTAAAATAATAAATAATCTGCTTTCGTGACTTAGTTGGTTAGTTATCTAAATACTGAGCCAAGGGTCCTGGGTCGTTCGATTTTACTTAAAAAATTCGATTAAAGAACTACTCTTGTTTTGTTTCTGTCGACAGTCGGCACACGACACTGGGCCGGCTGAATCTATACACCCACTACACATGTCATGTTCGCGCATGTTTTACAAGTTTTGACTGATTTTAGCGGCTGACAAAAAGCTTCGGCTTCGGCCGAAAATTCGGGTTATTTTTGGCCGAAGCCGAAGCCCAAGGTGTTTTTTTTTGGCCGAAGGTGGCCGAAGCCGAAGCTTCGGTCGGACACTAAATATGTCACAGAATTGAAATATAAATAGGATACGCATATGTATGGTCTGGATGTGTATGTGTACCCTTCCATTGTCTCTGTCTCAAATATATACATAATATATTTTTTTATATACCTTTAATATTATTGTCAAACCTCTTAATGTACAAAATATATGATTTTATCTAAATGTATTAAGTATTTGGATCTTACTCAGGAACTTCTAAACAAATTAGATCGATTACAAAACGTCTGCATACGTTTCATATATAATCTTCGCAAATACGATCACATATCATTTTTTCGCAAGGAACTCAAATGGCTTCTTATCCGTCTGCGCCGAGATCAACACACTCTTTGTCTTCTGTTTAACATTTTGAACAACCCTAATGCTCCATCATATCTTACCGAAAGATTTCAACCTCTGGCCTCTCATGGACTCCCGCTTCGATCTAGAGAAGAGAGAACCCTCGCCATCCCATCACATGCCACGGCTTTCTATTCATCATCATTTACTGTCCATGCTGCCCGGTTATGGAACAACTTGGCCCTTGACATTAGAACTGCACCAACGTTAGGTACCTTCAAAACTAGATTAAAATGCGCGCTCATACTTTCCATTTCTTAACCTACATACTTCCCATTTATTTCCCTATTCTTGTAGTTAGTCATATCTCCTCTCCTTTTTTCCCTTCCCTCCCATAGTGTTGTAACAGGTCTTATCTATGATTTGTTTAATTTTCATTGATGTACATATTTATATTCTTCTTACTTTATTGTGTTAAAATGTAATATGTTTATGGTTTTATAAATATTTTCTTTTTTGTACATGTACCATTTAGTCTCATAACTGTCACAGATGGTTGTCTGGAAGAAATTGCCATTAGGCAATAAGTCCGCCATTTGTACTAGCTATTAAGTAATGTAGAATAAAGTGTTTAAATAAATAAATAAATAAATAAATATATCTTCACAATTACAAAAAACATACCAAATCAAGCACTCTCAGTAGGTTGTGGTGTCCAACATTGATACATGAATTTTCTCCAAATATCTCCAAGGAAACGTTTCTGTTGAAACCAGGAAAAATTTGCAAATTTCCATCTTTAGAGACAAGTCGCGGTGTTTTAGCATCGCCAACTTGACTGGACACAAAACTACTGCAACTTATAAACATGAAAAATAACAATTGGAAAATATAATTCAACATTTTAAAAACAACAAATTTTATTTATACATTTGTATAGAACCACTATCTCTGCTGGATGAAAGAACTATGAAGAATGGAAATTATATTGAGAATGTTTTCAATGGGGGCGTCGACATATCCACCCACAGTGATAAAAACACTATTATATCAAATTACCAAATTCAACAATTTAAACCTAATACATTAGCTAGATTAAAAGTAAATACATTGACTGGTTGATGTTTGACTAAAAAAAAATTACGTTCAATTTACTCTCCTTTTCCTTTCCTTACCCTTTTATTGCTATGAATTATTATTTTTAAAATTATATCCTTATTCTTGTCATGTCACCTCAGATTCACCCAACATCAGCTTTCACCTGTCATATATAGTTCAAATCCACTGAAGTGAGGTAGCAAAAAGTACAAAATTCAATTTATTCAAGAAGTATCTTAGGCAAGAGAGTTGACTGATTCTTGAGTGAACCTCTACTTAAAATTACATTTGATTTATTTATTTAGCTTTTGGCCGCATATATTACAATTATAAAATAGAGTTAATATATGAAATTTGCTATTCTTAAGATAAATACATTTGAATGAGTAGTATTAATAAGAAAACCGTGTGTGGTGTCTGATTTAGGGTTAGTGTCCACATAAGCGCAGCTGACGGTTTAGAAGCTGCGCATCAGACAGATTTTAGAATTCTTTGTATAGGAATTTATGCACACGCATCAGATCATCAGCAATACTGACATTGTTGCTAGGAGAGAAAAATCTAGTGGGCACTAAGCTTTAGGATATTAAAGGTTTGATTTGTGATACTAGGTGGAAAACTATCAGGCTTGTTGTTAGTATAGGCTGGCCAATCTTGACTTTGGTATGACTCATCGCAAAAATATGTCGATCGAACAAAAATACTTCTGCTTTTAATGTATCTATTTCTTATTCTCTGTATATAAAAAAACAAAGACGGAAGATGAAAGTAAGTCGCAGTGAAAAAACCAAACTCCCATATAAAATGTTGAAACGTACGTCTTTTATAAATCATACACTTATTTCGAAGATACCACGTGACGTTTGTGAATGTGAATGACGTTTTAAAGAAATATTTCAAATCTTCGTCTATAGGGTGACAATTTGTCCTAGTGCGTATTTTTAAACAACAAAAACATTATTTTAACAAATAGAATGTATGAAATTTGTTTCATACGCACCACAACCATTTATTTGTCATTGATATTTTATTATTTATTAAATATTTTGTCAAAATTTCTATAATATTCTTATTGTAATGATTACGAAACCATGTAAGGTACGTAAAATAATGTGCAAATATTAAAATATATGTACAGTTATTGAATAAAATTATACTCTTTAGAGAACTGCAGAAGCATGTGGTATCACCGAATATAATGTGTCCACGATAAAAAAGAGAATGAGTAGTGATACACCTCTATTAGAAACACCAAAAAAACGTAGAGTTATAAAAATTAATATGTCGACGTTGACAATTTTACAAAAGATGCAGTCAAAAGAAAAATATATGAAATGCATTCAAAATATAAGTTGAACATCTATAAAAATGAAATTGATTATGATTTATTACCCTTACTATTCTTTTCATTCTATCAATATTTGTCCATCATATCGGTTTTTCAAGTACCTATTGTGAGAATTTCAATAACTCAAAATAATGATGAAATATTTATATGTTTTTAGTAATACCTGTCACTTTGAAATCGCTCGAAACGAATGATGACACACCGGATATCGAGGACAGTGATTAAATGACATTGAATATTCACTAACGTGATGTGTTTAACATGACCTGTTTTACTTTTGAAAAATTGTTTATATTGTGTAAAGTCCTCAGTTGCAACATCAAATCACAGTAAACCTTCAACATACTCGAACCAGTTGCTTCTCGGACTCCTCCATTAACACAGCAGCCCTACTATAGAACAATCTTGACCGAATTCTGTGTTTCACCTTCTCTTATTATAAGATCGAAAAAATATATTATTAATTTATCAGATTGCAAACCTTCCCAAAGGCTACGTAGTGCACTACTTCGGAAGCGTAGAATGGACCCAATTCCTTATAGCTGCCCTTACGCAGACATGTTAAGTAAGGTAAGAATTAATAATTACATTCTTTATTGTCTTAAATGATGTAATAAGTGAAAATGGAAAGATGATCAAAGTTAAATAAAAAAAATGGGTCCATTGTAAACAAAATGATGGTCACCGTATTGACATCCAAATTACATGTACAAACATACGACTTACGACGGGTCGCATAGTTTTTTGATGACGTCATACTAAAGTCAAGCGTGGCCGGCCTATAATTAAAATTAAGTTAATGCATGTCACATGGGGATTATATATATATTTTTTTTTATTATTTCATTAAATTTATAATACATATATATAAAAAAAATATCATAAAATATAGAAAAAGATACACAGTAAGTAAAAACATATTTCCCTTTACCAGAGTGCAAGCACTCGTGTGTAAAGAAGACATTTAAAAACAAAGACACAAAATATTATAATTTACAAAAAGAAGTTAATAGTTAAAATATCAGTCAAATTTAATAAGTTAATTTTATTTTTTATTTTTCTTTTGAATTCATTATATTCGTTTGCTAGTCTCAAATCTGATTCATGTTGATTGAACCACACCACCCCATTGTATGTGTAGTAGTGCTGTGCAAAACTTGTATGTGTTAACGGAGTACACAATTGACCCACTATATTTTGTCTATCACTCACCACACGTACGAAGGCATGGTGCGACCTTCCTATTACTTTATGTATTTGAAATAGCACATTTTTTTTATAAATATTTTTAAAAGACGGCACTTGCAATGGATGTTTTATACGCCCCCCCATGCAACAATGCCATATTGCATTATCGAAGGGGCGGACATTTTTAAGTAATTTTATTTAAAGAATGTTTCTAAGGTTAGTAAATATGTAAATAAGCTTTCTTAATCTGTTTATAGTGTTATTTGAGTTATCCATTTTAGGTTACTGTCAATTACCTAAAATGGATACTCCTAAATATTTAATTTAATTTTTATTTGTTATACATAAACAATCGCTATTTTTAAATGTCAATACTTTTGTAGAACAATTATTTGAGTGGAATTTAATATGCTATGAGAGGTATTTTCTTGTTTATGGTAAAAGGTATATAATAAGTTTTTCAATATTCAGGGTTAATATATTATATAAATACATACATACCATCAGGCCATGTCCCATGCGGGGTAGGCAGAGAGAACCGAACGCCATATTTTTCTATCCTGGCACGCATCCCTTGCCTCGTCCACATTCATGCATCGTCTCATAAATGTTCATCTATTCCTCATACTTCTAACATTTCCGTCTTTCAGAATATCGTTCACATGGTCGTGCCATCCCTTTCTCGGGTGTCCCCGACCTTTCATTCCATTCCTTTCTGCTCTATAAATTTTCTTAGTCAGGCGCTCCTCATTCATTCTCCCCATGTAATAGAACGATGTATGACCGAGTAAGAAATGAGGACATAAGAAAAGAATGTAAGACGAAGAAAGATGTCATTACTAGAATGAAAGTGAACACATTGAGATATTATATTATAATATATAATATTTGTGAAATACTTATGTTTTCTTAAGTTTTTCCAAAGAAAACAAAAAACGATATATTGACATGATTATAGAAAAAGTAATTTGGTTGAACAAATATACAAATAAATATTTTTAACAATTTTTATTTTATTTACAATTTTATAAATTTGAGTAAATAATAATACATTAAATGCAAAAAAAATTAACAAAAGAAAAAACATTTGATATCTTAAAATAATAATAGGAATGAATCTTTATACTCTGTGACCTATGTAGGTAAACATAATTTTATAAACTAGTTCTAAATAACAAATAATAAACATAGAATTGAAAGCTACGTAAGTCTTAATAACAGATAATACTATGAACTTTGTAAATCCAAGACAGTCAGTACATCGAAAAGATATACATAGTTTAAGATAATTCTCGGATAAACAAGCTGTAACTTTAATACTTGACAGCCATTCTTTAGTCATGAAGTTGCAAAATCTGATAGCACTTTTATGCAAACCTGCAGTGTCAAAGTAAGTAAAAATAATTAGGTACATAATCAACAATCATCTTATTAAGGCAATATTTTCTTTATAAAAAATGTAAAAAAGTCCCTATTGGATTTTGTCTGTAAAACTTACTAATTTTGTATAAAATCTATTTGAGAATTAAAATTATACCTGTCACACACATTTTGACTACTAAAATGAATAATCTTTATTTTAGTCTGAATTTTTAAAATCTGTAAGTTCTTTTAGCCCACATAGTTTTATAAATGATTTTTTTTACTATCTATACTTAGTCTAATTTATTGTCTTCTTATTTCTGGTACATGATATTATCAACATTGGAAGTAATATCATTTATTTGTAATATTCAACCCTGATAAAAATAATATTGAAACCTTGGAGGAATAATATTGAAACACTTAACTCAATGAGTGAATATTTTATATTAAATCAATTAGTTTTATTTCTTTGATTATTTATATCTTTGCTTAGACTATTTCCGAAAAATGGGACATATCTGGTATGCATTAATACTAAGCAACAAAGATAGAAACAAATTATCAAAAACTTTAATTTAAAGCTTCTATGTATGTACTTAGGAGAAAATTTTTTCATGTGTTTCATTTTTAATAATAATACAATATAATTTTTATCTGATTATTTGAATGCCAATTGTTTTTTTTTCATTAAAATACCATATTGCTTAAATTGCAGATTGTGTAGTGGCTAGTATCTTAACCCAGATATTCTGAAAAAATAATTCTTAGCAAATTAGTGATTTTCGAATATATGGTAATTTATGTTATAAAAATAAGGTTGCAAAAGAAGATATTCAAAAATATATATATTTTTTAATTTCATTGCATACCAGTACCAATAAAAAATTAAACAAAGAGTATCTAATCTCGGTTTTCCCGCGTCAGTTGGTCTTGACTAAGACTCTTTGTCTTCCGACGTTTCGCCTGAATTAAAAAACTTTTCTAATATTGATTATTCATAGTAAAATATTAAGAACAACATAACAATGTCGTTTCTATGATGTTGTTTGATCTGTGAACGTTGCAATTCATTCATTGTTTTCCATTGATTTGATATTATTTTGTGAATGTTTTAAAGAAATAATACTATCTTATAATGTGCATGATATATTTTCATAATTTTATTTCGTAAACATCATTATTTAGATATTAATTCGAAAAATGGTAGCAAAAACTGGAGCAATAATGAAAAGTGAGTAACTTAATTCATGTAGCCATTTTGTCAATGGTTATGTCAAATAATGAAAATAATGCAATAATGAAAAGTGAGTAACTTAATTCATGTAGCCATTTTGTCAGTGGTTATGTCAAATATTTTTGGTTATTCACGACACGAAAAAATAGGAAAATTTGAAAATACACAAATACAAAATAATATTGAAAATATTATGCATTTTCATTATTTTTGATCAATCAGAAACACAGTTAATTACGCTGCTTTACAAACATCAAAAATAATGAATGATTGACATGTAATGTATACATTACATATATTCGGGAATATGCTTGGGTCCTACAGTGATATTTCCATTAAAACTTCCTGGGATGTGTTTATCTATAAAAACGTAATAAAGTTGTTGAGAAGCATTTTTGACTTATATTGTAATTATGAATAGTGAATTTTTTTTATGCTGTGATTTTTTGTGACAAATTAGAAATCCAACATAAGTTATTAAGAATGATTATATTCCTAACTTTGAAATTGTTTGATTATGTAAATAAATAATATAGTACTGTTCTTAATATAAGAATATTACAACAATGTAAATATATAAATTTAATAACGAAACACACTTTTTTGTTAAAATGTTATGAAGAATAACTGGGATATTCACCATTACATACGAGCTACTTTTGTTCACATGAAACACACAATAAGTCTTCCTTAATGATGATACAGAAATGGTTTATCCATGGTCTACTTATTCATAAATTTGTGCTACCATATTGTTTTATAAAACTTGGAAACCGTATCCTAGATGATGTTGTCTGGCTGCTGTTAGTACAGTGACAGTGTGTGATGAATGCATTGGAGACAGTTTCAATCGAAGAAGATACTCGTTTCTTCTAGAGGCAATAGGTTCACCAACGTATGCTGCAACACGAGCAGCAGAAACTTCTTCCATCTAAAATAATTTGATATATGTTATATCAACATAAGTATTGATTATTTACTAGGATTGAATAATAATATGTGTATAGATATTAAAAAAGGTGTCAATACCTGATTGTCTTCCCTTGGCAATGTATTATGTAAAGCGATGCAAAGATCAGGTCCTTCTTCTAGTATTGTACAGCTACCAATTTCAACCATGTGTTGTACCTTCTCTCGGGTCAAATCCATTAACAGCAACCACTAAAAATGTGTCAGTCAGTTGAATACTTTGTAACAATACAAACTTGACCTTTTTTTCATTATAAGAAAGACAAAACTATAAAATCAGCATAGAAATACAATTTTGAGAGGAGAGGAAAGTCAGCCAAAAAAGTGGCATCAAACCAATGATTGGTAGGGCACAATTATAATTTTCACTCTAGCACAAGTACACTATAATCATGATTTGCACTCATCTGTTTAAAGGGGTATTGTGAGTTGAATTTTGGGAAAATATACCTACGGAGGTGGATAGCAAAACACTGAAATAAATTAAATATTAATTGATTAATTGGGATACCTACCGGAATTTCTATATAAATATGAGAATCAATTGTTTGTGCATATTGTAATGAAAACTGTTCATAATCAATATTGTACGTTGATATTTTTAATTCGACTGAATGATGGGAACTGTAGCGCCATCTCTACATATACATCCTATATTTTATCAGTTAGTAAATACCACTTTGTCTGTATATTCATTAATACAGTTGTCTCAGACTAATTCCTTTTGTAATTGACAGAATTGCAATTTTTATGATACTGATTGTTTATCTGATCGAGTTATACTCATTAAGAATTAGAATAATAAATACGGTTCAATTTTTTGATATTATATTTCATTACAAAAGTGACAACCAAAAATTGACCTGGAAAAGGCCTATGATAAAGTCGATCGGGAAAAACTTTGGAACGTGCTATCAGTGTACGGAGTGGAAGGTATGTTGATAGGAGCAATTGCATCTCTTTATGAGGGTAGCCAGGCCTGTGTGAGGGTTAATAACTCACTCACAGAATGGTTCCCTATCAAGAAGGGAGTACGACAGGGTTGCGTCTTATCACCGTGGCTTTTCAATTTGTACATTGACTACTGTGTAAAAGAACTGAAGAACGTAAACATCGGTTTGAAGCTGGAAGGGGTCAATGTATGCGGATGACAAAGTATTAATGGCAGAAAATGTGAAAGATCTCGAGTGCTTGGTAAAAATGGTATTCAAGGGATGCATCCAAAATGGACTGAGAATGAAATGAGCTAAGTCTAAAGTAATGGTTATTGAAAAAAGCGAAAGAAGAACAGAATGCGAAATACGAGTGAATAATGAATTACTAGAACAAGTGGATGAATATTTGTATCTAGGAAGTATGTTTCAGCGTGACGGAAGACTGGAAAAGGATATAGAAAGAAGTGTAACGGCAGCAAATAGGGTGAACGGTGCATTAAGAACAATAATGGCTGACCCAATTATCTCAAGGCCAGCAAAGCTCGCTGTGCACAATGCAATAGTCGTACCAATATTAATGTATGCAAGTGAGACATGGACATGGCAGAAGACGCATGAAAGTAAAATTAACGCTGTGGAAATGAGGTCCCTAAGACGAATGTGTGGTAGAACGATCTATGATAGGATAAGGAATGTGGACATCAGACGAGAATGCAAGATTGAAAGAGATATTGTGAGTAGAATGAAAGTAAATACACTCAGCGATGGTTCGAACATGTGGAGAGAATGAATGATGAGCGCCTGACAAAGAAAGTATACAAGGCTGAAAAGAGTGGAATGAGAGGTCGTGGCCGCCCGAGAAAGAGTTGGCATGATCATACAGGAAATGAGATTTTGAAAGATGGTAATATACCAAGTCAGAATAATAGGAGAGAATGTATGACGCCATGCATGGATGTTAATGAGGCAAAACACGTATGTCAAGATAGAGGCGTCTGGCGTTCGGTCCTCTCTGCCTACCCCAAGTAGGGATACGGCGTGATGGTATGTGTGTATGTACAAAAGTGATAAAAGGTCTTCAAATAATAATTATAGTTTCATCATGACAATACTTTGATATTATATTTCATTACAAATGTCATGAAAGGTCTTCAAATAATGATTATGGTTACTCAATTTGACATTTTATTTAGAATTTTTTATTTGTTGTATCTTAATTTTCCCTAAACCCAATCAATAAGATGTCTCCTAGAACACTGAAGCGATCTCTATTTATGTCCGTTAAAACCATCATCTTCGTTCATCATTGTTCTTTAGAAAAAGTCAGTCACACACAATTACTAAAAAATCAATAAAAATGACAGATTTTATTAAAGTAATTGTGCTGTTTTGCGTAAAGTTGTTAATAGTACCAAATTTCTTATTTTAGTGTTAATTTTTGGCTTGTGTTTCTAACAATATGTAGTTCCATAAAAATGTTAATAAAAACTCGAGAATATTTGTCAGAAATTGAAGAGCTACATATCGTCTGCTTACTGGAAGAAGTCATTAACTACCCATTTTGGCGAAATTGAGTTAACTATACTACCATAATCACCAAAACGCCCTTTACATCTGGGAAAAAATTATGTTCGTATGAGGTACCGTTGCGGAGATTTTTCGGAAAAATATTCATTATCTGCATTTTTCTTCAATTATGTCGTCTGGAAAAAGTCATTATTGTTATAATGAAGTCTTTTTTACAATTTTTTGCATTTAACTACTAAAATTTTAACACATAACTAAATAATTTAATTTTCGATAAATACATAGCATAACGCCATTTCCCTAACAGGGTAGGCAGAGAGAAATGAACGCCACTTTTTTCTATCCTGGATTGCATTAATCGCCTTTTTAGCATTTATACATCATCTCTACATGTTAGTCTGTTATTCTCATAAATCATGCATGTCCCTAACAGGGTAGGCAGAGAGGACCAAACACCACCTTTTTATATCCTGGAACACATACATCGCCTCATCAATATTCATATATCATTACATTACTACATGTTCATCTTTTTTTCAAGTTTCTTAGATTTCCTTCTTTCAGAATTTTATTTGTATGGTCGAACCATCCTAAATAATATTTTTATTAAAGTAATATTCCAGAAAAACTGCTTTCCTAGTATGAATATCTCTTGTCGGCCTTCGTGGCTCAGTTGGTTGGGTATCTGACTGCTGATCCAAAGGTCCCGGGTTCGATTACCGGTGGAGACACAGTTTTTAATTGTGTTTTCAGTCTGGATCTGTGAGACGATTAATATCGTAAGTCTCCAGAATGTGGCAACTTGTTATTGGGTGCGTGTTAAAGTAATATTTGACATAGTACCTGTTAGTTGCCCGAGAAGCAATATTAAATAAATACAGGAGAGAGAGGGTGTTTACCTGACACTGTTTATCTAAAGCACAAGCATATGCTTAAATTTGGGAATATATGAGGATGTTTAAATGTATCTACATACTTGTTAAATGAACATATTCGTTCTTTAAAAAACAAAAAAATATGTATATTTTTACATGTATTGTTGATGTTGATGGTATTTAAGGTTTAGAACTCATAATATGACTTAGAACAAACCCAGGTTTAATATTGATTAGTTCATAAAAAATATACCTACTGAAAATGCGGGTAAATACCTAAATTTCTATAAATTTTAAAGTCAGGAAAAAAAAGCCAAAAGAGGTCCAGGGCACAACAGGTACCTTTCATTTGAAATATCTGAGATATTCATGATATACTTATCATTATAGGTACTTACGTACTAATAAAATATAGATAAAATGAGAATATTGGGAAAATATAAAAATTTTGGAAGAAATTGCAAAATGGCAATAAAATCGCAACTTGCGCAGGTTGCAAGAAAGTGATCAAAATTATAAATTTTTTATGAAAGTATTATAATGAGTTTTACCACATAGAAATATTACATACAGTCTTACACAGTATGGCAGATGAGCCGTCAGGAAAATCTCATTATATGCAATTTTGTGTTTTTTTCTTTCCCTATGAGTTTTTGTTAAATTTGAATATTTTGTGTTCCGTATCCATGACTGGAGTCCATTATGAGAGTGAGCTCTCTTTTCTGCTCGGTTGTTCATATTACCCCACTTTTTCACATAAACTTTCGTCAAATACTCCTGTAGAAAACATCAGGTGATGGGTATTAGATGGTAGGTAGTGGACTGTATTTTTAAACTATCTAACCGATGCTTCTATACTCCTGGTTCACTGATTATTTTTTCTGTGCACACATCCACACGCAGTGGTCTTCAAACTTGTACTGGTTAATTTCTTTCTTGACACTTATTGTCACCCAAAATTATTTTGACAAGTGACAATTCTCATACATCGGTGAGGGGACAATGGCATGGAAGGGATTTAAAGGAAATATGCTTCTACAACTCCTAATTTTCATCCTTATGGCAACACCGGCGATGTTGGCATCCTTTCTGCACCGCCATTTTGAATCATATGACGCTTTATTTTCAAAGCTAACGGTTGTGAATTGTGTCGTATTGCGGAAAAAAATCATAAAACTATAAGTTTTCTAGTATTTTTTCCGTGTATTACCCCTAAAATACTTATTTCTTCAAGTTCACGTGCTTAAGATAGTGACTTTTATTTGCTTTATAGTGTTTTTGAGATATTGACTCTTCAAGTTTTCATGTGCTTAAGATAGTGACTTTTATTATTATTATTATTATTATCGAGATAACAAGCAGGCAGCAAAAAGCTGATATGCTTGAATGAGTCCAGTGTCACTGCAATCCATCCAGTCCGTTCTTAAAGGAGTTAACACTCTCAGCAACAACCAGATCCTGAGGCAGCCTGTTACATACAACCACCACCACTCTATTGCTCAGGAAGTGTTTGTACGGATTCTGACCAAACGCACTTCTATTTAACTTCAGGCTATGGCCACGCAAGTGCTCGTTTTGATTCTGAGTGTATATATGCGGGAGTTCAGTCATGACAGTCATAATGATTGTTTAACACTTTATATGTCTCAATGAGGTCACCCCTCGTTCTTCTTTCTTTAAGCGTTGTCAGTTTTAATTATTGTTATATAGTGTTTACGAGATATTGACTCATTTAATTCAATATGTCTAGTAAAAGCAGTGTAGACTTTATCAGCTTTCCCGATTCGCCAATAATTCCGCGGACGGCTCTAAAAAGACGTCACAAAGACGCTAAATTGCACTCCCCGAGTCGCGAAAGTAGTCGATCCGCCCGTGAGCATGCCAGAGCATCAGCCGACTCAGAGGTCCGTGCCGGCAGCAGCTCGCAAAATTATGCGCGAGAAAACTCGTCGCGTTACGCGTCGGACACTTCGAGCGATTCGTCCCGCGATAATCGCAAACGGCGAAGGAAGTCGTATCGCCATGCATATGATCCACGGGTGGATTATTTGTGTAAACAAGTGGGCGATTTAACAAACCTACTTAGAGGTCAACAAGAGGGTCAAATACCCGCTAATGTTCCCCACCAACCACTGCCATAAAAACACCTCGACTTTGGCGAGCTAACGAAGGAACCCTTAGATCCCGAGGCCGACGCACGACGCGTTAAACAGATCTCGAGTCTGCAGCGTTTTGAGTCAAAGGAATGGTCCTCGGTGCGTTACGTCGATGTTCAAAAATCCTACGTTGCGACTCCTGCCTTTGTGGATTTGGAGGTAAACAAGGAATTGCGTAGACTGGACAAAAAAGCGCCGCACTTGACAAGTCTGGACAGGACCTTCGGAGCACTGTCTAATGTTCTACTCGCACAAAGGGAGGCTTTACGCGACAATATGCAGAACTTCGTGAACTGGACTGCCGATGCGGAAACCTTACTAACACCTGAGGCAGTGTTTGAGAAGATTCAAGGTTTTTTTTATTTTTTTTTTATTTTTTTTTTTTAAAATGAATATGTCCTTGTATAACAAGTACATATACATCCTTATACATTCCCTAAACTAAGCATAAATGCTTGTACTATAGGTGAATGGAAATCGGTCGTGGCAGGATTCGAACTCGCGACCTCTGGGTTGCTAGCCCAGCGCGCTAACCGCTCTGCCACCACCCATCTCAAACACGTTTTTTCACGGGTAGTTCAGCTTACAAAAGGATCGGGGACGATATCCCCCAAATAGTTTGTGGGAAGCGTGCAGAATGCATTCAAGCAAGGCGACATGCACTTCTTGAGGGAATTCGGGACGATTACACCCGTGACGGGCCAAGATCCCTCCAAGTTCAGTAACTCTCTTCGAGAAAAGCGAACTAGCGGACTACCTGTCCCGAAATGGGGGAAGAGAGAAGTTGATCGGATCTCAGGCTCCACTTCCACCGCTCCCTCCTCCCAGACCGGTCCAGGCTCGTTACCCAACAGGTTCTTTTCAATCTGAAAAACCGAAAAAAGAAAACTGGAAGCCCTTTCGGGAGAGCTTCAGGCCAAAAAGGGATGCCACCAGAGCTAAGCCCAGGAGACAGGAGCGGGGAAAACATGTCCGGAGCCAAGGAAGAAGTAGGAGGTGACAGTTACCGGAGGCAGTTTCGAGGTGGGCGCCTGGAAAACTTTTGGAGAACGTGGGAGAAGCTAGGAGCACCGAATGTGATCCTCAAGATGCTCAAAGGATCCAGAATCCCCTTCATCTCCAAGCCCTCATTGATACTCCCAACAAGGACTGTCATCCAAAATTTCGCAACAAAGATCTCCTCAGACATGACAGATCACATTCGCGAAATGAGAGAGCTCAATGTCATAGAGCCGGGCGACCAGACCCCAAGCATCTCGAGCCTGTTCCTCACACCAAAATCAGCCAAAAGAGCATCTTAACACCCACCCAAAAACTGGAGTTTCTGGGCATCATGTGGGATACCAGAGCCAATCAGAAGTCTCTATTGGAACGCAAATGCTCTGGTCTTCGCCAAGCGTTATGTGTTCCCATCCAAGCCGGCAGTTGCTCTCTCAGGCAGGCTCAAAGTCTCCTGGGCAGACTCAACTTTGCAAACTTTACAACCCCCCCGGGGTCGTTTGCATTGCTGCAACCTGCAGAGGTTCACCCTACAAACCAAGTCCTCCAAATTGGTGAACATCCCTGCAGCAACTCTCGCAGACCTCCAGTGGTGGATGGAAGCCGTAGGAACGACAACTCCCATTCACAGACCTCCCTTTACGCACTTCCTGACAACGGATGCAGCAAACACAGGTTGGGGTGGTCAGATCAAGGACATCACAGTGGCCGGGCATTGGACCACGAAACAACAACACTGGCACTCCAACCAAAATCCCAAGCACAGAATCTAAGAGGAAGGAGCGTTTTATTACAAACCGACAACAAGACGGTAGTCGCTCACATAAACAAGGAAGGAGGAACAAAATCATTAGGCCTGCTACAACTAATGCAAAACTTGTTGGAATTCGTCGACAAGAGCCAGATAACGTTAGCCGCCCAGTACATTCCGGGTCGATACAACGGGATTGCGGACCATCTCTCGCGGGGTACACCTCTCCCGGAATGGCACTTACAAAAGCAAGCTATCGTCGAACTATTCTTAAAGCTGGGAAGACCAGACATTAACCTGTTCGCATCAGCCAGGGCTCACGTCGTGCCATGCTACGTATCACTCGACTCAACAGACTCCTCAGCCTTTTATCACAACGCATTCAGTCGATCCTGGAATTAACGCCTAGCCTGGGTATTTCCTCCGCCAAATCTTATCCCAAGAGTACTCACTCACCTACTAGAATCAATAGGAATGTTTCTGTTAGTTGCTCCCCGGTGGGCAAGAACGTTTTGGCTAAACGAACTAAGACAAAGAGCCAAAGGAGGTCCGACAATTGTTCCAAACCTAAGAAAAAAATCTAATCGATACAACGACAGGTTATCCTCCTCCGAAAGTTGAACATCTACGTCTGGAGATCTGGAAGGTCCAGGGTGGGAACGGGCCGTAAAGGATTGGTCTTTGGAGGAACGCCAACTTTTCAGATCGGGTTGGAGAGAATCCACGCTGAACACTTATAGACCTGCATGGAAAAGATGGCAACGGTGGTGCAAAAGCTGTAACATCCAACCATATCATCCGCCACCAGCAGCGGTAGCACGGTACTTGGCTGATCTCTTCATCAACCATGGCCTAGCTCCAAGAACCATCTTTCTTTCTTTCTTTCTTTTCTTTCTTTTTTTAGTCATGTGCTTATTTTTGTAATGTGCATCCAATCTGTTTTTAAATTGATTGAGTGTTCCAGCACTCACAACCTTATCCGGTAAACTATTCCAGGTATCCACCACCCTGTTGGTCAGGAAGTGTTTCCTTGGATTCAGGGAAAAGGATGTCTTATTCAGCTTTAAGTGATGGCCCCTCAGTTGTGGATTGTGATTCAACGTAAAAAAGTTATCCATAACACTACAGTGATAATAGCCATGTAAAATTTTGTATGTCTCAATCATATCCCCACGGTTCCGGCGTTCCTGCAGAGTTGGGATTTTTAAAATTTGCAGCCTTTCTGAGTATTCCAGACCACCCATTCCAATTGGCAGTTTGGTTGCTCGTCTTTGCACTTTCTCAAGCAGTGTAATGTCCTTGATAAAGTAAGGATTCCATATTTGAAACCCATACTCCAGGATCGGCCTCACATAAGTTTTATATATTTCTAGGAAAACTTGTACACTTAGGTGGTGAAATGATTTCTTGATAAGATAAAGAGTAGAGTTGGCTCTCTTAACAATCATTGTGATATGTTCACACCATTTCAAATCCTCCGAGATAGTAATGCCCAAATCCTTTTGTTTCTTGACTGGGGTTATCAGGCTTTCACCCAAGGTGTACTGGATATGTGGGTTGTTTTTCCCAATATGAAGAACGGTACATTTGGAAGCATTCAGATTCATTAACCAACGTTTTGTCCATTTATGTATCCGATCCAAATCACTTTGTAGTACGTTGTGGGCAGTCAGTGGATTTGCGAAGAACTTTGTGTCATCTGCGAAGAAGCTGGGAGTGCTTTCTATGATTGTTCCGAGGTCCAGAATGTATAGAATAAATAGTACAGGACCGAGCACGGAACCTTGCGGTACACCGCTGAGCACTTCACGGGGCTTAGAAAGAAACGATCCTATTCTCACAGTAAAGTTTTGATTTGTTAAAAAAGATTTAATCCAACATAGAAGTGGGCCTCGGACACCTAGATGCTCCAGCTTTGCAAGAAGTCTTTTGTGAGGCACCCTATCGAATGCCTTTTCAAAGTCCAAGTAGAAAATGTCCACCGGCTCACCCAGATCATGTTTCTCAGTCCATTTATTGAGACAGGTTAACAAATTCGTGACAGTTGAGCGTCCAGGTACGAATCCATGTTGTTCAGATATTATTAGACATTTTTCATCAAGAAATTTTCTCAACTCTTCGGCAATAATTTTTTCCATCACCTTGCAAATGATCGACGTAAGACTTATAGGCCTGTAGTTGACTGGATTCAGTTTGTCGCCTTTTTTATATATGGGCGTCACCGTTGCACACTTCCATTCGTCAGGTAGTTCTCCCGAGTCAAATGAGGATCTCATTATTTGTGCAAGAAGTGGGCTCAGTGAAGTAGCACATTTTTTGAGCGCAATGGCCGGGATGTCATCAGGGCCAGGGGCGGAATCACCCTTAAGGTTCTTTAAATATTTCTCGACTTGCTCATTGGATATGGCCACTGTTGTTATAGATTCCACTGATCGTTGTATATGCTCACTCCGGGGTAATTCACCATCCAGTTCTTTGACATATGCTTTAGCGAACTGCTCAGCAAAGAGTTCCGCTATGCTCTGGCAATTTGTAACAACATCTTAGTACACAAATCTGCAATAGTAGCTTTTTGTGGACCAGCGCCAGAAGCAGATAAAATAAATGGCGATTTTTTAGTCAGACATACCCTGAAAGCTATTACAATAGCAAGGGGAAAAACTCCTAAGCCACCAATATGGGACCCTCGAGTTGTACTAGATTGGCTCCGTAAGAACCTTCCTAAAGAAGACAACCTCTATGAGGTTTCTCGGCGTATGCTATTGCTATTGTCCTGTGGCCAGCGTTTAGAGCCAAGATCGATACTTCTAAGCACCAGCAATCTGGCTGGAAACTAACTGGAAATAAATGTGTGAACACGAATCCACTGTTATGGCTTCGAAAACTGGTTGTTACATCCAAGTCAAGGAGAAACCAAGGAATGACCGAACTCTTTGTTCGCACCACATGGGGAAATAGGACCTGCTCCGAGAACTGTCATTGGAGGATGGATCAAGTCTGCATTACGAGAAGCAGGGGTAGATGCCACCCCGGGAAGTGCGCGTTCTGCAGTATCTTCCGTCAACTGGTTAGAAAACTGTCCCATAGAGGACATTATGGAGCGTGGCAACTGGAAAAGCGAGTTAACCTTCAGGAGATTTTACCAAAGAGAGTTTTTACAAACCTTCTCAAGACTCTATGGCGTCACTCTTCACGCCAGTAAGGGATCACATATGACACCAAACCCCTTGGGGTCACCAGGTGATAACAAACAGATCTCTCATAATGGACTCCAGTCATGGATACGGAACACAAAATAAAGAAATTTTACCTTCAAATAAAATTTATATTTTGTTTCCATCCATGACTGGAGTCCAGGTAATCTCTACCTGGTGCATTATGAGCCATATGATTCAAAATGGCGGTGCAGAAAGGACGCCAACATTGCCGGTGTTGCCATAAGGATGAAAATTAGGAGTATTTGACAAAGGTTTATTTGAAAAAGTGGGGTAATATGAACAACCGAGCGGAAAAGAGAGCTCACTCTCATAATGGACTCCAGTGATGGATGGAAACAAAATATAAATTTTATTTGAAGGTAAAATTTCTTTATTATATATAGTTAGATTAGACGACTTTTCATATATGTTGAAAAAATCATGAGAATCTATAAACAATTAACGGAGTTATGAGAGTTATTATTGCCAAAAAACTTTGACAGCCATTATCTCGAAAACATGTTTGTCGCAGTTAGTGACTTCTTCCAGTAAGCAGACGATATTTAAATAAGTATTTGTATCTTTGTGAAGCTATGTATTATGAAATATATAAATAAGAAATCATTAAGGTTAACAATAATTTTCTTTTTGAAGCGCCGTTCTTTCAGATTTTAATTGTGAACAGTCATTAGATTCCAATTAGTCTCATAATGTCAAGATGATCATTATATAAAAGTGCAAGTGTATTTCGACAGCAACACAAGTGATAAAAGTTTAGTGAAAATTGTTGATTTGATTACTGAAAAGTTGTTCTGTTAGCAGACAATGTAAACAAACGCATGCCACATCAAGTTGAACATCGCTCTCAAATTATAATAAGTTAATATTGGAAGAAGTTTGTATTAGAATTTCTGAACATGTTTGAAATATTGTTCAGTCAGAGTGATTGAGCTGTCAGCAACAAGTGTGTTAATTTTAATTTGAAGAAACTGCACACGCAATATGTAGTAAGTTAAAATGGTACTTACTTTATTTGTAATGATTAATGCAACAGGTTGTGATGTATCTCGATCCACAGCATGGCAGATATGAAGTAAAGCCTCACTGGGCAGACTGTGGCCAAGTCGGAGTCTCCAAGATTGTTCTTCTCCCCACCATTCACCACCTGAAGTCTCTGCACCTCTCCAAACAGCCTGGTATTGAAAAACACATGTTACTGAGATAATAAAATAAGGACTAGTGAGTTGTGGCCAACACTAAACTATGTACTACACAGTAAGTGCACATTTTTTCCTCTCGAAAGGTTCACAATTCCTGAATGCATTTTATAATGAAGTAGGTACCTACATTTTTATTAAATAATACATACATACCATCATATCCCACAATGTGGGGTAACCAGCGAAAGGTGTGCAGGTGTGCATTGCCTTATAAAAGGGAGCACAACACATATGTGTATACCCACACACCAGTCTCGTCTCACCTAAAAAGGCACTACATTCAGAATGGGTGGTGAACCTCATTGCTGAACTATGTCAGATGTTATTGTTGCCTGTTGTATTTTCGATTACCCGGCTCTTACGGGACACTCGAAAGCAGTAATAGAAAAGAGTGGAAACACTATTCTAAGCCGGTGCCTCACAGCTTAAAATATTAAAAAAAGATTAGTTTTATAGAGGACAGTTATCATAATCCACCAAACACACAATAATATTGTTACTAAACTATGTATTGTTACGAAATAGTATGCACTCTCTACATGAGACCGGTTGAGAAATTGATGCAAAAAATTTACTTTAACAATAGACAATAGAGTTATAAAAATCTATGTCGAAGTTATAAAAATATAGTAAATTTTATATAAAAAAAGAATTTGGTCCATACATTTTTGAAGCAATTTTGTTTTAAGCATTCCAACAACTGTTTTTCTCCAGCATTCTATTTCAAAATTGTAATATGCGAGAAAAACGTGACCGCAATCGAAAGAATTTCGATGTCAATTGAAAATGAAAATGGCATCTGAAGTCAAATGTCGGTGACAGACAAACTAACCAATCAGGTATGTAAGAGGAAGATGATGCCATAGTAAACGGCGGGAATAGAGCAAAAATTTGAAGCAACTTGATCACAAAAAAGGGCAAGTCTCTCTCTCACATATATGTTCTCACATACAAATAATAACTATAGTACAAGGGCCATTTCAAGTCAAACAAAACTCCATAATGGCGTCCTTGGAGAAAGCCCCCCCCCACAAAAACTTCAACTCATGAACAGTTATATCCTGCATGATAATGAACAGTACCATCTGTTTCAAACATTGGCAGACAACTGAGAGTATTAAAATTGATATGGGTTATTCCCAAAGTATCTAAAAATAACGTATGACTATGTTGCAACCTCTGTAATTATTTTTTGTATGAAAAATTAAATAAATTACAAAAATATATTCAATTATTTTACCTGCGGTTGAGGATCCCATCCAACCTGACCGAGAAGACCTTGAGACGTAAATGCAAGGAGGTCGGCTGTGGCACCGAGGGGCTTGGCGACCGCTCCTAGGATTCCCGTAGCAAGACCGGCAGCGGCCCCTCTACGCAGCGGTTGACCGAGCAAGCCGGCCGCCCCACCAAACACACCTAGAGCCAGGCTCTTGAGACCCAACGCCAGACCCTGGGGAAGTCCTCGTGGGCGAAGCCTCCGCGCTACTTCCATTCGACGCACATGATCTTCGTCCAGAGACAGTCGGTCTAAGTTTCGTGCTACACTACCCATCACCATGCTCACCGACTCAACAGTTCCTAACAAAACATAAACACATAATTTGAAACTTGATGATACATTTTTATATGGTTAGTTAGTTTACTTGTAAAACGAGTGTAGATTGTGTTTCATTTCAAAGTGCACTTCGTGGTTAAGTTGGTATGATTGCATTTGGTGTTACATGGTAAAAACAGGATATTCAATAAAATTAAGGTTTTTTTTTCTTTTTAAATATAATTTGTAAGTTATTTCTGATAAATCTGCTCTAATCGTTAAAAAAAGTAAGACATGTATCGTTCTATCAAATCAAAATAAGATTGTTTTCTTTTAAAATTTCATATAGTTTAAAATATGAGATACCTACTTACTTACTTTCCGTGTCCGGAACACCATCATATTCGTAGCCCCCAATATTCGGCCACTTGGATTTCACTAGTGTTTGCTATATCACTGTGTCTTGGTGCGTGCATGTCGCTCCTATCATGGGACATGACAGTAGGTGCACGTTATCCTGTCTGGCGCCACAATCGCAGATGTCTTCCTCTCTGTAACCCCATTTCTTGAGGTCACTGTAACAGCAGGAGACACCCGTTCTGAGCCTATTGAGCGCTCTCCATGTTGGATAAGGCAAGTTGTGTCCCACTGACATGTCGTCCGCAGGTGGTAGCTGCGTGCATTCGACACTATCATGCCACAGTGACAGCCTTGGGGAGGCCAACTATAGGGACGGTCATCTCCAGGAAGCTTCTTCTGGACTTGAGTCTGCACTGATGCGGCTGTGACCCATACATTGGATGTCTAGGGTCAGTTTGCCGCTTGCTCCGTTCGACTTCTGCTGCAACACGCCGTCTGATCGTAGGGGGGGCAATACCCACGATTGGATAGAGTTCTTTGGTGGGGGTCAGTTTTAGGCAACCAGATATTAATCTGGCTGTTTCATTAATTGCCACATCTACCCTTTTTGCGTGTGATGAGTTGTACCATACTGGTGCAGCATATTCAGCAGCGGAGAAACACAGTGCCAGTGCCGAGGTTCTTAGGACATGGGGTTGGGCTCCCCACTTTGTGCTGGTAAGCTTTCTTATGATGTTATTTCTGGCACATACCTTCTTCTCGACCTCTTCACAATGCCTCCTAAAAGTCAAGGATCGGTCCAGACGAACACCCAAATATTTTGGTGCGTCATTGTGTTCCAGTTCCTGACCCTGCTATTTCTGAGGTGGAAGGCACAGACTTGAGTCTTCGCTGGATTTGGCTTCAGGTGATTATCCTTGTAATATATAGCCAAATCTTGGAGAGTTGTTGACAGTTTTCCTTCCACTTCGTCAAAGTTTTTGCTTGTGCTGCTACAGCAGTATCATCTGCATATATGAATTGCCTTGTTTGGGGGTTTATGGGTTGGTCGTTAGTGTATATATTATAAAGGATTTGTGCAAGCACACTACCCTGCGGAAGGCCATATTTCTGGTTTCTCCAGCGGCTTCTTTTGGACTGAAGAGTGACGTAGAATCTTCTGTTGTGTAGGAAACATTCCACGAGCTTGGTAAGCTGATAATCTTTCGTGGTATTATAAATTTTCCACAGAAGTCTACGGTGGTTCACGGTATCATATGCTGCCGACAGATCAATGAAGGCAACTCCAGTGATCATACCTTTATCGAAACCATCTTCAGTATGTTGGGTAAGATTGAGACCTTGGCTTAAGATTAAGATTTGCCAGGCATAAAACCTGCTTGTTCTTTTATAATTTTATCCTCAATCGTTCGAAAGGCCCTGGTTAAAATCATCTTCTCCATAGCTTTGAACAGATGACACAGCAATGACACGGAACGGAAATTTTTTGGGTCCGATGGCTCTTTACCCGGCTTTAAAAGGGCGACAACCTTCGCCTTCCGCCATTGCTTCGGGATACAGAATGTCGTCGCACACCTGTTCATCATCTTTGCCATCCATTCCAAAGTGCCTTATTTGCTCTGTTCGGATATCATCCAGGCCGGCTGCTTTGTTGTCTTTCATATGGGCAATGGCGCATTTAAGCTCGTCAGTACAAAATGGGGTGCTTAAAATACTAATTTCATTTTCTGTATCTCTTTGGATTTTGATCTTTCTCTGGCTCAGTGTTTTTCCGTTTAGGAGTAGGTGGTGCGCTACTTGGTATGGTGTTACTTGGTTCAGACCTAGGGTTGGTGGTTGTGGATCATTATTAAGGTTTTTGATCAGTTTCCATGCACGCCTACTGTTTTGCTTCATGTCCAAGTCGGATACTAATTTACACCATCTATTTGTTCTTGATTGAGAGACAGCTTGCATTACCCTTTCCCCGGCTTGGATGGTCTCCTCGGAGAATGGATCTTCTGTGTACAGTTTCTGGTACCTCTCCAGTATTGACTTAGAGTCCTCGTTAAGACCCGCTATATATTCAGTTCTGCAGCCTCGGGGTATATGTTTTCTAGCTATTTTCTTAACAAGTGTGACAAAGTCATCATAAGATTTTGGATCTGGCTCCAACTTTACAATTTCTTGACCCAGTTCTCTAGAGAAACAAACCCAGTTTGCCTTTTTAAAATTGAACCTTCTCACAAATGGAACAGTCTCAGGTCTAATCGCTGCTGATATCACACACATAATTGGTCTGTGCTGTGTTTTTGCTATTGGCGGCAGTACATGTTTAGTTGCTTGATGGGCGATTCTGTCACTAACCCAAATATTATCCAGGTTGTAACCCTTTCGCCACCTTCCACTCATAAATGATGCCGGCTGTTTAGGATCATACAGCAATTTAAGATTTCGACCCTCTGCCCAGTTTGCAAGATTTTCGCCATTTTCATCTGTCTCCTGGTATTATTTTTATATTTATGGTATTATTATTTTTATATTTATGATATTATCTCCTGGTATTATGGTTTATATTTTTACTGGATGAGTATTGAAGTTTTCAGGTTCTTCAAAATCAAATGGCTTCAGAGGTGGTTTATAGACAGATGTGATTGTGCATTTGTTAGCTTCGATTGTGAGGATTTTGATGTCATCTTTGCAGGTTAAGCTCGCTGAGACCACACTGATGTTATATTTAACAAATATGGCACTACCATACTTGTCATGTGGTCTTTCCAACACCAGTTTCATTCCCTCAATTTTCGGTCTACGACCCTCGACCCCTCTATGTGTCTCCTGTAGCAGCATGATGTCACAGTTATTTTCATTACAAATATTGCTTAGCAGATTTTCCTTGTCAGTTGATAAGCCTTCGATATTAATCGAAATTGTCAGTAGGGTTGGCCTTGAAAAAGGCCTTTTTGACAAGCTCGTTTTATTGGTTGGTGCTCCGGTGGTAAAATATGAGATCAGAGGAAGTTAATTTGGAGATATGGCAACATTATTCAGTTAATTTGACTTCCTGACAGTTATACCAACATCACCATGAAGTGCACTTTTAAGTGATACACAGAATAGTACATTTTTTTTAATCTACTAACAAATTTTAAACTTATTGTTTTTGCTTTTAAAAACATTAAATAACATATAATCTTTGTTTATTTCGATTTCATTCTTTTTTTTCAGTACACAACTAGTTTTGAGAACAACCATTGTCTTCTTCAGGTGAGTAAGAACAGTAGTTCTTGAAACTTAATTTTGTCAATAGGTAATTTGTTCAAGATATCTGATTTAAATCACTCTTTGGAAATACAAGGTAGCCTCTCTGGCTGCATATATGTATATCTCCACCAATCAAAACCTGAGTTTATGCCGCGTTGACACAGTCAAAGTATGCTCGGACCGAGTGGACTCGTATGAGTAAGCTTCATCCGAGTGTACACGGATAGCCGTTTGCACACAAACTTTTTTACTCGGATTCAAAATCATAACTGCGACAGCTCTGTTACTGTAAGGTGTTAGTTTTCATTTAACACACAAGCTTTTTTACTCGATTTTAAGGTCATAAATATGGCACAGGCAGATTTGTTGCTGCAAGGTGTCGGAGTTGTTGACACATTAATTAAAGAGATAGAAAACCACTACAAGGAAAATATAAGCAACGCATAAGGAAAATTTGGACTCGTCAATAGATTCTAAGGCGTACAAAGCAGGGCGCATCTGAAAATTTCATTCGTTAAGTACAAATGGCAATGCCGCGTTCCTTGCGTCTTTAGCTTTATAATAATTTAATTTAACGTTTCATAGAACTTCATCTGCTTCGTAATAATTTTATAAATTTAGCGGTATCGCACTCCGACCACATTTTTTTACCACGAGATGACGTATGTTTGTTGTTGTCCGCCATTTTGTTTGACTACTCCTATAGAGCTAACTCGGAACAATAGGACGTGGTCCGAGTCTACACGGATCGGACGCAGTAATCCGAGCGGGCTCGGATTACCGGTTGACGTTTCCGAGTGTGCTCGAACCGAGCACACTCTGACTGTGTCAACGTGGCTTAATTCTCATATAGAGTTCTCTCGTTTATAAACATGCAGTATTATTTTTTTCTCACATATAGGTACCAACCAACATACCTATAAATTAAATTCAGCTAGAGATAATACACCATTTATAAAAAAATCAGACGATAGATTGTCAAAAATGTAAAATTATTTATATTTTTCAAATAATATAAATAAATTGTACCTTGTGTGAGATGTCTAAGCAGGGTGGCAGAGCCATACGTAACACCAACTAGGAATCCCCATGGGCCTCTTCCCATTAGACCTCTGCATGGTTCAGCTAATAGAGCCCTGAGGCCTGCACCCACCCTCCTCGCTAGACCCCCGGGACAACCCAGAATTTCCAGTGATCCCACTACCCAACCTGTAAAATAAAATATAATCAGTTCAACTTCATTACTTACTCATTTTGGATACAAATATAAAATAAAAAAAAGGAATTTTAAGTAAATACAAGAAATAATCAAATGTGGAGGCTTTCAAATTTTGAAACTTCAGTATGTTATATAAATAAAAAAACACCGTATATAATAAACTCTCAGAAAAAGGAAACGGTTTTTTCTGAATTTAAATGGAATACAACTAATAAGTGTGTTTTATTGAACATTTAAATGAAATTAATTTTTTGATATATATTAGTGTTGTTTTTGTAAAAATGTATTATTGTTACCTTCCCTCACCTAGTGTGACTAGGACGGATCGTCCCGCGACCACATAGGTTGTATTATATGCATAGCTAACTGTTAATAAAGGTGTTATAAAGTGGCCGGTGTTTCGATATTTTAAAAGACCGTCCACTACAATTAGTCAATAAAATCAAACCTGCTCTATACATGACTTCAGAAAGATAGTGCATCGTAAGTGCGTGTCCTAGTCTGAAGCTAGTTGTCATTATGTTGGTTCGCTCAAAAGCAGACAGTTGAAGAGGGCTGTGATCAACAGCAATGTACATATGTAACTGGAATTAAGACAATAAAAAAATATAAATAAACTAATTCAACATAATATTAACCATTTATTTTAATAAGCAATGAATATTGAAAAATTACATTCATTGACATGATAAATATTCTCTACCTGACAGAAAGATTCACCAATAGATAAAAAAAACTGCCATATGATAAAAATTATATTATAATTCAAGAGTGCCAAGTAAAATTTTTATTTCCAAATCTAAAATGCATTTAATGCAGTTAATTTTAGTATGATATGTGATCTTCTTTGGTACCTACATTAGTGTGAAGGCTCAATAAAATGTCAAGAGGTTTAATCCTCAAAACACCAAGTTGTATCGGTTTAACCGACAGAGCCACCTCAGAGAGGACATCTTTGGAAACTGCCACAGTGATTATTTCAGAATTTTGATTACTTTTTGATTTCCAAATGCACAAATGTTCCGAGGAAGGAGCGAATTTTGAAACATAATTTATAAATGCTGTAATATATGTATCTTCTATGTAAACTGAAAGAGGTCCAGTTGACACTGTCAATTCATTAATACCTAAAATAAAAGACAAGAAAATCAATGTACACCAAAGGTGAATATAGGAAATAAAATGCATCGAGTAACAAAGCAAAACTTTTTTAATGACACCATAATTTACAATGATAACAACATGTAGATTATTGTTGCTCAACTAGGAAACCCTGTTCTGGAGCTAACAGTTTACAATTTTACAGTGAAAATATACTAATGAACTGGGTGATCATTCCTGCTCTACATTAGGTAGGTACACAATAACAATACTCTGTACTAATAACAACTGCTTCAATTATGTAACATCAAAGCGGACACATACCTCACATAAAACAGATCAAATCAGGCCAAAATGCCTGTCAATACCTGTCATCAATTCCCGATGCAATTTAATTTATTTTATGATTGGCTCTTGCCTTAAAATGCAAAATTTCAAGAATAAAAATACATTTTATTTTATTCATCATAGATCAAGATATTATATGAAGCGGATAATTGGACAAAGAAAGTAGGTACTGATAACTGTATATGGAAAAAATAATGTATACCAATCAGGCAGATAAAATTAATCAATATACTAACAAAATGGGTTCATTTCCGAAGATGAATTTGAATGAATAATATAAAGTCACTAAAAACAAAAATGTGTTCACCAGAAATGTCACTTTAAACTACATCTGTTTTATTAAACATTAGTGATATTCTTTTGTCATTTCAATCTTATTAAACTTCCTTTATTTTATTCACTCTTCAGAATAGCAAAAAACAAATATTTCATTAAAATTTTCGTGCGCTATCAGAAAGAACCCATTATTTATTTATTTATATACGGCATAAATTGCCTTTTATATACATACATAAAAACAAATATTGATGATAAAAATATATAGAATAAGAAAAAAAAACAATTAGGTATACACTTGGCAAAAAAATATATTCCTAAACAATTAAACAATAAATTAAAGAATAAAAAAATAATAGGTATAAGCAAACATAAAAAAAAATATATACATATATGATATTATATTCAATCAAGGGCGGATCTAACTTTGGCGCCAGGGGGGGTCACATAGTCGTGGTCAAGTCACAAGAAGTTATAATTTAATTTTGATAATAATAGATACAAGTAAAAAGTAGGTATTTTATGAATAAATGTTAAGTTTAAACGTTCCGATTGAGGTTAGGTCTAACTAAACGTTAGTCGAAATAAAGCGAGCGCAATTGTCACATGAAATGTGACATATGAAAGGTGGCTGTGGCGCAGTAAAATTCAAATTTTCGATGCGTTAGTTCCCGAATAATGCGTTTGGCGTCAAACAAAGTATCATATTAAATTAATTAAATATTGAAAGTACTTATATAAAATCTATATTTTGATAAAAAATATATAAAAATCATGTGTAACAATTTTAATTAGTGGTCCACCTAGGTCCTGGACCCAGCCCAGGGGGTGTCATGATCCCCATGACGCCCCCCCTGGATCCACCCTTGTATTAAGTCCTAAAATAAAACACTATATTTATGTTTTGATTAATTATATCATATTTTACTCTAACTAATAATACAAATAATATAAATAAATATACATGTCCCTTTCAGGGTAAGCAGAGAGAAGCGAGTGCCAAACTCCTGTATTTTTTGCACACATTCCTGGCTTCATATACATTCATGCATCTTTTGTTTCCTTCTTTCAAAATATCATTCTCATGGTCATGCCATCCCTTTCTGGGGTGGTTCCTGCTATTCACTCCATCTCTTACATCCATGAATATTTTTTTTGTCATTCGTAAATGTTTTCAATATGCCCAAACCACCTCAAGGAAATTACTTTCATTTTACTTATAATATCCTTCTTAACTCCTTCTATCCCCTCTGCGTTTAATATATGGACTTGATTTGATTAATCTTGCATTCTATCTTTAAGTTCTCATTTTTTATTCTATCATACATCCTTCTATTAAATACTCTTCTTAGTGATCTCATTTCAACAGCATTTATTCTACTTTCACTGGCATACATCAAAGTAGGCACTACATTATGTATGGCAATTTCGGCCTCCTTTGAGATGCTTGGATCGGACATTACGGTATGAGTGCTCCGTTTATTCTATCACCTGCTATAACTCTTCTTTCAATATCTATATCAGGTACAATAATGTAATATAAACTAACATTTGATTAATGCACAAATAGATTTTAATACTTTTCTACTGATAAATTACTTATTTTCAGCTTACCAGAGAGTATTTTTTGAGATTGTTCCCAAACCTCAAGTTCCACTTTACACATTATCATAGAATTCTTTCGGATGAAATTCACCTCTTCGAGTTCAGTCTTAAAATGAGTTGGCAACATTACAGTAGGACATTTGTCATCACTCTCCATTGATGATTGACATACCAAAACAACAGGGAAATCAAATTCCCCATTGAGGTGCATCGGATTATCCAATTGAATCTCACGAGATGTAAGAGTGATAGTAGATCCCTGAAAATAAAACAACATAATGACTTTGTAGACGATCATCATATCAATTTTTTATTGCCTTTTGGGTAACTAACTTTGTCAAATATTAATTTAACATTCACCCAATAAAAAGCAAGTCGACACATTCTGGAGAATTACAACATTTATCTCACAAATCTACATTCAAAAAACTTATAAAACAATTAAATGCAATTGTTTTAAATTACATTTATTGTATTTAATTGTGTCCCTTTACTTTGTTGTATAGGTACACTAATGGTGTTGTTATGAAGAGTGAACATGACATTTATAATGCCTACTAAAAAAAAAAACAATCAAAAATTGTTATTAACATACCTTATCACTAAGTATAGATGTAAGAATAGTATCATGACATGTCAGAGAAGCAATATCACCTACAAACTCGCCGGATACTTGATCGTCTGCATTCAGCGTTAAGTTTAAGTAATTTATTTTGAAAACAACCAAAGATTTTGCAAACATTTCTAATAAGCTTGAACTTGAATTTTGTTCCACTTTTTCTGAAATAAATAAAAAATATATACACATAATGTAACATTATTTAAATCCAGTACTATAAAAAGACATGGGACCTATTGCATAGGTTAGCGTCCACATAGGTGCAGTGTACAGATAAGATTTTTATCTCCTAGCAACGTCAGTGTTGCTGACCATCCGATGTGCGCGCATGAATTCCTGAATAAAGAATACTAAAAATCCATTATACGCTGTGTCTGTTCCATCCACTGTGCTTATGTGGACGCTAACCCTCAGTAGGTATTTATTTAATAAATTGATATGTCTCAAATATAGAAAAAAATATAATAGAACTTACCATTATACAACAAAACCGAAGATTTTCTAGAATTGTTCTGAAGTATTTCAACAGATGCCATATTTCCATCTAGTTGCTTCGATTGCACTAAAATATGAAAAAAATAAAAATCATTGCAATAAAAACCTATTTAAAAATTATCAATTGAAATTTAAGAGTATTTCTCTACAGATTTGTTTCTTACGGCCAAAATAGAACATTTAGTCATATTAAAATGAATCTGTGGAGTAACAAAGGCTCTCTTATATTTTGATTGACATTTTTATAAACTAGTTGCATGAAACATGAGATCCAACTGTTGATGGCAATAGTATATATAATTGAAAAATACATACCAAAATATGAACACTTAAACACAAACTAATAAATATTATAAGATATTTTGTTTTCTATATAAAACATGTAGGTATGTATGTCAGGATAGGATAGTATGGAGGTCAGTCTGTTTTTCCTACCCAGAATATGAAAACAGAATAGTGGTATGTATGTATGTATGTTTGGAGATTAAGTAGGTATCAAGCTATTGAGTGAGAAATTGTTTACAAATTGTATAAAACAATGTCGTCACTAAATTAAATTTTTATAAAAATTATTAAATAAAATGAGATGTATGTACATATTTTTTTATAGAAAATTAAATTTTCTAGTTGGGATTTTTCGGCTCTTTTCAATATTTTTAAAAACTTTGGAAATATATGAAGTTAAACACATAAATTTATCATAAAAAATGTCTTTCTATGATAAATTAATGCTTGGAGGAATTAAATTAATGTGTTTTCAATTAATGTTCTAGCTTTGATGGTTTTTGAGATATATGGAAAATAAAGTAAAAATTGAAAAGTTTTGAAATAAAAATTAAAAATTTTAAGTGTAACAGTTTTGTAGGCCTGTAACTTATTATATATTCTGAAATTTTAGGCTCTGTGCATTGAGCAGATCAAAAGTTATAAGGGGGGACGGACACACACACACAAAATGTTCTACTCCAAATTCTGAGTAAATCCATTTATAGAACATATATGCTGCGAATCTTCTAAGTTGGTGTTTTTAGACTTCAAAGTTAAAAAAAACATGAAAAATATAGACTTGGCATACAAATATCACGTATCTTGGCATGATACTCTGGCGATATGTGAAGAGAAATGAATTATTATTTATTTATTTACCTTTTATCACATCAAATTTATAATGACAATAATTAGTAGATTACTGCTGCCCAACTAGGAAATCCTATTCTAGGGCTAGCAGTTTACAATTTTTAATGACAATTATATGCAATTATGAACCAGGTGGTTGTTCCTGTTCCACACTGTTGGGGATACGAAGCGGCAAGCCCCTCCGGTTTGCCAACATTATAAATATCCCCCACCATGCCGCACTCCCGCCAGTTCTCTCGCGGCATGGAACGATTAAACATCTAAGACAAGAACACGCTCTATTTATTTAACCCACTCATTTCAACAGTGGTGACTCACCGACGCGCCGTCGAGTTGATTTCATATCCTCCGGCCCACGCATTCCATTCGCCGCGATGTGTGAGAAACTCAATACTTCTGACGCTTATCTTTGTTAACACGTGTACAATATAGCGAACTTTTCATAGCCAAGATTATGTGAAATTTTAATCTAGTTTCCCAAGTGACTTTACTGATAAAATGAGTGGGTTAAATAAATAAAGCGTGTTCTTGCCTTAGATGTTTAATCGTTCCATGCCGCGAGAGAACTGGCGGGCGTGCGGCATGGTGGGGATATTTATAATGTTGGCGAACCGGAGGGGCTTGCCGCTTCGTATCCCCAACAACACTAAAAAGGTACTCATTACCTCAACAAACTTATGGGCTCACACAAAATAGATTAACCAGGTCCTACTGTCTGCCATAGTACCTGTAATTAATCCAATCTCTGACACAATTGGATTTATTACAGGTTTATTCTCTTGAAAAAATCGACAGTTGGATAATCTACTTGAATATTTAAATACTCTGAAACATTGTGAAATATATTTTCACATGGAAACAAATATGTAATACTTACACATTGTTTTAAAGCTGAAATTTAATTAGAGAAAGAGCTTGAAATATTTACAAAAAATACAAAAACAAAATATGTATGTATAGGTACTCAATCCATTAAAATGTCATCAAGTAGTGTTTATTTGTACAAAGAATAGTAAATTGATAAAGAAAACAAATAATTAAAACATGACCATATGCACAAGAGTAGGTAACACTTCCATAAAAGTAACCACTCATCGAAATTTACCATTCAAACATAATAAAATTGAATGATTCTGATATTCTAGCACTGAACACAAAACATGAGCCAAATTATTTTACTGGAGTTGTTTCATAGTCACTGTCTAGACAAACATTCAAGAAAGTTTAAATGAAAATATCAAACATATTTAATTTAATTTTTGATTTTGAGAATGAGGGATAGTAAAACTTACCAATATTGCCTTCTCTATCTTTTTTAGAGAATATTTGAGATATCTGAAAATAAAAAATATGTGAAGAAAGTATGAACATTACAACAATTTCAGTTCTACAATACAAATGTTACATAATAAAAAAAAATTGTTCAGTTTTGAACATGGGCCTCCCATCTCAACATCAATGATTCCATATCCCTCGCTACCTTGTGCCACTGACCATCTTGTTTGTGGCCTGCCCTGGTAACTGCAACCAGTTAGCAATCCCGTTTGGATCATTGATCGCTTGCTATTTTCACAAAATGGCCGGCTCAATTATATTTTTATAACAATGACTTTTTTTTCTACTCTAATAATATATGACCCGGTATTTAAGTTGGCCCTGAAATCCTTGGAATGTTTTAATCCAAGTTTAGGGGATATTAAATTTCATTTGCGTATTACAGTGCAAAATGAAAAGTCAGTTACGTAATCTATTACGTAATGTTTTTTGTGGCTATTGTCTATTACGCATCTGTCAAATTGTCAAAAACCATAAATATTATCTGACGTGATGCTGTGACTATAAATTATTTTAATTGTTTCATTACCCAACATGGAACATTTGTAATTTTTTTAAACCAATCAATATTTTTTTATTAAAATCAATCATTGTAATGACAAAATGTATGAATATTTAATCACAAAAATAAAGTTATAAAATGCGTGACTGACATTTCAATATGGCTGGCAGTTTGTTTTGTTTGTTGTTAGTTAATACATTAATAATAATAATAATAATGAACACTTCCTTGCACCCTACAAAAGTGGCGAGTTTATTGCCGTGTGGCAATTTCTTCCAACTAACCAGTGCTTCCAGCCCAGAGAATCAATATATGCGTGAGAAATAAATTTAAATAAATTTCTCCTCTGCTGGGAATTGAACCCAGGACGCCCGCACAGAAACCGAACGGCTTACCAACTGTGCCACGGCGGTCGGGTCATTATCATGTATGTAAGAAAAAAGAAAATAACTACTAAATACATGAAACACTTCTATAAGAATTATGCATATTTATTTGTAGTAAAATGAATGCCTAGACAATAATAATAGACTAGACTAGAAACAATATTTATCTCAAGATTAAGTTATACAATCCTCCAGAAACATTGAGTTAAATATTTGTCATTTTGATGTATTTAAAGGAATAATAGTCACTGAAATGACACAATATTTTTGTTAAACTTGAGTTGAACTGTAAAGGCTAGCGTCCATAGAGCATCAGAGGGATTTGTTTGTGGCAGTGCATCCACAGAGGCGCACCAATCGGATTGCCGACACAACTGTCATTTGGATTTGTTGACAATTTTACATTGAAAATGCAAATACACAAATAATTCTTCGGATTGGTAATTGCATGCTCAGCTAGTACATTATTTTATTATATGAAAATATTTAATGAAAATTAACTATAATTATTTTAAAAATTATACAGCCCAAAGCCTTTTATAGGATATACAAACATATCTTAATTTCACCAAAATCTTTCAGCCGTTTTCGCATGATTTCTAAGTAAAAAACATCCAAGCATCCAAAGATTCCAATTTATATTATAGTGGTTTATTTAAATACAGTTTAAACAATTTGAATGACAATTTTCCTTGAAAAGGCGATATGATATTATCAAATAAAATGGACATACAAAAATGACAGATCCGATCAGATTATTGCTTCTCCTAACAACGGCATCGGCATTCCGATGATCCGTGCGTGTGCTCCGTTCGTTGCCAATCAGTGGACGCACTTGTATGAATTCCTATACAAAGAATTATAAAATCTGTCTGATGCGCTCCGTTCGCTGCGCCTGTATTGACGCTAGCCTTTAAGGGCCAATTAAAATATCAGGCCTATGATGGCTAAATTTAAAATGATCTTATGTGTGAATAATGTTTGTAAACATGAAACAGAAATACATACATCTAGAATTGAATTATTAGAAGAGTTGGAATCGTCGGGTGCATCTTCAGCTACCTCCACAACCCTATTTAAAGAAATGCTCCCAGAAAGTCGAGATCTAATCTCACCAGCTGATATGTCAACCTGAAATTTACAAAATAAATTTATGAATATCTTATTTTTATTATTTCTAGATAGTAATGATTTTATTAATTTTTAAAATGAATATGAAATTGATACCTGTAATATAGATGGTGGTATACTGAGTGCCTATTGTATCATTTTTTAACTGAGCAGTAAGCAATTGAGTTCGAAAGACAATTATTAAAAATTCATTGATACGATTTGTAAAGATAACCTGTGTAATTACCTGTGTAACATTGTCAATAGTCACAGAAGTGGAGTGGTTATGATAATTTACAGACACTTTGACATCCTTGGCATAGCCAGGCAATTTAACAAACTGTTCCGAACTAGTACAACTGACATTGACAGGACTCGACCAATCGTAGGAGTTATCTGAAAGACATTATTGTTTTTGATAATTGCATTTTAATTTTATTTCAGACTAAAATAGAATGGTTAATCACCAATTTCAAAAAAGGATAAATACAGAATCGTTTCATACTGAATTCATTTTCCAAAATGCTAACCTTCTTTTACACAAGCAAACAGAATATGAGTAGTCAAAGATGTAGTATTATATGACGAATCAACAACCAGTTCTGGAAAGTGTTGTGATAGTGTTGGCATTGTGTAATAATTTTTTTCACCCGACTTCACATGCAAATGCCATTGGCTTCTTTCACTTTCTTTTACAACCTAAAATTACACATAAAAAATATGAAATATGATTAAAACACAAAATTAAAATTAATCAACAAATATAAATCTAAAAACAAAAAAAAAATGAGCAGGTTGTGGCCAACACTAAACTCTACACACCATAGTAAGTGTTAATTTTTTCTTCTTCAAATATTGACAATCTCAATATGGTAAAATATGCTTCTGTTATATGAAATATTTTATTCATTCTAAATTTTACTACCAGGAATATAAATTTTCTAACGATAGTATATTTTTATATTCCAACTGTCGATTCGTTCATGAGAATTCAATTCTCTTAATGAATCGACATTATTAAGCCAAGATGCGTGTATGAAGGAAAATTTTGTATGGTGTAGTGGACTTTTTGCATGCTAATAGCACCAACTAGAGGCCTCGCAGCATATATGTTCCAATACATGGATTTTCTCAGAATTCGGAGTAGAACATTTTATGTGAGTTTTGTGTGTGTGTGTGTGTGTCTGTGTGTGTGTCTGTCTGTCCCCCCCTTATAACTTTTGATCCGCTCAATTTACAGAGCCCAAAATTTCAGAATATATAAACAGTTATAGGCTTACAAAACTTTTATACTCAGAATTGTGAATTTTTGTTTCAGTCAGGGGTTATCACCTTTTGAAATTTTGGTTAATTTTTCCATATATCTCAGAAACCATAAAAGCTAAACGCTGAAAATTGGTATAAACATAGACAAATACAAAATCTCAAATTTATTTTTTCAAAAAAATTCCAGGGTTTCTCAAACATTTTTTATTAAAAAAAACAAAAATTTTATGATAAATTTATGAGTTTAACTGCCTATATTTTCAAATTTTTTAAAAATTTCGAAAAAAGCCGAAACACCCCAACTAGATAATTTAATTTTCTATAAAAAATATTAGTATTGTATTAGCAAATCTCAATTTTTCTCTAACAATTTTTTAAAAATTGAATTTAGTGACGACATTGCTTCATACAATTTGTATGGCAGTCGCTTATACACAATATGTAAGAAGATTTAATAGTTTGATATGTACCTACTTAATATCCAAACATACATACAGAACCATCATGCTGTTTTCATATTCCGGGTAGGAAAAGAGGACTGACCTCCATACTGTCCTATCATGACATACATACCAACATATGTTAAAATTTTCAATAATTTGGATTTATGGGTTAATAGTTTGATTCTTATTCTTCAACTAAACATACTATCGCTATCGACAGTTGGATCTCATGTATAACATGCAACTAGTAATATATACAAACTATTAATGCAGTATGGTGAAGAATGCTTATGTTGCATGAAATATTTTAATAAAAGCAGATAAATTTTGTTTTAAAGAGCGTTAGAGCATTTTGACAATTTTGACATGTGATATCATATGAAGAAATTTTATGATATCTATGAAAAGCTAATCAGTTCTAAGTTCAAGCTATTAATATTCTTATATCAATATGAAATCAAAGAACTGAACATTGCCAAAAATAAAAAAATTCTCTTGTAACATATAAGTTTCATACAAAAATCCATTAAATAAAATATAATTTTTGAAACTGTTGAATATTTTTCTTTTAACATTGACCAACTTTGAATACAATTTTATGAAGATTCTTGGTGTTGTATAAATAGTTGAAACCAAATTAAAATATCTCTAATTTCCAGGTCGTGAGAGCAATTTTTCAGTTTTAATAGATGAATTCATAAAGAAACATTGAGAAAAAATGAACCGTTGTCTATGGAAAACTAATCAGCTCTAAGTTTATGGACTTAACACATATGATATCAATATGAAGTCAATCGGACTTATAGTTTGGGTTGCAGAGAGGACACAAAAAAAAACAACGTAAATGATGAATTCATAGAGAAGAAATCAAAAGTTGTCTATGGAAAACTAATCAGCTCTAGGTCTTTGCACTTTTCACATATGATGTTAATATAAAGTCGATCGGACTTACAGTTTGGGCTGTAGAGAGGACACAAAAAAGATAAATGCTACGCCGTATACACAAACACATCACGATGAAACTCATAGTGTGCATTCTCTACATGATACCCATTGAGAAATTGATGTAAAAAAAATACGCTTAAATTTTGCGAAATCATGACTCTCCCCTATTCCATAGTGTGGAGAGTAAAAACATTATTACAGCGATTCATAAATCAGGTGACTCCAAAGATTAGTAACTATCTGTAGTATCAAATATCTCTAAAAAATTTGAACAAATAACTAAAATGCAAATTTTATAACCTTGAACATTGATAAAACCTATTATATACATTTTACCATAAACAATAAAACACCTCCCATAGCATTAAATATTAAAATCCAATCAAACAGTGTCTACAAAAATATTAACATATAAAAATAATGACTGTTTTTATATAACAAATAAAAATGAAATTAAATATTTGAATGTAATAATAGACAGAAACCTAAAATGGAAAAATCAAATAAACAACACTGTAAATAAATTAAAAAACTTATTTACATATTTATTAACCTTTGAAATTTTTTAACATAAAATTTATAAAAAATTGTTTATCTTTCTCTATAGAAGCAGTGGGTGTAGCTAAATATTGTGTTTCAGTGTTGATGTGTTTAGGGTAATGAAATTTATTCTTTGAAGTTATGAAAACCATTATTTCCTGTTTTCACTTGATAAAATTATTTCAGCTTCATCATTTGAGGACTTTTAAAAGTATATCCAATTTAAACTATTCTTACCTTCTCTTCCTGCTCATTATGTTCAAGTGACATTAAAGCCTGTCCAACAGCTATGGTGATATCTGCATTGTTATAAATTACCAATTGGGGTTTTTCATCTGGTGATATTATCACATAGGTCTGATCTTTATCAGTTTTGCAACTAACTATTATTGGAATCTACAAAAAATATAATATTATTGTTGACACAAGAACTTTGGAATTATTAATATTATGTATTAGGTATAGAACAAACTAAATTGTGTAGATGAAGCATAGTACCTGTGAATTTTATTTTTAAACTTTTAAAGAGAAGTGTCATATGAACATGACAGCCGACTCTGTGCTTAAGATGAGTATCATCTCTAGATGCTGCAACAGTACGCACAGCGAATATGTCTGTCCACACCTACTGCGAGTTCTTTTTCATATTCCTTGTCAAAAGGTTAAGTCACAAAAAAAAGTTTTTTTGTACAATGCCATTTACACTATTTTTAATTAAAATTTTAATCAAGAATTAAGAAATAAAACATAATTCAACAGAGTGAAACATCTCTACAGTAAATGCCACACACTATTAAGTGGTATTACTGAATTCAAGTGTTTCTAAAAAAAATATTTTATAATAGGTGCTTCATAATAACATTTTATGTATTTCTAGTGCATATTTCATTGCTTATTCATATTGATTGTAACATTTAAGTAAATTGATTGTACAATAAAGGTCCAAGAGAACAAGCATTGAAAAACTGTAGCTACAATTTTGTCAGATTATTTTTTATGTTAAATTTTTTCCCAAACAAATATATAAAATTTAAAATAATAATAGCTAAAAAATGAGATATATAATATTTTGAATAATCTCATCATCATCATTGGCGCTACAGCCCTGTGTGGGCCCTGGCCTCTTCTAGCCCTCCCGGTCCTCCACCTCTTTCCTCCAGTTTGCTATTCTGATCGCACTTAAGTTGTCTTGAATTTTGAATAATCTACATACAAATTAATACTATAAAAAAATGGATATAAAATAATCACCGAATCTGAACCACATTTGAGGGAAAAACTTCTTCTAATGGAGAGTTGATCGATTCTCAATGGACAAATGAATGAAGTATGTGATGGTGAGGATCCAATCCAAATATGGTATTCAAACTTTTTCCTTTTATCTGTTATGGAATCCTCGCTGTGATGTTTATTTGTTAGATGAAATATTGTGATGGGAACTCCCGAAGAACTAAAATTAATGAACAAAATAACATTGCATTAGTTATAACAAGTTATATACTTTAATCAACATTATTAATATACAAAGGATTACATGTTATAAAAGAAAAGGAACTAAATAAAAAATCATCATGTTTAAGTAAGTTTTGCAAGTCTCAAACAAGTGGATACAATAAATAAAAATAATGAATATTTATGCTATAAATATTCATTATACCATAATATGGTATCTATTGACTTTGTGCCTGTTTAAAATTACGTCATTATTTTGTAAATATTACTTAAAATTAATTATTACCTTTTCGGATTACAAGGCAGCAAAAAGCACATGTTTTCAATATTACTTGGCAACTCAAGTTCATCTTTTGATTCGGTTAAGATAGTTTGTGGGAAAACCTGCAAAATAAAATTATAAAATACATCAATTTAATAAATTAAAGTATTTATAACTTAGTATTAAAAGACGCATTTTGCAAGTAAAATATACCCAATAATGAAGCATATTCCACTAAAAGTGAAATATTTCCATAGAGTAGACAAACACGAGAATGGAAGTATGAGAATGATAGGTAGACCTATGATTGGATATAAGAATGACGTCCAGAGTAATCTATTCAAATACATCAGAAGAATAGTAAAAAAAGTTTCTTATAAAGACCAGCCCCCCTAGACAATGTGTCATTTAGCTCAAGAAAAGAAACAATAAAAGATAACTCAATGTATGGAAGTGACAGATGCCAGTCACTTCCATACATTGAGTTATCTTTTATTGTTTCTTTTCTTGAGCCAAATGACCCGTTGTCTAAGGGGGGCTGAGAAGATGATATGAATTGTAGTTGAAAATGATTGTTATTAATTATTTTTTACAAATGGTAGACCTAAATTATAAGATGTATGTAATAGAAAAAACTATGAAATCTGTTAAATGTAGGTACTAACTACATATTTACAATTAACAGCAAAAGAAACAAGTGTTTTTGTCATTTGAATGGTAGGTTGCAGACAACGTTCCCTCAAATTTTTCTATTGTGTGTGCGGATCGTCGACGCATCTGTGCAGTGGCGGTGCGATAAAGTTACACCCCCCCCATAAACACACATACAATCCCCCCATAAACTCTAATTATATAACTAAGATAATTTTTAAAATAAATAAAAAAGATAACTAAAATCTGGCAATGGAAAATTTCTTATATAATATTTTTTTTTTATATATTTTTTTTTTATAAAAAAATGAATATGTCCTTGTTAAACAAGTACATATACATCTTCTTACGTTCTCTAAAATAAGCAAATAAATGCTTGTGCTATAGGTGAACAAAATCGGTCGAGGCAGGATTCAAACTCGCGACCACTGGATTACTAGCCCAGCGCGCTAAACACTCTGCCATCGACCCATCTGCCATAAATAAAAAAGATAACTAAAATCTGACAATGAAAACTTTCTAGATGTATTAATTGTGTATTTTTTTTACGTCTAAATAAAAGTTACTATTATTATTATTATATAATATTGACTGTGTGGAGGGTAAAACATGTGTGCGGAGACATTTAAGTAGGTGTGCGCGTGCACCTGCGCACAACTTACAGGGAACATTGTTGCAGATATGATTTCGCTTGCAAATAACTTAAAGTATTTGGATTATATTATAAACTTAACATAATATGGAAAATATTAAAAGAAAATTTGTTTACTATTATTATAATGAAACATACCTGACACAAGGTAAATAGATTCTGACAGATAATGATTCTGAGAATTTACATACATACTAAGAATGGAACTCTTTGTCAACTGCATCAATATATTGTCAGTTGAGAAGTAAAATTCATTAAGTACTGTTTTATGGCTGAATGACTTTTATACACTATGATGCCCAAATATCAACAACCCTCTGCAGCGTCACTTAATGAGTTTTACTTGTCAACCGACGATATATTATATGCTTTTTTGTTGCTAAATTATCATAAATTTTCATATCAATTGATGTATAATTTGTCTTGTAGCTACTATTCTTAAAATGAGGATACGTAATATCATTTTTTGAGTGTATATTCAGAAATATAACCTATAAATTTGTTTGTACATAAAATCTATTTTTTTTTCTAAATTATTTAGTGTCACTATCAAAGCTTACATATATTTCATTGAAATTTAATATAATATAATATAATATGTTTACCTTGTATCTGGTCTGCTTAAATTTCAAATTATATTTTTTATACATTAAAAATGAATTTATGGTTTAAAAATTATAGGTATCCTAATAGAGAAGTTATTCATATACTTATTTATTTTCTCCATCAATTATTTACTAACAAAATTTTATCATTACAATGAGAAAAACTTTTTTTCATATGACTGGATGCGTAAAAATTACATAAAGCTTTTTTTTTTATTTATTTATTTTATAAGAGTTTTACGCAATATTTGACTAAGTTACAATATATAACAAAAATTATAGTATTGATACTCTCTCGATAGAGTTAAAAACTCGTGTTCGAGAGAGGAGTATCGTAATTACATACAGAAAGAAAAATTCAACATATAGGATTATGTATTGCCAAAAATATGCCCTTTTAATGCTATTTTAAATTTATTTATATCTTTTATTTCTCTAATGGAAGTGGGCTGATCATTGTAAAATAATATTCCCCTATATGACAGTAATTTCTGTGCTGCAGTTGTATTTTTCTTTGGTATGACGATTTTGAACTTTGCTCTTGTCGTTACTGTTCCAATAGAAAAAATTTCAGGCTGGTTCTGTCTGTGAGCATATATAGTTGCAATCGTGTCTATTATTTGTTTTAGTGTTGGGACCGGGAAGTCTACATAGATCTGTTCCGTCGGGTGATCTATAGGTTTGACTAGAATAATCTTTATAATCAGTCTTTGCGTAACTTCAACAGGCAAAAGATTTGTCCTATATGTACCACCCCATCCCGAAACACCATACATAAGGACAGAGTGCACAAAAGCAAAATATACAATTTTTAAACTATTTTTACATAATATATTTTTGAGATTCCTGAATATATAAATGGATTTTCTCAAATGGATTTTTTTTGATCTTGTTAAATGTGTCATTCGCTAAGTTATGTTCTGTACCATACAAGAAGACTAAATAACAAATTCTATGAGATCAAAAAACTTCTTTTTCTTACCCAAGGCCATGTGGTGAGAAAATATAATAATATATGAAATGTCCTTGAAAACGTAATAATACAAACAATAAAATCTTTGAATTTGATAGCGTAATTAAAACTATATAAAATCACTAAATTGATAGCGACATGCCGAATGTAAATATATCAAATTAACACAACCCAGGTGAATAAAAGTACAAAAATGGACAGTTGCACAGTAAACTTGGGTTATATTAATCCAACAATACTTCAGTTTTGTTAAGAATACTTACCAGTAATTCATATGACGTACGATTAACAACAATATAATTGCATGAAAATCGGAAAATATTTATAGTATTACTAATTTCATGGGCAACACTTAACACAGAATTCTGAAAATATAAAACAAACAAACAAAAAATTACAGTAAAATCCAATGTATTTTAATAGTAATTTAGGCAAAAAAAGAGCTGGATTAGTGAAAAATTAGGATTACTACAATGAAAGTAAAATGAGTTAAAATTTGTATGTCTGTTTAAATTAGTAAATATTATTATCAGTACGTAATTGTTTATCAATAAAATATAAATGTAAATCAATGATTTTTGAAAAAATCCATAGTGTTCAGGATTACTGTACATGCCGATATAATGAAGTACCATATTAGCGAGATTATACCATATTTTAAATATTAATTTAAATAGATTGTATCATAAATATAGTCAGAAAATGATAAGAAGTCATAGCTGGAAGATACATTTTTCAAACAACTTTGTCAATGGTTTTATATTAAACTTGATGACTGAATATCATCCAATTACAAAAAAATATTCAATCATCTCTTCAAAATAAGATGTTTTATAATTATTTTGAAGATGCACTAATTAACTTTGAAGATACATACATACATACATACCATCACGCCATGTCCCTCAAGGGATAGGCAGAGAGAAACGAACGCCACTTACTTCTATCATGACATACATTCATCGCCTCATCAACATTCATACGTCTTATACATGTTTGTCTGTTGTTCATGCTTCTAACATTTCTTCTAACTTTGAAGATTGTTACATTATTAAAACAAATGGGATGAAAATTATTAAAAATTTGAAAATAATTCTTACAGATGTTTCACAATGTATAAGAACAGACTTGGTCATGTTGATTATAGTTGTTTCATCGTCACAAGGTTCACTGTTCTCTGTACTAATTGACAGTGGTCCAGATATTTTATTATCATCTATGTTTTCACTAAGAGATATAAAGAAGTGAGGCTAAAAAAACAGAATCAATAGAAAAAATAAAACAGTTAGTTTATTTTTGATAAAAAAACATTGTTTTCAACATGACGGTATAATAGACGTTTTAAACATATTTTTAAGGCCCTTATATAACCTGGGCATATTGATGTAGGTACACTAAAATGCACACTAAATAAATACAATATTTATTCGTGAAGTAAAGGTAAAATTTAGAGGTTTTTTTTAAATAGCAAGAATAGTTATTAAAATATTACAGTAAAAAACTCAGCCGGTAGATTTTCATATTCTCTTTCGATTCAAGTAAAAATCTACTTCATAGGCCTTGTGGTTTTTTAGTTACAATAAAAAATTAAAAAAAGGGTTTACTAAGAATAGTATTGAACATATTCAAATTTCAAAAAACTCGTGCAATAGAATAAAGATGCAAATACAAACTGTTCTTTATTTCTAAGACGAATTTTGAGGGTACTGGGGAAAAGATTTTCAAAATGTACAATATAGCCTACTAAACATGGCTTGAAATCAAACCCAGGATGCCAGCACAGAAGTGCAACCTTTTATTTTTTAACAGTGGATGACACTTTATTTCTATTAATATCACAATCACAAAGAGCGATGGAAAGAAGAATGTGGAATATCTCGCTAAGGGACCACAAAACTAATGAATGGATTAGGAAGAACACAGGAGTAGCGGATGTGGCCAAAAGAATAGCAGAGTTAAAGTGGAGTTGGGCGGGTCATATATCTCGGATGTCGGACGGACGATGGACAAAAGTTGAGATGGACTGGGGGCCAAGAACAGGAAGCAGAAGCGTGGGAAGGCCCCAGACCAGATGGTCCGATGACATTAAAAAGTGGCAGGTCCAGAATGGCACAGGATAGAGACCAGTGGAAGTCCAAGCGGGAGGCCTTTGTCCAATACTGGACTCAAGAAAAGGCTGAGTAAGTAAGTAAGTAATATAATGAATACAAAAATGAGATTCCATTGTATATATAAAAAAAATAAAGAATATTAATTTATTATAATACACAACGGAGTCCTTTTTAGATATGTATCCTGTCAACAACCAAAGATAAAGACAGGAAAACATTGCCATAGAGAAATAATGGATCAAAAACTACAATAATAACATTTCAATAGATATTAAACTATATTACAAGGTCAGATTTTATAAATAGCTCCAACAAAAAAATGAATAATCAAATGGCAGGTAATTACAAATGTTTATGAAGTAAAACTTACGTTTAGACTAGACATTGGTGGCGTTGAGAGTGACTGATGTTGTAAAACACACATTGTGTGTTTTTTATCATCAAGAACAATCAAGTTCATTCCGGAACAGTTGCAGAATATTGTCCAAGGATTAATTTCTATTATTATAGAATCAATAGATGGCTTGTCATAGTTGAAGCTTACCTGTGTATAAATTAATTTAAAAAAATGTTTTGTAAATAAAATTCAACACTAAAAAATTGTGGATATTTTTTATATACTCTAATATTACATATGGTTATGAAAATCAAAATGCTTTTAACGTTTAAGGAGTTTCTTAATAGTTTAAGTACCAACTATTAATCATAAAGCTCGGTCGAGTATTCTATTATTGAAAATAATTTGATAGCTATTTCTATTAATTGTAATACTGCATACTATGTATTTTTAAAATTAAAACATAACATACAATCATTTCTTCTGGATAAGTGTGATGTAATGGAGAACATACAAATTCATCATCTTCATTTGATATATACGGCCATCTAATAAATTCTTCTTGGCTGCAACAAAATATTAAATAAGGTTAAAATTTTGTACATAACCAATAATAATATAATTACTTCAAGAAAATAGGAAATATAAGAAGCTTGAATAATCGACGAGCATGTATGAGACAATAAATGGATGTAAAGGAAGCTAGAAATGTGTGCAAAAATAGAGGAATATGGCGCTCGGTTCTTTCTGCTTACCCCGTAAGGGATATGGCGTGATGGTATGTATGCATGTATATTAATTTATACATATTTAAGATTAAGACAAAATAAGAACATATTAAGAGCGTGTTATGAGTACTGGTTAGTAATTACATTAATTTCAATATTTACCACTGCTTTATATTTGAAATTGTAGTATCAATATCGAATTTCTCCTGCTGAACTTTTTCTTGATTATAAACCAAATTTACTTCTTTTTTATTTGCATCATCTCTGAAATAAACACAAAATAAACTGTTATAAAAATTGCTGTTAATGGTATACCCATAACCAATTATGACAGTTCACTCAGAAAACATTCCTTTTTGAAAGCATATCTTAAAAATAATATTTATTTGGTAGAAGTTGAAATAAGATACTTTATTCTTACGTGCTGGCAAATATCAAAGTATGATTAGTGACCGTTGTCCCTGGTAATTTGAGCTTCTGAATAGATCCTTTGCCTAAAGCGCAGCACTGAATTGGTATTCTAGATGCTTCAGACACAACTGTTAACTAAAAATAAAAGGTTTTATTATATTGTTTGTTATTGGTTGTTGTTAATTATACTATTTAATTTGAACAATTCCAATCTCTCGGAAGCACTCATACAAAATTTCAGAGCACAGACAAACAGATATACATTTTGACAGCGGTCAGACAGACGCTTTGCTTTGTCAATTAGATTGTGCAACACATTGATAAAATTTCTTTTGTGAATGTTGCTTCATTTAAAAGGAATAAGAAAAAATATATAAATTTGTTTGTTAACCTCAATTGGCATGGGAAAATGTGACCTTATGGAGAAAAGTGGAGAAATCACAATCAAAAATCTTCCAGTGTCTGCCTCTGAGATAACACGGCACCATAATGACACATACTCAACATGGCTTTTGATTGGAACTGAAATAAAACATTGATATTTATAATAAATTATAATTTGTCAATGGTCATCTTTTGGTGATACTCGATATCATAGATTAAACACATACTTATATTGTAGAATTTTTGTATTTATTAAAACAATAAAAACTATTGTAATCTCGACTGAGGACTTGAAAATGGAAACCGGGAACATGCTTCAAGACCAAATAAGAACATACTATACAATACAGAAGACATTGTGAAATGGGGAATACTGAGTGTGTTTTTTATGTACCTACATATATTAATTTACTTAAAATATAGTCTTTTTTTAACTAAAACATTTTTTACTATTCAAAAAGTTAACAGTGGTGGTTTTGCCAAGAGTTATAGGCCCGATATTACAGTCGGCCCTCAACTCATTGAGTTTGTTAAACTCAGGATTAGTGTTAGGGAGATTGAATCCATTTCCGTATTACAGTACAATATGACATGTCAGTTACTAAATCTTCAAGGCCGTGGCTATTCTACACCATTATTATTGTTATTATTTTTTAAAATAATAATAATAATAAACTGATTTTTCTATGGATTTGGCCATAGTGAATTTTTCCTATAGATAATTGTAAAACCTTGTAAATCTTTATCTTGGCTAGTTACCGTATTCACACAAGAGCTATAAAATATACATGAAATGACGAAAACTCATACAAACGTCAAACATGTAAGTTCTCAGCCTTTTTGATATTTTCTTGCTGAGATTTTAAAACTTAATTTTAATTTGAAAAATTGATTTGTAACTATCTTCTTTTGTTTCTGGAAGTCATATAACTAATAAAATCCATATTGTTATCAATTTGTGTCTGTATAATTTCAGGTTACGAATTATTTTGCGCTGCAATTTCATCAAATGTCTTCAAGATTCAATACTTTAATTTAAGTAGCACCACACGTTTTACTCCATTGAAGTGGCTTCCTGTTCTTGCAAACATACCTCAGCTAACAATGATGTCCCATCTAAGAGTCTGCACAGAATTTCTTCCAGGAACCCAGTTACAAAACTTGGACGTGGCACAATGACTGGAAGAAAATCAACCTATATGTCAATAGGTACATGGGTACTCCAACGGTGGTACCTCTAGGTTTGGATCTGCCATGAAGGCTGTGGACCTCTCTAAATAGGATCCGCGCTGGACATGGACGTTGTAACTACCTCATGGAAAAGTGGGCATTGTTTCATCCGCACAATGCTATTGCGGCCGTCTCTTCCAAATGATACAGCATATTATATTGCAAGAATGTAGCGTATGGCTCTCGACCTGAATATCTGATCATATTTTATTTTTAAAATGCTATTGTTAATATATTTTTTGTGATTATTTTATTTCTTTCCACAGAAATTGCACTCATATTGTTTTTCGCCTGAATGAGTCTGTTTATGAGCGTTTAAAGATTGTCTTTGAGCAAATGTCTTACAAAAAGATGGTGGTCGAGAGAGTTTCTCCACCGATACTGCATTCATGTTGGTTTTCGGCTGAATGACTTGATGTAGTATTAATTCCATGACTTCCCACAAACTTTACATTCGTGTGGTTTTTTACCCAAATGAGTTTTTTGTGTACTTTACGATTTGAGAGAATGTCTTTCCACAGATATTGCATTCAAATGGTTTTTCACATAAATGGTTAGTTTGTATTTTGAAACTTCTTTCTAGAGAGAATATCTTTCCGCAAATATTGCATTCATTTGGTTTTTCGTCTTGATGTAGTGTTCAATTTTTTTTTTATCAAAATGAGTTTGTTTTTTCAAAGATCCTGTTCCACAGAAAGTTTTTATACAAACATTGCATTTATGTGATTTTTCACCCGAATGAGTTAGTATATGTTTGTATAAACCTCTCATCTCGCCTTCCCATAGATATTGCACTCATATGATTTTCCACCCAATTAGGTTTGTTTTCTCAGACAATGGAAGGTGTATATTTGTCTTTTATAAACCTTTCGTTTCATTTGACTCAAAAGAGAAATTAGCTGGTTAGTTAACATAATTTTATAAATAATGTTAATAAAATTACCAATTCTGCAAGGAACTAAAGGAAGTTTTTACACTACGAATATTTAAAATTAAGAATACTATTTTATAAAAAAATATAAATTATACACACCACAACTTAACATGTATTTTTTATTTATTTCTAAATAAATCATGACTTTGTAATAATTTAATGTTTTTTTTTCTATGCACTCATAATTATATAATAGGGTAGTTATTTGGTAAAGTAAAAAACAAGACATTAGTATTTAGTTTTATTAAAAAAATATCTATAAAATCCCGATACATAAAAATAGAATCAGGATTAAACGGAATACTATTTGTGAAAAATTAAGCAAGACAAATTTTTAATTATTAAAGACAATTCAATACCTATATCGAAGAAGCTTTTAAGAGTTTTTTTTGACCACTGAATATCTATTGGGGTAGACAGATAATCGAACACCACACAATCCTATTTTGACTTACATTATTTGAAATTTTTCAACTGAATGAGGAAGTATATGTTTAATTAAAGCTACTTTTCATGAGAATGTCTTCCCACAGACATTGCAATTATGGTTTTTCTCCCGAATGAGATTGTTTATATGCTTTCAAATGTTCCGCTCGAGCTAGATTATGTACATTCAAATGTTCCTCTCAAAAGAATTTCTTCCCACAGACATTGTATTCATATGGCTTTTCTTTATTTTTCATTCGCATTACCTATTCGACAGTTTCTCTTCCCACAGACGTTGCATTTATATGGTTTTTCACCCAATGAGTTAGTGTATGTTCTTTCAAACTTTTCTTATGAGATAAATTCTTTCTACAGATACTACATTTATGTGGTTTTTCACCCGAATGAGCCGGTATATGCTTGTAAAAATCTCGCTTTTGAGAGAATAACTTTCCACAGACATTGCATTCATGTGGCTTTTTAACCATTTTTTTTAAATGAATTTGTTCTTGTTAAACAAGAACATATATACACCTTCACATATACACCTTCCTACATTCCCTAAACTAAGCATAAATGCTTGTGCTATAGGTGAACGAAATCGGTCGAGGCAGGATTCGAACTCGCGACCACTGGAATGTACATTCAAATTTCCAATTCGAGAGAATGTCTTCCCACAGATATTGAAGTAATGTTTTTCCCACTAAATTAATTAGTTTTATTATGTTCATTTAAATTTCCTTTAAGAGAGAAATGCCTTCCACAGACATTGCACTCATATGGTTTTTCACACAAATCTATGCTATCTTAAAAATTCTTTTTGAGATAATGTTTTCCCACAGACAGTGCATTCATGTGGTTTTTCGCCTAAATGAGTTACTCAATGTAGTGTTAAATTCCACTGTAATACGCTATATAATATATTCGTAAAACTTGAGTTTAGCTCTTGAGACTGTAATACTGGCCCTATATCTTGTACAGTTAATTATTAATAAAGTGCATATATTTTAATATGTGTGTAATCATTGTATACTGTATGAGAAGTACAAAATAGCACAATAACAATTTCTTAAGAAAATATTAATATAGATTTATATTTGTATTTTTGTAAATCATTGAGAAGTACTTTTTATTTTATGAGTGTGATTAAAATATAAATCAGAAAATTATCAGTTAATTACCTTTGACTAACCAAGGAAGACTTCCTTTGGGACATTCCTTCAATGGAATGTCTCCAGACCAACCAGCAGAAGAATCGGGAAATCTGATCCTAAACGATAGAAAAAAAAATAAAGTTCCAAAAGACTATTCTAAAAACTAAGACTAACTAATTATCAAATGATTTGTGACATATACCAATATTTTTTACAGTGGGTCGGTTAATTTGAAGGGGCAGTCTGAAATGGACGGTCATATTAAGAAAAAATATATCATCATCATAATCAATCTCGCAGCCCTTTGGTGGACCTTGACTGAGGTTTTCCAGGTCTCTTGATTTTTGATTTGCAGAATGGAAACATCAGCGCTGAAAGAGTCCATCCATCACAGTTAGGACATTCCTGGTCTTCTTCATCCTTGCGGTGTGGATGTGTAGGTAATATAAATTACATTAATATACAGATAAATATAAACAAAGGATTCTTATACACGTTAATAAATATTTATTTATTACTTCATACCTAATTGTAGAATCACAATCGCTGCCCAAAAACAAAGATGGAAATTGAGTATTGGCTTTCACTAGAAACGGCGGACTTGCCATTGGTTTTTGTACACATTTCCTTTGATAAACCTAAAAATAATACATCAATCAAAAAAAAAATACTAAGGAATAATTTTTATTTTTTTAAATTTATCTATTTGTTTTTATTGCATCAATAAATATTTATTTAGTATAATCAAAATTGACGAGGGTTGTGGATATTTTGAATTCATCAAAACTATTTTTTTGCAATTGAAATGGCTTAATTAATGAAGGTAATGCTTAAAATTGAGGGAAAAGGTAAACAAAAAAGCATTATCATTTGGTACACAGCATAATATTGTAGGAATTGATCATAAAAAAGTAGGTACTATAAATTATTAACCTTGACTTCTATATTTTCATCCAATATGTTGTATAAGGTGACCTGAGCAAATATGGTTATCATTCTGTGCCATGATCCTAGAGGTTTCACAGAAATAATAGCTCCCACGTCAGGGAGTGATGGTTCACTCACCAAATGACACCGTTGATTGCCACAAACATCTATTTGGAAACCTAAAAATTAGAGAAACAAATTAACAAACTGTAATTTATTGATGTTGCGCCTAAGAATAATCTATCAGTGTAGCCTATATGTATAGGTATTTTATGAGTATGTACAATCCAGGAGTTCGGTATTCTTTGGTAGATTTAGTGGATATATAGTGTTCAATGTAAAGTCGCCTATATATCAATTATAGTGCTCTCATTTTGTAGTTAATATTATATTATTATATCAATTTACTGTATTCTTATAATAAAGTGTAAATAGTTGTAATGCGTGTATTTATTTAATATTGCTTCTCGTATTTATTTATATATGATATAAAAATTACCATTTTATCATACAAACAATCAAATATTATAAACATTAATTGGCTTTCAACTGCACAAAAAAATAACACATTCACAAATGTACTTTAAACAAATTTAAAATATATTCTTCTTCTTTAAGTAGACCTGTTGGTTTGTATTACAAACCAACAGGTCTACCCCGCCCCCACCGTACCATTAATTTCAATAAGTTACACAACCGTTAGCGCGTGTACACATTCTAATTTAATATAAATTTGTCTGGAGGAAAAAGCAGTAAGTTATTGTATGTATTTTAAATTTTGAATTATTTATCATATCTTAGATGTAACGGGTGTGCATATTATGGTAGAAATAATATTAGAACAATAACATATCAAAATTTACTGTATCAGTTTATACTTTGTGTTTAAGATATTGGTAACTATGTAATATTGTAATTTACTGTGTTGTGATGTCTGGTGTCCGCTCTATGTAACTATGTATAACCAAAATGTCAAATATTTGGCTTGGTAAAATTGTAAACTGCTAGCCCTAGAACAGGGTTACCTAGTTGGGCAGCAGTAATCTTCATAATAGTCTTTGTGATAAAGGTGTGAAAAATAAATAAATAAAATAAAATAAATAAATTAGAATGTATACCTCTATATACTTCTCTAATATATAAGTCATTCGTCACATATACATGACATGCAGTAAATTCCGCGCCTAAAATACGAGTGTCACCTATAGACACACTACTTTAGACCTACATATCTTGGTAGATTAATACTTGATTGAGACGAAAATTGTACGAATAATAAGCCCATACATTTCTCTTCTCGACATCTGTAGAAAAATTAGTTTAATAATATTGTAAAATAACATTATCACATATAAAAGAGAACCATGTAAATTTGAGTAACTGGACCACGGCAATGATTCTAATATTCCTTGTTTGAATTTGATTTTTACCAATTATCAATATTGGGCGGAGATTTAATTTTGAATTTAATTATTTGAAAACAAATACTGTTACTTTAATACATTTGTTTAAATATCTTTTATATGGTTAAAATGCTAGTTAATTTATTATTAATTCAGGAAAAAATGGCAATACCAAAAATGATCAAAAATACAGTCGATTAGTCACCACTAATTATTATTTATACCCCAAATAATTTTTTTATTTTAAAATATTTTATGTTAAAATATGTTAAAATGAAATATGATTTTCTTTTAGTGTGAATGCACCACAATCTATATCAATATACAATGTTGGATAGATCGTGTGAAACGTCCTTCCTCCCGGAAAAATAAACTCACACAAGAGTGTTTTACTGTCTAATAAGAGGATTTTGAGACACGTTACCACAAAAATGTTGAATAGAACTAGTATCATACCTCCAAGAATAACACAATAGAATAGGATGATGCAAAACCAAAATGATTCCTTGCAAAACCAAAATGATTCCTTGTATTGAATAGTTTTGCCATCAAAATTGTATAAGATTTGAATTGATATCATCTTTGGAATATGAAATAAAACAGACAAATAATGACATACCATTAGAACACTGCCAGTCACCATCTTGAACAGCAATAGTTAGGTGACGTGGATGTTTACGCGAATGCCAAGCATACAGACAGGCAGACCTTGGATTGAGTAGGATTCCCTCATCCGTTCCCTCTTGTCCAACACGCAAGGAAACACCTGTGTCATTCATTAGCACGTAACGATGGACTAGAGCTTTAGTTTGAAGTGTATCAGAGCACTCCTCACAGTTCAAATTATCTTTCTTTGATGTATCACTCTGAAATAAATATGTAACTTGATGTATAGGAATTTTTAATGTATATTAAGTTATGAGCTTGATATAAAATCTGACGTATACCAGAGGTAAACTACAGTAAAAGGTAAACTACAGTAAGTTCCTTTAGGGAGCTGTTACTCTGTTATCCAGAAGACCTGAGTATGAGATGCCTCCCAGAGAACTCATTTCTCTGACAAGCTCTTGAATGTATTGCGGTGCAAGGATCTTCAAAGCATTAAACACAGTCAAAGAATTTTTTTATTTAACTCGCTCTGAGCACTTTCAATTCAGATTTTGCAATTACTATAGTTTATCTCTGGTACATAGAAACATCATTGTTGGTTCTATAAAACCTCTTGTGTAATTTTTTCCAAGTACCTACATACCTATATGAGATTTTGGTGTCATGTTTGTCTCATTAAATTGCATATTCCCAATGAAATATGTTACACGTAAATCATGTATAAAATGCTATATGCAAAAATAAATATATAATATGCACCATAATGTATGTGATTCAAAACATTTTTTTGCTTTTCCTATAAATTTGTATAGGAACACATAGGAAGTTTCATAGAATAAACTATAATATATATAATGTATGCAGTGATATATTTAAAAGTATAATATTGAAAGAATGAATGAAGAACGCTTGACGAAAAAAATATATAAGGCTGACAGGAATGGAAAAAGAGGTCGGGGGCGCCCAAGAAAAGGATGGCACGACCATGTGAACGATATTCTGAAAGAAGGAAATGTTAGAAGTCTGAACAATAGAAGAACATGCATGAGACGTAGCATGAATGTTGACGAGGCGGTGAATGTATGTCAAGATAGAATAGTGTGGCGTTCTGTTCTCTCTGCCTACCCCGCGAGGGACATGGCGTGATGGTATGTATGTATGTATGTATAATATTGAAAACTTAATACTTACCACTTAGTTTACTGTAATTTCCATAATTCAAAAGTAATTATGTAATCTAAATCTGATAATTAATTGTTGAGTATTGGTATTTGGATATTCGAATAAACACAGCAAAATTCAAAAAAATATATACCTGCATAAGAGCAACATTGAATGTATTCAATACGTGTGGTCCGAATTTAACACCGGCTTTGTTAATGTTAAGAGAAACTCCGGTAGATTGTCCGGTAGAAGATTTGCCTCCATACCATAAGCTACCGCACAATTCTCTACACCACAGAGCACGGGAGAGAGACAAATCATTGCCATCCAATATGTCACATCTAAAAAATAGTCAAAATATTTTAAATTCTAGTGATAAAGTAAAGATAGCTATAAATGAAATTAGACAATGGTAAAAAAGAAGGACAATCCAAGCCTTTACAATAAAACTATGGTCCATTTAAATCCATTTGAAAGTTTCACACTGACTGGTTGACAAAGCTGGAACCATGGCTGTAAATTTTGGACGCTGTCCATATGGATGAAGAGGATGCCTGTACCGGGGTCATACGAAAATCAAAAATCAAATCAGTTTCAAATAAGTTTTCAAAAACGTCATAAACTTTGATTGTAGCTTGTGAGTAAAATTAGATAAATGATCATTTTGCCAAGGTAAATAAATCTGTGTGAAACAAATCAGAAATCTGAATTTAAAAAAATTCTAAGAGATAAGTCATATAATTTTAAACAAATTGCAAACATACGTTAGATTTGTGTTAATCTTCATTAAGCCCGTATTTTTGTTCCACATACAGCTCTGCAAATTTAATTTACTCAGAGAAACATTCAAAAATACATGTGGCGGGGGTAAGTTGCCATCCATTTTAAACATTCCATCTTTATCAGCGAAAGTAAATTTAGACCTAAAGAAAACAAACAAAAATTATTGCATTCACAATTTAAAAAAGCTCTGAAATAAAAATAAAGATATATCATTATATTACAGAAGCAGTGGCGTGCGAGGGGCCCGTCAGCTGGTTCTGCCCAAAAAAACTACATCCCCTGTTTAGTCAACCTCTATATCTTTTCACCATATATATATTTTATCTTTAACTCCTGTTTTGTACTATGCACATAGCACCAATTACACGCATTGCGTGAAGGTAGGAGCAAATAATCAAAATTGCATAATATTATAAATATTTCAATTCTATTGATAAATATTTTAAATGCAGCCCTTTAATGACATTTAATGACAAAGATTTTAATAACTAACTGTAAATATATATCATGAATGTTGGTTGAAATATTCAGAGACATCTATGAAGTATCTTTCCAACCATTATCACAACAAATTTACTAGCAGCAGTAAATGTTTTCATCCATTATTTTATTTTTCATCCATTAGTTTTTATTCATAGATGTCGTGATATATTAATCGATATATTACTCATATTTACGCAAAGGTTATTTTTCTTATATTTGAATAATAATTATGAATTCCTTACAAATTGTACATACATTATTTTATGAAATTTCTTACATATTTTACAAAACGTTTATTTTAAATATTATCTGTATTTGCTTTTTTACAACGAAATTGAATTTTTAAACTGCTTTGAATTACGCGGCAAATGCATAATACTCATAATATTTTAAATACTTTTTGAAATTTAATTAGAAACAATTATTATCACTCTCCTTTTTATTACCAGTCATTTTAAAGATAAATGATCTATTCGGTATGATTCGAATCAAAACAATTCAATATATTTATATTAGCGCCAAAATCTTGGCGTAACATAACCTATCTAATCTAATCTGACAGTAATATAATCTAGCGGTCGTTGTTGTAAAAATGTACCATGTTGAACCAAAAGCCAACCAAACCATCTGAATATTCTTACACCCATACATACAAACTGTTGAAGAAGCTTCATACATGCCCAGCATAAATCTTACCTTAAAAAATACACAGATACACTAACACAAACAAACAAACTTTGTTCCTTTAGTCATGTATATTGTATGCTCAAATGTATCGGGCATACTGCAATGAATATTAACGACAAAAGTAAAAAGACATTTATAATTTGTAGGGAAATAAATCGTGAACGATACAAATGTTGTGACATTTTAGCTACTGTTAACAAATCTGTCAATGTTTCTCCTTGGAAGCAATGTTGCATACGTTTTAAATTCAGTGTTACAACAGACGAAAATAATTACAGGCAAATGGAACCTACAAAGGACAATTATTCAAATTTTAAGAAATTCATATCTCCGTTAATGTTTGCGCTAGAAAAAAAATAAAAAATTTATTATGATTCGTTATACGCCCTACAACTCGTTGATATATTAAAAAAATCGTACAAGATTTTCAATTTTTTTTTTGAATTTTTTTTTATTTTTGATTTTTTTTGTTTTGGATTTTGATAGTCATGCCAGGCATATAGGCATATATGGCTTGCACGCCACTGTACAGAAGTATACATTTTATGGATTCCTGTAGTCTTATGGAGACATAGAATTATATATCATGGAATTTTTTACATAAAATTTAAAACAATATTGATTTACAATTGTTTTTTTCTTAAACTGCAGACCCATTAAACATCATTCATTTCAAAGAAGATAACATGTGCATCTATACTAGTTACACCTTACCTAAACCGCCCTGTCAAAATCTAACTGGTGCAAAACCATGTTGTCCTCAAGACAGCCTACTTGCACGAACCAATCACCGAGACTTCAATCACCTACCACAAATTAAAAAGGAAGATGTTTCATACTTTTCTCTTTAAACAAATTCAATTTTGAGTCGAAAATATTTTTGGGTGAAAATCCCTTCACATGTTGTAATTCTTAGAATATAAATCACCACCATCGTGTAAGTTTTTTTTACAACGAATCTCATCACGAATTTTACATTATTTTATCTGAAGAAGACCTCTTGTCAAAATCATTACAAAGCGTCGCAATGTCCATAGACCCCAACTGGCAGAAGGGATAAGACACTACAATCAGACTCAACAAACGGTGATTAACATGGATCCCTTGCGTGACTCAACCTTGCAGTACAACCCGTGGCTGTCAGATTCCTCTTCAAGATCTCCACTCTCACCGACGTCCCTCAGAAGCCACAACGATGTTAGCAACTCCTGCATGCAAGCTCTACTGTATCCCATCAACCCATGCCTACTAAAACCTTGCCAAGCCAAAGCCGCTTGCTCCTCGTCATGCCAAACTCACCTCACTCGACCAGCTCATCACAACATTGCAAACATAAATCAAATCCTCAGATTTATTAAACCTTAATCATAAGAACAACGTAGAAATCCAGCAAATTACCAAGTCTAATTTTAAGATACTTAATTTTCGTATTAAGTTTAATTTTCTACTAAACCACTGTGTTTTTTTTTATTATTAATACAATATAAATGACTCTTGATCATATATAAAACACCAAATATTTGTTTTACCAAATGTTTTTATTCCTTCACTGCACCTAGCCAACAATAAAATTATCAGTAAATATCTTGACAAATTTCCAAAGAGAGGGGAACGAGTTGCACAACTACCAACCAAGCATAAAACAATATTTGCATTCTTTGCAGCCCATGTGATCTTATAAGATGTTTCTTGATAAATCTACCAAATAATATTTTATTAAATAATTTCAAAATGCTTACATCAGTTCTGAGTGATTGTAAAAGTTTAATTCAATAGACAAAACTTTTAAAATGACTTGTAAATGAGGAAGTGCATTTGGAGCAGAGTACGAGTCCACTCTCAGAGATCCGGCTAACATTTTTGGTGTTACAGGAAGATTTTGAGGACAATTTGCTTCACTTTTTAGTGTTGCTTCCTGAAAACAGAAAATACTCTTTGTACATACCTACATATAGTGGCAGTGGTATGAAATATGCATGGTGGTAGTTCTTGTTTTGTCCGACGAGCAGCCGCTCCGGGGATGAACAGAACACTTAGTTCTATAACGTTCCCTATGGAGTGGGGTAGGTGACTGCGACTTTCCTAATGTACATACCTACAAATTGATTGCTACAAATTGATTGTAATTTATATTCTGAGACAATTCCTCGATACAAATTATAAAAAAAATATTATCATTGGTTGGTTGAAAGATAGGGCAAAAAATTATAAATACAGATTATTGTTTTAAAATATAGAAAGGTCAAATAAATCTACTTACGTTATAAGATCTATTACTTTTAAGAAATTTCGATTTGTCAAAAAAGTCGCCCTGGCTTTGGAAATTGCCTTCAGGTTCTTCATTCGGTGCCTTCATTACTATCCTCCATATTGAAGCCAAAACCATATCTGGAATACACAAAAAAAATTAAATCAAATTTTAGTAAAATGAAGAAATTATTCTATTAAATATACTAATATAATATGACAGAAATTAGAAATTTCTACAAAATTGCTTGAATATTCATGGGTGCTAGATTCAGAATCTATAACAGGCTATTTCACCATATTCAGATAAAGTTCTAGATAACTACTATAAGATAAATTTATAATGAGAATGGGTAACAACTACAGTCCTAGAATCTATAGAAACACATGAGATCTAAATGACGATGGCGATAGTATGTATAGTTGAAGAATATATACCAAACTATAAACTCAAAGTGAACTGAGACCAAATGGCACTCATATTTTAAAATTCAAGAGCGAGTGAAAAGGCTCGTCACGATGGCATGGCACGAAGTACCGTTAGTTTTGAACTCATGAACATGACATATGCAGCGTGCCAATAGAGTTTAATTGTTTGGCATGCCAGGCCTATTGAATTGCATGGGTATTGATATTCACTAGTGCATTTTAGAGTGATTGCAAGCCATTTGGAACGATGGCAAGTCTGTGAATAGTTATCCATCAAGTTGAAAACATTCAAACAAATTAAAGGAGTGTTCTAAATAATTGTTAAAATTAAGGTGAAAAGAAAACCATTATGGTATTAAAAATCATAGATATTTGTGATTTAAATTATATTTCGCATTTGACATTTACTAATAATACATTCACATTTTCACGAATACTATAGCTTAAGTATTATAATGAGGCTGTGCTACTGTGCTTTATGCACTAAATTTTTATTTTCTTAAATACTTTTTAAATAATTCTTAGTATTTTAACGCATGACATGATCAAATTTAAAAACAAAACATTATTTTAAAATAAAGGGAGCAGTTTCTGCATATAACAACCAAGTAAAAAAACACAAATATGCACTTTGCGCACCCCACATGACATACTCAAGATGTTTGCTGCTACCTATAACACAGCATATCATGTAATAATGAAATTAAAATTTACTTAAAACCAAACTTTTTGCATGCATTTTATACATTTAATATACAACTATTTTCAAATCAAAAAAATGAAATCAACGCACTGTGATATAGAATTCATTAATCCAACTGTCGATTCGTTCATGAGAATTCAATTCTCTTAATGAATTGACATTATTAAGCCAAGATGCGTGTACGAAGGAAAATTTTGTATGGTGTAGTGGACTTTTTGCATGCTAATAACACCAACTAGAGGCCTCGCAGCATATATGTTCCCAAACATGGATTTACTCAGAATTCGGAGTAGAACATTTTATGTGAGTTTTGTGTGTGTGTGCATCTGTATCTGTGTGTGTATCCGTCCCCCCCTTATAACTTTTGATCCACTCAATTTACAGAGCCCAAATTTTCAGAATATATAAACAGTTATAGGCCTACAAAACTTTTATACTCAGAATTGTGAATTTTTGTTTCAGTCAGGGGTTATCAACTTTTGAATTTTTACTTTATTTTTCCATATATCTCAGAAACCATAAAAGCTAGAACGCTGAAAATTGGTATAAAGATAGACAAATACAAAATCTCAAATTAGTTTTTTAAAAAAAAATCCAGAGTTTCTCAAACATTTATTATTAAGAAAAATATTTTATTTATGATAAATTTATGAGTTTAACTGCCTATATTTCCATTTTTTTTTTTAATATCGAAAAAAGCCGAAACACCCCAACTAGATAATTTAATTTTAAACAATTTTTCTCAATTTTTTTTTAACAATTTTTATAAAAATTGAATTTAGTGACGACATCACTTCATACCATTTGTATGGTAGTCGCCTATACACAATATGTAAGAAGACTTAATAGTTTGATACTTAAATCTCCAAACATACATACATACCATCATACTGTTTTCATATTCTGTGTAGGAAAAACAGACTGACCTCCATACTATCCTATCCTGACAAACATACCTACAAGTTTTATATAGAAAATAAAATATCTTCAAATATTTATTAATTTGTGTTGTTTATAGTTGGGTACGTATTCTTTGATTATGCATACTATCGCCATCGACAGTTGGATCTCATGTGTTACATGCAACTAGTATAGAAACATTTATGAAAAAGTAAAACTAATTACTTTTACAAGATATACTGTTTATTGAACATGTTATACTTTATAACAACATTTAAATTAAATTTGACTTATTGAATGAATTTGAATATTTTGGAATGGATCCGAATGAAAATTTGAAAATGTAAATGTTATAACACATTGACGGTTATGATGGCTATAGCAGTCAAAATCGAATCTCTTATTCAGGTAATGATGGCTATAGCCGTCATATCTCTGGTATGTAATATTTCTTCATCAAAGAAGACAATGTCGGCAATGGCCGTCAAATTTATTTTTTCCGGAAAACACTATTTCCCACATATTTACTTCTAACCTTCCAATATTTACTTTTAACCAATTCAATCGAAAATGAAATATTCCAAAAAATAACAAGTTTATGGTATGTGTCTATATGAGTGAATCCTTCATGAAATATGTGTCTGCGAATGTGTTAACAAAGGCATATAATTATCAAAAAGCAAATAATTTTGCTGCTATATAAATGTGTCATGAATATCTGATTTATATATGACCAATGAATATGTTTGAAGTACCCCTGGTACCACCTCTTTCAGTGTACCAATCCCCTGGCCTAAAGCCGTACTTTATGTCAACCCTGTAAAGTTTATGTGGTGACAGCAATTTAATGCATTTTTCAGTGGTCACAATAGCTACCTAATAATATATTTTTGCTTAATTCGTTTTATCCATTGGATTAGTTACTAAGCACTATCCAGATTTTAATGATTTACCGTGTAAAATAATAATTTAAAATAAAAATTCTTACTTTGATCATTGATAGGAAGATCTAACTTTACAGATTGATCTTGGCGAATATAGAATTTAGTATAATACATAAAGCAACCCATTATCTCCGAATAATATTCCAGAATACAGACAACACTATCAACTTTGATACCAGACTCCAACTGAAAACAGAAACAATATATAAAATTATTATGGGCCTGAAAACATAAGTTCATCAATATTATCTAAAAAAAATGGATAAATAAGTCTTCATACAACCACGGCATATTCCAAAATGTGGGTTAACTAGGGACAGGTGTGCATTACCTTATATAAAGAAGCACAACACATGCACAAATCTCTACATATCAGTCTCAAATCAAAAATGGAAGACACTAAATTCAGACTGGGTCCTTATTGCTGAATTATGTGAATTGTTATTTTGCTTCTTGTATTTTCGATTACTCTGCTTTTACGGGACACCCGAAAGCAATGTCAATAGAAAAGAATTGTAGCATTATTCTAAGCCGGTGCTTCACAGCGAAAATTCATACATAGATAAAACTTAATGATAATTTTACACTCCTGATAAACAGTAAGGATGATGTGTTTCTGCAAATTTTACCTGGGAATTTATGTATTTTCTTAACTTTATTTGTTAACATTAATAATTCAAAAAGACTATACGTAAGACTCAGTATAATTGTAATAATTAATATTATAATATATAAGAAAACAGATTATTTGTAACTTGTAAACTGTAGAATGAGTGAATACATGGATTCATAAAATAACTTACTTGAAATGGTAGTGGATAGCTGCAAAGGCGAGTAAGTGCTCTAGGATGAGGATAACACCATGCCATGTGGCGTTGTCCAATAATCACTTGATATGGCAGAGGAATTGTGTCATTCACCATATTCACATATTTGAATGCACCAGCACTACAAATAATATAATACTGTCAAAAATAATCTATAAATAAGAGGATTCTCATAATTATAGATAAAAAAATATTAAATAAGTATAAACCTATAGCATGCATTTCTCTCAGCAGTCTCCTAACTAAATCACTCAGTTGAATGATGGCCATTTAATTATAACTATTAAAAATGTAAAACTATAGGGCGACCCATTAAAATCATATATTCTTTTTCCACTCGTGCATCATACATTCTTTAATTATAGCTGACACATCTTAATTGAAATAATTTAATGAGTATAGTAAATAATGTTACTAACCGTAAATCATCTTTGTAATGTTGATCATTCAATGAAGCTTCAGACCAGAAATTATTGTTTTCTACGATACGATTTGCCTCCCCTTTTAAAACAGAATTAACTTCCGAATTTCGTGGTGTTGAAAGTTCCTAAAAAAATAAGGTAAGTTTGTTTATAAATTAAAATATTATAAACTGTTCACATTTAGGCTAGGTGTCTATTACAATTAAAGTGACATATTTTGGTACGGTATTAACTGAATGGTTCATTCAGTGGATGTTCATATAGGACAAAAGGCACTGAAAGTCAAAGAGAACAGGATAGTAGTCAAGTAATTTTGATAAAAATAACATAGCAGTGAAAAATGAGCACTAGTAACACTAATTTTTGTAACAATTTTTTCTATGTCACAAACTAAACTCACATGAACTAGATTTTGAGTCCAGAAATCAATGAACTCTTTGAGAATCTGCATTTGTTTTATTCCCGTTTGAATAATTAGTCGATCTGTCTCCAGTAAGAGCTGTATTAGTGGTGAATAAGCCGCTGCATCCATCCTCCAAGGTTCCCAAGATGCAGAAAATTCAAAACTATAAGCAAAAACTAGTTTATTAATAATAACAATATAATGTGAACAACTTACTTATGATGCCTATTTTGACATTTGAACTCGTATGAAATTCCGTAATTACTGACAAAATCTGTGCTTCACTGTGTATATCTATGCATACACTTAGCTGTCAATAATTCCACAATTGTCAAAAATACCATTATATGTTGCCCCGAGTACAATAAAGATAGAAAAATTTATAATTTATATTAAAAAAACCTTATTTTTTTCCTTTAATGTGATGTTGAAATAAGTACATATTATGGGATAAATAGTTAAAGTAAATTTCATACCCTATAGACCATGGATTAATAATAATTTTACGAGGCATTCCTTCCCCTTGACCGATTGAGAGGACAATGGCATCTATCAGACCCACACTTGTCACCTTCTCCAGTCTTGAATTTACTTTGTTTTGACTTTTCAGTGATGAAAAACTTAAAAGACATTCATTTTGTGATCCCTTTTCCATCTCTATCGCCAAAACGGTCTGCTTTATCGAAATGTCGATGGAATTCAATGCTCCTGAAAATTTAAAGTACATATGTACATTTAAATGACAAATTATGAAAGAAAAATAAAAATAATATGCTGAAAAATAAATGTTAATAAAATTTCATAGCACTTGCAGCAAAATACTTAATTCTTTCTGATTATCCATTCCTTGTCTACTCCTCCTCACTCGTCCCTGTTATATATTCTTTTTTTATATTGACATGTTGGTTAAATGCCATACATGCTAATTATCTACTTAAAATAATGGATATACATAGTTGGTTTGATTAGATAATAAACCTACCATTATGCACTACAACCTCCATGATGAACCATTATGTATTTGATTGTATACAGAAAGTTTGAAGAATATTCTTGTTATATGATTATACCAACTAGTACGGGAAATAAAAATAATAAAATAATTACCAAAAAACTTTTTAAAAGACTTTTTCGATTGTGTAGCAAACACTTGAGGTGACTCCTGAGTAAAAACTGTGTCAGATTCTACCAACTCCTCTGTGCACAAGGTAATACTTGAATTAGAGACATTGAACATCAACTGAAAATCAATATAAGAGAATCAAAAGATAAAATTCAACAAGTGGATAGTATTATTTATAGTTTACAAAAAGTAAATATATGTAGATACAGTAAATGTGATACAATATACATATATTAGTATTAGTATTAATTAGCATATTTTAAACATGAATATTTCTCACCAATTTATGTAGCTGTACTAATTTTTTCAACCTTCTGACGGATGCAGTAAATCGCACTGGGCAGTTCACAGATAACTTTATCGATGATTTGGAACCAGAATCTAAAAAATCAAATAATATTTTGGATTCAAATATAGAACATGATATAAAGGTATTAAATAAGATGAGTAATATTGTTTAAACTTAATATTTTATTAAAAAAGTTGTTTTACCCAAATTTTTATTCCAATTTCATTCAAATAAAAACGCCAATTCCAAGAATTTATACGTCTTAATCATTAGATTTATAAACAATAACTTAATAAAGATTTTAAATACACAGTTTTCAAAAACTACACACATAACACATTTAATTAAAACAATTACACTTATTTTTAGCAAATGACAACCCTTCAAGTTGAATAGTGACAGAAAAAAAAATTGAATTATACTTACGATTTTCATATTTTCCAACAAATAGAGCTGGAGGTATACCCGTTGCGGGATCAAGCATGCCTGGTTTTGTTTCCATAAGGCTCAAAGGATAAAATTCTTTACTAGGTATTGAATTGGCAGAAATCGAACCATCACCACCTAAAGCCACATGCGCCGAAAAAACAGACACCTACAATAAAATAATACTTTTGATGTTCATAAAATAGAATACAAAAATTATGTGCAATGGGATCTTTGCACTGGAACGAATTTAAATCAAAATATCTCTAGTTTACAAAGAAAATTATCTGGTGACAATACCCTAAATAAATATTTTCATTAACAATTTGTTGTAAAAAAATTAAATTTTAAATGTCCCATGATTGGTCACAGTAAATATAATGCCATATAGTCTGCAGTTTACAATCAGTTATATTCTCTCGAGTGATTCATACAGTTTTGTATTCAAACACGGTACTTTGACACGAAGTATCTTATACAACGAATATTTGTTAATAACAGAATTATTCAGTGATTTTGTGTTGGTGTCAGATGGTCAGTTAGCATTCATAATTTAATTATAATTATAACTGAGAAAGGATATGTGTAAAAGGGCAGTCTTATAAACTGTCAAAAAAACAATGCCAGTATGGTAGCGTCATTTTATGCTAATAATTAAAAAATTTTAAGTGCTGAAATTCGTGGATATGAATCTGCAAAATAAGTAAAATTATATTTTATTATTTCCTTAGTATTTTGAATTGGTTTTGAAAGAAGGGACACATACAATGTTTTCGACATTGATTTCCAACTGCTAAAAAAATAAATAATATTATGCAATACATAATATGTCGCTTTCTTTTTCTAAAACGTCATTAATAACAAATTTATATTAATAACCTTATCTGGATGCAAGTTTAAATGTGTGTAAAAACAATAACACACAAAATTATAACTTTTATGAATTCATTATTTTTTTATTAATTAAAATATCCCAATATCGAATAAAATATAAATATTACATTGTCATATGACTCACATATACGGAAATTTTCCTTGTTTTATATATAAATATATTTTTTATGTAAGACCGTATCTTACTAGTTGGTGTTACAATCTTGGTAAATAGTTGTTAATTAATTTTGAGTTAAGTATATGTTTATTATAAAAAATTGTATGTAACCAAGAATAAATAAAATAAATAATAAATGAAAAATTCTAATACGAACCTGCATCAATGAAACTCCATTAGACAAAGACATAAATAAGTTAGGTTGATGTAGCATTATATGTAGCAAAGGCTTCGATAAAACTTCATTACTTTGTTTTCTTTTTCCTGACATCTATAAATAAAAATGATTAATGAGAATAGGAATCATAAATAAACTAATTAAGACATAATTATATAGAACAAATTATTACATATATATTTTAGCATCATTACTATATGATTATGGAGTTCAATAATGAAGTGACAGTTTCAAACATTGGAAAAAAAATTATAAGTCAATGTACTCATAATTTAAATATGGATTATAAACACCCAAACACTAATCTAGGTAACAAAACACATAGAATTGGGTTCATTCACAAATATTTATAAAAATATATGGACATAAATGGGTTAGCAATGTTGTAAGAAAATGGAATATATATCAATGTTTAAGAAAATGTTTTGATTTATAATTGTTATGTATACAAAAGAGAAAGGCAATCGTGGTTTCAATGGGTTCACAAATCCAGGCCTACGAGCACATGCGACTAAAGTGCCAGCCAGAACAGGCGAGCCACATGAGCTTGCAACCATGTATGCGGTATTGAGGGCCCCCTTTATGATTCAAGTCACGCTCACCACTCACCCACCAACCTCCGACTATTACTCCACTCCCCTGCGCAGCCAAATCCAATAGGAATAATATTAAGAGTGAAAAACGGACCATCACATATCCCTTCAAAACTTCGTATCTTTCCATTCTGGCGATAGAAATCATATTTTTCTATGACGATCTTACCATTCTGATGATGCTCGGCATTGAGCGATACCGGTGAATGGTAATCATGTTTATGAACTCAATTAAACAGAACGTAAAATAATACATTTGAATATTCAAAAAATAAATATTGTATTTCAAAAAGTACCATTTTACAGGAGACACTTAAAACTTCATGACATTCTTACACAAGTTTTTTTTTTCTGTTAATGTGGAATGAAAGTTCCTGCATCTTAGTAATTCATCAATTTTGTTTTGTTTTATTTTCGTATACATATATTTTTTTCTTGTCTTATTGATTGATATATTCTTGTTTACTTATATTTAAATAATTGTTTTGTTTTATTGTTTGATATATTCTTGCTTACTTCTATATGAATCATTGTTTTGTTTTATTTTTTTGCTTTATTGTTTGATATATACTTGCTTACTTCTATATAAATCATTATTTTGTTTTATTTTATTGCTTTATTGCTTGACATATTCTTTCTAACTTCTATATAAATCATTGTTTTGTATTATTTTTTTACTTTATTGTTTCATATATTCTTGCTAACTTCTATATAAATCTTTGTTTTGTTTTATTCTTTTTTCTGCTTGATTGTTTGATGTACTATTCTTGTTTACTTATATATAAATCATGTTATATAGAATGTATACTGTCACGAAAACTGAATGAAATACGAAAATATTGTATAAATATGTATTAATGTGATTGTGAAATATTCCACCTCGGTACAGGCTAAGCCTAGTGAGGTGGATATATATATAATATGTAAAAAAATGATTTTGTAAATTATAATAAATAAATTGTATTTGTTTTATTTCCTCAAGCCATAATAACATTTTTTTATTTACAGATACAAGAATGCAGCTTTTTGAGATACAAGATTGTAAAAGTTATCAAGCGATATATGTGAAGCGAGTAATTACATATTTAGGACTAGACAAAAACAGTAGTGTTTATGCGGGTGCTTAAACAATAATAAAAAAAATCCCTTTTTGGGGGAGGGGGAAGTCTTTCGTATTTCTCCCACAGAAATTCTTTATATACAATTATTGTTTTAAGCTAATAAAAAATATGTTAAATTAGGCAATTGTAAAGACAATTTTAGAAAATTGTTTAATTGGTTAGTTATTAATTAATTAAATACTTGAAAGGATGCTTTAAAAAGAAGAAAAAAACAATATAAAGTAATGTAGAAATTGTATATTTACTTTTCGTTTTTGATAAGTGGCTTCATCATCAAAAAGAAGAAAACTTATTTTCCCAAGGGTGACAATGATATCAAAATATTCAGTACACGCTTTCCTGAAAATAAAACATTTTGGAAATGTTATGAAGATTGTAAAATTTTTTAAAAGTTGTTTTTATTTATTTTATTAAAAAGCGAACAAGTTTTATAAGTGAAACTCTTTTAAGAACATAATATGTTCGGTTAACAGACATACCTTAGAATTTTATCACTTTTGATATTCATAGGTGACATAGGAGAATCTCTGAATGTAACTGTTGATGTTTTATCACTCACAGAACTGGAAATAGGTTTCTGAATTTGTTCAGATCCACATATCATTGTTTTGTGGTCTGAAATAATATAGAAACATTGTATAATTTGGATATTTTTGGTAAATAAACAATTTTATGTATTACAACTAATTTTGTTTTAAATCAAAAAGCAATCACTTCGAAACTGGGTATATCAAAAACAATGTGAATTGTTATATGTAAAAATAAAACAAACTATTAAAAATCAAAAAATTGTAAACTAGAAGTGTAACATATACATTAATTGAAGAACAAGGATAAATTAAAAATATGGATGATGGTAATATATTTTTTTCAGTTCATTAAAACTAACTTAAAAATTAAATCACTAAGCAAACTGTCTGATAGATTTCCCATCCAAACAAAATTTATTTTAATATCATTTAATGATTCGGCGGATATTTTGTGGTAGTTAATATAAACCATTTTTGAAATATAAATTAGCTATAAACCACTTGTTTTTTGAGTCACTTCGCGACATGTTTCGGAAGCGCTAACCACATTATCCAAACTAATCACTCTTTCAATAACCACAAACTAAAACTATTACATGAAACACAGAATAAAGGATACCGACTTAACAACTACGAAACGCTCGAAATACATAAACACATAAATTCCGGTATAAAACTTATAAATAACCATACCTTTCATAACACTTCTCCAATACTTAATATATTCCCCATCAAAAACAAAAACACTTCACAATACCCCCCTCCCCCCACTAACCCAACCAACCTTCAACCGCCACCCCCCTCGCTTCACAGACAGACACACACAAATTCAACATGTTAGTCTTGACACGCCGGTCGATGGAAGGACAGCGCTTCCGAAACATGTCGCGAAGTGACTCAAAAAACAAGTGGTTTATAGCTAATTTATATTACAAAAAAATTTATTTTGTTAAAAAATATACGAAAAAAAAACAATTGCAGAAGAATGTAGCACAAGTATAAAATAAAAGTTGTAGAATACCTTTAAAAATTTCTTGGCACGCATGTTTGACAATGAATGGTGAATATGGACATGATTGCATGATCTCCTTCAAGGCACAACTCTCTAAACTGTTGAAAAGAAACAAAATAATTGATTTATTTCAATAAAAAAGTGTACTTTAATAATTTGATTTGATGTAACGTATAGATAAAAAATTAAACAAAGTACCCATTTTAATATATATATTGCATAAAAATAAAAGTATCAAAACACTTACTTGAATTCCTGTTCATCCTTAAATTTCTTTGCTATGGAAGAAAATTCCCACATCAGCATAGAGAGCAATCTCAGTTGTGAAGTAGACAAAAATATGTCTGTGTCTGTTAAGATGTTAACATCAACAGATGGACCACAGACAAGTGTTGATTTATGGAACATTGCCATTGCCAAAACTACACAAATATCCAAACTGAAAGAAATGTAGAATTTTTATTCTCTAATCTATTGCATAGAAATTGAAAAAAATATATAATAATTTTCTTAACTATTGAACTGAACAATGTCCTTCCATCTCCTTGGAAAGTTTAAGTATGTCAGAGGGGCAAGTCTGATCAACCGGCGGAAACAAAACCCATGTTTACCCATATCATAGATATAATTATCATATGGAGTTCGAACTGTAATATCTTAAGATGTTATAGAACTACATAAGATAATTATATCCATGATATGGATAAACATGTATGGATTTGATTCCACCAGTTGACCAGGGGGCAAATCTGGTCAACATGGATGGTTTTGATACCGCTGGTTGACCAGACTTGCCCCCCAGATTTGTATGTTGTCATTTTTAATTTTAAGCACGATTCCAGCTACTCATCAATTTATTCTACTTCTCAGTTTACTATCAATAAAATTCATGCTTGAAAAAGATTGTTCGCGAAAATATGTATGTATGTACATTTTATTTAAGTGTAAAAAAGAAATGCATTTTCTTACATCTAGTGTAAACAAAAAGAATATTAACAAGTAGAAACAAGAACAAATGTACACAGCACGAATTATATAAAAACAACATAAAACAAGGAATTCTTCCAATTTACACAAAAAACAAAGGAAGCATGCGATATCTTAAAAGAACGTTTCCTTTATGTATTTAACACGGCGAGACCAGATGCTTCCTTCACACGTTCTGGCAAATCATTTAACAGTTGAAAACCTTTATTATTTTGTGTACCTGCCAGTCTAAAGTAATTAGAGCCAGTCTAAAGTTCCGCCGACATTTCGTCAGGTAGGTATGAAATTAAAAATTATGATAAAATAAAAAATGCCATGTCAAAATGAGAAAATTTCAAATGATGTGTAAAAGTTCTTGACAAATGCTAAGGTCCCTCTACTGCTTTTAAATTCCTGAAACTTGACTTTTGCGACTCATGCGCCTGCTCGTGGATATTTGTGACAGAACTTAAGGGGCCAAAGAGCCACAACCGACCACTTCTCTAGCCTTTTACACAGAAATTGAAAGAAAAAAAGAATAATTTTCTAAACAGAAAAAATAAAACACTAACTTTTGTAAAATAGGCCTTAATTGTTCTGTAATAGAAGTCGCGGGGTTGCACTTTAAATTGTTCCATCGCAATGCCGGATTTACATTAACAGGATCTGGTTCTGACATCTACAAAAAAAACAGTCAACTTCATATTGAAAATAATAATAATAAACATTTCTTTGCACAGGGCAAGGGTGAGTTTATTGCCGTATGGCAATTTCTTCCAACTAACCAGTGTTTCCAGCCCAGATAAGCAATGTTTGCGTGAGAAATGAATATAAATAAATTTCTCCTCTGCTGGGAATCAAACCAAGGACGCCCCGCACAGAAACCAAACGGCTTACCAACTGTGCCACATCGGTACTACCTGATAATACTACCTGAAATGACAATACAATCTTCTGATCAACTTTATTAAATACCAGCCTTGTGTGGAACATTTGTTATGATACATATTAATTATATTCGATACTATATTGGATATTAATTACATTGAGTGGACAAAGTAAATGAACTGATGTAAAAAGTCATAAAGGCAAGATCTACACTCTAACATAAAATACTCAATGACGCAGCCAAAGGTGCAGGAAAAGCTGTAGCCACACAAAAAGTAAGTAAGTAAGGCAAGATCTGAAAATTTTAATAAAAATGTAGTATATAAGATGTACGCAAAATGCTTCTGAATCAGTCCTTAGGAAGTTTATTGAAAAGAGATGGAAGACCAGATAAGACATTCAAATAAAATTACAGCAGGGAATAGAGTAAATTGAGAATGAAAAAAATGTTTACCTCCATAATATATATTTTTGCTATGTCCCCCCATTTGGCAGTCTGTACAGAAATGCCTCTCAGAAATAGTTGAGCTTGTCTGTCCTCTAGAGGTCCACCAGGTAGACCCAACCAGCCTTCACGAGCAGCCAACTCATACAGATCTGCACGAATGGCATGCCTGAAATTTCATTTACATGTTATATTTTTGAAACATAATATTTACACAGGAGAGCGGAGCAAGGATAAAATAATACTTTGGGTAAATTTATCGAAGACCGGAGTCCATTTTGAGAGAGATATTTTATTCAGTTCATAATCTCTCTATATTTAAGATTGATTCTGACTCTCCATTTAGCCAGCATATATTATAGTACCATACTTTCATGCCAGCATATGCTTATTTATTTATACATCTTCTTGTACATACTAGTTGCATGTAACACATGAGATCCAACTGTCGATAGCGATAGTATGTACAGTTGAAGAATAAGTACCAAACTATAAACCCATAAATACAAATTATTTAATATTTTAAGATATTTGGTTTTCTATACAACACATGTACCTAGGTATGTATGTCAAGATAGGATAGTATGGAGGTAGGTCCTTTGATCCTACCCAGAATGTGAAAACAGCATGATGGTATGTATGTATGTTTGGAGATTAGTATCAAATTATTAAATCTTCTTAGATATTGTGAGTAGGCTACTTCCATACAAATTGTATGAAACAATGTCGTCACTAAATTCAATTTTTATAAAAATTGTTGAAAAAAATTTGCAATGTGCTAATACAATTTTAATATTTTTTATAGAAAATTAAATTTTCTAGTTGGGATGTTTCGGCTTTTTTCGATATTTTAAAAAAAAAAATGGAAATATAGGCAGTTAAACTCATAAATTTATCATAAAAAAAATATTTTTCTTAATAAAAAACGTTTGAGAAACCCTGGAATTTTTAAAAAAAAACTGATTTGAGATTTTGTATTTGTCAATGTTTATACCAATTTTCAGCGTTCTAGCTTTTACGGTTTCTGAGATATATGGAAAAATAAATCAAAATTTCAAAAGTTGATAACCCCTGACTGAAACAAAAATTCACAATTCTGAGTATAAAAGTTTTGTAGGCTTGTAATTTATTATATATTTAAAAATTTTGGGCTCTGTAAATTAAGCGGATCAAAAGTTATAAGGGGGGGACAGACAGACACACACACACACAGACAGACACACAGACACACACAAAACTCACATAAAATGTTCTACTCCGAATTCTGAGAAAATCCATGTATGGGAACATATATGCTGCGAGGCCTCTAGTTGGTGCTATTAGCATGCAAAAAGTCCACTAAACCATACAAAATTTTCCTTCGTACACGCATCTTGGCTTAATAATGTCGATTCATTAAGAGAATTGAATTCTCATGAACGAATCGACAGTTGGAATATAACTAGTTGCATGTAACACATGAGATCCAACTGTCGACAGCGATAGTATGTATAGTTGAAGAATAAGTACCAAACCCATAAATACAAATTATTTATTATTTTATGATATTTAGTTTTCTATACAACACATGTACCTAGGTAGTCAAGATAGGATAGTATGGAGGTCAGTCTTTTTTTCCTACCCGGAATATGAAAACAGCATGATGGTATATGTATATTGTATGTTTAGAGATGAAGTATCAAACTATTAAGTCTTCTTTGATATTGTGTATAGGTGACTACCATACAAATTGTATGAAGCGATGTCGTCACTAAATTCAATTTTTATAAAAATTGTTAAAAAAAATTTGAGATGTACTGCTACAATGTTAATATTTTTTATATAAAATTAAATTATCTAGTTGGGGTGTTTCGGCTTTTTTCGATATTTTTTAAAAAAATGGAAATATAGGCAGTTAAACTCATAAATTTATAAAAAAAAAAATACTTTTCTTAATAAAAAATGTTTGAGAAACCCTGGAATTTTTTTGAAAAAACTGATTTGAGATTTTGTATTTGTCTATGTTTGTACCAATTTTCAGCGTTCTAGCGTTTATGGTTTCTGAGATATATGGAAAAATAAAATAAAAATTCAAAAGTTGATAACCCCTGACTGAAACAAAAATTCAAAATTCCGAGTATAAAAGTTTTGTAGGCCTGTAACTGTTTATATATTCTGAAATTTTAGGCTCTGTAAATTGAGCGGATCAAAAGTTATAAGGGGGGGACGGACACACAGACACACACACACACACACAGACACACGAAATGTTCTACTCCGAATTCTGAGTAAATCCGTGTATGGAACATATATGCTGCGAAGCCTCTAAGTTGGTGTTTTTTGACTTCAAAGTTGGAAAAGCCGTGAAAAAAGTAGACCTCTCCATACAATTCTCGCGTATTCTGGCTTGATACATTGTCGATATGTTAAGAGAACAAAGTTCTCCTGAACAAATCGACAGTTGGAACAAATATAATTGTACACTGGCGGGCTTATTGCCATTAGGCAATTTCTTTCAACCAACCAACCAGCTTATCATCGTCAACACGAGAAAAAAATATTATAACTAGTTGCATGTAACACATGAGATCCAACTGTCGATAGCGATTGTATGTATAGTTGAAGAATATGTACCAAACTATAAACCCATAGATACAAATTATTGAATATTTTTCAGATATTTTGTTTTCTATACAACATATGTAGGTATGTATGTCAAGATAGGATAGTATGGAGGAAGATCCTTTTTCCTACCCAGAATATGCAAATAGCATGATGGTATGTATGTATGTTTGGAGATGAAGTATCAAACTATTAAGTCTTCTTACATATTGTGTATAGGCGACTGCCATACAAAATGTATGAAGCGATGTCGTCACTAAATTCAATTTTTAAAAAAATTGTTAAAAAAAAATTGAGATCTTCTACTACAATGTTAATATTTTTTATAGAAAATTAAATTATCTAGTTGGGGTGTTTCGGCTTTTTTCGATAATTGTAAAAGTTTTGGAAATATAGGCAGTTAAACTCATAAATTTATCATAAAAAAAATATTTTTCTTAATAAAAAATGTTTGAGAAACCCTGAAATTTTTTTGAAAAAACTAATTTGAGATTTTGTATTTGTCTATGCTTATACCAATTTTCAGCGTTCTAGCGTTTATGGTTTCTGAGATATATGGAAAAATAAAATAAAAATTCAAAAGTTGATAACCCCTGACTGAAACAAAAATTCAAAATTCCGAGTATAAAAGTTTTGTAGGCCTGTAACTGTTTATATATTCTGAAATTTTAGGCTCTGTAAATTGGGCGGATCAAAAGTTATAAGGGGGGGACGGACACACAGACACACAGACACACACACACACAGACACACACACACACAGACACACACACACACAGACACACACACACACAGACACACACACACACAGACACACGAAATGTTCTACTCCGAATTCTGAGTAAATCCGTGTATGGAACATATATGCTGCGAAGCCTCTAAGTTGGTGTTTTTTGACTTCAAAGTTGGAAAAGCCGTGAAAAAAGTAGACCTCTCCATACAATTCTCGCGTATTCTGGCTTGATACATTGTCGATATGTTAAGAGAACAAAGTTCTCCTGAACAAATCGACAGTTGGAAAATCAAACCTTCGGCCTCGGCTTCGGCCGAAGTTACGGCTAAGGCCGAACAATTGGCTTCGGCCAAAATCTGACCTTCCGTCAGAAACTAATTATAACTAGTTGCATGTAACACATGAGATCCAACTGTCGACAGCGATAGTATGTATAGTTGAAGAATAAGTACCAAACCCATAAATACAAATTATTTATTATTTTATGATATTTAGTTTTCTATACAACACATGTACCTAGGTAGTCAAGATAGGATAGTATGGAGGTCAGTCTTTTTTTCCTACCCGGAATATGAAAACAGCATGATGGTATATGTATATTGTATGTTTAGAGATGAAGTATCAAACTATTAAGTCTTCTTTGATATTGTGTATAGGTGACTACCATACAAATTGTATGAAGCGATGTCGTCACTAAATTCAATTTTTATAAAAATTGTTAAAAAAAATTTGAGATGTACTACTACAATGTTAATATTTTTTATATAAAATTAAATTATCTAGTTGGGGTGTTTCGGCTTTTTTCGATATTTTAAAAAAAAAATGGAAATATAGGCAGTTAAACTCATAAATTTATCATAAAAAAAATACTTTTCTTAATAAAAAATGTTTGAGAAACCCTGGAATTTTTTTGAAAAAACTTATTTGAGATTTTGTATTTGTCTATGTTTATACGAATTTTCAGCGATCTAGCTTTTATGGTTTCTGAGATATAGGGAAAAATAAAATAAAAATTCAAAAGTTGATAACCCCTGACTGAAACAAAAATTCAAAATTCCGAGTATAAAAGTTTTGTAGGCCTGTAACTGTTTATATATTCTGAAATTTTAGGCTCTGTAAATTGAGCGGATCAAAAGTTATAAGGGGGGGGGACACACACACACACACAGACATACACACACACAGACACACACACACACACACACAGACACACACACACACACACAGACACACACACACACACAGACACACGAAATGTTCTACTCCGAATTCTGAGTAAATCCGTGTATGGAACATATATGCTGCGAAGCCTCTAAGTTGGTGTTTTTTGACTTCAAAGTTGGAAAAGCCGTGAAAAAAGTAGACCTCTCCATACAATTCTCGCGTATTCTGGCTTAATACATTGTCGATATGTTAAGAGAACAAAGTTCTCCTGAACAAATCGACAGTTGGATTAAATGTCAATGTTCGTAGGGCATATTGACATTAAATTTAATAATATTTATTCTGCATATATTTTAGAAGCATCAAATTGATTAGACAAAAAAGATTTTGAAAATAAACACTAGTTGCATGTAACACATGAGATCCAACTGTCGATAGCGATAGTATGTATGGTTGAAGAATATGTACCAAACTATAAACCCATAGATACAAATTATTGAATATTTTCAGATATTTTGTTTTCTATACAACATATGTAGGTATGTATGTCAAGATAGGATAGTATGGAAGAAGATCCTTTTTCCTACCCAGAATATGCAAATTGCATGATGGTATGTATGTATGTTTGGAGATGAAGTAACAAACTATTAAGTCTTCTTACATATTGTGTATAGGCGACTGCCATACAAAATGTATGAAGCGATGTCGTCACTAAATTCAATTTTTAAAAAAATTGTTAAAAAAAAATTGAGATCTTCTACTACAATGTTAATATTTTTTATAGAAAATTAAATTATCTAGTTGGGGTGTTTCGGCTTTTTTCGATAATTGTAAAAGTTTTGGAAATATAGGCAGTTAAACTCATAAATTTATCATAAAAAAAATATTTTTCTTAATAAAAAATGTTTGAGAAACCCTGGAATTTTTTTGAAAAAACCAATTTGAGATTTTGTATTTGTCTATGTTTGTACCAATTTTCAGCGTTCTACCGTTTATGGTTTCTGAGATATATGGAAAAATAAAATAAAAATTCAAAAGTTGATAACCCCTGACTGAAACAAAAATTCAAAATTCCGAGTATAAAAGTTTTGTAGGCCTGTAACTATTTATATATTCTGAAATTTTAGGCTCTGTAAATTGAGCGGATCAAAAGTTATAAGGGGGGGACGGACACACAGACACACACACACACAGACACACACACACACAGACACACACACAGACACACACACACACACAGACACACGAAATGTTCTACTCCGAATTCTGAGTAAATCCGTGTATGGAACATATATGCTGCGAAGCCTCTAAGTTGGTGTTTTTTGACTTCAAAGTTGGAAAAGCCGTGAAAAAAGTAGACCTCTCCATACAATTCTCGCGTATTCTGGCTTGATACATTGTCGATATGTTAAGAGAACAAAGTTCTCCTGAACAAATCGACAGTTGGAAAACACCACGGAGATATTAATTGAAAAATAAATTGAACAATTTTAGTAAAAATAAATCACAATTAATTAAAACATATGCTTTTTACCTGCATATTGGATTTTCAGCAACTGGTAAAATACTTGTTTTGTTCACCTGGAATAATAGAGAAAATATCACTAACATTCATTGATTGGTCATACACATTGCATATTTGTGTTATACAAAATATTTTGTTTGATCTTGGACAATTTTTTCTACGAGAATCATGACATGTGTTATGCGTACCCATAAACCATCACGTAAACAAAAATCATCACATAAACCATTCCATAACTAAGAATGATTTAACAGATTTTTTCAACGAAGTAAGAATTGCGTTTGCAGCCCAGAGAAGTAAGAATTGTGTTAGTAATGAATTCAAATAAATTTTTTCCTCTGTTGGGGATGAAACCCAGGATGCATACATAGTTTCTTTGTCTGTGTTGAATACTATTTAATCATTAAATAATGTTGTTTTATTACCTGGATGATTAAAGCATCTTGGTTCAGATTACAATTCTTTGTTGCAACAGTTGGAATCATAAGTCGTATATGATGCCCTTCAAAGTAAAATAAAGGAAATTTTTGAGCATTCCAGTACTCTGCACTGAAAATAAATGAGAAAGTAAATATTTATTTCTATGAAACATTCTGTACATATAATTTGTATGCTGGCAGGCTTATTGCCAGACAGCAATTTCTTCCAATCAACCAGAGGAACATTGAAATATGACAATATAAATACATTGATAAATTGAAGTAAAAAATATAGATACTAGTTTGTAAAAGTGCGAGTCATATACCCCAGTTAGAAACAAAATCTAAAACTGCATTGTTTTACAAATGATACTAAAGATTATTTTTTGAAAATTAACAAGAATTTGACTAATTACTGTTGTTTCTTTGAAATGATTTGTAACTAGAATGTAAATAGTAACTTACTTTGTTATGGATGCTGAATTTGATTTTTGAAGTTTCCTGTTTTGTTTACTAGTTCTATGGCAACTTATTGGTCCAAGGGCAGGTGACAAAGCCTTGAGGAATGGCTCTAAACATGTTGGACTGAGAATGAGATCCAAAGACTGCACACAGACTTCGATTTCCCAAATGAATTCTCCTGATGTGTTCTGTAAATACCATTACATAGATCATCGAGTTAATGGTGAATATTATGTAGAATTAATGAAGAATTTATTATTAATAATCTAAAACAATTTATCAATTCTAAACCCAGACAGAGAATCAATAATGTCTTATCTAATTCAGTTATTATGTGAAAATTACAAAAATTAAAGTAAGGATTATCAGATCCTAAAGTACCTACATATAAAATAAGATAACCTTTCACATTTAACTAGTTTTCAAGAATATCTCAATGTATTAATTACAATAAAGGCTTGCTATAGAAGAAAATTGACGTAAAATTCTTGTCATGAACAATAAGTGTAATTCTTTATTTTCAGACCAAAGGGTAATTAAAAAATCATTTCATCTTACGTCTACATTTTTGACAATCTTCTTTCCAGATTCACTCCAACGATTGTGAACACTCGAACACCTAAAAACAAAAAAAAATCTAAGACATAATTAAAATTCACATGGAGTTCTGTTCAGGGGGGCAAGCCCAGTCAAAAGGCAGAATTAAAACCCTCCATTTAGAATTTAGATGATATTTACATAAATATTGTAAACGATATATTGCCATGCATTGAGATAGCAAAAAAACCCTAAACACATTATTTCACTTTGGCCTAATGTATTTCTTTTATTAATACTAGGAACAGCTTATAATGGTTCTCCAGGCCATGTTAATATATTTAAAAAATATCCATTGTTTTCAAACTATGTAAGAAGCCCCAGGTAAAAGCCTTAAAAAGATTCTTGGAATGTTGGTTTTGACACAGCGACGTCGCCGAACGGAGCATTAATTTGCCCCTCTCTCTCTCTGTTCTGTTAGTGCAAGGTCACTCTTTTGAACTTGTTTTGGACAGCTGTCAGTCGTTCGCAAGGTTCCAGTTTTGGCAGACGAGTATATCGAGTATTTGGCAGTATATTGAGTATGATGCAAATATACTTCTTTGATTGATTGTAAATAATTTAAAAGTCATGAGCTGGGGTCTCTCGGTGGCTCAGCATGTTATTTAATAAGAGTAGTGGTGTAGTAATAATTCAGTTTTTTTCCTGATCATCCTAAAATACGAGGGTGATTCATAGAATAATAATAAAACTATAGAATACTCATTCCCATACAATACCTTGCTGAAAAAGTGAAGCCGTTTTATTGGCCAGCTCGTGTTAATATATGTATGACTCTGCTGATAGACATTGTTCGTATAGTACTACTCGTTATGACTGCGTAAATAATTTTGTAACCAGTTAAAAAATTCCCTATTTGGAGAACGTATCACGCAGACGGCCAAATGATTAATGAATGCTCGAAGCAAAATGTTGACCAAATTAGTCAACATAAAGCAGTTGCGTTTACTGCAAGCTAAAGAGTATTTTATACTATTATTATTCTATGGGGTGATTATAAGTCTCTGTATTTTTAAGATTAAAATTAAAAATCTTTTAGGTCTACAGGGGTGGATATAATTTCTTCGAGTTTTTAAAAAGTAATGAAGTGTTAAAATGCAAGTGCTTTATCGCAGTTCCGGTTGGGAGCACTTTGGTAAGATCTCTCCAATTATATATTATTTTTGCAATACCTGTATTTAAATGTATTTATTTGCTTTTACAGACATGACAGCGGTTATGTTTTTATAAAACTATTTTATAATCGTATCAGCTGAAGCATTTAATGTTTGTTTTTAAAGTTGTATTTCACTTTCTGCAGGAACTAGTATATTGAATTTGTCCTTTTCAGCTATTATTTATTATTCGGTACGTCTGTCTACCAATTTAATTACTTCCTTGTGGTACATATCTCTCTTCTCCGCCATATTTAATTATTGTATTGTTTTTTTTGGTTATGCCAGCATATATCTCGCTTTTCCATGGTCTGTCATTGTTTTGTGCGTTAACAAAGATATTCGATTTTTACAATTTCCTATATTTTCTATAAGGTTTTATAATGTTGCTTACCACCACAATATGTGTTACCATGGAACGAAACTTGCCCTGAAGTTTTATTTGCAACATGTTATTTCATAACTCTGTAACTGTATCAATTATCAACTTACACTTTAATTTGATGAAAGACTTGATTTAATGTCAAGTAATATCACAGAACTAGATTATTGATTACTATTGTTTTATTACCTTGCGAGAGTGAGTGTCACAAACAAAAAGCAGTTTTCTTCATTTTGTTTCAATAAATCATCAGCTTCCCTACATCTCATTACTATTCCATTGTATTTACCCAGCTTCCAGTTTGATTTCAAACTTTTCCTGAAATACAACAATCAATTAAATATTTTGAGTAAAATTATAATATTCTTCAGAGGACATAAAATATGCTAAGAGACAATTAGAAATGAAGAAATCAGAAGCAAGAAAAAAGTTGTCCATGTCATAATGAGCAATGCCAACCGCCGTGGCACAGTTGGTAAGCTGTTTGGTTAATATGCGGGCGTCCTGGGTTCGATCTCCAGCAAACGAGAATTTTATCTAAATTAATTTTATCATATTTTATTTTACAAGTAGAAGTTTTCTAACTATAAAATCCTTATTAACCCCTTGTATTCTGAAGGCACATGATAATATTTGATACTAAGTCATAATATTTATTACAAATATACGTTTGTTTTTCTTTGTATATAATTATCAGAATCAACATAAAACTCATCTGCATATAAATAAAGTAGATCTCATGTAACAATACAGTAAAGTAACAATAATTCAGGTAGGTACCTTTTGAAATGTTGTAATTGAGCTGTCACCATTTTACTCTTGAGTTTGACATATTCAGGATGCATATCTAAACTTGTCATAATGTCTTCTGCGTCGAAGACAAGTTTCAAATTGCTCGAGGCATATTCATCTATGAACAATGAAGAGTTGCATGGTTCAAGCCCAGACATCTTGTAGGCGTAACATTTTAATGTGATGCGTGAAACGGTGCATTGGATCCAGGATGTTAAAGATATATTATGGCACTGAGGGAATGACACTGGAAACAAAATACAATATAATTTTCAAATTGTTCAACAAACAATACTAACATAATTTATAACACCAATTACTGTATACAAATTATTCTTCAATAACGAAAATAGAAATAAATAAACAGGAAATGTGAATTTCAGCTGTCAAATAATACAGTTGTTCAGGCTTCTTACATTTTCCTCTTTCAGAATGTCATATAAATGGTAGTATTATCCTTTTCTTGTACGACCCCTACCTCTTGTGCCGTTACTGTCAGCTTTTTATATTTTATTGATCAGACATTCTTTATTCATTCTTCTTATGTGGCCATACCATCTCAATGTGTTCACTTTCATACAACATATTTCTTTATCATACATTCATTTAACATTTTTTACCCTGTTGTATATTACCAAATACTTACCATCATTAGTACCAGTTTTATCAGTATCTTCTGTAATTCCACTATCGTTACAGCTGAATGCTTTATAGTCTCTAAAATGGAAAAAAATGAAGAGCAAGGATAATTATATAATTATAAAAAAGCTACAAAAAATGTGACTACAGTAAATTTCCAGAATAACTAAAAACTGTGAACAAAAAGGCATTCCAACGAGTATTGAAAACATAACTTTGTATCAAGAACTTAAGCAGTGATGTACTAGTGATGACGATAACCATATTACAATGATAAATATAAATTATTGTTGTGAGGCAATTGGCCTTTTTAATATATAAATAAAAAAACATCAGTAATATCATTTTTCGTATCCACTTATGATAAAATAATTCTAATACTTACTTTGAATTGTTCAAAGCTGATTGTGTATCCTGTGTAAAACTTTTATCAGAACCAACATTTACAGGAATATCATGATTTTCATTGAAACAAACACACGGTTTACTAACTCTTGTAACAGCTTCCGACAGTTCATTACATCCATGTATTACTGAAGTCAATGTAGATATCTAAAACGCAAAGAAATAAAATTATATTCTCAGTTAATAGAAATACATATTTCTAAACAACACACAAATGAAATATTAAAAAAAAAAAACAAAAAACTTAGAGCTATTATTAATTAATAGATAAGAATGATACTTTAATTATACAATTATTGTGATCACAAATAATGAAAACTATACAAAATTACTTAAAAATAATTAGCTTATTACTGAAATGAAACTATGCCACTTTGCTTGTAAAAGATATTATTTTATAAATATCCATCAAAATTTTTTTTGTTTTTATATGTTTACAATCATTGATAAATGTAATTGTAAAATAAAAATTAAATAACATAAATACCTGATTTCTATTCACAGAAATAACCACTAAACCTATGTCAATATGGATGCAGTTGCCAAGTGAACTTAGTTCTCTTGAGGAACATGTCTGAAAAAAGAAAAATCAAATTATTAAGAACTATGACAATAATTTAAACACAGTTTCAAAATACTTCAATCAAATTATCAGGAAAAGTGCGTAGTTAGAAATTTACATATTGTGTCAGATATCAAGTTCGAAGTGACATTTTTATTTATTTTTTTATTTTATTTTTACATAGTACTATTAGACCTAAAACAGCCTAAGTAACATAAAAAAAATATAACAACAAAATATATTAGTACATTAACAAATTAGGTACAGTTTTACATGTAAATTTGTCCGAGTTGTACACTGTATAAAAAATATTGACACGTTGGACGCCCAACTAGGTGAACCTGTTTTAGGACGTCCGATAGGAATAGTTACTATAGTAGCAATAACCAACACAACACAACACACATTTACAATAATGATTCTAAAAATAAGGTAAATTTAACAAATTTTCAGGTCCAAGTTAGAAGTGAAATCAATTTATTATTCGATTCATCTATACCTATGGATATGAGCCAAACATTAATTATATATTATTAAATTAAACTTAAGATTTACAGATATTTTTATTAGTTATAATCTGCAATAATGGAAAATCTTGTAAAATATTTGTGTCCTGTTCTATAGAAGTGATTATTTTGTGGAGACGTGATGCAACCTTCTGGTTGCTTATAAATACCTATTCCAATCACGACCCCAGACCGTTCTCATGGGTAGCTTATTGAATAAACATCATGTAAACCGATATACCTATATAAAACCTGTAGTGTGTGACCACGATGTGACAATTATATTGATTTTTTAGTTTAAAATATTATTTTTATGCACAATATTCAATTTCCTGTAGTATACATGAACACATAATTTGTTTGTGCTTATTATACAGATTGTAAATATGTTAAATTAATATTGAAAATATATAATATACTCACATCAAATTCAGATGACTTATCTTCCTTAATATTAATAGAGGAAACACTAAAAAAATAAAGACATTTCATTATAAAATACATATCAAGCTATGCCCCTTGAGGGTGCACAGAGTATAAAGTTACATGTTCATGTATTGGCATTTATTTATTACATTCGTGCGTCTTCTCATACATACTCTTATTTTTGAAGCAACTTACAAGCTGGCTGGAATTCTCTTCTTTTAATCCATCACATTTTCTTCATCTTCATAAATCGTTCATAGCTAACTCTTGCAATAACCACCTCCACCACCACCTAATCACCTTATAATAGATTTTATCTAGTAAAATTATGTTACTATGTATATTCAAAACCTATGGTCAGACATTATTATTTTAAAATTATAATTAAATATCTTATAAAATATGTGATCAACCTTATGGATTCCGTTACATTACATTCGTCTAATTGTGAACTTTTAGGGACATCTTTAGAGACCTACAAGAAGAGAAAATTAGACAAATCAAAATTATGTGATATGTCTTAATATAGTAGAGAATGAACTTAAAAAAACGGTTCTTAGTATAAATAATTGATAAACCTTATGGCAAACACAGATGTGGCAAAACATACATGTTTCATAAATTCCATATTAAGAGTAAAATAGAAAATATTGCATTTACTAAATTTATTTTTAATAATATAGTAATGTTGTTGATCTTAAAATTTACACTGATAATGAAATATATAGAAGTGAAAAGGGTCAATATAATTCAAGAAATATAAAAGTAAAAATTGATAGTTTTTGTATTATCATACCACTTCATTCTTAATTTTTTTAATATTGTTTTTATCCTTTTGAGATGTCAATTCTACTTTCTTAAATGTTTGACTAGTGAAAGACTCTGACAATCGATCCTTGCCCAGCTTCATTGAAAAACTGACAATCATATCTGTAGACACAGGTTTTAATATGCACCTTTCATGAACGTTTTCCATGAGATATTTTGACAATGTTAGTGAACTACAATTTTTCAAACTTATCTTCCATGGGTAAGTTATCATGCCTACAAAAATAGAATTATAAACAATTTATTACAAATAGAGTTTTTTGTATGTGCTAAAAACAACAGTAACATAACATATTTTGATATATTTTCATACCTGGATCCCACACGGACGAAGGAACTTTTGATGGAAAACCATGTACACAATACAACAGAAGATTTTGCTTCAATGCTGAGCTTTTAATTGATGTAGACGGTAATCTTGAATTTAAAATAACACGTTACATTACACATATTATTTTTTTTAATTGATGACAATATTATTTATTTTGGTCACTTTGAAATAAATGATTCTCAGTTTAAACATAGTGAATTGTAATAAATAAAATTATATAAAATGACCAACCAAGTTAACTAGGAAAATATTAATAATTTTAAAAAGTAATTCAATAGTCAGACATACGGATTCATATTTAAGGCCCAAATTATAGAATAAATCTCAAGACCATTCTCCAAATGTCTCATCTCAAGACCATCTTGAGATCATGCTCGAAAATCTTGAGATCATGCCATCTCATTCAAGAAAGCATATTCGAACAAAATGTGGATGCAGTTCTATAAACACATTTGTATGTTTTCTCATGAATGGTAATAATTTCAGCGCTTTTATGTTGGCAGCACTGATTTGAAAAAGCATTTTATAGGTATTTTGACATTTATGGCAAAATATTATACCTACTTAATTAAATAGTAAAAATGTCAAGACTATTTTATTTGAAAGAGAAAAAAGAATTACTTATTCATTTAGTTGTCATTTAGCATATTATGGGAATGTGTGTACAGTCAATTCATCCAGAAAAGCCAGCCATTTTAAAACATGATACATGGTGATTTGCTGGATGTGCCGGAAATTTTATGAAATCTTACAAAATACATTCACATAATTTATGAATGATTGTATGTAAATTACCCCCGGAATGTTCAAAATAAGACGCTCGATCCATTTTAGTATCACTAACAATGTAAATGTCAAAATAGTAAATAATAATGCAAAGTTCGTTTGTGTCTATATGCACCTCTTTTTTGTATAAAGCTTTGTCTCGTTTCCTCTCTTTGAGACTGCTCAAGACAGAGGAGATAGCTGTCTCAAAGCAATCTGAACTCTTCTTTTCATTTCGAGACCGGTCATGAGATCAAGCTCAGTGACTTTTGCATCTTTAATACAATTTTGATTGAGAATGTGTGCTCAAGATCAGTCTCAAGTTGGAGAACAAATATATAACATAGGCCTAAGTATGCTTACCTTAAGCACACTGTGTGCAATAATTAAAAGCATCGAATGGGTGATACTAACCGTAAGACTAGAGTTTTTTCCATTCCTTCATAATCATCGGCCAAAACGTGATTCTTCACAGCTTCTTGGACGGTTTGACAATTGATTGCAGACATAGGGTTGACGGGAAAGTAAACAGAAAATGATTCACATTCGATATCCACAACAATATATCGCCAATCAAATATTTTCATTGCTAAGAAATGGGTTTTAAATGTACATTCCTCTGGCTTTTTGGATAATGTTCTCTAAAAGAAATCAACACACAAAATATCAATTGCTGTATTCAAACAAAACAAGAAGAAAAATATTATATTAATCATATATTAAAAATTACTCTGATCATCTTACTAAGTAAAGGGCTATTCAATAGGGATGGGTTGATGTTGACAGGATGTGGCAGCAAAAACATCACCGCAGTCCGTGAAAGTGTGTAGGAGAACCCGAGGCAATCAACTCCTCAGTGTGCACATGAACTCAGCCTTTTATAGACTTCAAGTTGACGAATTTTGCATCAGGACTTAGGCCTGCACCCGTACAAGATCCAACTGAACTGACCCAGAGGCTCAAAGTTAGACAATGCTGTTTGTTCACTGACTGGGCTTCGAAGCGTTTGAAAAAGGACTCCAATATCGGTCAGTAAATCATCTTTAGCAACGACGTACATTTTTTTAACAAGCGAAATTGCCTTATAATGGGACGACACCAACCCATACAAAATTCACCAGGTGGCAATACATCCACAAAAAGTTACTGTTTGGTGTGGATTTTCATCCATCATCAAGTCATTGAAAATTGGACTACTCGGATCCGTGCTACCGTGCAAAGCCTCCGTGAGCATTTGAATGATGTTATTGTTATATTATTAAGTTATTGGTATTATTATTATTTTTTGTAAAGTGCCTTCCTCATCACGGGATGTAATCCTAGTTAGGCAGGCGCTTATAAAAAAATCTACATTTTTATAATCATTATTAAAAACTTGAAAACATAAATTCCATACATTGGCCTTTCAAATGAAAACATAATTTCATTAATACTTCACATACAACTGGTTTTATTCCATTTCAACATCAACCTGTCCTTATTAACTAACCTTATACTTCGATTCCAAAAGTTTATTTTTATAATATAATTGAACATAATTTCAAACTACACATCATGTAGCTTGCAAAGTAAATTTATATTCATATTACTACATTGACATAGTTTTAAATTGTGTTTTGAAACTGGATCTGCAGAATGTGGAAAATAAGTATTGGGTGCATGTTGAATTAATATTTAACATACCTGTTAGTTGCCCAAGAAGCAATACAAAATAAAAGTAAAATGAAACACATTTTAATAATTCCATTATAGATTTATGAAAATGTCCACATAATATTATGTTGAGTTGAAAATATAAATTTAAGAAAATTTATTTATGTAAACAAACTTTCTTCATCAAATAATCACGTAATAATACTTATAAAATACATAAATTAATAAATAAAATATAACTTACAGGCATTTGGTCAACATTAAGACTGGCACTTAATGTCGGTGTTGCACCGTGTATAAAATCTTTTTCCCGATCTGATTGTGAATGAAGACTTGTATATTTGTTTGTCACCTTGCTACTGCTGGGACGATTCTGTAAAAGTATTTTAAATAGTCATATCAATTGAGAAAATTTATTCATAACTGATATATTGAATATGATTTTTTACAAATCTTTACTTAAAAAGATATTCATGATTGTCAGTAAAATCTTCATCCAGTAAATTTTTCCTTCTATTTTCATCAATGAGTAGATTTTGGAAAGAGATATACACTGGATATACATAATATCTCCTTTTTGACTTTGTTGTCTTTTTCTTCATCATATTAGACAGAATACAATATTCATAATGAAAACAGTACAGGTCAAGTCTCAGTATAACGAAGTTCACGGGACGACAGAAAATGTTTTGATACACTGAAAATTCGCTATAATGAACGCTAGTTTATTATTTCGTGCTTCTCCATTTTCACATAGAAAAAAAAAATTAGAAACACCGAAACACCAAATATGGGTTAAGATGCGTACTCATAAAAAGACCAGCACATATAAACCGTATGTTACATACTACACCACCTAGTGTCAAAAACAAACTTGAGTTCGCATAAAATTGTAATTTCATACTAGAAAAAAAATCATTATTCTGTGATTGGCTTTGCTACAGTGAATTTTGTATGAAAGTTTCGTTACTTCGGTATTTGCTATTCAGAGATTTGACCTGTTTATTAAGAAGTATTTAGAAGTATATATATTAAGAAGTATTTCATAAATGATAAATATAAAAATAAATAAAACATACCATAATGTCATCCAATGATCTTTTCTGTGTTCTCTCTGTGGTTGAATTTATAGGTGTTGGGGATCTTTCTGTAAAATTTCATAAATTATTTCACGTAGGTGCTTAATAAGCTAAAATAATGAATTAGTCCTTTATAGTACGAGAGATAGCAACATTTTTGATGAATCATTTATGCATGGCTGGTTTTTTTGATACATCCTTTCTTGTTGAAAATAGGTAGGTATGCAATAAGTCTGGCAGCTGGGAGTGGTTGCGTTTTTCTGTGAGCATCCCCTTTATGCAAGTCAAAATTGCATAAAAAATAATTTATAGGTACAAATTAAATCTGTCCATCACAATTTATTCAAATGAATAATTTATGTAGATACTAGACTCCAGGGGGCAAGTCTGGTGCGATCGGCGAAATCAAAACCCCAGTGATTACCCATATCATGGATATAATTATCGTATGGAGTTCTATGACATCTAAAAATATTGTAGAACTCCATATAATAATTATATCCATGATATGGGTAATCACGAGGGTTTTGATTTCGCCGATTGAACCAGACTTGCCCCCCAGATTACACTAATTTTAATTTATAAAATAATTTGAATATGTTCAAAATAAAACTATTCATCGAATAATTTTAAATAAAGTATTCTAATTACTATTTAATCACATGAAATAACACATTTTTTACTATTTAATTGTTTATACACTTGAAAAATAGGGCTAGAGCTACCGAGCTGCCTTTGATACTATACGACTCAAGTCATATTTACCATGTTGTTCAGTTGTACACTTGACATGCTCATTATTAATCTTATACTGGTATGTCAGAAATTCACAAAGTAAAGGATCCAATACCAGTGTACATTCTTCCATTTTCATTGTGAAAAATGATATATACGACGTATCGGTGGAAAGCTGTAGCACAGCTTTAATAAATGGACCACTGAAACATAAGATTGTATTTTATTCAGAATTCATATAAAGCAATACAAAGATTCCTGTAAATACACATATCAATAGAATTGACCTATGTTTGGCATTTACATATATTTATGGGATTTTCAGTAAAGGTATGTCAGAAGCAGCACAAGAATAAAATATTAGCGCCCTTGGAATGATCCTAAATCATTATACAGTGCTGTAAAAATTCTGGTACTTATTATTAGTATGTTATGGTTTGAATTTTAGTAATTCAATTGTGATTATTTGACTACCTATTTATTAATGAGAGCACATTTTATAATACAAGCTTATTCTCACAAGTCACATACAAGAGTCAAGTGAAAATGACAAAAACAAAAGCATAGATACTAAATTTCCGTAATACCTTAGTAAAAAATATATCAGAAATGAACCAATGTTAATTTGCATATTATAAATCATACAAAATGACAATACAACTAAAATCCCAATATTTTTGTAAACACAAACTATGTAAAAACAAAATGGCAGTAGTTGAAAGAAAATATTGTGCAGTAACAAACCTGATCAGTTTAGAAGAGTCTGGAGCACACACTATCCAAACATTTTCGGCACGTGATTTATCTACAGTAAAAATCAAATACAAATTGAGGATAACAAAATTCAATATTGATTGTACAAGTTGAAAATGGCAAAAGTAACAATAGAGTTCGATTATTATTCTAAAATTTATTTTTTTAAAAATTGTATCACTTTCAATGTGAACTAGTCCTACATATAATAACGGTTAAAAAAATATCTTAAGATGTAAATGTATCATAAAAAGATCAAATATACTCAAATAAATCAAACACTTCATAATGACATAAACATACGATAAATTGAATAATGTTTTTGTGGTTATATCTCAATACAAAATACTACATGTCGGCATCAATATGTCACTATGTAGATAAGGTATATGCATCGATTTTATATTGGTAAGATTAATTTTCAAAGCAGAAAGTTCGATGCAATATAAAACAAAATGTTTCAGCGCAGTATTCCTCTTTACTATGCGCATGCGAATTAGATCCTCAGAAGCGCTGGAGAATGTAAATGTTATTTTTGATGAATTACAATGGTTTAAATTCTTAATTCTTTAAAATAATTAAACAATTGTTTAGCTGATATACCGACAAATGTCTTGAAGTTGAAGACAAATGTCTCGACAAATGTATGGGGATAATATTCAAACAATTTTTGTCTCAATCTAGAATGAATTTACTGAGATATAAAGGATCAAAATTCGTTATAGCACGAGGGCATGTATTGATGACGCTCGACGTTAAGGCAAGCGGCCGGCGGGCACAATGATGATCGTCTTAAAAAGATTAAACTCAGATTGTTTTCTTTTAAAATATATTTCATTTAGTTTTAAATATGAGATTAGAGGAACTTAATTTAGCGATATGGTAACATTATTCAATACCAACATTGCCATGAAGTGCACACTAGAGTGAAACTCAATATATGCAAATTTAACATATCACTCATAAGATACCACCTATCTTGTAATAAAAAAAAACTAAACATTTTTAAACTTGAATTGATTGATTGATTTTTTCATTTCATCTGTGAATTTCAAAAAAATCAATAGATAGACAAAGGAATACAATAATATTTGAATAAAAATATTAAAAATCAAAATCATATTCTTACTAAAACATACCATTTTGTGGTTTGATAATAAATGCTTTGATACTGTTCAATATCATCCTATATGTTTCCGTATTGATAAGGTGTATTTTTCTTAGTGAAAGCCCTTCTAAAGTCAATTCAAAATGTCCTGTTGCTAAAAAAAAAGATATATTATATATTTAAAAAGATTAGTAAATGAATAAATATGGCTGGACCATAGAGTTAAAAACATTCTCGGTGAATAAAAATTTATTTATGTAATCGAGCCAGCTCATAAATTTTGTTCCACACCTATGGCCCTTAGTTGCTGCACCACCATACATAACAGAGTTATGTATGTAGGTGCCTTTCCATTCACCCTTTATGCACCATCCAACAGTCTCAAAAAAATACACTTTGGAACACGGAGCCAGTGCATATCTTTCAGTAAAAGTAATATTATCAGACTCTGGCAGCAGTGTTGAAAACAGAGTGAAGACGATTCAGTTGGATCTGTGATACACTAGTTTAAATGCCATTACAGTAGTCCAATCTTGAAACCACAAGCGCAATTATCAGCAAACTTGCTGCATTCAACATTTTCTACTTTCATCATCGTTTTGTTGCTTGAATTTCTTTATGAACAACAAATGCGACTCCTCCATGATTGATGTAATTCATTGAATTTGTCTTCTTTTCTGATGAAGTTATCCTAGCAGATTCTATTGTAATGTGGTCACGATTAGCAAGGATCTATAGAGACATCAAATCATACCCCCTTCATGCCACGATTCCGTTATGGATCCTTGAATATTATTTTGTTTACAAATATCTTAAGGTAAAGGTTTGATATGACATTTCCGTTTTACTTGTAAGATTGGGCTATCTTGAGTATTGTTACATTCAATATCAATGTGTTTGTTAGTAAGCTTTCGCTTTCCTGCCCGAGTTCCTCTCGCTCTGTATGGTTTATCATTTTCTTTGTATTCCTAAGTTGGCATAGTTTTACAATCAATGAGCGGTTTATTTTATCTCCACCAGCATGTAATAAAGATTTCTAGAAACTGTCAGAGTATTTTATAACATCCCCCATTTAACTCACCGTAGATAGAAATCGACCTTGAAGGTATAACATTAAAAAAAATTGGTGAAATGCGGTGGACAATGGATTCTAGAAATTTTTATTTGTCTTTCTACACAGTGTGTGAAGACATTTGTTCTTTATTTAGGAATATAATGTTAGCGTTATTTATAGATCACCAAAATTTACATACTTCATAAAACTGTTATAAAAGCAACAAATTTAACATACTTTATTTTCATATAACACATTTTAAATATAATATCCATTATTTATTTACTAAGATACTTAATTCCTATATTTAAGAGATAATTCGAGGAGAACACTAGAAACTGTGTTCGACTACTACGGAGTGCCAGGACCTTGGTATTGATAGATGTGAACCAGATATTTATAAATTACTAGAAAAAACTAGTATAGTATACAATGAGTAAAATAAATCAATTTTTTTTTTTACCTTCATCACAAATCACATCAGCAAGCAATGAAGATGACAGTAAAAGTTGAACAGCATCAGAAGAGTTGCTTGGCATAGCACCAAGAAGGATATTATATACAACCAAAATTTTTGACTTTGTACCACAAAGTGATAAATTGTCTGAAATAAATTTTTTTAAATTATTTCAACTATTTTATTAAAAAAATCTTTTAGATATCCTTGTCTGCTGGTAAAATAGATGGCAAGAGAGCTATAAATTTACTACCTCAAAACTGTATATTAAGTAGGTACATCAGAATTATTTATATATTTCAAAATGACATTGAATATGGGTCGATGGCAGAGCGGTTAGCGCTGGGCTAGTAATCCAGTGGTCGCGAGTTTGAATCCTGCCTCGACCGATTTCGTTCACCTATAGCACAAGCATTTATGCTTAATTTGGGGAATATAGGAAGATGTATATGTACTTGTTTAACAATGACATATTCATTTTATTTAAAAAATATATTTATATTCTGGGTAAAAGAAAATGTCAAAAGTTTATTATGTTTACATCCACAATGTAGTTTGTGTAGTTAGTCATTTTGAAAACAGATTCAAACAATAGGTTTATTTAACAACCTTTAAAATATGCTCCTTCTCAAGATGACACTACAAAGTGAAAAATAGAAATTATTTATTGATGTTGAACTAAAATGTAACTGTAATTAACTCTGGCAACGCTGAAATTCATGATTTAGTTCTGTGGAATAGGTGATGATACAGTGGTTTGTTCATACTGTGTGTGGTTAAATCGGTGTTATTTTGGAAATATTTGTTTTTTTTATGCCTAGTATTTAATTTGACTCTTCACCAAATATTACTCTGCCTATCTACCTAAAAATTATACAGATATTTCTTTTCATACTTGAGAACATTCTTTCTTCCCCGCCATATTAAATTTTTAGCCAGTGTTTATCTTGTTTTCCATACTCTTCCTTGTTTCATATGTAACAAACATAATTTTTCACACAATAAGGTACTTACCCATGTTGAATGAATAATCATAAATAATAACAGAAAGATTATGGTCCCAATATTCTGGCAACACTATTTTTTTAGCAATGAAGTCAAATGTGCATTCTGTGATCAAAGAAGAATAAAGTTCCTTATTTTTTGACTGTGTTTTGCATTTATTTTCACTTTCTTTACCGAAAACATCCTGTAAAAAGATTTTATATTATATTATCAACATGAAATACATACCCACAAAACAAAACTGTAAATCACATGTCAACTCCGTGGAACATGGATAAAAAATTATACTCAACACAGGTTTTAAAGTGACCGTTTCATTCTCAGGATAGTATTTGTCACCTATTTAGAAGTAGTTGCTTACCAATTGCATAAAATAACTCATGTGTGGTTTAAGCAAAGTGAATTAAAATGTTACAAGGTGTTTACTCTAAAAAATTAGTATAAATAAAAATGGGCCTATGTTTTTCTATTTTCAGACCATGAAGGTATGACATATTTTTATAAAGGTGAATTTATAATATGTATTTTTTGGCATAGATGATAGTATAATTCTTAAATAGTTTTTTATATGCTTACAAATCTAATTAGTCATTATTTTTTTTTTTTGGTAGGAAAATATAAACTCATAAGTTTTTACTGGTTTTTACAATGATTTTTATGAAACTACTGACAAACACTTCAGTTTGTTAGAAAGCCATATTCAACTGGTCAAATGGCCTTGCAATATTGTAGAAATTATGTGAGTTCATATTTGTCTATAAAATTTGGGAATTCTACAAATTGGAAGATGTCTCACAATTTATTTATTTATTTAATACAATACACGGCATAAGCCATTTACGTGTAACATAAAATAACATTTTTTTAAAATTAACAACATCATATATTAACAAGAAATTACATTTAAAAATTAAACAATACTGGTCGAATATATAAAAAAAATACAGAAACAACAATAAATTGACAACACAAGTTTTTACACAGAGAAATAAACACATGCATTAATTATAATAACATATTGTGTAATATTAATAGGATAATTACAAAAAACAAAGAATAAAGAAAAGAAAGAAAACTGCAAGGTTAGCTATTGAATTTGAATTTTAGAAAGACCTATAAATAATTTTTTTGAATACCGGCAGGCTATCCCCGAAAATATCTGCATCAACACACAGCTCATTTTCCAACAACAACAGATTAAATACTACAAAATGGATGTTAATAGGATAATTAAATAACTTGCCTTATCATGTGACTTGGAATCAGAATGTCGATATAGAGAACACTGAAGGGTGTTAAATCTTAAATTATAATGTTCATGACAAGCTTCAAACATAGTTGGTGGTGGGTCAGGAAGCTGACAAATCACATATGTTAATCTGAAATTAATCAATATTACAATAATTGATTTATCATGTCTCAAACAACATGGACACCTTCTTGAATATAAAATGTGCATTTGTAAAACTAAATAATTTATTAGCTTACATAAAATTAAAATCTTTCACTTTATAATTCACTTCTCCTATAGTTAAGAAATAAACACTTCCTTGCACCCTGCGCCACTTGCGAATAAAAAAGGGTGAATAGTTACATCTTATTATAAGTAGGCTATAACCAAAAAAAGTTATATTCCTTATGTAAATTATATGGACAATATAAATTATGACTTTAACAAATGAATATAAATTTTAACGACTATGAAACAAAATTGTGTGAATTTATTAAATATTTATCATTTTTTTTAAACTGCAGTAGATTTATTATAAAGTCATGTTGGCATCATTGTCTTAAAAACTGATTAAAGTTATTTAGTAAAATAAAACACTTTTGTTGCACTACCACAAATTACAAATATTTTTAACATGAATATGAAAAAGTTAACCTGTTAGGATACATTGGTTTGGTAACAGACAATTGCATTGATTCGGCTTCAAAAAGAATACATGGAATTTTTTGTATTGATTTATAATATTGAGCAGATGTTTCTTGTGAAGATGAAATTTTCTGAAAAAAAAAACATTTATTTATAAAAATACACAATAGGTACTTCTCAATTAGAGTTTCACAGTTCAAGGATTTTTTACAACTACAGGTCTTGGGGATAAAAACTAAAAATTTCAAGGTTTCCCTGGGAATCCAGAATCTACGAAAAATGCACCTTTAAAAGGGGCACTTCAGACATTCAAAGGTCATATGGAAGAACAAAATATAAAAAAAACATATGTTTTTATAAACATGTATTTTTTACATTCCAAAACTCAAATAAAAATCTAAGAAATTGTTTGCTTATTTATTACGCAAAATATCTTTAAACATATGCTGACGCATTTAACGCCTTATCAGAAAACTGACATAAAATTTTGGTGGCAAAATTGTATGCTACTGAGAAAACTCTTTTACTCCCTATGGAAGTTGGTTTCACACATAATAAAGCTTTGTGGAGTAACACCTAATCCCTATGGAAGTTGGTTTCACACATAATAAAGCTTTGTGGAGTAACACCAAATTAGGAGTTTGTTTTCTGGAGGTCTCAAACAATTTTAAATCCTTCTTTAATTTTAATAAAAGTTGTTGCATTGAATATCAAATTTTTGGTTTGGTTTGGTTTTTTTCCCCAAGGTCAGGAATTCCTGACTAAAATTTCCCGGGATCGGGAATGATAATTTTTCCGGGAATTCCCGCATTCCCTAACCCGGGATCGTAACCCTATTCTCAATGTGATTGTTAGAATCAAATGTGTTATAGTCTACTTAAAACAATAAAATCCATATTATTTCAAATGAATATTAGAATCAAAGTGTCATTTAGTCAAAGTGTCAAAGTCAATAGGTATTGAAAAAAAATTGATATTTAGCAATGTTTTGTTGAAATTTGTATGAGCACATATTGAACTTAGACCAATGTATTTTGTCATTCATTCTATATTTGTGCCATTTAAATTAACCTATTTTCATCTTAATGAGAGTATCAATCATGTATTAATGTCTTCTGATTTCATACTCTATTCATCACAAACTTTAATTCCGATGTGTTTCTTTCACTTTCATGCGTCCTTAGCCAAGTTCATATCTCATTGGAATAAATTATTCAAGTCAGGACAATTATTGCATTGCGTAATAAGTAATCAAAAGTATCTAATTGTATAAATAAAAGACAGATAGGTACTTTTATCTACTAATCATTTCCTACCCCTTTATCCCAGTTCATCCAGGGCCGGGCTTCCTTGACCTTAGTCGCTATAATATGCAAATATGATGTCTCCTGTGAGACACCTTGTGCCGCTATCTCAATACCTGTCCACAATGTTTCCAGTGGTCTACCTCTTTTTTGAGGCGTGGAAAAAATATTGAGCATGGATTCTTCAGAGTAGGTATCATTCCAGAATGCTTTTATAAAGATATTGCGTGAAAAACAACTTACTCTTCGATGTGTAGAAACTCCTGTACTGGGTACATCAAAAGAATCTGAAAAGTGTTCTTTAATTCTTGGATGGTCCCATACTGCAACACTGACTTTGGGTTTGTCAACATATATATTGATAGTACTCTTGGATATGAATTCCATCATTGCTTCATAGTCGTCTGTTGTTGGTGGTGGTAATTCATGTTTTTTTAACACTAAAACATAAAAGAAACAAATTTAAAATATCAATTAATGAGTAAAATGGCCTTTGTGGCTCAGTAGGTTAGGTATCTGACTGCTGGTCCAAGGGTCCTGGGTTCGATTCCCGGTGGATACACAGTTTTTAATAGTGTTTTCAGTCTGGATCTGTGAGACGATAAATATCATAAGTCTCCAGAATGTGGCAACTTGTTATTGGGTGCGTGTTAAATATTTATTTGACATAGCACCTGTTAGTTGCATAAAATAAAATAACACACTAGCGTTGGTGATATAGTTGGACATCCATATCCCAGTAACAGGACAAGCCCAAGAGAAAGCAGAAGAAGAAGAAGAATTGCTAGCCCATTAATATTTTTGTAAACCATTTAGAAAATAAGATTTTTAATAGTACGTCACCTTTGTTGAAGTATGTAGAACTGTGGAAGCGATATGTGGATGATATTTTTTGTATTTGGACGGGTAGTATTCGCCAGTTAAATATGTTTTTAAATTTAATTAATTCGTTTCACCAAAATATTCAATTTACTCTTGAAATAGACAATAACTCCACTTTGAACTTCTTAGATTTAACTCTTTCTTTAAAAAATAGAGCAATCGACTTCAGTATTTATCGTAAACCTACATACGCAGACACAGTTATACATAATTCATCAAATCATCCTCTTTCACATAAGTTGTCTGTCTGTCTTCTATGCAATGTTACATCGGCTACAAATTGTTCCAATGACAGTAGAAAATTACAATATATAATTAAATACAATTAAAAACATCGCGATTAATAATGGTTATAACTTAAATATAATAAGTAATATAAAAAATAAATACAAAAGAGACATAATATAATCAATTACTTGTACAGCGGTAAAGAATGTATAAACACAAATCATCAAAAATGGCGGAGAATGCTTTTTATAAATGATAAAATAAATTCAGTGCTAATAAAAGACTTACCACCATATTTATTAAAACCAGCCTTTTATACTGGTAATAACCTAGGAACTTTTTTAAAAAATAATAAAGATAAAGACACGGTAATAAGTAATTCGGGTGTCTATAGATTAAATTGTGAAGATTGCGAATATTTTTATATAGGTAAAACAGGTAGAAATTTTGCTATTAGAATTAAGGAGCATTTAAGATGTTTAAAAAGTAACAATTTCTCAGAGTTTGCCAATCATTTGATTGAAAATAACCATTCTTTCAATACTCAAACAGGCTATAAAATCTTGCACATAAATAAAGAGGGCTTAAGATTAGATAACTTAGAGGCATTAGAGATAAAAAAGCCTTAAATACAAAACAAAAAATAATTTATAATCAAGTACATTTAAACAATACTCCATTATTTAATATTTTTCCGTTGACAACCTCTGCTTTCAATAATGTAAGCTCCGCCCATCAACTTACCAATACATAATTTAGGCACACGGGTCACATTATGTACATAGTATCTAAGTTTAGTATAAGTTTGTCCGGAAGAAGGAGCTAGTCTCCGAAACTAGTTGACATATAAATATACTCAACATGGTTAAAAACTAAGAGATTTTATTTAATTATATTAGTTAAAATGTGCCACAAAGCAATAGCAACAAAGTATAAAGATATTTAAAAAAGATCTCTTCCACAAGCAGAGGTAAAATAAATTGCCAATATACTACAGTAATGTAGTTAATCATCTTTGAGCCATTAACTAACAATTACAGTAAAGGAAAAAAACTTACATGGTTTAGGAACAAAATAAGGAGCATAATCATATATACTGGCCGAACTTTGTATAATTGACAATCTGTGCATCAATCCAGCAGATATGAAATATTTAACGGGTCCAATCACAATTTTTAATGAAGCAGATTCCTTGAAATTACTAAAATAAAGAAATAAATTAATGAATTCAACATTTGAAATGAAAAAATACAATAAATATGTTTTGTACTTCAATAATTGTGTTCCTATTAACAAATATAACTCAATTCTTTGTATTTAAAATTGCATTTATTTATTGTATTTGTTTCATATGTTCAAACTTGTACCTGAATATGCTACTTCATTTCCAATTACTTATTTTCCTATGACTTTCATGGTTTAAAATTACTCTTAATTTATTTTATTCCCTCCTTCTAATAAAAGTTTGAGTTAACTAGGTTTGATTTTTGTATATTATTTAATTATATTTTTTAATAAACTTGAGTATACTATCACTATTCATTTGTCATTAAGAGGGTAACTGCTGCCAACGTACCTTTTTTTTCAATTTGAATTTACATCATTACTACAAAACGAATCACTTTGAAAAAAATAACCTAGTTAGTTTGGATATTAATAAAGAAAAATATACCTTAACTTTTTAATTATGTTCTGTATAATATTCTTGTAGGAAAATAATAAGCATACCCCAATTTTTGACATTGACCTTAAATTTCTAAAAAACTATAGAGCATTTATAGAGCATTATATTTTTTTACAAATTAAAGAAGATCAAAATATCTGGAAAAATATGATGTAATGTTGCATTAATGCATCAGGTTAAGTTAATTAACCAAAAAAACTTTTATTTCGCAATGGCGCTGAATCGAAAATAAATGTTTTACTAAACCTGAAGCATTAATGCAACGTCACATCATATTTTTCTAGATATTTTTATCTTCTTTTATTAAAAAAAAATATGTTGAACTATGCCTTATATTTTATTAAAAATATAAGATAAACGTTGAAAATCGGGGTATGCCATTATTTTTCTACACGAATTTATACAGAACATTATCAAAAAGTAAATATATATTTTTCTTAATTAATATCGAAACTATCTAAATTATTATTTTCAAAACGATTTGATAAGAAATAATGATGGTATATCAAATTGAAAAATAGCTACGTTGGCAGCAGTCCCCCCCTTAATGGATTTGTTAAATTAATAATGATTAACTTTTGTAGCTTAGTTAATTAAGTATCTAAATCCTGAGTTTATTGCCTTGGATTCAATTCCCAATGGGGGCACAGTTTTTCTCCATGTTTTTAGTTTGGATTTGTGAGATGATTAAAACCATAGAAATTTACCATCCAAGGGGAAATCAAAGTTTATCAAAGATTTAAAAGCAGTTTTAAATCTTTAATATGTAATCTGAATGAATTTGAATAAAATAATCGATTAAAATAATTAGCTGACATATGGATGTGAAACTCTTTTCATGGAAAAGGGAATGCTGGGTATTTCATTAAGAGATAGAAAAACTAACTTGTGGATAAGAAAGAAAACAAATGTAACTGACGCACTGGGTTAGTAATCCAGCGGTCGTGAGTTTCAATACTGCCATAACTGGTTTCGTTCACTTATAGTACAAGCATTTATACTTAATTTAGGGAATGGAAGGAATAATCATTATTAAAAAAAAAAATACCTGTATTCTAAATCTGAACTTATTTCACTTTGAGAATCTTCAAAGTCTTCTGGTAAAGTGAGAGTATACATGTAACAGAGGGATATGGCTGGACAAACAGACATCATTTCAGATTCTGTCATTGTTTCTACTTTAGTTTCATTATTGTACTCAATTGGCCAACTTGTATCATCGTAATCATCAATATCAGTAGTGGATTCTATATATTTTTTTGAATATTCATTCTGAAACAGAAAGATAAAAATCATAATTTTATGTAATTAGTCGTATGGAGTTGGATACATCTCAATAGAGAAAAAAAGAAAATAAAAGCAACTACAAAGAATATAACATGTCATTGGCTAGTTTATCTGACAACAATATGCAATTGCATAATTTTAACAATTACATCCATTTTGAATTTTCAATTCAAATTTTAGAACATGGGAGTAAAGCATGAGTTTTTTTAGTTTGTCCTCCTACAGCAAAGCTGAGCATCGTCCTGTTGAGATACAAAGTTTGTGATTTTCATATGTATCTTGTGTAAAGAGCTTTTTTTATCCCAATGGATGTATTGTTAAAATTATTATAGTTATCAAAACAAATTTTGCTGGTGAAAATGTATAAATAATACCTCTGGGGTTTGGCCATCAACAACTCCACAAGCGCAAGAGTTTTCCGGAAAAAATACAATCTTTTTCAAACCACCTCTAAAGCAGAGACGTTGAACGCGGGAAGATATTTCAACCAGCACTGAAGTAAATAACATTCTGGCCAGTGAACGTTGCCTGACTTTTCTGTTTCCTAAAGTAGCACTGGCATCGTTACTGTATTCAGGTATCTGAAAATAAAATAAGTATTTGAAAATGTACATAAATATTGTATTATAAACTTAAGTGGTATAAACATGAGTACTATAAACTTAAGTGGGGGACTGCTGCCAACGTACCTATTTTTCAATTTTATATACCACCATTATTTCTTATCAAATCATTTTGAAAAAAATAATTTAGATAGTTTGGATATTAATAAACAAAAATATATCTTAACTTTTTGATAATGTTCTATATAAATTCTTGTAGAAAAATAATGGCATACCCCGATTATCAACGTTTATCATATATTTTTAATAAACTATAAGGCGTACAGTAAGATATTTTTTTTTTAAATTAAAGAAGACAAAAATATCTAGATAAATATGATGTGACGTTGCATTAATGCTTCAGGTTTAGTAAATAAACCTAAAAAACATTTATTTTCCATTCAGCGCCATTGCGTACTTAATAAAAGTTTTTTTGGTTTATTTACTTAACCTGATGCGTTAATGCAACGTCATATCATATTTTTCCAGGTATTTTGTTCTTCTTTAATTTATAAAAAAAAATATTGCTCTATACCTTATATTTTTTTAGAAATTTAAGATAAATGTCTAAAATCGGGGTATGCTTATTATTTTCCTACAAGAATATATATACAGAACATAATCAAAAAATAAGTTATATTTCTCTTTATTAATATCCAAACAAACTAGGTTATTTTTTTTCAACAAACTAGGTTAATGATAGTATATCAAATTGAAAAAATAGGTACGTTGGCAGCAGTCACCCTCCTAAGAACAATTATTTGGATTCCATTATTTAGCGGCTTCACTCTTGAATTTCAATTCCAATCCCAATTTCGAATTTTTGCTAAGAACCTACCTTTATAGTAAAAAATAAGGCAGGTAGGTATGTTTTAGTCGTTATAATAATTAGAATGTACTCTTAGGGTCGTATTACAAGAATTATTTGAGAAAAAATTAAGAAAGGGGTAATGTCCCATACTGTGGGAATACTGCTTACTGGACCTCAATTTTTCTTACATTATTCTTAAATAACTCCCATAATACGACTCTCAATGTTATACGGAATGTACAGAGAATAATGTAGCAGGTAGTTAGGCTCTAAGTGTAGATTAAAATTGAATTTGGAATCTAGTTTCAAGAGTAAGGCCGCTTATCTGCCAGCTAAATCTAAATTTATTTTTAACTCGCCCACATACCAAAAATATCCATTTTAATGATTATCAAAATGGTGGCAATTGTAATTTTTGGTAGTTGTGAATTCTTAAGTCTTCTTAAAGAAAAAAAATACTAATACATACTTTGAAAGTCATTGTGACATTTTTCAAATTGACGCCAACAAGAAAAACGGGTTCATTCTTAGAACTCGAAGAATCCTCTTCTTCACTGGAATAAATTGGTTGCATAAAAGACCATGCCCAGCCAGACCAAGTATCTTCATACTTAGTTACCTCTGAAAATAAATAACACATATAAGAATTCTGAATCACTTAGACAAAGCAAAATACCTAATTATTTATTTTATTTATAACCACTCTTCTCTTCAATGATAAATTATAAAGTAAAATTGTATAATTAGCTCATTTATACAATATTTGCTAATTAATGTTACACAAAAAAAAACACAATTCTACATGGATGAGAAAGAAAAACACCAAATAATATTAAAAAATATTTGTAACTGAAAAATATTTTATTTTTTTTTTTTTCAAAAAAATGAATATGTCCTTGTTAAACAAGTGCATATACATCTTCCTACGTTCCCTAAACTAAGCATAAATGCTTGTCCTATAGGTGAACGAGATCGGTCGAGGCAGGATTCGAACTCGCGACCACTGGATTACTAACCCAGCGCGCTAACCGCTCTGCCATCCACCCATCCATATATGTATATATTTACATATATACATTAGTAGGTACAAGCCAAAAAAGAATTTATAATTCTGGTGCGGTTTAGGGGTGACATCTGTTATTCATTTTTAAATTATCAGTTTTTCATTATTAAAATATATAGAACTTTCAAAATTGCATTGATAAAGGAACGTAATAAGAAGGCATAATTTGCGATCATTGCACAAACGTATCAAGTGATCACGTAAACTAGCCGATGACAGGTCATATTCCAACTTCGTCTCTACTGAGATGTTTAAATTTTGGTAACCAGCGACTGGTATTCATAACCTTATAAAAGGAAGTAGGATATTGCGTGTATGCCCACACACTAGTCTCTTCTCACCTAAAAAGGCCAAATTCAGAATGGGTGTTGAACCTCATTGCTCAACTTTGTGAATGTTATTTTTCCTGTTTTTTTTTGGCTGCAATGCTGCACCCAATATAACAAAGGGATTATCATATTGGAAAGCAAAAACCCTAATTGACAGCAAAGCGCAAGAGTGTCAATGGTCTGGATGTGTATGTGTACCCTTCCATTGTCTCTATCTTAAATATATATATTATTTAAAAATTTTATATACCTTTATTATTGTTGTCAAACCTCTTTATGTAGAATATTATGTTTGTTATAAATAAATATATAAATTTTCTATTACCCGGCTCTTACGGGACACCCAAAAAAGATGATTATAGAAAAGAGAAAAAGCACCAAACCAAGGATGGATGAATACATAATGTACAAACAATTTAAATACATAATGAGAACATATAAATAAATATTATTAACCTGAATCAGTTCTCTCCAAATTGTGAATACTGACCAAGGCAGGATGATTACCGAGATCTTTGGATCCTTCAGTTTTTTGTGATATCTTTAAATGCTTCTTTTTTAAAGCCCAAAATAGGGCATACAGGCGAATTAACATTGGAATTTGTTGGTATGAGATGCTGATTTCTAATCTGTAAAATTAAATAAAAGTTAATAAACATGATTGAATTAATGTTCTTGAAAATAGCTAATACCCATACAGGGTTGTAAAGATGTAGATTGATTGCATTTTATAGACAATCAATCAATAATGATGCAAATTAAACAGAAAATATTATTTTAAATTATATTACACAATAAACTGAAATACAAAGGGATTTCTTTAAAATACACCATTTTTTTATCATCAACAAGTCAGTAATTTATAAATTTCTGTTTAATAAATTTGAATTTTTCCTACAAAGCATTATAAAAATCTTTAAAAAAAGAGTGACCAAAGTTAGAAATGAGTAGGTACTTATTAAAAATAAAATATATACTTAGGGCTGCTCAGATAACATCTTATGTACAATGGATTTTTTTGAAGCAAACTTGAGTATGTGCTGTCCATCCTAAAATAAATTCAAATAAAATGTAAAAAAAGATTAAAAAAGACACATAAATAGAGATACAATGAATGTTGCATTGACCTAACTTACCATTTGCAAAACGACTATAATAGTTAACGTCCACATAATTGCAGCGCATTAGATGGATTTTAGTATTCTATAAAGGAATTTATACTCGCGTATGGAATTGTCGGCAATGACAAAGTCGTTGCTAGGAAATAAAAATCCGATCCTTTCGCTGAGTCTCTGTGGACGCTAGGCTTAATCCGATGCATAGCCAGTTTCGACAACACAAAAAACTGGGTAATCATCAGATTAATCTCAAATTAAAAAATAGTAAGTAAGACCCTAACAATGTTATTTATAAACGGGGTTCAAATATTGAACTTACGGTTGAACCCAAGTATGATCACTTTTCTTATTTATAAACATGGATCAAGAGTTGAACTGTAATTTAACTCAAATGTCAAATTGAACCGGCGACGAGGTAGTTTAATACTGGTTCAACTTGCCATTTCACAATTTTAAAGTACCTACCAATGACCATAGGATATGAGAAAAACATATAAAAAGCTATTTGATCCATTAGAATTTTCAATTAACGCTGAATTCAAACAAAAATATCAAATGTCAAAAAGTGCAATAGCTAGAGTTTGACAGAATTATCGTGCAACACACATATGTTTCGTGCCATGCATACTGTTATGTGGTCATGACAACTAACTTAACCAAACTAAAATTGGTGCTGTCGTATGAAATAGAGCTCAAAATCAAGATTAAATGAACTAGGTTAACAATATTTTTATAAATAAGTTTTCAGTTGAACGTGGAATAAGACTGGGTTCAATTGAAACGTGATTCAAAGATTTTTTTATAAATAATACTGTTAATGTTTTAAAAGATACATGTCAAATGAAATTAAACATTTCCTAAAGTAAATCAATGCCGTGCTATATGAAAAATAAATCAGCCGAGACAAAATTCAAATCAAGCTTCACTGGAATACAAGGCTGCTATTTTTGTGGATTTGGAAATAATTCAAAATTTCCATATTTGTCCAATTTATTCATAACAGTTTTGGCCATTCACCGTTGTCCACGAGTAAAGAGCCGAGATTCAAATTAGATATATTCGTCTACAATTGAAGAGGACAAATTGTCTACAATTATGATTTTAATTATAAATTGGTTTATCTCCAAATGTAGGTGTCTGCTATCTTGTTCTACTCATTGCATTATGGGTGGCATTTCATTTTTAGACTTTTTGATAAGTGTGGTATTGTGTGCATAAAAATTTTTACAATCCATATATTTTATACTTTGTTTACAATATCTCATTGTGTACAACACATTGAAATAAATGATATCATCATAGATAGCGTCACATGTTTAAAACATATTATTCATAAAATTTTCCAAGTGTAATAAAAATAGAAAAATTAGCGACAATACCTTATCTGTAGTTCACATCTATAAAGAAGTGGTTCTAAAAACGTTTCTATTTTTCCAGCTGCATTCCTTTTGTCCAAACACAAAGTCAAATCGCTCAATCTGATAAGTTTTCTTATATGTAAATCGTCAATTGTCATATCTAAAAATATTTTAAAAATAAACACCCTCAATTCACCGACTAATATTTTTTTATTTCATTTTGCAAACATAGTTTTAATAACAAGTTATACATGAATTAACACTTCATTAGAGGACCAATTAATTGAAGAATTGTGACCAATCAAGTGATACTTGAAGAAATGATTCTGTATATTATTTAGTGGTTTGAAAATCGAATACATCAAAATATATTAGATAAAATTTTATTTAAAAATAATTGAGATTTGTAACCAATTAGTACTGCATAAATTACTACATTGTTCTTAATATTATAAACTGTCAATGTTTGGATGTAAGTAATGAAATTATATTTTTTTAACGTGTAATAAGAATAGATTTTGTACACGTCATCTGGGCCAGTTTAAAATATTATTTCATCACTTACATCCAAACATTCACAAATTATATTATTAAGAACAATGTAGTAATTTACGCAGTACTAATAATATCCTTAATTAATTTCAAATCATTAATCAATCAATATCCCGATAGCAAATTTATATTTTAATACATTAATCCGTCTATTTAGATACTGCAAATTATACGCACTTTTCAATCTTTCGATTGTGATGGCTTCTAATTTGTAGAATTCCATTATGATAATGATTAATATGAACACATATATAATTCCACAATTTATTTATTTTACTCCCGATGACCGTTTCGGCTTATAAGGCCATAATCAACTGGTCGTCGGGAGTAAAATAAATAAATTATGGAATTATATATGTGTTCATATTCATCATTATCATACTGCAAATTATAAAAAAAAACAACATTTTTTCATTCACTTTAGGGATATAGTTTAATTGTCCTTTAATAAATACCATGTTGTTTATATTGTTAAATGAAATGGAAATAATTATAATCTTGGAAAACACAGTCAAACACTTTGTGCTATAGACAATAAGTCACAATAAATTAGCCATTGTGATGTGTGAGGTCACAAAGTGATCAACCAATGACAGACTGTAATTAATTCAAGGTTTTCATTAGCATTTTGTGTTCGCCGTTCTATTTTACCTATATTTATTTATCATTCATATCCCTCATACAAGCATGTTCCTTATTGTGATCTTACCTGAGAAAGTTGGCTCCCAAGTTCCGTTAACACTATCTAAATACAGGTGTTTAATATTTACAGAAACAACAATATCCTCTTCCACATACTTCAAAATAAGATTATTACATCGAAACGATATATTATTTACAATACGATTAACTAAAGATTGCACATATCCCGGAGGGGCATCTAATTCATCTCTGTAACAATAAAAATTATCATCAACACAAATATATGAAAGCAATAAAAGAAGGAAAAGTAATATAGAAGGTGAAAGAGATCCCATTTAATAAATACAAAATAAACAATTCATTGGTATTAATGAACAGAAGAATAATTTCAGAGATGTTGATTTGGTCATATTTTTTTGAGTATTTTGAACAGCTGAAAATAATCAATAATCACATGACATGTTAAAATATTATAAAAAAGTTGGCTTTTCAAAGTTAAGTTCATTACAAAAACGAGTGGGTTGTGGCCAACACTAAACTCTCCACACCACAAATATTGACAATGAAATATTTTATTCATTCTAAATTTTACTACCAGGAATATAAATTTTCTAACGATAGTATATTTTCATGTTAAGATAGACAAACTATTAATGCCGTATAGTGAAGAATGCTTATGTTGTATGAAATATTTTAAAAAAAGCAGATAAATTTTGATTTAAAGAACGCAAGAGCATTTTCAAAATTTTGACACGTGATATCATATGAAGATTTTTTTGTTATTTATGGAAAGCTAATCAGTTCTATGTTCAAGCTCTTTACATTATAACATGAAATCAAATTACTGAACGTTTCCATACATAGAAATTTATCTAATTACATTTTTATTCATACTAAATGCTACTACCAGGAATATAAATTTTCTTCCGATAGTATATTTTTATGTTAAGATAGACAAACTATTAATGCAGTATAGTGAAGAATGCTTATGTTGTATGAAATATTTTAAAAAAAGCAGATAAATTATGATTTAAAGAACGCGAGAGCATTTTCAAAATTTTGACACGTGATATCATATGAAGATTTTTTTGTTATTTATGGAAAGCTAATCAGTTCTATGTTCAAGCTCTTAACATTATAACATGAAATCAAATTACTGAACGTTTCCATACATAGAAATTTATCTAATTACATTTTTATTCATACTAAATGTTACTATCAGGAATATAAATTTTCTTCCGATAGTATATTTTTATGTTAAGATAGACAAACTATTAATGCAGTATAGTGAAGAATGCTTATGTTGTATGAAATATTTTAAAAAAAGCAGATAAATTATGATTTAAAGAACGCGAGAGCATTTTCAAAATTTTGACACGTGATATCATATGAAGATTTTTTTGTTATTTTTGGAAAGCTAATCAGTTCTATGTTCAAGCTCTTTACATTATAACATGAAATCAAATTACTGAACGTTTCCATACATAGAAATTTATCTAATTACATTTTTATTCATACTAAATGTTACTATCAGGAATATAAATTTTCTTCCGATAGTATATTTTTATGTTAAGATAAACAAACTATTAATGCAGTATAGTGAAGAATGCTTATGTTGTATGAAATATTTTAAAAAAAGCAGATAAATTTTGTTTTAAAGAACGCGAGAGCATTTTCAAAATTTTGACACGTGATATTATATGAAGAATTTTTTTGTTATTTATGGAAAGCTAATCAGTTCTATGTTCAAGCTCTTTACATAATAACATGAAATCAAATTACTGAACGTTTCCATACATAGAAATTTATCTAATTACATTTTTATTCATACTAAATGTTACTATCAGGAATATAAATTTTCTTCCGATAGTATGTTTTTATGTTAAGATAGACAAACTATTAATGCAGTATAGGGAAGAATGCTTATGTTGTATGAAATATTTTAAAAAAAGCAGATAAATTTTGTTCTAAATAACGCGAGAGCATTTTCCAAATTTTGACAGGTGATATCATATGAAGATTTTTTTTGTTATTTATGGAAAGCTATTCAGTTCTATGTTCAAGCTCTTTACATTATAACATGAAATCAAATTACTGAACTTTTCCATACATAGAAATTTATCTAATTACATTTTTATTCATACTAAATGTTACTATCAGGAATGTAAATTTTCTTCCGATAGTATATTTTTATGTTAAGATAAACAAACTATTAATGCAGTATAGTGAAGAATGCTTATGTTGTATGAAATATTTTAAAAAAAGCAGATAAATTTTGTTCTAAAGAATGCGAGAGCATTTTCCAAATTTTGACAGGTGATATCATATGAAGATTTTTTTTGTTATTTATGGAAAGCTAATCAGTTCTATGTTCAAGCTCTTTACATTATAACATGATATCAAATTACTGAACTTTTCCATACATAGAAATTTATCTAATTACATTTTTATTCATACTAAATGTTACTATCAGGAATGTAAATTTTCTTCCGATAGTATATTTTTATGTTAAGATAGACAAACTATTAATGCAGTATAGGGAAGAATGCTTATGTTGTATGAAATATTTTAAAAAAAGCAGATAAATTTTGTTCTAAAGAACGCGAGAGCATTTTCCAAATTTTGACAGGTGATATCATATGAAGATTTTTTTTGTTATTTATGGAAAGCTAATCAGTTCTATGTTCAAGCTCTTTACATAATAACATGAAATCAAATTACTGAACTTTTCCATACATAGAAATTTATCTAATTACATTTTTATTCATACTAAATGTTACTATCAGGAATGTAAATTTTCTTCCGATAGTATATTTTTATGTTAAGATTAACAAACTATTAATGCAGTATAGTGAAGAATGCTTATGTTGTATGAAATATTTTAAAAAAAGCAGATAAATTTTGTTCTAAAGAACGCGAGAGCATTTTCCAAATTTTGACAGGTGATATCATATGAAGATTTTTTTTGTTATTTATGGAAAGCTAATCAGTTCTATGTTCAAGCTCTTTACATTATAACATGAAATCAAATTACTGAACTTTTCCATACATAGAAATTTATCTAATTACATTTTTATTCATACTAAATGTTACTATCAGGAATGTAAATTTTCTTCCGATAGTATATTTTTATGTTAAGATAAACAAACTATTAATGCAGTATAGTGAAGAATGCTTATGTTGTATGAAATATTTTAAAAAAAGCAGATAAATTTTGTTCTAAAGAACGCGAGAGCATTTTCCAAATTTTGACAGGTGATATCATTTGAAGATTTTTTTTGTTATTTATGGAAAGCTAATCAGTTCTATGTTCAAGCTCTTTACATTATAACATGAAATCAAATTACTGAACTTTTCCATACATAGAAATTTATCTAATTACATTTTTATTCATACTAAATGTTACTAACAGGAATATAAATTTTCTTCCGATAGTATATTTTTATGTTAAGATAGACAAACTATTAATGCAGTATAGTGAAGACTGCTTATGTTGTATGAAATATTTTAAAAAAAGCAGATAAATTTTGTTTCAAAGAGCGTTAGAGCATTTTGACAATGTTGACACGTGATATCATATGAAGAAATTTTATGATATCTATGAAAAGCTAATCAGTTCTAAGTTCAAGCTATTAATATTCTTATATCAATATGAAATCAATGAACTGAACATTGCCAAATATAAAAAAATTCTCTTGTTACATATAAGTTTCATACAAATATCCATTAAATAAAATATAATTTTTGAAACCGTTGAATATTTTTCTTTTAACATTGACCAACTTTGAATACAATTTTATGAAGATTCTTGGTGTTGTATAAATAGTTGAAACCAAATTAAAATATCTCTAATTTCCAGGTCGTGAGAGCATTTTTTCAGTTTTAATAGATGAAATCATAAAGAAACATTGGGAAAAAATGAACCGTTGTCTATGGAAAACTAATCAGCTCTAAGTTTATGGACTTAACACATGTCATATCAATATGAAGTCAATCGGACTTATAGTTTGGGCTGCAGAGAGGACACAAAAAAAAAACAACGTAAATGATGAATTCATAGAGAAGAAATCAAAAGTTGTCTATGGAAAACTAATCAGCTCTAGGTCTTTGCACTTTACACATATGATGTTAATATGAAGTCGATCAGACTTATAGTTTGGGCTGTAGAGAGGACACAAAAAAGATAAATGCTACGGCGTACGGCGTACGGCGTACAGCGTATACGCCATACACACAAACACATCACGACGAAACTCATAGTGTGCATTCTCTACATGATACCCATTGAGAAATTGATGTAAAAAAAATACGCTTAAATTTTGCGAAATCATGACTCTCCCCTATTCCATAGTGTGGAGAGTAATAATAATAAACTGTTTTTTCTAGTATATAATTTTTCTTCCGATAGTATATTTTTATGATAAGATAGACAAACTTTTAATGCAGTATGGTGTAGAATGCTTATGTTGTATGAAATATTTTAAAAAAAGCAGATAAATTTTGTTTTAAAGAACGCAAGAGCATTTTCCAAATTTTGACAGGTGATATCATATGAAGATTTTTTTTGTTATTTATGGAAAGCTAATCAGTTCTATGTTCAAGCTCTTTACATTATAACATGAAATCAAATTACTGAACTTTTCCATACATAGAAATTTATCTAATTACATTTTTATTCATACTAAATGTTACTATCAGGAATGTAAATTTTCTTCCGATAGTATATTTTTATGTTAAGATAAACAAACTATTAATGCAGTATAGTGAAGAATGCTTATGTTGTATGAAATATTTTAAAAAAAGCAGATAAATTTTGTTCTAAAGAATGCGAGAGCATTTTCCAAATTTTGACAGGTGATATCATATGAAGATTTTTTTTGTTATTTATGGAAAGCTAATCAGTTCTATGTTCAAGCTCTTTACATTATAACATGAAATCAAATTACTGAACTTTTCCATACATAGAAATTTATCTAATTACATTTTTATTCATACTAAATGTTACTATCAGGAATATAAATTTTCTTCCGATAGTATATTTTTATGTTAAGATAGACAAACTATTAATGCAGTATAGTGAAGAATGCTTATGTTGTATGAAATATTTTAAAAAAAGCAGATAAATTTTGTTCTAAAGAACGCGAGAGCATTTTCCAAATTTTGACAGGTGATATCATATGAAGATTTTTTTTGTTATTTATGGAAAGCTAATCAGTTCTATGTTCAAGCTCTTTACATTATAACATGAAATCAAATTACTGAACTTTTCCATACATAGAAATTTATCTAATTACATTTTTATTCATACTAAATGTTACTATCAGGAATGTAAATTTTCTTCCGATAGTATATTTTTATGTTAAGATAAACAAACTATTAATGCAGTATAGTGAAGAATGCTTATGTAGTATGAAATATTTTAAAAAAAGCAGATAAATTTTGTTCTAAAGAACGCGAGAGCATTTTCCAAATTTTGACAGGTGATATCATATGAAGATTTTTTTTGTTATTTATGGAAAGCTAATCAGTTCTATGTTCAAGCTCTTTACATTATAACATGAAATCAAATTACAGAACTTTTCCATACATAGAAATTTATCTAATTACATTTTTATTCATACTAAATGTTACTATCAGGAATGTAAATTTTCTTCCGATAGTATATTTTTATGTTAAGATAAACAAACTATTAATGCAGTATAGTGAAGAATGCTAATGTTGTATGAAATATTTTAAAAAAAGCAGATAAATTTTGTTCTAAAGAACGCGAGAGCATTTTCCAAATTTTGACAGGTGATATCATATGAAGATTTTTTTTGTTGTTTATGGAAAGCTAATCAGTTCTATGTTCAAGCTTTTTACATTATAACATGAAATCAAATTACTGAACTTTTCCATACATAGAAATTTATCTAATTACATTTTTATTCATACTAAATGTTACTATCAGGAATGTAAATTTTCTTCCGATAGTATATTTTTATGTTAAGATAAACAAACTATTAATGCAGTATAGTGAAGAATGCTAATGTTGTATGAAATATTTTAAAAAAAGCAGATAAATTTTGTTCTAAAGAACGCGAGAGCATTTTCCAAATTTTGACAGGTGATATCATATGAAGATTTTTTTTGTTGTTTATGGAAAGCTAATCAGTTCTATGTTCAAGCTTTTTACATTATAACATGAAATCAAATTACTGAACTTTTCCATACATAGAAATTTATCTAATTACATTTTTATTCATACTAAATGTTACTATCAAGAATGTAAATTTTCTTCCGATAGTATATTTTTATGTTAAGATAAACAAACTATTAATGCAGTATAGTGAAGAATGCTTATGTTGTATGAAATATTTTAAAAAAAGCAGATAAATTTTGTTCTAAAGAACGCGAGAGCATTTTCCAAATTTTGACAGGTGATATCATATGAAGATTTTTTTTGTTATTTATGGAAAGCTAATCAGTTCTATGTTCAAGCTCTTTACATTATAACATGATATCAAATTACTGAACTTTTCCATACATAGAAATTTATCTAATTACATTTTTATTCATACTAAATGTTACTATCAGGAATGTAAATTTTCTTCCGATAGTATATTTTTATGTTAAGATAAACAAACTATTAATGCAGTATAGTGAAGAATGCTTATGTAGTATGAAATATTTTAAAAAAAGCAGATAAATTTTGTTCTAAAGAACGCGAGAGCATTTTCCAAATTTTGACAGGTGATATCATATGAAGATTTTTTTTGTTATTTATGGAAAGCTAATCAGTTCTATGTTCAAGCTCTTTACATTATAACATGAAATCAAATTACAGAACTTTTCCATACATAGAAATTTATCTAATTACATTTTTATTCATACTAAATGTTACTATCAGGAATGTAAATTTTCTTCCGATAGTATATTTTTATGTTAAGATAAACAAACTATTAATGCAGTATAGTGAAGAATGCTAATGTTGTATGAAATATTTTAAAAAAAGCAGATAAATTTTGTTCTAAAGAACGCGAGAGCATTTTCCAAATTTTGACAGGTGATATCATATGAAGATTTTTTTTGTTGTTTATGGAAAGCTAATCAGTTCTATGTTCAAGCTTTTTACATTATAACATGAAATCAAATTACTGAACTTTTCCATACATAGAAATTTATCTAATTACATTTTTATTCATACTAAATGTTACTATCAAGAATGTAAATTTTCTTCCGATAGTATATTTTTATGTTAAGATAAACAAACTATTAATGCAGTATAGTGAAGAATGCTTATGTTGTATGAAATATTTTAAAAAAAGCAGATAAATTTTGTTCTAAAGAACGCGAGAGCATTTTCCAAATTTTGACAGGTGATATCATATGAAGATTTTTTTTGTTATTTATGGAAAGCTAATCAGTTCTATGTTCAAGCTCTTTACATTATAACATGATATCAAATTACTGAACTTTTCCATACATAGAAATTTATCTAATTACATTTTTATTCATACTAAATGTTACTATCAAGAATGTAAATTTTCTTCCGATAGTATATTTTTATGTTAAGATAGACAAACTATTAATGCAGTATAGTGAAGAATGCTTATGTTGTATGAAATATTTTAAAAAAAGCAGATAAATTTTGTTCTAAAGAACGCGAGAGCATTTTCCAAATTTTGACAGGTGATATCATATGAAGATTTTTTTTGTTATTTATGGAAAGCTAATCAGTTCTATGTTCAAGCTCTTTACATTATAACATGATATCAAATTACTGAACTTTTCCATACATAGAAATTTATCTAATTACATTTTTATTCATACTAAATGTTACTATCAGGAATATAAATTTTCTTCCGATAGTATATTTTTATGTTAAGATAGACAAACTATTAATGCAGTATAGGGAAGAATGCTTATGTTGTATGAAATATTTTAAAAAAAGCAGATAAATTTTGTTCTAAAGAACGCGAGAGCATTTTCCAAATTTTGACAGGTGATATCATATGAAGATTTTTTTTGTTATTTATGGAAAGCTAATCAGTTCTATGTTCAAGCTCTTTACATTATAACATGAAATCAAATTACTGAACTTTTCCATACATAGAAATTTATCTAATTACATTTTTATTCATACTAAATGTTACTATCAGGAATGTAAATTTTCTTCCGATAGTATATTTTTATGTTAAGATTAACAAACTATTAATGCAGTATAGTGAAGAATGCTTATGTTGTATGAAATATTTTAAAAAAAGCAGATAAATTTTGTTCTAAAGAACGCGAGAGCATTTTCCAAATTTTGACAGGTGATATCATATGAAGATTTTTTTTGTTATTTATGGAAAGCTAATCAGTTCTATGTTCAAGCTCTTTACATTATAACATGAAATCAAATTACTGAACTTTTCCATACATAGAAATTTATCTAATTATATTTTTATTCATACTAAATGTTACTATCAGGAATGTAAATTTTCTTCCGATAGTATATTTTTATGTTAAGATAAACAAACTATTAATGCAGTATAGTGAAGAATGCTTATGTTGTATGAAATATTTTAAAAAAAGCAGATAAATTTTGTTCTAAAGAACGCGAGAGCATTTTCCAAATTTTGACAGGTGATATCATATGAAGATTTTTTTTGTTATTTATGGAAAGCTAATCAGTTCTATGTTCAAGCTCTTTACATTATAACATGATATCAAATTACTGAACTTTTCCATACATAGAAATTTATCTAATTACATTTTTATTCATACTAAATGTTACTATCAGGAATATAAATTTTCTTCCGATAGTATATTTTTATGTTAAGATAGACAAACTATTAATGCAGTATAGGGAAGAATGCTTATGTTGTATGAAATATTTTAAAAAAAGCAGATAAATTTTGTTCTAAATAACGCGAGAGCATTTTCCAAATTTTGACAGGTGATATCATATGAAGATTTTTTTTGTTATTTATGGAAAGCTATTCAGTTCTATGTTCAAGCTCTTTACATTATAACATGAAATCAAATTACTGAACTTTTCCATACATAGAAATTTATCTAATTACATTTTTATTCATACTAAATGTTACTATCAGGAATGTAAATTTTCTTCCGATAGTATATTTTTATGTTAAGATAAACAAACTATTAATGCAGTATAGTGAAGAATGCTTATGTTGTATGAAATATTTTAAAAAAAGCAGATAAATTATGATTTAAAGAACGCGAGAGCATTTTCAAAATTTTGACACGTGATATCATATGAAGATTTTTTTGTTATTTATGGAAAGCTAATCAGTTCTATGTTCAAGCTCTTTACATTATAACATGAAATCAAATTACTGAACGTTTCCATACATAGAAATTTATCTAATTACATTTTTATTCATACTAAATGTTACTATCAGGAATATAAATTTTCTTCCGATAGTATATTTTTATGTTAAGATAGACAAACTATTAATGCAGTATAGTGAAGAATGCTTATGTTGTATGAAATATTTTAAAAAAAGCAGATAAATTATGATTTAAAGAACGCGAGAGCATTTTCAAAATTTTGACACGTGATATCATATGAAGATTTTTTTGTTATTTTTGGAAAGCTAATCAGTTCTATGTTCAAGCTCTTTACATTATAACATGAAATCAAATTACTGAACGTTTCCATACATAGAAATTTATCTAATTACATTTTTATTCATACTAAATGTTACTATCAGGAATATAAATTTTCTTCCGATAGTATATTTTTATGTTAAGATAAACAAACTATTAATGCAGTATAGTGAAGAATGCTTATGTTGTATGAAATATTTTAAAAAAAGCAGATAAATTTTGTTTTAAAGAACGCGAGAGCATTTTCAAAATTTTGACACGTGATATTATATGAAGAATTTTTTTGTTATTTATGGAAAGCTAATCAGTTCTATGTTCAAGCTCTTTACATAATAACATGAAATCAAATTACTGAACGTTTCCATACATAGAAATTTATCTAATTACATTTTTATTCATACTAAATGTTACTATCAGGAATATAAATTTTCTTCCGATAGTATGTTTTTATGTTAAGATAGACAAACTATTAATGCAGTATAGGGAAGAATGCTTATGTTGTATGAAATATTTTAAAAAAAGCAGATAAATTTTGTTCTAAATAACGCGAGAGCATTTTCCAAATTTTGACAGGTGATATCATATGAAGATTTTTTTTGTTATTTATGGAAAGCTATTCAGTTCTATGTTCAAGCTCTTTACATTATAACATGAAATCAAATTACTGAACTTTTCCATACATAGAAATTTATCTAATTACATTTTTATTCATACTAAATGTTACTATCAGGAATGTAAATTTTCTTCCGATAGTATATTTTTATGTTAAGATAAACAAACTATTAATGCAGTATAGTGAAGAATGCTTATGTTGTATGAAATATTTTAAAAAAAGCAGATAAATTTTGTTCTAAAGAATGCGAGAGCATTTTCCAAATTTTGACAGGTGATATCATATGAAGATTTTTTTTGTTATTTATGGAAAGCTAATCAGTTCTATGTTCAAGCTCTTTACATTATAACATGATATCAAATTACTGAACTTTTCCATACATAGAAATTTATCTAATTACATTTTTATTCATACTAAATGTTACTATCAGGAATGTAAATTTTCTTCCGATAGTATATTTTTATGTTAAGATAGACAAACTATTAATGCAGTATAGGGAAGAATGCTTATGTTGTATGAAATATTTTAAAAAAAGCAGATAAATTTTGTTCTAAAGAACGCGAGAGCATTTTCCAAATTTTGACAGGTGATATCATATGAAGATTTTTTTTGTTATTTATGGAAAGCTAATCAGTTCTATGTTCAAGCTCTTTACATAATAACATGAAATCAAATTACTGAACTTTTCCATACATAGAAATTTATCTAATTACATTTTTATTCATACTAAATGTTACTATCAGGAATGTAAATTTTCTTCCGATAGTATATTTTTATGTTAAGATTAACAAACTATTAATGCAGTATAGTGAAGAATGCTTATGTTGTATGAAATATTTTAAAAAAAGCAGATAAATTTTGTTCTAAAGAACGCGAGAGCATTTTCCAAATTTTGACAGGTGATATCATATGAAGATTTTTTTTGTTATTTATGGAAAGCTAATCAGTTCTATGTTCAAGCTCTTTACATTATAACATGAAATCAAATTACTGAACTTTTCCATACATAGAAATTTATCTAATTACATTTTTATTCATACTAAATGTTACTATCAGGAATGTAAATTTTCTTCCGATAGTATATTTTTATGTTAAGATAAACAAACTATTAATGCAGTATAGTGAAGAATGCTTATGTTGTATGAAATATTTTAAAAAAAGCAGATAAATTTTGTTCTAAAGAACGCGAGAGCATTTTCCAAATTTTGACAGGTGATATCATTTGAAGATTTTTTTTGTTATTTATGGAAAGCTAATCAGTTCTATGTTCAAGCTCTTTACATTATAACATGAAATCAAATTACTGAACTTTTCCATACATAGAAATTTATCTAATTACATTTTTATTCATACTAAATGTTACTAACAGGAATATAAATTTTCTTCCGATAGTATATTTTTATGTTAAGATAGACAAACTATTAATGCAGTATAGTGAAGACTGCTTATGTTGTATGAAATATTTTAAAAAAAGCAGATAAATTTTGTTTCAAAGAGCATTAGAGCATTTTGACAATGTTGACACGTGATATCATATGAAGAAATTTTATGATATCTATGAAAAGCTAATCAGTTCTAAGTTCAAGCTATTAATATTCTTATATCAATATGAAATCAATGAACTGAACATTGCCAAATATAAAAAAATTCTCTTGTTACATATAAGTTTCATACAAATATCCATTAAATAAAATATAATTTTTGAAACCGTTGAATATTTTTCTTTTAACATTGACCAACTTTGAATACAATTTTATGAAGATTCTTGGTGTTGTATAAATAGTTGAAACCAAATTAAAATATCTCTAATTTCCAGGTCGTGAGAGCATTTTTTCAGTTTTAATAGATGAAATCATAAAGAAACATTGGGAAAAAATGAACCGTTGTCTATGGAAAACTAATCAGCTCTAAGTTTATGGACTTAACACATGTCATATCAATATGAAGTCAATCGGACTTATAGTTTGGGCTGCAGAGAGGACACAAAAAAAAAACAACGTAAATGATGAATTCATAGAGAAGAAATCAAAAGTTGTCTATGGAAAACTAATCAGCTCTAGGTCTTTGCACTTTACACATATGATGTTAATATGAAGTCGATCAGACTTATAGTTTGGGCTGTAGAGAGGACACAAAAAAGATAAATGCTACGGCGTACGGCGTACGGCGTACGGCGTACAGCGTATACGCCATACACACAAACACATCACGACGAAACTCATAGTGTGCATTCTCTACATGATACCCATTGAGAAATTGATGTAAAAAAAATACGCTTAAATTTTGCGAAATCATGACTCTCCCCTATTCCATAGTGTGGAGAGTAATAATAATAAACTGTTTTTTCTAGTATATAATTTTTCTTCCGATAGTATATTTTTATGATAAGATAGACAAACTTTTAATGCAGTATGGTGTAGAATGCTTATGTTGTATGAAATATTTTAAAAAAAGCAGATAAATTTTGTTTTAAAGAACGCAAGAGCATTTTCCAAATTTTGACAGGTGATATCATATGAAGATTTTTTTTGTTATTTATGGAAAGCTAATCAGTTCTATGTTCAAGCTCTTTACATTATAACATGAAATCAAATTACTGAACTTTTCCATACATAGAAATTTATCTAATTACATTTTTATTCATACTAAATGTTACTATCAGGAATGTAAATTTTCTTCCGATAGTATATTTTTATGTTAAGATAAACAAACTATTAATGCAGTATAGTGAAGAATGCTTATGTTGTATGAAATATTTTAAAAAAAGCAGATAAATTTTGTTCTAAAGAATGCGAGAGCATTTTCCAAATTTTGACAGGTGATATCATATGAAGATTTTTTTTGTTATTTATGGAAAGCTAATCAGTTCTATGTTCAAGCTCTTTACATTATAACATGAAATCAAATTACTGAACTTTTCCATACATAGAAATTTATCTAATTACATTTTTATTCATACTAAATGTTACTATCAGGAATATAAATTTTCTTCCGATAGTATATTTTTATGTTAAGATAGACAAACTATTAATGCAGTATAGTGAAGAATGCTTATGTTGTATGAAATATTTTAAAAAAAGCAGATAAATTTTGTTCTAAAGAACGCGAGAGCATTTTCCAAATTTTGACAGGTGATATCATATGAAGATTTTTTTTGTTATTTATGGAAAGCTAATCAGTTCTATGTTCAAGCTCTTTACATTATAACATGAAATCAAATTACTGAACTTTTCCATACATAGAAATTTATCTAATTACATTTTTATTCATACTAAATGTTACTATCAGGAATGTAAATTTTCTTCCGATAGTATATTTTTATGTTAAGATAAACAAACTATTAATGCAGTATAGTGAAGAATGCTTATGTAGTATGAAATATTTTAAAAAAAGCAGATAAATTTTGTTCTAAAGAACGCGAGAGCATTTTCCAAATTTTGACAGGTGATATCATATGAAGATTTTTTTTGTTATTTATGGAAAGCTAATCAGTTCTATGTTCAAGCTCTTTACATTATAACATGAAATCAAATTACAGAACTTTTCCATACATAGAAATTTATCTAATTACATTTTTATTCATACTAAATGTTACTATCAGGAATGTAAATTTTCTTCCGATAGTATATTTTTATGTTAAGATAAACAAACTATTAATGCAGTATAGTGAAGAATGCTAATGTTGTATGAAATATTTTAAAAAAAGCAGATAAATTTTGTTCTAAAGAACGCGAGAGCATTTTCCAAATTTTGACAGGTGATATCATATGAAGATTTTTTTTGTTGTTTATGGAAAGCTAATCAGTTCTATGTTCAAGCTTTTTACATTATAACATGAAATCAAATTACTGAACTTTTCCATACATAGAAATTTATCTAATTACATTTTTATTCATACTAAATGTTACTATCAAGAATGTAAATTTTCTTCCGATAGTATATTTTTATGTTAAGATAAACAAACTATTAATGCAGTATAGTGAAGAATGCTTATGTTGTATGAAATATTTTAAAAAAAGCAGATAAATTTTGTTCTAAAGAACGCGAGAGCATTTTCCAAATTTTGACAGGTGATATCATATGAAGATTTTTTTTGTTATTTATGGAAAGCTAATCAGTTCTATGTTCAAGCTCTTTACATTATAACATGATATCAAATTACTGAACTTTTCCATACATAGAAATTTATCTAATTACATTTTTATTCATACTAAATGTTACTATCAAGAATGTAAATTTTCTTCCGATAGTATATTTTTATGTTAAGATAGACAAACTATTAATGCAGTATAGTGAAGAATGCTTATGTTGTATGAAATATTTTAAAAAAAGCAGATAAATTTTGTTCTAAAGAACGCGAGAGCATTTTCCAAATTTTGACAGGTGATATCATATGAAGATTTTTTTTGTTATTTATGGAAAGCTAATCAGTTCTATGTTCAAGCTCTTTACATTATAACATGATATCAAATTACTGAACTTTTCCATACATAGAAATTTATCTAATTACATTTTTATTCATACTAAATGTTACTATCAGGAATATAAATTTTCTTCCGATAGTATATTTTTATGTTAAGATAGACAAACTATTAATGCAGTATAGGGAAGAATGCTTATGTTGTATGAAATATTTTAAAAAAAGCAGATAAATTTTGTTCTAAAGAACGCGAGAGCATTTTCCAAATTTTGACAGGTGATATCATATGAAGATTTTTTTTGTTATTTATGGAAAGCTAATCAGTTCTATGTTCAAGCTCTTTACATTATAACATGAAATCAAATTACTGAACTTTTCCATACATAGAAATTTATCTAATTACATTTTTATTCATACTAAATGTTACTATCAGGAATGTAAATTTTCTTCCGATAGTATATTTTTATGTTAAGATTAACAAACTATTAATGCAGTATAGTGAAGAATGCTTATGTTGTATGAAATATTTTAAAAAAAGCAGATTAATTTTGTTCTAAAGAACGCGAGAGCATTTTCCAAATTTTGACAGGTGATATCATATGAAGATTTTTTTTGTTATTTATGGAAAGCTAATCAGTTCTATGTTCAAGCTCTTTACATTATAACATGAAATCAAATTACTGAACTTTTCCATACATAGAAATTTATCTAATTACATTTTTATTCATACTAAATGTTACTATCAGGAATGTAAATTTTCTTCCGATAGTATATTTTTATGTTAAGATAAACAAACTATTAATGCAGTATAGTGAAGAATGCTTATGTTGTATGAAATATTTTAAAAAAAGCAGATAAATTTTGTTCTAAAGAACGCGAGAGCATTTTCCAAATTTTGACAGGTGATATCATATGAAGATTTTTTTTGTTATTTATGGAAAGCTAATCAGTTCTATGTTCAAGCTCTTTACATTATAACATGAAATCAAATTACTGAACTTTTCCATACATAGAAATTTATCTAATTACATTTTTATTCATACTAAATGTTACTATCAGGAATGTAAATTTTCTTCCGATAGTATATTTTTATGTTAAGATAAACAAACTATTAATGCAGTATAGTGAAGAATGCTTATGTTGTATGAAATATTTTAAAAAAAGCAGATAAATTTTGTTCTAAAGAACGCGAGAGCATTTTCCAAATTTTGACAGGTGAAATCAGATGAAGATTTTTTTTGTTATTTATGGAAAGCTAATCAGTTCTATGTTCAAGCTCTTTACATTATAACATGAAATCAAATTACAGAACTTTTCCATACATAGAAATTTATCTAATTACATTTTTATTCATACTAAATGTTACTATCAGGAATGTAAATTTTCTTCCGATAGTATATTTTTATGTTAAGATAAACAAACTATTAATGCAGTATAGTGAAGAATGCTAATGTTGTATGAAATATTTTAAAAAAAGCAGATAAATTTTGTTCTAAAGAACGCGAGAGCATTTTCCAAATTTTGACAGGTGATATCATATGAAGATTTTTTTTGTTATTTATGGAAAGCTAATCAGTTCTATGTTCAAGCTCTTTACATTATAACATGATATCAAATTACTGAACTTTTCCATACATAGAAATTTATCTAATTACATTTTTATTCATACTAAATGTTACTATCAGGAATGTAAATTTTCTTCCGATAGTATATTTTTATGTTAAGATAAACAAACTATTAATGCAGTATAGTGAAGAATGCTTATGTAGTATGAAATATTTTAAAAAAAGCAGATAAATTTTGTTCTAAAGAACGCGAGAGTATTTTCCAAATTTTGACAGGTGATATCATATGAAGATTTTTTTTGTTATTTATGGAAAGCTAATCAGTTCTATGTTCAAGCTCTTTACATTATAACATGAAATCAAATTACAGAACTTTTCCATACATAGAAATTTATCTAATTACATTTTTATTCATACTAAATGTTACTATCAGGAATGTAAATTTTCTTCCGATAGTATATTTTTATGTTAAGATAAACAAACTATTAATGCAGTATAGTGAAGAATGCTAATGTTGTATGAAATATTTTAAAAAAAGCAGATAAATTTTGTTCTAAAGAACGCGAGAGCATTTTCCAAATTTTGACAGGTGATATCATATGAAGATTTTTTTTGTTGTTTATGGAAAGCTAATCAGTTCTATGTTCAAGCTTTTTACATTATAACATGAAATCAAATTACTGAACTTTTCCATACATAGAAATTTATCTAATTACATTTTTATTCATACTAAATGTTACTATCAAGAATGTAAATTTTCTTCCGATAGTATATTTTTATGTTAAGATAAACAAACTATTAATGCAGTATAGTGAAGAATGCTTATGTTGTATGAAATATTTTAAAAAAAGCAGATAAATTATGATTTAAAGAACGCGAGAGCATTTTCAAAATTTTGACACGTGATATCATATGAAGATTTTTTTGTTATTTATGGAAAGCTAATCAGTTCTATGTTCAAGCTCTTTACATTATAACATGAAATCAAATTACTGAACGTTTCCATACATAGAAATTTATCTAATTACATTTTTATTCATACTAAATGTTACTATCAGGAATATAAATTTTCTTCCGATAGTATATTTTTATGTTAAGATAGACAAACTATTAATGCAGTATAGTGAAGAATGCTTATGTTGTATGAAATATTTTAAAAAAAGCAGATAAATTATGATTTAAAGAACGCGAGAGCATTTTCAAAATTTTGACACGTGATATCATATGAAGATTTTTTTGTTATTTTTGGAAAGCTAATCAGTTCTATGTTCAAGCTCTTTACATTATAACATGAAATCAAATTACTGAACGTTTCCATACATAGAAATTTATCTAATTACATTTTTATTCATACTAAATGTTACTATCAGGAATATAAATTTTCTTCCGATAGTATATTTTTATGTTAAGATAAACAAACTATTAATGCAGTATAGTGAAGAATGCTTATGTTGTATGAAATATTTTAAAAAAAGCAGATAAATTTTGTTTTAAAGAACGCGAGAGCATTTTCAAAATTTTGACACGTGATATTATATGAAGAATTTTTTTGTTATTTATGGAAAGCTAATCAGTTCTATGTTCAAGCTCTTTACATAATAACATGAAATCAAATTACTGAACGTTTCCATACATAGAAATTTATCTAATTACATTTTTATTCATACTAAATGTTACTATCAGGAATATAAATTTTCTTCCGATAGTATGTTTTTATGTTAAGATAGACAAACTATTAATGCAGTATAGGGAAGAATGCTTATGTTGTATGAAATATTTTAAAAAAAGCAGATAAATTTTGTTCTAAATAACGCGAGAGCATTTTCCAAATTTTGACAGGTGATATCATATGAAGATTTTTTTTGTTATTTATGGAAAGCTATTCAGTTCTATGTTCAAGCTCTTTACATTATAACATGAAATCAAATTACTGAACTTTTCCATACATAGAAATTTATCTAATTACATTTTTATTCATACTAAATGTTACTATCAGGAATGTAAATTTTCTTCCGATAGTATATTTTTATGTTAAGATAAACAAACTATTAATGCAGTATAGTGAAGAATGCTTATGTTGTATGAAATATTTTAAAAAAAGCAGATAAATTTTGTTCTAAAGAATGCGAGAGCATTTTCCAAATTTTGACAGGTGATATCATATGAAGATTTTTTTTGTTATTTATGGAAAGCTAATCAGTTCTATGTTCAAGCTCTTTACATTATAACATGATATCAAATTACTGAACTTTTCCATACATAGAAATTTATCTAATTACATTTTTATTCATACTAAATGTTACTATCAGGAATGTAAATTTTCTTCCGATAGTATATTTTTATGTTAAGATAGACAAACTATTAATGCAGTATAGGGAAGAATGCTTATGTTGTATGAAATATTTTAAAAAAAGCAGATAAATTTTGTTCTAAAGAACGCGAGAGCATTTTCCAAATTTTGACAGGTGATATCATATGAAGATTTTTTTTGTTATTTATGGAAAGCTAATCAGTTCTATGTTCAAGCTCTTTACATAATAACATGAAATCAAATTACTGAACTTTTCCATACATAGAAATTTATCTAATTACATTTTTATTCATACTAAATGTTACTATCAGGAATGTAAATTTTCTTCCGATAGTATATTTTTATGTTAAGATTAACAAACTATTAATGCAGTATAGTGAAGAATGCTTATGTTGTATGAAATATTTTAAAAAAAGCAGATAAATTTTGTTCTAAAGAACGCGAGAGCATTTTCCAAATTTTGACAGGTGATATCATATGAAGATTTTTTTTGTTATTTATGGAAAGCTAATCAGTTCTATGTTCAAGCTCTTTACATTATAACATGAAATCAAATTACTGAACTTTTCCATACATAGAAATTTATCTAATTACATTTTTATTCATACTAAATGTTACTATCAGGAATGTAAATTTTCTTCCGATAGTATATTTTTATGTTAAGATAAACAAACTATTAATGCAGTATAGTGAAGAATGCTTATGTTGTATGAAATATTTTAAAAAAAGCAGATAAATTTTGTTCTAAAGAACGCGAGAGCATTTTCCAAATTTTGACAGGTGATATCATTTGAAGATTTTTTTTGTTATTTATGGAAAGCTAATCAGTTCTATGTTCAAGCTCTTTACATTATAACATGAAATCAAATTACTGAACTTTTCCATACATAGAAATTTATCTAATTACATTTTTATTCATACTAAATGTTACTAACAGGAATATAAATTTTCTTCCGATAGTATATTTTTATGTTAAGATAGACAAACTATTAATGCAGTATAGTGAAGACTGCTTATGTTGTATGAAATATTTTAAAAAAAGCAGATAAATTTTGTTTCAAAGAGCGTTAGAGCATTTTGACAATGTTGACACGTGATATCATATGAAGAAATTTTATGATATCTATGAAAAGCTAATCAGTTCTAAGTTCAAGCTATTAATATTCTTATATCAATATGAAATCAATGAACTGAACATTGCCAAATATAAAAAAATTCTCTTGTTACATATAAGTTTCATACAAATATCCATTAAATAAAATATAATTTTTGAAACCGTTGAATATTTTTCTTTTAACATTGACCAACTTTGAATACAATTTTATGAAGATTCTTGGTGTTGTATAAATAGTTGAAACCAAATTAAAATATCTCTAATTTCCAGGTCGTGAGAGCATTTTTTCAGTTTTAATAGATGAAATCATAAAGAAACATTGGGAAAAAATGAACCGTTGTCTATGGAAAACTAATCAGCTCTAAGTTTATGGACTTAACACATGTCATATCAATATGAAGTCAATCGGACTTATAGTTTGGGCTGCAGAGAGGACACAAAAAAAAAACAACGTAAATGATGAATTCATAGAGAAGAAATCAAAAGTTGTCTATGGAAAACTAATCAGCTCTAGGTCTTTGCACTTTACACATATGATGTTAATATGAAGTCGATCAGACTTATAGTTTGGGCTGTAGAGAGGACACAAAAAAGATAAATGCTACGGCGTACGGCGTACGGCGTACGGCGTACAGCGTATACGCCATACACACAAACACATCACGACGAAACTCATAGTGTGCATTCTCTACATGATACCCATTGAGAAATTGATGTAAAAAAAATACGCTTAAATTTTGCGAAATCATGACTCTCCCCTATTCCATAGTGTGGAGAGTAATAATAATAAACTGTTTTTTCTAGTATATAATTTTTCTTCCGATAGTATATTTTTATGATAAGATAGACAAACTTTTAATGCAGTATGGTGTAGAATGCTTATGTTGTATGAAATATTTTAAAAAAAGCAGATAAATTTTGTTTTAAAGAACGCAAGAGCATTTTCCAAATTTTGACAGGTGATATCATATGAAGATTTTTTTTGTTATTTATGGAAAGCTAATCAGTTCTATGTTCAAGCTCTTTACATTATAACATGAAATCAAATTACTGAACTTTTCCATACATAGAAATTTATCTAATTACATTTTTATTCATACTAAATGTTACTATCAGGAATGTAAATTTTCTTCCGATAGTATATTTTTATGTTAAGATAAACAAACTATTAATGCAGTATAGTGAAGAATGCTTATGTTGTATGAAATATTTTAAAAAAAGCAGATAAATTTTGTTCTAAAGAATGCGAGAGCATTTTCCAAATTTTGACAGGTGATATCATATGAAGATTTTTTTTGTTATTTATGGAAAGCTAATCAGTTCTATGTTCAAGCTCTTTACATTATAACATGAAATCAAATTACTGAACTTTTCCATACATAGAAATTTATCTAATTACATTTTTATTCATACTAAATGTTACTATCAGGAATATAAATTTTCTTCCGATAGTATATTTTTATGTTAAGATAGACAAACTATTAATGCAGTATAGTGAAGAATGCTTATGTTGTATGAAATATTTTAAAAAAAGCAGATAAATTTTGTTCTAAAGAACGCGAGAGCATTTTCCAAATTTTGACAGGTGATATCATATGAAGATTTTTTTTGTTATTTATGGAAAGCTAATCAGTTCTATGTTCAAGCTCTTTACATTATAACATGAAATCAAATTACTGAACTTTTCCATACATAGAAATTTATCTAATTACATTTTTATTCATACTAAATGTTACTATCAGGAATGTAAATTTTCTTCCGATAGTATATTTTTATGTTAAGATAAACAAACTATTAATGCAGTATAGTGAAGAATGCTTATGTAGTATGAAATATTTTAAAAAAAGCAGATAAATTTTGTTCTAAAGAACGCGAGAGCATTTTCCAAATTTTGACAGGTGATATCATATGAAGATTTTTTTTGTTATTTATGGAAAGCTAATCAGTTCTATGTTCAAGCTCTTTACATTATAACATGAAATCAAATTACTGAACTTTTCCATACATAGAAATTTATCTAATTACATTTTTATTCATACTAAATGTTACTATCAGGAATGTAAATTTTCTTCCGATAGTATATTTTTATGTTAAGATAAACAAACTATTAATGCAGTATAGTGAAGAATGCTTATGTTGTATGAAATATTTTAAAAAAAGCAGATAAATTTTGTTCTAAAGAACGCGAGAGCATTTTCCAAATTTTGACAGGTGAAATCAGATGAAGATTTTTTTTGTTATTTATGGAAAGCTAATCAGTTCTATGTTCAAGCTCTTTACATTATAACATGAAATCAAATTACAGAACTTTTCCATACATAGAAATTTATCTAATTACATTTTTATTCATACTAAATGTTACTATCAGGAATGTAAATTTTCTTCCGATAGTATATTTTTATGTTAAGATAAACAAACTATTAATGCAGTATAGTGAAGAATGCTAATGTTGTATGAAATATTTTAAAAAAAGCAGATAAATTTTGTTCTAAAGAACGCGAGAGCATTTTCCAAATTTTGACAGGTGATATCATATGAAGATTTTTTTTGTTGTTTATGGAAAGCTAATCAGTTCTATGTTCAAGCTTTTTACATTATAACATGAAATCAAATTACTGAACTTTTCCATACATAGAAATTTATCTAATTACATTTTTATTCATACTAAATGTTACTATCAAGAATGTAAATTTTCTTCCGATAGTATATTTTTATGTTAAGATAAACAAACTATTAATGCAGTATAGTGAAGAATGCTTATGTTGTATGAAATATTTTAAAAAAAGCAGATAAATTATGATTTAAAGAACGCGAGAGCATTTTCAAAATTTTGACACGTGATATCATATGAAGATTTTTTTGTTATTTATGGAAAGCTAATCAGTTCTATGTTCAAGCTCTTTACATTATAACATGAAATCAAATTACTGAACGTTTCCATACATAGAAATTTATCTAATTACATTTTTATTCATACTAAATGTTACTATCAGGAATATAAATTTTCTTCCGATAGTATATTTTTATGTTAAGATAGACAAACTATTAATGCAGTATAGTGAAGAATGCTTATGTTGTATGAAATATTTTAAAAAAAGCAGATAAATTATGATTTAAAGAACGCGAGAGCATTTTCAAAATTTTGACACGTGATATCATATGAAGATTTTTTTGTTATTTTTGGAAAGCTAATCAGTTCTATGTTCAAGCTCTTTACATTATAACATGAAATCAAATTACTGAACGTTTCCATACATAGAAATTTATCTAATTACATTTTTATTCATACTAAATGTTACTATCAGGAATATAAATTTTCTTCCGATAGTATATTTTTATGTTAAGATAAACAAACTATTAATGCAGTATAGTGAAGAATGCTTATGTTGTATGAAATATTTTAAAAAAAGCAGATAAATTTTGTTTTAAAGAACGCGAGAGCATTTTCAAAATTTTGACACGTGATATTATATGAAGAATTTTTTTGTTATTTATGGAAAGCTAATCAGTTCTATGTTCAAGCTCTTTACATAATAACATGAAATCAAATTACTGAACGTTTCCATACATAGAAATTTATCTAATTACATTTTTATTCATACTAAATGTTACTATCAGGAATATAAATTTTCTTCCGATAGTATGTTTTTATGTTAAGATAGACAAACTATTAATGCAGTATAGGGAAGAATGCTTATGTTGTATGAAATATTTTAAAAAAAGCAGATAAATTTTGTTCTAAATAACGCGAGAGCATTTTCCAAATTTTGACAGGTGATATCATATGAAGATTTTTTTTGTTATTTATGGAAAGCTATTCAGTTCTATGTTCAAGCTCTTTACATTATAACATGAAATCAAATTACTGAACTTTTCCATACATAGAAATTTATCTAATTACATTTTTATTCATACTAAATGTTACTATCAGGAATGTAAATTTTCTTCCGATAGTATATTTTTATGTTAAGATAAACAAACTATTAATGCAGTATAGTGAAGAATGCTTATGTTGTATGAAATATTTTAAAAAAAGCAGATAAATTTTGTTCTAAAGAATGCGAGAGCATTTTCCAAATTTTGACAGGTGATATCATATGAAGATTTTTTTTGTTATTTATGGAAAGCTAATCAGTTCTATGTTCAAGCTCTTTACATTATAACATGATATCAAATTACTGAACTTTTCCATACATAGAAATTTATCTAATTACATTTTTATTCATACTAAATGTTACTATCAGGAATGTAAATTTTCTTCCGATAGTATATTTTTATGTTAAGATAGACAAACTATTAATGCAGTATAGGGAAGAATGCTTATGTTGTATGAAATATTTTAAAAAAAGCAGATAAATTTTGTTCTAAAGAACGCGAGAGCATTTTCCAAATTTTGACAGGTGATATCATATGAAGATTTTTTTTGTTATTTATGGAAAGCTAATCAGTTCTATGTTCAAGCTCTTTACATAATAACATGAAATCAAATTACTGAACTTTTCCATACATAGAAATTTATCTAATTACATTTTTATTCATACTAAATGTTACTATCAGGAATGTAAATTTTCTTCCGATAGTATATTTTTATGTTAAGATTAACAAACTATTAATGCAGTATAGTGAAGAATGCTTATGTTGTATGAAATATTTTAAAAAAAGCAGATAAATTTTGTTCTAAAGAACGCGAGAGCATTTTCCAAATTTTGACAGGTGATATCATATGAAGATTTTTTTTGTTATTTATGGAAAGCTAATCAGTTCTATGTTCAAGCTCTTTACATTATAACATGAAATCAAATTACTGAACTTTTCCATACATAGAAATTTATCTAATTACATTTTTATTCATACTAAATGTTACTATCAGGAATGTAAATTTTCTTCCGATAGTATATTTTTATGTTAAGATAAACAAACTATTAATGCAGTATAGTGAAGAATGCTTATGTTGTATGAAATATTTTAAAAAAAGCAGATAAATTTTGTTCTAAAGAACGCGAGAGCATTTTCCAAATTTTGACAGGTGATATCATTTGAAGATTTTTTTTGTTATTTATGGAAAGCTAATCAGTTCTATGTTCAAGCTCTTTACATTATAACATGAAATCAAATTACTGAACTTTTCCATACATAGAAATTTATCTAATTACATTTTTATTCATACTAAATGTTACTAACAGGAATATAAATTTTCTTCCGATAGTATATTTTTATGTTAAGATAGACAAACTATTAATGCAGTATAGTGAAGACTGCTTATGTTGTATGAAATATTTTAAAAAAAGCAGATAAATTTTGTTTCAAAGAGCGTTAGAGCATTTTGACAATGTTGACACGTGATATCATATGAAGAAATTTTATGATATCTATGAAAAGCTAATCAGTTCTAAGTTCAAGCTATTAATATTCTTATATCAATATGAAATCAATGAACTGAACATTGCCAAATATAAAAAAATTCTCTTGTTACATATAAGTTTCATACAAATATCCATTAAATAAAATATAATTTTTGAAACCGTTGAATATTTTTCTTTTAACATTGACCAACTTTGAATACAATTTTATGAAGATTCTTGGTGTTGTATAAATAGTTGAAACCAAATTAAAATATCTCTAATTTCCAGGTCGTGAGAGCATTTTTTCAGTTTTAATAGATGAAATCATAAAGAAACATTGGGAAAAAATGAACCGTTGTCTATGGAAAACTAATCAGCTCTAAGTTTATGGACTTAACACATGTCATATCAATATGAAGTCAATCGGACTTATAGTTTGGGCTGCAGAGAGGACACAAAAAAAAAACAACGTAAATGATGAATTCATAGAGAAGAAATCAAAAGTTGTCTATGGAAAACTAATCAGCTCTAGGTCTTTGCACTTTACACATATGATGTTAATATGAAGTCGATCAGACTTATAGTTTGGGCTGTAGAGAGGACACAAAAAAGATAAATGCTACGGCGTACGGCGTACGGCGTACAGCGTATACGCCATACACACAAACACATCACGACGAAACTCATAGTGTGCATTCTCTACATGATACCCATTGAGAAATTGATGTAAAAAAAATACGCTTAAATTTTGCGAAATCATGACTCTCCCCTATTCCATAGTGTGGAGAGTAATAATAATAAACTGTTTTTTCTAGTATATAATTTTTCTTCCGATAGTATATTTTTATGATAAGATAGACAAACTTTTAATGCAGTATGGTGTAGAATGCTTATGTTGTATGAAATATTTTAAAAAAAGCAGATAAATTTTGTTTTAAAGAACGCAAGAGCATTTTCCAAATTTTGACAGGTGATATCATATGAAGATTTTTTTTGTTATTTATGGAAAGCTAATCAGTTCTATGTTCAAGCTCTTTACATTATAACATGAAATCAAATTACTGAACTTTTCCATACATAGAAATTTATCTAATTACATTTTTATTCATACTAAATGTTACTATCAGGAATGTAAATTTTCTTCCGATAGTATATTTTTATGTTAAGATAAACAAACTATTAATGCAGTATAGTGAAGAATGCTTATGTTGTATGAAATATTTTAAAAAAAGCAGATAAATTTTGTTCTAAAGAATGCGAGAGCATTTTCCAAATTTTGACAGGTGATATCATATGAAGATTTTTTTTGTTATTTATGGAAAGCTAATCAGTTCTATGTTCAAGCTCTTTACATTATAACATGAAATCAAATTACTGAACTTTTCCATACATAGAAATTTATCTAATTACATTTTTATTCATACTAAATGTTACTATCAGGAATATAAATTTTCTTCCGATAGTATATTTTTATGTTAAGATAGACAAACTATTAATGCAGTATAGTGAAGAATGCTTATGTTGTATGAAATATTTTAAAAAAAGCAGATAAATTTTGTTCTAAAGAACGCGAGAGCATTTTCCAAATTTTGACAGGTGATATCATATGAAGATTTTTTTTGTTATTTATGGAAAGCTAATCAGTTCTATGTTCAAGCTCTTTACATTATAACATGAAATCAAATTACTGAACTTTTCCATACATAGAAATTTATCTAATTACATTTTTATTCATACTAAATGTTACTATCAGGAATGTAAATTTTCTTCCGATAGTATATTTTTATGTTAAGATAAACAAACTATTAATGCAGTATAGTGAAGAATGCTTATGTAGTATGAAATATTTTAAAAAAAGCAGATAAATTTTGTTCTAAAGAACGCGAGAGCATTTTCCAAATTTTGACAGGTGATATCATATGAAGATTTTTTTTGTTATTTATGGAAAGCTAATCAGTTCTATGTTCAAGCTCTTTACATTATAACATGAAATCAAATTACAGAACTTTTCCATACATAGAAATTTATCTAATTACATTTTTATTCATACTAAATGTTACTATCAGGAATGTAAATTTTCTTCCGATAGTATATTTTTATGTTAAGATAAACAAACTATTAATGCAGTATAGTGAAGAATGCTAATGTTGTATGAAATATTTTAAAAAAAGCAGATAAATTTTGTTCTAAAGAACGCGAGAGCATTTTCCAAATTTTGACAGGTGATATCATATGAAGATTTTTTTTGTTGTTTATGGAAAGCTAATCAGTTCTATGTTCAAGCTTTTTACATTATAACATGAAATCAAATTACTGAACTTTTCCATACATAGAAATTTATCTAATTACATTTTTATTCATACTAAATGTTACTATCAGGAATGTAAATTTTCTTCCGATAGTATATTTTTATGTTAAGATAAACAAACTATTAATGCAGTATAGTGAAGAATGCTAATGTTGTATGAAATATTTTAAAAAAAGCAGATAAATTTTGTTCTAAAGAACGCGAGAGCATTTTCCAAATTTTGACAGGTGATATCATATGAAGATTTTTTTTGTTGTTTATGGAAAGCTAATCAGTTCTATGTTCAAGCTTTTTACATTATAACATGAAATCAAATTACTGAACTTTTCCATACATAGAAATTTATCTAATTACATTTTTATTCATACTAAATGTTACTATCAAGAATGTAAATTTTCTTCCGATAGTATATTTTTATGTTAAGATAAACAAACTATTAATGCAGTATAGTGAAGAATGCTTATGTTGTATGAAATATTTTAAAAAAAGCAGATAAATTTTGTTCTAAAGAACGCGAGAGCATTTTCCAAATTTTGACAGGTGATATCATATGAAGATTTTTTTTGTTATTTATGGAAAGCTAATCAGTTCTATGTTCAAGCTCTTTACATTATAACATGATATCAAATTACTGAACTTTTCCATACATAGAAATTTATCTAATTACATTTTTATTCATACTAAATGTTACTATCAGGAATGTAAATTTTCTTCCGATAGTATATTTTTATGTTAAGATAAACAAACTATTAATGCAGTATAGTGAAGAATGCTAATGTTGTATGAAATATTTTAAAAAAAGCAGATAAATTTTGTTCTAAAGAACGCGAGAGCATTTTCCAAATTTTGACAGGTGATATCATATGAAGATTTTTTTTGTTGTTTATGGAAAGCTAATCAGTTCTATGTTCAAGCTTTTTACATTATAACATGAAATCAAATTACTGAACTTTTCCATACATAGAAATTTATCTAATTACATTTTTATTCATACTAAATGTTACTATCAAGAATGTAAATTTTCTTCCGATAGTATATTTTTATGTTAAGATAAACAAACTATTAATGCAGTATAGTGAAGAATGCTTATGTTGTATGAAATATTTTAAAAAAAGCAGATAAATTTTGTTCTAAAGAACGCGAGAGCATTTTCCAAATTTTGACAGGTGATATCATATGAAGATTTTTTTTGTTATTTATGGAAAGCTAATCAGTTCTATGTTCAAGCTCTTTACATTATAACATGATATCAAATTACTGAACTTTTCCATACATAGAAATTTATCTAATTACATTTTTATTCATACTAAATGTTACTATCAGGAATATAAATTTTCTTCCGATAGTATATTTTTATGTTAAGATAGACAAACTATTAATGCAGTATAGGGAAGAATGCTTATGTTGTATGAAATATTTTAAAAAAAGCAGATAAATTTTGTTCTAAAGAACGCGAGAGCATTTTCCAAATTTTGACAGGTGATATCATATGAAGATTTTTTTTGTTATTTATGGAAAGCTAATCAGTTCTATGTTCAAGCTCTTTACATTATAACATGAAATCAAATTACTGAACTTTTCCATACATAGAAATTTATCTAATTACATTTTTATTCATACTAAATGTTACTATCAGGAATGTAAATTTTCTTCCGATAGTATATTTTTATGTTAAGATTAACAAACTATTAATGCAGTATAGTGAAGAATGCTTATGTTGTATGAAATATTTTAAAAAAAGCAGATAAATTTTGTTCTAAAGAACGCGAGAGCATTTTCCAAATTTTGACAGGTGATATCATATGAAGATTTTTTTTGTTATTTATGGAAAGCTAATCAGTTCTATGTTCAAGCTCTTTACATTATAACATGAAATCAAATTACTGAACTTTTCCATACATAGAAATTTATCTAATTACATTTTTATTCATACTAAATGTTACTATCAGGAATGTAAATTTTCTTCCGATAGTATATTTTTATGTTAAGATAAACAAACTATTAATGCAGTATAGTGAAGAATGCTTATGTTGTATGAAATATTTTAAAAAAAGCAGATAAATTTTGTTCTAAAGAACGCGAGAGCATTTTCCAAATTTTGACAGGTGATATCATATGAAGATTTTTTTTGTTATTTATGGAAAGCTAATCAGTTCTATGTTCAAGCTCTTTACATTATAACATGAAATCAAATTACTGAACTTTTCCATACATAGAAATTTATCTAATTACATTTTTATTCATACTAAATGTTACTATCAGGAATGTAAATTTTCTTCCGATAGTATATTTTTATGTTAAGATAAACAAACTATTAATGCAGTATAGTGAAGAATGCTTATGTTGTATGAAATATTTTAAAAAAAGCAGATAAATTTTGTTCTAAAGAACGCGAGAGCATTTTCCAAATTTTGACAGGTGATATCAGATGAAGATTTTTTTTGTTATTTATGGAAAGCTAATCAGTTCTATGTTCAAGCTCTTTACATTATAACATGAAATCAAATTACAGAACTTTTCCATACATAGAAATTTATCTAATTACATTTTTATTCATACTAAATGTTACTATCAGGAATGTAAATTTTCTTCCGATAGTATATTTTTATGTTAAGATAAACAAACTATTAATGCAGTATAGTGAAGAATGCTAATGTTGTATGAAATATTTTAAAAAAAGCAGATAAATTTTGTTCTAAAGAACGCGAGAGCATTTTCCAAATTTTGACAGGTGATATCATATGAAGATTTTTTTTGTTATTTATGGAAAGCTAATCAGTTCTATGTTCAAGCTCTTTACATTATAACATGATATCAAATTACTGAACTTTTCCATACATAGAAATTTATCTAATTACATTTTTATTCATACTAAATGTTACTATCAGGAATGTAAATTTTCTTCCGATAGTATATTTTTATGTTAAGATAAACAAACTATTAATGCAGTATAGTGAAGAATGCTTATGTAGTATGAAATATTTTAAAAAAAGCAGATAAATTTTGTTCTAAAGAACGCGAGAGTATTTTCCAAATTTTGACAGGTGATATCATATGAAGATTTTTTTTGTTATTTATGGAAAGCTAATCAGTTCTATGTTCAAGCTCTTTACATTATAACATGAAATCAAATTACAGAACTTTTCCATACATAGAAATTTATCTAATTACATTTTTATTCATACTAAATGTTACTATCAGGAATGTAAATTTTCTTCCGATAGTATATTTTTATGTTAAGATAAACAAACTATTAATGCAGTATAGTGAAGAATGCTAATGTTGTATGAAATATTTTAAAAAAAGCAGATAAATTTTGTTCTAAAGAACGCGAGAGCATTTTCCAAATTTTGACAGGTGATATCATATGAAGATTTTTTTTGTTGTTTATGGAAAGCTAATCAGTTCTATGTTCAAGCTTTTTACATTATAACATGAAATCAAATTACTGAACTTTTCCATACATAGAAATTTATCTAATTACATTTTTATTCATACTAAATGTTACTATCAAGAATGTAAATTTTCTTCCGATAGTATATTTTTATGTTAAGATAAACAAACTATTAATGCAGTATAGTGAAGAATGCTTATGTTGTATGAAATATTTTAAAAAAAGCAGATAAATTTTGTTCTAAAGAACGCGAGAGCATTTTCCAAATTTTGACAGGTGATATCATATGAAGATTTTTTTTGTTATTTATGGAAAGCTAATCAGTTCTATGTTCAAGCTCTTTACATTATAACATGATATCAAATTACTGAACTTTTCCATACATAGAAATTTATCTAATTACATTTTTATTCATACTAAATGTTACTATCAGGAATGTAAATTTTCTTCCGATAGTATATTTTTATGTTAAGATAAACAAACTATTAATGCAGTATAGTGAAGAATGCTTATGTTGTATGAAATATTTTAAAAAAAGCAGATAAATTTTGTTCTAAAGAACGCGAGAGCATTTTCCAAATTTTGACAGGTGATATCATATGAAGATTTTTTTTGTTATTTATGGAAAGCTAATCAGTTCTATGTTCAAGCTCTTTACATTATAACATGAAATCAAATTACTGAACTTTTCCATACATAGAAATTTATCTAATTACATTTTTATTCATACTAAATGTTACTATCAGGAATGTAAATTTTCTTCCGATAGTATATTTTTATGTTAAGATAAACAAACTATTAATGCAGTATAGTGAAGAATGCTTATGTTGTATGAAATATTTTAAAAAAAGCAGATAAATTTTGTTCTAAAGAACGCGAGAGCATTTTCCAAATTTTGACAGGTGATATCAGATGAAGATTTTTTTTGTTATTTATGGAAAGCTAATCAGTTCTATGTTCAAGCTCTTTACATTATAACATGAAATCAAATTACAGAACTTTTCCATACATAGAAATTTATCTAATTACATTTTTATTCATACTAAATGTTACTATCAGGAATGTAAATTTTCTTCCGATAGTATATTTTTATGTTAAGATAAACAAACTTTTAATGCAGTATAGTGAAGAATGCTAATGTTGTATGAAATATTTTAAAAAAAGCAGATAAATTTTGTTCTAAAGAACGCGAGAGCATTTTCCAAATTTTGACAGGTGATATCATATGAAGATTTTTTTTGTTATTTATGGAAAGCTAATCAGTTCTATGTTCAAGCTCTTTACATTATAACATGATATCAAATTACTGAACTTTTCCATACATAGAAATTTATCTAATTACATTTTTATTCATACTAAATGTTACTATCAGGAATGTAAATTTTCTTCCGATAGTATATTTTTATGTTAAGATAAACAAACTATTAATGCAGTATAGTGAAGAATGCTTATGTAGTATGAAATATTTTAAAAAAAGCAGATAAATTTTGTTCTAAAGAACGCGAGAGCATTTTCCAAATTTTGACAGGTGATATCATATGAAGATTTTTTTTGTTATTTATGGAAAGCTAATCAGTTCTATGTTCAAGCTCTTTACATTATAACATGAAATCAAATTACAGAACTTTTCCATACATAGAAATTTATCTAATTACATTTTTATTCATACTAAATGTTACTATCAGGAATGTAAATTTTCTTCCGATAGTATATTTTTATGTTAAGATAAACAAACTATTAATGCAGTATAGTGAAGAATGCTAATGTTGTATGAAATATTTTAAAAAAAGCAGATAAATTTTGTTCTAAAGAACGCGAGAGCATTTTCCAAATTTTGACAGGTGATATCATATGAAGATTTTTTTTGTTGTTTATGGAAAGCTAATCAGTTCTATGTTCAAGCTTTTTACATTATAACATGAATTCAAATTACTGAACTTTTCCATACATAGAAATTTATCTAATTACATTTTTATTCATACTAAATGTTACTATCAAGAATGTAAATTTTCTTCCGATAGTATATTTTTATGTTAAGATAAACAAACTATTAATGCAGTATAGTGAAGAATGCTTATGTTGTATGAAATATTTTAAAAAAAGCAGATAAATTTTGTTCTAAAGAACGCGAGAGCATTTTCCAAATTTTGACAGGTGATATCATATGAAGATTTTTTTTGTTATTTATGGAAAGCTAATCAGTTCTATGTTCAAGCTCTTTACATTATAACATGATATCAAATTACTGAACTTTTCCATACATAGAAATTTATCTAATTACATTTTTATTCATACTAAATGTTACTATCAGGAATATAAATTTTCTTCCGATAGTATATTTTTATGTTAAGATAGACAAACTATTAATGCAGTATAGGGAAGAATGCTTATGTTGTATGAAATATTTTAAAAAAAGCAGATAAATTTTGTTCTAAAGAACGCGAGAGCATTTTCCAAATTTTGACAGGTGATATCATATGAAGATTTTTTTTGTTATTTATGGAAAGCTAATCAGTTCTATGTTCAAGCTCTTTACATTATAACATGAAATCAAATTACTGAACTTTTCCATACATAGAAATTTATCTAATTACATTTTTATTCATACTAAATGTTACTATCAGGAATGTAAATTTTCTTCCGATAGTATATTTTTATGTTAAGATAAACAAACTATTAATGCAGTATAGTGAAGAATGCTTATGTTGTATGAAATATTTTAAAAAAAGCAGATAAATTTTGTTCTAAAGAACGCGAGAGCATTTTCCAAATTTTGACAGGTGATATCATTTGAAGATTTTTTTTGTTATTTATGGAAAGCTAATCAGTTCTATGTTCAAGCTCTTTACATTATAACATGAAATCAAATTACTGAACTTTTCCATACATAGAAATTTATCTAATTACATTTTTATTCATACTAAATGTTACTAACAGGAATATAAATTTTCTTCCGATAGTATATTTTTATGTTAAGATAGACAAACTATTAATGCAGTATAGTGAAGACTGCTTATGTTGTATGAAATATTTTAAAAAAAGCAGATAAATTTTGTTTCAAAGAGCGTTAGAGCATTTTGACAATGTTGACACGTGATATCATATGAAGAAATTTTATGATATCTATGAAAAGCTAATCAGTTCTAAGTTCAAGCTATTAATATTCTTATATCAATATGAAATCAATGAACTGAACATTGCCAAATATAAAAAAATTCTCTTGTTACATATAAGTTTCATACAAATATCCATTAAATAAAATATAATTTTTGAAACCGTTGAATATTTTTCTTTTAACATTGACCAACTTTGAATACAATTTTATGAAGATTCTTGGTGTTGTATAAATAGTTGAAACCAAATTAAAATATCTCTAATTTCCAGGTCGTGAGAGCATTTTTTCAGTTTTAATAGATGAAATCATAAAGAAACATTGGGAAAAAATGAACCGTTGTCTATGGAAAACTAATCAGCTCTAAGTTTATGGACTTAACACATGTCATATCAATATGAAGTCAATCGGACTTATAGTTTGGGCTGCAGAGAGGACACAAAAAAAAAACAACGTAAATGATGAATTCATAGAGAAGAAATCAAAAGTTGTCTATGGAAAACTAATCAGCTCTAGGTCTTTGCACTTTACACATATGATGTTAATATGAAGTCGATCAGACTTATAGTTTGGGCTGTAGAGAGGACACAAAAAAGATAAATGCTACGGCGTACGGCGTACGGCGTACAGCGTATACGCCATACACACAAACACATCACGACGAAACTCATAGTGTGCATTCTCTACATGATACCCATTGAGAAATTGATGTAAAAAAAATACGCTTAAATTTTGCGAAATCATGACTCTCCCCTATTCCATAGTGTGGAGAGTAAAAAAAAACATCAAGACTTACCTATTCTTTTTATTGTCTACATTCCTTAGTTCTGATGAAGCTTCCGTCTTCAATGTTAAAACGCATTCTAAAAAAAATTATATAATAAATATCATACACAAATAATAATCAATGATTACTTATTAAATCTCTTATACAAAACATGAATTTTTTGTCACTTATTCAAGAAGCATTCGTGGACCTGCGTTTAATGAGAGTAAAAAAATCAAACCTATTGTATTGATTGTAACCAAGATGGGTTCGGACATAATCTTCATCCATGGCACTTGAATGAGTAATTCATGGATATGGCCAGAGGTGAGATAAAATGGGAGGTGAAATTCTTCTTGAATTATGTTGGGTCGTAATTCCAAATTGTGCAAAGCCACCGCGCCATTCCATAGTGAAACCTGAAATAATAATCATAAATAAGTACTTATTGTATAATAGGACAGATTAAGGTAAGAGTATCTTAAACAAACCCATTGAAATGGAATAGGCAGAGCATCATGAAATCTCTTTAACCGCAGGCATGGATTCATTGGTATTTATGTATCAAATCATAGATTTTCATAGATTATTCCAGGTTTTTGGAATTCTAATATTTTCAAATTATTATCAACATTTTACTTGGTCACCATTATTTAATATTTTTTGCCTGAGTCAATCAAATACACCAAAGAAAATATTAATAAATAATTTAAAATATTTTTTTTTGCTTAACTTACATAACTACTTTTTTACCTAACCTTTCATAACTTAATTTTCTCTCATTTATGTAACTCTTACTTGTGTAACTTACGCGTGTGATTAAATATGAGCTCATGTAATTTTGTAATGTTGTGTGCATCCACAATTGGACGTCCAGCACTCATAATAATAACCAATATTATTATCTTTTTATGAAAATTGTAAGCTGGATGTCTGTCGATGTGCCCTTTTATAAATAAATAAAGAATTTACAATGTTTTATGCAATTTCAAAGCACATACAATTATAAATATCATCTATCTATTGATATTGATAACAACCTAAATGATATTTAATACTTCGTAATTTAATATGTATGGATACACAAAATAAACTATAACGCAAAATATACACTTCTATTTGGAAACTAATCATTACTGAAAATGCAAAAATAAATGACAGGCAACACAATATTTCGCGAACGGTTAATCCAACAATCGATTTGTTCAAGAGAATTTATTTATCTTGACATATCGACAAAGTTTCAAGCCAAGATACGTGAGATTTGTATGCCAGGTCTATATTTTTCATGGTCTATATGTTAAGAGAAATAAATTCTCTTGAACAAATCGACAGTTGGAAAAATATGACAATAGTAATGCTACATTTCAAATTATTTTCAACAATTTTTATAAAAATTGAATTTATTAGTGACGACAACGCTTCATACAATTTGTACGGCAGTGGCCTATACACAATATGTAAGGAGACTTAATATTGTAATACTTAATCTCCAAACATGCATACATACCATCGTGGTGTTTTCATATTCTGGGTAGGAAAAAAGGACTGACTTCCATACTATCCTATCTTGACATACATGTTTTATATAGAAAACAAAATATCATAAAATATTTAATAATTTCGATTAATGGGTATATAGTTTGGTACGTATTCTTCAACTATACATACCTTGGAGGAGTATGATACATACTATCGCTATCGCCAGTTGGATCTCATGTGTTACATGCAACTAGTGATATTAACCTATACGGATCGAAGCGGGGGATCCGAATCCCCCAAAAATGACATTTAGGTCGATAACTCGGTATCTATTTGACCAATTGAATCCATACTTGGTGTAATCTTTAAAAATATGATATAGAACATTTTGTCATTATTAGTTTAAAAACAATAAAAATAAGTAATATTTAATTATTTTATGTGATAAATATTCGCGCCTAAAAAGATAAACAATAAATACCCTTCGATCGGTCGACGTCATGGGCACATGACACTGGACACATGGGGCAGACCGTTTTTTGTCGTTTTGTGAATGCCAGCTATTTTATGTTATTTGTTTCACTCATACTTATGTGGGATTAGTATACAGCAGACAAGTGAGAAAGAGACAGCGTCATTCATCTACTCATTATGGTCAATCTTTTGTAAGAACACGTATTGTGTCTTCAACCAAACAAGTGCATTTGTTGCATCTTGGGAGTGGTTTACAAACTTTTTATTATTTTTTTTTTTCATTTAGATTTAATCACAATTAAAAAATAAACAATCTTATACATATTCATCATGGGTTCGAAGTTCGATATATACGATCGGGCCGTAAATAGTCAAAATATTGTTGCAATAGAACTATCGATGTTCAGGAAATGGCAAGAATCAGACTTTTTTTTCTTAGAAAACAGAAGGAATTGTAAACCAGAAATCCAATGCAATTGTAATAAAAAATATTTATTCATAGAAATACAAAATTATTTCTTGCTCGAATTACAAACAAAAACATGATTTTTTAACAGATTTTTAATTATCTCAATAGAGACGAAGTTGGAATATTTATTGTAGGAGAACCGGGAAATCAAGGCACCTACAGGGCTTACGACCTGTCATCGGCTGGTTTACGTGATCACTTTATGCGCTTGCGCAACGTTCACCAATTATGCCTTTTAATGAGATCCCTATCAATTCAATTTTGAAAGTTCTATATATTGTAATACTGAAATTATTTTCGCTTGAAAATAAGGAATTTTTACTACAGCCATCTATGGGTGAAATTATGAACAACAATCTTATTATTTTTATTTATTTTGTTGGAACGCCATCTATTGAGAGAATTGTTTTTTTTTTTTTTTTTAAAATCTGTTAAAAAATATCTTTGACTCCCGACAGGGAAAAAAAAATCCAATGTTTGCGCATATGCAATAATAAAAATATTCGATTACTTACACATTGGTACAAGTAGGTAAATAAGACAAAAATGACCTTATAAGTCTGGCGCAATTCAGGGGTGACTTCTATGCGAAAAATGCATTGTCACCTCAGATATAAGAATTGTAGTTTTCATTATTTACAAAAAAAAAAAAAAAAAACAATTCTCTCAATAGATGGCGTTCCAACAAAATAAATAAAAATAATAAGATTGTTGTTCATAATTTCACCCATAGATGGCTGTAGTAAAAATTCCTTATTTTCAAGCGAAAAGAATTTCAGTATTACAATATATAGAACTTTCAAAATTGAATTGATAGGGATCTCATTAAAAGGCATAATTGGTGAACGTTGCGCAAGCGCATAAAGTGATCACGTAAACCAGCCGATGACAGGTCGTAAGCCCTGTAGGTGCCTTGATTTCCCGGTTCTCCTACAATAAATATTCCAACTTCGTCTCTATTGAGATAATTAAAAATCTGTTAAAAAATATCTTTGACTCCCGACAGGGAAAAAAATCCAATGTTTGCGCATATGCAATAATAAAAATATTCAAAAACATGATTATTTTATATTACCTACTTCTCGTGCAACTAACAGCTGCACTATGTCAAATATTAATTCAACACGCACCCAATAACATGTTGCCACCTTCTGAAGTCTCGCGGTATTAAATGTCTCACAGATCCAGACTGAAAACAAAATCAAAAACTTTCTCTCCACCGGGAATTGAACCCGGGACCTTTGGATCAGCAGTCAGATACCGAACCAACTGTGCCACAAAGGCCGTAGTATTATGTTTGTATTATTTTTATATATGTTGTTTTGGTTTTATTATTAAGATTATTATTACTCGTGCATGTAATACATGAGATCCAACTGTCGATGGCGATAGTATGAATAAGTAGTTGAAGAATAAGTACCAAACTATAAACCCATAAATCCAAATTATTGAATATTTTAAGACATTTTGTTTTCTATACAACACATGTAGGTATGTGTGTCAGGATAGGATAGTATGGAGGTCAGTCTGTTTTTCCTACCCAGAATATGAAAACAGCATGATGGTGTGTATGTAGGATCAGCAGTCAGATACCCAACCAAAGACCTTTAGTATATAAGGTCTTTGTACCCAACAGACTGAGCCACTAAGGCCGACAAATAATGGTAGTGAAAAAAAAAATCTTTTTGAAACGTTTTTGATGGGTAAGGTGCCTGTGTATTTTCATAATAAAATATTATAAATAAGAATAGGTACTATTTTGAAGAAAATACTTTTTTTTTTAGTAATACTTTTCACAAATATTGTGCTTGTTATTTTGAAGGGAATTTTTTGCACGTTTTATGAAGAAAAAAAGATTAATTCGTAGACATAAAACTCAATATTTTCATAAAATAAGCTATATGTATTTTTCTTTTTTTAATGCCAAATAATTTTGAATATTTAGTTAAAAAATCATATCTCAAGAATTAAAAAAAAATTCACTAATATAAAAATGAGCGCAACTATTTAAGAAGCACTGGTCAATTTTTTTCAGTGTGACAGTCGATTCATTGGGCATTCATTTAACAGATGATTATGGTACTAGCTAGGCGTCAATGTGGAGAGCTCCGTATTATTATTACATTTTATATTTCTATGAACATGAGCTGGGGGATCGAAAGACCCCGCTTCGGACCATGCGAAATTTTTCGATACTTCGGGTGAGAAAGGTTAAATGGACCAAAAATCACATATTTTAAATGAGATGAGTACACGTAATAATATCAAAACTTATATACACATCAAAATTGTTAAATATTACTTACTTGTGTATCCTCTGCTTTAAAATCTTTGATATACTTATCGACATGGCTTAATAAAATCGGAGTGACGTACGATTCTATTTTACGGAACATTATTGGTGTTTAAAAGAATTTTATGTTACCAGATAATATTTACATGTCGATGTCATATTAAAACATTAAAAAAACACGCAAAACACTCAAATAATGAACAACTTTAAGAAAAAACTGCATATATGACTGATATATGACGTTTAATATGATAAAATTTGACACTTCACTATTCACTATCGCAAAACCATAATAAACTCTTCTCAGTGTTGCCAGATGAGAAAATAGAAAATGCGGACCAGTGCTTAAAAACGTGGATTAACAAAAACAGCAGAGTTTCAACGAGGTTTGCTGATTTTTCATTTGAATCCGAAAAATAAAATCTAGTATTATAGATTCATGACAAAATCTCTTTACTATGATCCGAAATGAGCTTCATCATTACCCCTCAATGGCTAGCTATCGCTTGATATTTCCATAGGTATTGTGATCGATATATTTCCATGCATTATGATATCAAAGAAACCCAAAAACCATTATTTTACTTTGGCCTAATGTATTTCTTCTATTAATTCTAGGAACGGATTATAGCGGCCTCCCAGGCTTTGTTTATATATTTAAGCATTGTCTTTGATGAGACCTCTCGTCTACCACGAGGAAACATCAAGCCAAGGTGTGGGGAAGAAAAGGAGAGAAATGATGACGACACTTAAAATTTGTTTTAGTACGGCGCTTTTTTATTTATAATGTTCACAAATGGTCCATGGCGATAAAATAATAAAAAAAACAAAAAAAACAGACAACAAATAAAACAGAAACACGTGGCATTTATCGAAACGAACTGTCAAACACACGAAAAGACGCCGACCAGAATATACCGCCCCAGGGTACAGCGACATCCTTACTCCAGGCATGTCACTGTCTTCCACGTGGTGACGGTAGATCGGTGGGGCCCAGCCTCTGCGTCAGGCTAGCAGGTCTTCCTCGTGTCCGGCGTGGTTTCTTCTCCTCCTCCTGATCTCCTCCTCCAGACCGTCACCCATGGCTGGCTCTGTGCCCCACGGCACGCTATGACGGCGCATCTCGACAGAGGTGGCATACCAGTCGGGACCTCACCGGAAGGCGAACCGACGCCCCAGACGACACGGATTGCCCTTCGTGGTCCAATCTGCGAGCCGCCGCGTTCCCTACGCGGTGGCCCCACACTGCGCTCTGCCTCCAACCTCCTGTCCTGTTGATGCCCTCATCTTGGTTCTGGGGCACCATCAGCGTCCATGCGCGTGACGGGTCCTGTCACACAGACTTCCTCGCCGTCGAAAATATGGCCGCCATCGGGAGCACGTGTCGACCGATGACGGCGTCACACCAAACCGTCCGTCCTTCACCAGCGTCGAATGCCAAGAGAGCGCGTGCCATAGCGCGTGCTAGCTGCTAGCATCCTTGTCGTTCTCTCACGCCGTCAGGGGCGCTAGTAGTCTTCCGCCAAAATGTTGCCGCGGAAAAAATTAAAAATTATTGTTTTTCGACAACACTGTTTTTCGGCTATAATATCTTTTCTATTGAAAATAAATTTGAAATGTAAAATGCATTTGGCAGATTCCTGGAATCTTGGTTGGCACCCGGCGGTACGGATTGATTCTTCAGTTAACCACTCCCCCCCCTACTCCATGTTTCACGGGCGCTGGGTCGCCCGGCTGTAGTCGATCAGTTGTCATTCGGTAGGAGTCAGTGGTTGGTCGGTAGTTGTAGAGACCCGCGTGCGAGAGTGCGAGTTTGCTAGGCTATCGGACGGCCTTATCATTTTTTTTCTAATTGTATAAAGTAGTGAATAAGTGTGTTTCAGGTCCATATAACCAACGAGGGGTGAATTTAAGATAGTTTAAGTTACTATTAAAAATAACTTTTAAGAATAAAAATAACTTAAATAATCGCATAATAGTGAATAAGTGTGTTTCAGGTCCATATAACCAACGAGGGGTGAATTTAAGATAGTTTTAAGTTATTTTTAATTAATATAAAGTGATATGTAGTGTAAGTGTTTCCTCTACAGTCCCGTTACGAGACCAGCAGTTTGGTAAGATCTTTCCAGTTATGTATATATTATTTTTACCATGCCTGTATTTGTATGTATTTGTCTTTTCAGGCACATCGCAGCCGATTATGTTTTATTTGATTTTTATTTTCAGGGGCAGAGTTTAATGTTTATTTTTATTATGCTTTTCAGCTTCTTTAGTTATCAATTTCGCGTCCCAACATGGGACCAATATATTTCTTCCCAACCTCCTTATATCAATCTCGCGTCCCAACGTGGGACTAGTATTTTTCTCCGCCTTCTCTAGATATCAATTTCGCGTCCCAACGTGGGACGAGTATATTCTCCGCCTTTCTTTAGATATCACGCTAAATAAATAATAATAATAGGGATATTAGGGATTTTTACAGTACCGTTTAACGGCGCTGATAGTTTAGTTTTGTGCAATGCTGCCTTCCTCAAATTAGCTGTGCGGTAGGTAAAGGCAACGTTGTAATGCCTAAACATGAACAGCCAGGTTGAAAAGCTGCTGATTTTTTCGTTGCATTGACAGTAGAAATCACAAAACACCCATGTAGGTAAAGTATACTGAAAGTTTACTTCCATATTATCTGTGATGTAGGTATACAGTATAAGGTAGAAAAATGGATAAAAAATATTTTAACGGTAATTAATATTTTGACCACTGCTTTATAATTTATTATTTTGTAAAAAATATACTTCCTTTCTCGAAGTACCTATATTTTTCTTTCTTTTCGTGAAGAGAAGATTATTTGTGTCAGAGAAAACTATATATATGTGACAATTTTTTTTATCCGTGTGACAATAATTCGGCTGTGTTTGTTTTTAATTTATTTATTTTATTGAATTTATTTAAATTTGTGACGTCCAATATTGACTCTAATAATCTTAATTTGTGACGTCCTAATTTATTGCAAATTCTAATTATTTATTTTATCGGACAATCTTATCATTTTATGTTGTGACATGACTGTGCCGTCTGACGTTTATGCGCTGACACTTGACATTTATGTATCGTCAGACCACGGCTTCAGTTATAGTCTAGTTTTTATTCATCTCGTTCAGCGAGGTTATGTGTGGACAATCTAATTCCAGTGTTGACATTAAAAAGGTGAGCTCTACCTCCAAGCCTCTTGAGAGAAGGGTATCAAGTGTACTTTATTTATTGTTAGGTGAAAATGGAACACAATGTTCCGATATATATATATTCCGGGGTCATGATATTGAGTGCTTTAAAGACAAGGAGACATGTTTTGATTTCTATACGTTCTGGGCTCTTCAGCCAATGAAGTTTGTGAAGAGTGTTGGTGAGATAATGTGAGAAACGATCAATCTTGTAAATGTAACGGGCTGCTGCATTAAGGATGAGTTGTATTCTATGAATTTGGTATTGCGGTAGGTGTACTAATATGGCGTTACAATAATATAATCTTCACGGGAAACTATTAAAGAATTTATAAGGACCTTCATTACCCAAGCCAAATTCACTTCTGAGTTTAGAAGAGAGAATATGATGGTCGACAGTATCGAAAGCAGCGCTCATGTCTAAAAATGAAATTAGGGTAATCTTGAATTCCTGATTCAGCTTGAATGATTAAGTCAGACAAAATTTTTACTGTGGTCGTATCCGTTGAGTAGAATTTTCTATAGGCAGATTGATTTCTGGCCAGAAACTTATCAGAATCCAAGAAGTTGGTCAGTTGAGAGGATATAACTTTTTCTAAAATTTTAGACAAAAACGGTATATTCGAGATCAGACGATAGTTTTCCGTGGAATTCGGATCCAGATTATCCTTTTTCATAATTGGTGTGATGATCGATTGTTTTAACAAATTAGAAACTAATCTTAACTCTATTGATTGATTAATAATAAATAAAATGTAGTTTAAAAGTTCATTTACACAGCTTTTTAATAACCAAGTTGGTAACGGATCTAAGAGACATTGTTTATTTGGTTGAGAGTTTATAATTTTTTTTAGAGACACGGCATCTAAATAGTGTTTCGGGAAGTCTAGACTTATTTTTGGATGAGCCTTGGTTGGAATCAAAAAGAGTTCAGCCTCAAATATTATTTTTTCCACTTTTGTTTTTAATTTAATGGCAAGTTCTTCAGCATTGAGCGATGAATCTACCGATTTATGTGCTTCTCCGCAAATGCGGTGCATATCCTGCCATAACAATTTCGGATCATTCTTATTGGATTCAAGTTTTTTGTTCCAATAAGAGGCTTTTTTCTTTTTGGTTTCGTCTCTGTATTTAAGAAGAGATTATTTACATTTCTGGCGGTGGAGTGGATTTTTCGAGTTCCTGAGAATCCTTCATCGAACCAGATATGTGCTCCTGTTTTTTTTTTTTTCCTGCAAACTTTCATCATTTTTCGCACGAGATTTCGCACGAGAGTGTCGAGGATATCAGTAATTATGGTGCAGTAATTTTCTACTGCATCATTTACATCAATTAAAGGCAAGACCCCATTAAGGTTAACATTTGAATTTGTAATTAGCTTTTTAAATTCAATTATATCTAGCTGGTTCAAGTTTCTGCTAACTATTTCCTTGTAAATCAGTGGATAAGGGGAAAAATCTAGAGTGAGACTAATTAAGGAATGGTCCGATAGACCAATATCCTCCACTCGTAGAGAAATTGGAGAAACATTCTCCCTTACTACGACGACATCCAGAGTTCCTCCCGCATAATGAGTCGGCTCGTTAACTAACTGTTTGAATATATGTTCTTTGATGATTTCATTGAATTTATCAGTAGATTGGTCCCGATATTTTTCAAATTTTATATTAAGATCACCATCAAGTAAGACAGGACACGAGTATGATGATATTTGTTGTATCAAGGTGTTGAATTCCTCAAAGAATTTTGAACTAAGGGGATCTAATCCAGAGCGGTAGACAAATAATATTATGATGAGTTCTGAGCTGTTTTATTTAGTTTTGTTACCTATTATTTCAAAGGTCCGAAATTTACGAGAGACAACGGGATTCAACATGAAGTTTTGTTTGGCTACTATAGCACCATATGTAACCACACAATTTATAAAGCTGTATTTTTCTGAAATAAAATAACTAAATTATTAGTTGTGTGTCCAAGTAACGTCAAGAAAAAATATTAGATTTTTTTATTTTGATTTCATGTTTATTAAGCAAACGATAAGTATCGGTCCAGATTAATTCTGTTTTGTTGGATTTCAATTTATTTTAAGTATTTGATTAAATTAAATTACTTCAATTGATTACTTCATTCATTTAATTGATTACTTCATTCATTTAATTGTTGATTATTATAATTTTTATAAAGAATAAATCATATACTTATAATATTTTATTGCTAAAACCTTTTATTCCTCAAATGACTTCTGAGCAGAGTACCTACATGGAATTACATTATGTAAGTACTGACGAATTATTCAATTACAGACCTAATTCTCTAAAATCTGTCAATAACTATTGCATTCCCTACATGCTTAAGTATTTTTTTTTTATTCGAAAGATATCATTATAAAGAAAGCTTGAATCCTGTTTCGATTGATTTTATATACTTTTAGCACAAGCAATTTTGCTTATTTTAGGGAACGTTTGAGGATGTACAATGTAGGGTTTTAAGCACATATTCATTATTTTAAAAGATCTAATTGAGAAAGGAAGCATACTTTTTACAAAATAATAAATTTTAATGGAGTGGTCAAAATATTAATTACTGTTAAAAGATTTTTTATTCATTTTTCTACCTAATAATATATTGTGGAGTGGTCAAAATATTAATTACTGTTAAAAGATTTTTTATTCATTTTTCTACCTAATAATATATTGTATACATGGGTGTTTTGTGATTTCTACTGTCAATGCATCGAATAAATCAGCCGCTTTTCGACCCGGCCGTTCATGTTTAGGTATTACAACGTTGCCTTTACCTACCGCACAGCTAGTATGAAGTTAGCATTGCTATAATATCATTGTTTTGCGGCGTCGCCAAGTCTTTGCAATTGACGCTAGCGACACCTAGTGATAACGTAGTACCGTTTGTTTCGCGCTTAAACGATAATTTGAATATTTGATACTTCGTTCTTAACTGTTCTGTGATTTCGTTGTTGTTGCTTGTTAGAAAATGAGCCAGAAAGATAACAAAGAAAAAAATTGCCTTGTTGGAGATAATTAAAGAAAAGAAAGGAGTTCTTTTTGGAGCATTTATTGACACTATCACTAATATAGTGGAGAAACAGGTGCTCCTCTGTATTATTTGCTGTTGAGGAAATAATCCTTATCAATGTTCTGTACGTTAAAATATAGATATTTAGTAAAATAATCAGATAAACTTAAAAATCGGACAAAATAATCACATAAACATAGTTTGAATTACCGAAAAAAATATAATATATTAAAAAAAATCGGAATGGGACACTTGGCTGCGAGACACTTGGCCGCGGCGGACACTTGGCTGCGGGACACTTGGGTGCCACGGACACTTGGCTGCGGGACACTTGGGTGCGAGCCCACTTGGTTGCGAGTCCATTTGGTCGCGACGGACACTTGGGTGCGAGCCCACTTGATAGCGATTGTTAAAATTATTATAAAAATATTTTTTTCTGCTTAGGAATGAAGTGTTTCGTACTGATTTTTGTCTTTATATACCTATATATATATATATATATATATATATATATATATATATATATATATATATATATATATATATATATATATATATATATATATATATATATATATATATATATATATATATATATATATATATATATATATATATATATATATATATATATATATATATATATATATATATATATATATATATATATATATATATATATATATATATATATATATATATATATATATATATATATATATATATATATATATATATATATATATATATATATATATATATATATATATATATATATATATATATATATATATATATATATATATATATATATATATATATATATATATATAAGTATAAGTATAAAGTAAAAACAAGTTTATTTAGTGAAATTATTTTTAATACTACGAGTATGAGAATTTTTTATACACATGTTTTTTATACACAATTTTTTTTTCGAAATTTGCTGTGATAAAAATGTAGGAAATTTGAAAAAGAACCTATGTAGTTAAACATCAATACATATCACGCTGTATCCCTAATTTATGTGATCGTAAAAGTTTTTTCGTGGACGTATTAGGTACATACAATTGATTACATTTCATGATTACAAACACATATTACTATCTTTAAGTAATTAGATAGAAACTTTTTTTAAGAAAAAGAAATTTAAACGGGTTTCTAAATCATGTTTGTATTATTAATCTTTTTCCTATCTCAAATCTGAAGCTACCTAATTGATTAAATCACACTATCGCATTATTGAAGATTTTTTAATTTATTTTGGAAACGACTGTCTATAAACTGTAGAGAACAAAATATATGTAGGTACTTTAGTGAATAAAAATAAAACAAGTAATGTACAAAAAATAATATCTAATATTAAAAAAAATAATAAATTACATTTTATAATTACTTAAATATGTATTTGTAATAATGAAATGTAATGAATTGTATGTAATATGTACAAGAAAAAGCTGTTACGATCACATAAGTTAGGGATACGGCGTAATAGTATGTATGAATTGATGTTTAACTACATAAGTTCTTTTTCTAATTTGCTACATTTTTGCTATCACAACAAATTTGGAAAAAAAAATTAATTCACTTTTCATGTAGGTATGGGTATAAAAATTCTCATATTTTTATAGTATGAAAAATAATTTCACTTAATAACCTTGTTTTTACTTTATACTATTAAACTTAAGTATATGTATATCTTTATATTTTAAATGCCTCTAGGTATACTTGTATATCAACTACATATATATAAAGAGCATTACAAAAATCAGTGTGAAACTCTTCATTCCAAAGCAGAATTTATTTTTTTTATTTCGCGACCAAGTGGGCTCGCACCCAAGTGTCCGTCGCGACCAAATGGACTCGCAACCAAGTGGGCTCGCACCCAAGTGTCCGTCGCACCCAAGTGTCCCGCACCCACGTGTCCCGCACCCACGTGTCCCGCAGCCAAGTGTCCTAGACCGAAAAAAAATCGTGTACTTAATAAAGACATATTCACACTGAGTGCTATTTATTCGAAAATACCTATTCGATGAACTGCGTGGATAAAATATTTTCGAAATTTATCCTTTCTCCATAATTTCTTTCAACCCCGTCTTTCTCATTCCTTTCTAATAATAATCTCTGCAACATTTTATATTGACGGCCTTCGTGGCTCAGTTGGTTGGGTATCTGACTGCTGATCCAAGGGTCCCGGGTTCGATTCCCGGTGGAGACACAGTTTTTAATTGTGTTTTCAGTCTGGATCTGTAAGACGATTAATATCGTAAGTCTCCAGAATGTGGCAACTTGTTATTGGGAGCGTGTTAAATAATAATTTGACATAGTACCTACCTGTTAGTTGCCCAAGAAGCTAGGTAGGTACATTAAAAAATATTAAATTTACTTGAAAATTCTAAACAAACATCACAACTCGACTGGTCATTAATATTACTTTATTTTTAGCATTACTACCAATATCTTTATATAGGTATTATGATCGAAATATTGCCATGAGTAAAATATAAGTAGCAAAGAAATCCAAACCATGTAGGTATTATACCTTCATGTCCAAATTTATAATTTTATTTCGACAATAAATTTCTATTGACAATACTAGGAATAGATTATATTTAATAGATTTTGTAGATAAGTAGCTTCAGTAATTTAATATAGGAACATCAAAGTTTCCTGGAACATTGTCATTTCCATTTTTGTTGGCTGACGGGATAATTTCTTCCTCCCGTAAGAGTGTTGTTTACAAATTTAATAAAAACTCAAGCTTCATTTTAAAACATTTTTTTAGGCAGAAGATGTTGTTTCAGATGTATTCTTATTTTTTATCATTTAAATGCTACTTTTATTATTGATTAATTACATTATATTGCATTGTACTTAATTTTTAAGCAATTGAAAAAAGAATTGTGATGTCTGATACAAAGTTTGTAAATCCGTTAATCGTTTGTAAGGCGTGCGGGATTGAAATCTTGATGCGGTATTGGATTCCCTAGTTGATATAAATTAGAATATTCTCTTGCACTGTTTTGTGTACAGGCGATGTCACCCACATTCTTTTGGTTGGCGAGCCCTACTCTTATACCATTGTGATTGCGATGAAACATAGGATTTGTTTAGAGCACACCCGCACACAAACTTTCTTTGTAGATTTGCAACAATGTTTAATAAAACTGTTACCCGCTTTCTCTTATTTGTCGAGCTCTTCGTTAATCATGGATAGTTATTGTTTTTTTCTCATGTCTTCCATTCTCATCTTACCGTACATCATCTTGTTGATCAATTAATAAATAAATTTACAATAATGAGAACTTTGACAATTTTTATTTATTATTTTATTCATGTTGACATAAATTATAAGAATGTACCTATCTGCTTTTTAACAAATATTAAATGATCACTTTTAAAATTATGAATGACTGACTACATACATAATGTGTATAATATTATATTATACTTAGATAAGTAAGAAACTGCAAAATGTTACCAAACAGATGATTAATCAATATTTTCCATTAATTACGCGCGTTTTCTACATAACGTATAATTATTATAGGTACCTTATAATTGACTATTTAAATAAATAACATACAATCACAATAAATTGACAAAAATTATTGTATCATATTTTTGTAGGCTCAACTTTCATCAAATGTTATGTGATATACATATTCTTACTTCTAAATCCCAGTTGAAATTTCAATAGAGAATAAAGTATAAGAATCTTATTTCAAATAAACAAATGTGATAATTGATTTGTTTTGTGATTTATTTTAGAGGCAAAATTAACATCTGTATGCATATGTAATATATACTCCAAACAAATCAGATAAATAAGTTCATAGATTAATTCGAAGGAATAAACCGAAAAATGAAACACCGGTCGGGAAAAATTACAAACAACACCGAGAGGAGGCTGGCGGATTTTGTTATAGAGATCGAGTGCTTAGTGCAGACCAATCTCAGGATTGTGACCCAGGTGAAAAAACGGAGAGAAAGGTTTTGATTAAAAAAAACGACTTTCGTTTAGATATTCCTTATTATTTGTTTTTTAATCAAAATTCTGGTTTTAAATTATTTTTCTTTCAGCGCATACATACGCCTCATCACACTGTTTCTATATTCGGAATAGAGAGAGAGAGAGAAAGAGAACTAATGAATACCAATTCATCTCTGTTGACGCTTCATTTACATCCATGTAAATCTCATAAGCGTTTTTTTTTTAATAGAGTGTTTTTCTAATCGTTCAGACACACTCTGTTAAAAAAAACAGAGACAGCTGTATAGATTCCATTTATCCTCTCAAAGATTTAACATGAAAATCTCAGTAGACAAAGCAAAAGGCACGGTCATCTCAAGGCATCCAGTACGATGCAAACTTGTAATCGAAAATAAAACCATAGAACAAGTAATGCGATTTAAGTACTTGGGTGTCGAAGTGTCCAGCATCAATAACCTCTTTGACAAAGTAAGAGAGCAAGCGAATAAGGCCGCAGTCGTGGATTGATGTTTGAAAAATGCTTTATGGAGAAACAGAGACATGCCGAAGGAGAGTAAGGTATGGATCTATAAGACCTGTGCAATACGGCAAAGAAACAAGAGCTGACACCGCCAGAACAAAAAGCCTCTTAAGAACCACTGAGATGAAGACTCTACTCAAGACTCGCAGGCGTAACACTTCGTGACAGAGTAAGGAATTCGGAAATGAGAATAATCTGTGATGTCGAAGATATTGTCTGATGGGGACGAGCACGAAAACTATTCTGGAGAGATCATGTGGGGAGAGCAGGTTTGGATCGAGTGATGAGGATAGCAGCAGATGAGGAGATAACAAATAGCAGACACCCTGGAAGACCACTCAAGCGATGGAGGGATAGCTGGACGTCCACCTCACAAGAGCAGACTCCGAGAATAACAGGACACAGTCCTAACTAAAGCGGAAGAAGATAATAAAGTTTTAGTTTGAAGCATTTTCCTTTACTCTTGTGCACACGTTTTAAGTTTATCCTGTCATTAAGAATTACCATGTTATATTTTATCTGTATATGTTATAGAGCTTATTCAATAACTTCTATTAGAAGTCTCTGAATATTCGCATAAAAATAATAATTTTTGATTATTTTGAATTTGAGACATCTCGGCAGATACAGTATAATATGATTATGAAAATCGGACAAAGAATTGGTAAAACATATTGATATGATAAATGTTACGACCATCTATTAAATTTAACACAATTGCGAAGTGATCTTATAGTAGGATTTTAATACATTATAACTGTTATACAACTGAAATTTATTTTTTTGTTATAACTACTCTTGTTTGTGCACAGGAAACTAAATATTAAATTAATCTTATTTTTTGACTTTTATAATAACGAATAAAGGTAGGTACGTATTGATATTATACTTTTTAATATTTTATTAAATAATTTTAAAATGGATAACCACACTGAAAAAAATACTATGACAACCAAACTGGCTACCTGCGTTTTAGCCAAAGCTTTGTTATCAGTAATATAGTTTTATCTATTTATGAATGTACTGTTTGGCTGTGTGCACAAAAAATTTGCTTGCACAAAACAAAATGTTTTGTAGTCACTATAGTTCGGTTAATTTTAACATGAAATTTTGTTACTATTAACAAAAAAAAATTCAGTGCACTCTATTAACACACAATTTTTTTATAATTAAATACCTAATTGAGAATTAGACAGTATTTCTTTAATACACATGACACCAGCTCTTTGGTCTTAAAAGTAATATATGTAGGTGATTAAACAATTTTGGAACACCAGTACCAAAAAGATACATACTTCGATACACTTAAATTATTTTTCAGATAACCTGCGTAGCACACATTACTTGTACATTATTCTAAAAAAATAATATAAAAAAACGGGAATCGTTCACTTACACAATATAATTGAGATTATCTTGAAATAGTTTACACATATTTTATATCATATCAGGCACTAAAAAGTGTATAAACTTAAATTATCTTATTGCTTTGGTAATACCACAAAAAATTCAACTATTAACAATGACTTTTAAGTTTGACTGGATAAAGTCAGTTTGTAATAATAATAATATAATATTCTCATTAGGTCGTGTTATATTTCGTTACCCTCTATTGTTTAACGAAAATTTTGTTAATAATTGAAACTTACATCGATAAAGTAGGTACCTATATTCATAATTTATATTATAAACTCGAACAAACATATTAAATTAATTATAAATTCTAATTGAATTATTTTATTTTTAACGACACCTGCAAACAAGTTTAAATTTACGTATTTATATTTTGTTTTGACTATTTTCAATTTAAATAAAATACAATACATCAAATTACTTGCAAATCTTTGTGTTTACATATAATAATTATTGAATAAAAATAGGTAACTTTGTTTCTGGATTACGATATTTTTTATAGACATAAGATGAGTATAGCTTATTTACATACATAGTTATATAAAACCCCTGAGAACTGAAATAAGTTCCTATATGAATCACAAAAGATTTCTTGCAGCTAATAAAAGGATGTCATTTTTATCATGAATAGAACAGCCCCCATAGACAAAGTGTCATTTAGCTCAAGAAAAGAAATAAAAGATAACTCAATGTATGGAAGTGACAGTTGTCACGTGACTGGCAGCTGTCTCTTCCATACATTGAGTTATCTTTTCTTGAGCTAAATGACACGTTGTCTAGGGGGTCTGAATTGAATAAATTTAAACATAATCAATAATAATCCAGATTAAATGTACTACCATACATAAACTGAAATGCACACAAAGGTATATGGAAAGACAAATGCCGGGGATAAGGATTAAAAGGATAAAATACGGAATGATGAAATTAGACGCCGTACCAAGCCTCTTGACACTAAATACCGAATTACCAGTCTCAAATGGCAGTGGGCAGGTCACGTGGCAAGACATCTTGAATTAATTTGACCAAATGGGTACGTGGAATTCAACAATGGAGACCTTGGGTGGACAAAAGAGTTATATTATATTCTTAATCACAACTTAATAAATACTGAGATCATAAAATATTTTGTTTACCAATATTACAAGTTAATTGCACATTGCACCATTGACATTTTTTTCATAACTTCATAATATGTTTACAATAATAGATGGTACAATTAATAGTTAAGTAATAAAAAAATAGTAGGTACATAATAATATATTGACAATATCAATTTAATAAATTATATCTTACTTCAAAAAAGATTGTGCATCAATATTATGAAATAATATACGTGTAATTTAAACAAACAATTGTAATGGCTCAATTAATTGTGCCGTAAATAAGTTAACAATTTTTATGATCAAATAACTATTGACGAACAATTATTTCATTTTTCTCGTAGGTACAATGCATTTAATTTGTAAAAAAATAATAAATAAAACCTCTTTAGGTATAGAAATCTGAAAAAAAACAATTATTACAATTACTTAGAAAATAACAAAAATTAAAGAAAATCTTTATTAGGTATCACAACAGATAACTGAAAAAAAAATATTTTAATTGGAAAATTAAAAAAAAAAATCATAAATAATTGGTGTTTTACTTTCACTACAAAGAACCAATATATATATATATATATATATATATATATATATATATATATATATATATATATATATATATATATATATATATATATATATATATATATATATATATATATATATATATATATATATATATATATATATATATATATATATATAATATTTATTATAAGGTATATTTGTATTTACAAATACTATAATTATGGTAGATTAAAAGTAATGAATAGAAACTATTTTTCTACCTGTATTCTTAATGCATTTTAATTTATTTGTAAAACACCATTCATCGCAATACATTTAAAATATGAATACACATTCAAAAGTGTTCATTTACGTAAAAATGTACAAGAACTACAATGATGTATTTTTGACACACATATCGCTGTTTACCCCATACTGTGGAATATGTATTTACGTAGACGTAAAAGTATTTGTTTTTGGAAATTTAAATCTCTTTGTTAATAATATGTATGTACTTTTAGATACGTGTTTAGTAGGTACTGTTTCAATTTTCAATACTTATATTGATTGCCACCGATTTTTGGTATTGGTGTGTACCAATAAATTTTGCTTTTGTCACGTCTATAGATTATTGGTCTGTGCTATTCGAATAAAGGCTAATATTTTTACTTACATGTAGTTAATTCATACATCACTCATTTTTAGTGTAGCTTTTTATCAGCTTATTGATATATTTTTTTCTCTTTCTTTCATAGGTACTTACGAAAATATTTTTCTTTAAGAATGGGAAAATACTATATACATCGCAGTTCTTATATATTTTTACCTTGATTTGTGATGTACGTTTTATCAATCAATGGCATATTAGACATGTTTTTTAACAAACAAAAACACTTAATTAAATTCATAACCGCAGTTGGGTTCACATATAATAGGATAAAATATTTAAATTATAATTCATAATAAGTAAATAAACATAAACTACACCTAATGGTTTAATTTTTCAACATCTATAATTAAAATTAAAATATGTAGGCCCGCCAAAATAGGAAAGTTCATTTATGATCTTATTAATATAATAAGATTTGGTAAATCACCCAAAAATAATGGATTATTTTATGTTTTTTCTTATTAAACATAAAAAATTCGTTGTTTTTTTATGACAATTATTTCATACTTAATCACATAACAATTCTATATTATATACAAAACATTTTTCACTTAAAGTGACAGAAAATTGACAAATTTTGCAAGCCAAACGAACAATCACTTTGCAATAATTAAATCTACCACTACAACTGGTCTTGCATTAAATAAATCGAATATCTAATATGATATTGCTAAAATGAGTAAGTAATTTAGGTAATTGCTTTTGAGTAAATTATTGCGCGAGTAGAGATTTTGTTAAAATAATAATATGTAGGTAGTCAATATAAATACGATTTGAATTATTGATAGGTACCCTAAATATTACATATTATAATAATGACACAATATTAATTAAGATACATCATTAATATGCACACAATATAATATTTATTTCAGTTTCAGTTACAATATCGTATAAATTTAGTTGCAATATTGCTTATATGCATGGAAAATACCTATATCACAAATACATATTTGTTACAGTTCAGTCTTCTTTAGACTGCTAACCATAATAATTATCGATAACTAGTTTACAATTTTATATTCCCCCACAAATGCATTCTTCTTGCCTTTCTTATTAATAAAAATACAACACGATAAACAAATTGTCATCTAAAAAATAATACTAAAATATATATTTTCAATTCTAGGCTCTTCAATCTCTTTAGCTAATTCTTTTATATCTAAAATTGACTTCCTTAATTTTATTTTTTCAAATAATGTGTACAAAACAACTGGAACACTACAGTTGAATTTATAGTTAAAAAATCTTTTCCTTTATTTTTATAGATGTATAGAAGAACATAGGGAAATTGCATTATTCGTTGCTTGTTATTGGCCAATAATATTATTTTATTTGGTCTGTTTGTATCGGAAACAATACTGCACAATATGCATACTCATTCACTTACACATCACAATTCATGTTGTTTATCTAGAATAGGCATTTAGATTACTTTAATTGTGGAATATCTTGAAAATATAATGTTCATCTGTATTATAATATAATTGAATAAAAACTATTAAATACATTTAGCAATCAGAGCTTAACCAATTCACCAACTCAATTTCTTCATCTAAATAGTCAGCTATCTAAATTTGCAAGAGGAGGTTTTCATTGTAACGTTAAACGAATTTTTGTATTATTTTGGCTTCGTTCAACGTTTCTATATAAATATGTATGTATTATTAAGTATGTAAAATGTACAATATTCATGAAACAGTATTATTCTTAAAAAAATCTATGAAATTGTATCTATTTTTAAATCGAAATACATTATTTTGCGATAAAGTGATTTATACCAAATCTAAGCTCATTCTAAATGTATCTAATTTATCGGGCATCCCTTAACAGTAGCCCGGAGCGCTACATTTTAGTATTGCATTTTATTGCCGAATTTTCACAATTGGGCCACGTCCAATTTACGGAGAAGTATTATTCATATTCTCGAAACTCAGACTTGGGAACTACTATATTAGACGCTTAGGCCACATCTAAGTCCGCGGAATCGTCGTCCTTGAAGCAAGCAGACTCCAAGTGTTTGTTGAGATAGCTTTTAAGGGCGAAGGACTTGCGACAGCGGCCGCACTCGAAGTTCTTGTCGGTTGAGTGTGTCTGCATGTGCGCCCTCAGGTTGGAGCGGTCGGCGAATGCCTTGCCGCAGTGTGCGCAACCGTACGGTTTCTCTCCCGTGTGCGAGCGGAGATGACCTTGCAGCAGCCACGGCCGAGAGAACTGCTTCCCACATACACCGCAAGAGTGCAACAGCTTGTGTGTCAGGACGTGCATGGCCAGGGCGGGCATCGACACGTACGCCTTACCGCAGGTCATGCATTTCTTCGCCGACACAGAGTCAAGACTGCGGTGTGTCTGTTTGTGCCGAGACAGATTGCTCGAGGTAGCGTACCTCTTTCCACATTCTCCGCATGCGTATTTCCCACCACGTCGTGCGTTCGAGCCATCTTCTGTCTCCGAATGGGTGGACGAGTCATCGAATGGTCTTTCGTCACATTCGGTTCCACTGCTGGATCTTGCATCTGCTGACGGTGGAGAGTTTTTTGTGTAGTCTGATTTTGAATCAGCTATGATGTACTCGTACTCGCAAGGTTCTTGAGTGTGGTCCAAAAGTTTGATAGCGTTTGGATTATTGTTTTCGGCGTCGGAAGAATATTCTGTGACAGTGCGAGCGGGTGTTGGTGATGCTAAAGTTAGTGTTTGTTCACATCCTAGGGAGAGTGTAGAGAAGACGTAGAGCCTGGTGGGTAGGTTGTGAAGGGTAGCATAGCACGGCAGGGCGGTGCTGGGTTCAGGCTGCGGTTCTGGAGCACCCGGTACAGGGTTCAGTATGGTGAGGACGCCGGGAGCACATAGCGGTGGTAGACTCTGAGCTAGCGATAGAAGATCGTGTGCTGCTTCAGTTTCCTCGGCGGTACGACCTGCCAACACGTTGCTGCGAGACCATTCAGACACCACGTCTTCACTTCGAGGTTCTGTAATAAAGACCCCTTTTTAATTTATTTGTACATACCTATTATTAGCAGAAAATACTATTTATAAATACTATAAATAGTTATACCATATATACCTAGTATTGGATTAATTAAGAAAAAAAAAATCATCATGCAGATGAAATATGTCCAGTTTTGTCAAAAGTCTATTACGATTATCACAAATTTTTCGGATGAGTTCATTTTTCCCAAGATTTGTAAGGAATGCTGAAATTGAAAATACATTATTTCGTCTACTATTGAAACATTGCACTCTAATATTAACGAAACGTTTTTAGGTAATTGTACAGATGTTACATCTAAATCATGACATTGATTTTCCAAAAAATGTAATAGCTGTTCTACTTTTATCATACATGAAGTAGTGAACGAATGGCTTGGACAAGTAGAGGAATATTTTTTATACATGGGGAGTATGTTTGAACGGCATGAAAACCTGATAAAGATATTGAAATAATAGTTAATTGCAGGAAATATAATTAACGGAGCACTCAGACCAGTAATTTCCGATCCAAGCATCTCAAAAGAAAATCGACCAAGAGGTCTTTTTTCTTCATTATACTCTAATAACAGTAGATGTTCTGCAAGAGTCAATTACATGCAATTTTCGCTTGTGAACATTTTAAAAAACAATACGATAATACACGTGGTTTTGAAAGGAAATCGACTGTATTTTTCTTGTATGAAAACTCACCACATTGTATATGTAAGTACAGGTAAAGTATATTAGGTATGTCATTCAAGAAAATATAATACAATCTAACACCATTCTGATCAAACAAGTAAAATACATCTGCCGAAATTCATTCAGGTATCTCAATAAACTTCTGCCTTATTTGCAATTGCACATGTACCTATGAAAGGCTTAACATTTTTTTGTTTCTCGTCAATAATAAAATATTTTTGGAATATTATAGGTACATTGAAAAATTTATTCTTCTTTTCCTCAGCAATTATTCCATGTGATGGTAGGGTTTGCTTTCTGCGTCTTACGCTTCCATTGTACTCGGTTCTTCGCATCTTCTGGGATAACTTCGTTCCTAATCATATCCTGCCTCACTTTGAAAAACTACTTTTACTTTTTTCTTAAACTCAAACAATTTGACCAAGTGACCAAAAATACTTTATACTGATTAAAAAACAGAATTCCGTTGTAAAAAAATATTTATTCTTGATTTTCTTAACGGAATTCTCGATTTTAAATAAAGGTAGGTGCTATATATTTTTTTTCTCTCTCAATGTAAAATATATTGTAGTCATATTATTTAACTCATTTTATAAACTTAATATATTTTTTCAGTAAATACTGATTGATCTAGTGTACATTACACGTTTATAAACAAAATATATGCTAGTTGCAGGTAACACATGAGATACAACTGTCGATGGCGATAGTATGTATATTTGAAGAATACATACTAAACTATAAACCATTAGGTACATCCAAATTATTGAATATTTTAAGGTATTTTGTTTTCTATACAAAAAATATAGGTATGCATGTCAGGATAGAATAGTATGGAGGTCAGTTTTTTTTCCTACCCAGAATATGTTAACAGCTTAATGGTTGATTAAGTATCAAACTATTGAGTCCCCGTAGATATTGTGTACTGCCTTACAAATTGTGCAGTGAAACGATGTCGTCACTATATTCAATTTTTACAAAAAAATAAACAAAGTTTAAGATAGTGTACATATTTTTTTTTGTAGAAAATTTAACTATCTAGTTGGCGTAATTCGAAGTTTTTTGAAATTTTCAAAAAAAAAAAAAATGAAATATAGGCAGTTAAACACATAAATTTATCACAAAAAAAAGTTTATCTTAATAAATAATGTTTGAGAAACTCTGGAACTTTTTTATGAAAAAGAATTTCTGATTTTATATTTGTCTATATTCATAACAGTTTCGGCGTTCTGTGGTTTTTGAGATTTATGGAAAAATAAGGTAAAAATTCAAAAGTTGATAACCTCTGTCTGAAACAAACATTCAAAATTCTGAGTATAAAAGTTTTGTAAACCTATAACTATCTATATATTCTGAAATTTTAGGCTCTGTATATTGAGCGGATCAAAAGTTATAAGAGGGACACGGACACACAGACACATTAAATTTTTTTCTCCGAACTCTACGAGTTATAGAACATACATGCTGCTATGCCTCCAAGTTGGTGTTTTTTGACTTCAAAGTTGGAAAAACCGTGAAAAATATAGACCCTACATACAAATCTCGCGTATCCTGGCTTGATACTTTGTCGACATGTTAAGAAATCAAAGTTCTCTTGAACAAATCGACAGTAGGAAAATGGGCTATGTATTTTAAAATAGACGATACTGATAAGAATTATATTTGTTGTTTATGTGTGAATATTTTTTTTTTAATCGAGAAATCTGGTATTTTTAGGGTACTACCTACACTGGAAGCGGGAAATATAAGCTTTACTATTACATTGCGTGCTAACAGTAGCCCTGTAGAATATTGATTACATTGAAAAGGGTAAGACAGGCCAGCTTTAATTTCAAATATACCATAATATTGGTGTTGCAGTGTGGTCTAAATTCCAAGATGGAGTAGATTATCTACTTTGACGAAAGATGACAGTGTTGTTCAATCCGTTAAAGACCAAAACATAATATAATGTTTTAGTGAAATCTTAAACAGTTTTAATTTATTTGTACTATACCGAAATATATACCAATAACTTAAGCGGGTTGCAGACCAAAAGCTAAGCTAAGTTAGTTTAGCTTAGCTCGCATAGCTGAGGTCATTTTTCATACTGGCTCACATAGTTTGCGGTCTGAACACTTTTGTATGAAAAAACAACTAAGCTTAGCTTTTGGTCTGCAACCAGCTATATAATCCGAGAGATAGCAACGTTTTTGACGAATAATTTTTTTGATGGCTGTTTTTTTATATTTTTTTTGTTATTGAATATAGATATTAAAAAGGTAAGTCTGGCAACTTGGTAGTGTGGTTGTGTATACCAGTGCGCATCCTCTATGTATATGAAAATTGCAGATTTTATTATTATTTCAATATAATTTGTACTTGTATGTTATTCGTACCAATAAAATCCGCCCGAACGACGAGGTACTACGAAGAATCGAAGGAAGATGGTACCTACTCGCTACTCTCTCAGAGAGACGCGCCAGATGGATTGGTCACGTGCTGCGGCAATAGGGTTTCTTACACATGATTATAGAGGCGATTAACACCAGGGGACGCACGCGCCGCGAATATCTTCGCGACTTGTATGACGATATGGGCTGCACAACGTATGAGGAGTTGAAGTGGATGGCGCGGGATAGACCGGAATGGCGGAGGAGGTGTCATTCGTTGCTGCAAACCAATCCCCAGGATTGAGACCACAGAAGAAGGCCTCCGAAAGCCACCTCTACTTAAGGTTCATATTATACAATCAATGTTACCTACTGTGGTATTCTATTGCCGAAAAAAAATCCTTTATACTTATGACTTAAGTATAAATATAAATTTTGTATCGGCCCACTATTCAAAATGACGGAAGTCTAGAATCGCGGCATTTCCACTATTATGTACTCTATGATAGAACTTGTTCATTTTTGGTTGTAACAAGTTCCGTAGCTGATTTTTCAGGATCAGCTTGGAGAAATTTTCGCCCGGGAAACAATCAAGGTTTGCAATCCATCAGGATTTTTGCGGATTTTCTTAAAAATTGCTAGATTAGCAATTTTTGATTTTTACTAAAAACTAAAACATTCTCATCCAACTGTCGATTCGTTCAAGAGAATGAAATTCTTATGAAGGAAGAGGCAGTTTAAATCCAGAACGCGTGTATGAAAGAATTGTATGCAGGGTCTACTTTTTTCACGGCTTTTCCAACTTTGAAAACACCAATTTAGAGGCTTCGCAGCATATATGTTCCATATACGGATTTACTCAGAATTCGGAGTAGAACATTTCGTGTGTCTGTGTGTGTGTGTCCCCTTATAAATTTTGATCCGATAAACAGTTATAGGCCTACAAAACTTTTATACTCAACTTTTGAATTTTTGGTTAATTTTTCCATATATCTCAGAAGCCATAAAGCTAGAACGCTGAAATTAGGTATAAACATAGACAAATACAAAATCTCAAATTAGATTTTTCAAAAAAATTCCAGGGTTTCTCAAACATTTTTTATTAAGAAACATATTTTTTTTATTAAAAATTTGTGGGGGTCAACTGCCTATATTTACAAATTTTTTTAAAAATATAAAAAAAAGCCGAAACACCACCATTTTCTATAAAAAATATTAATATTCTAGTAGTAAATCTCAAATTTTCTTAACAATTTTTATAAAAATTAAATTTAGTGACGACATTGCTTCATAGAATTTGTATGGCAGTCGCCTATACACAATATGCAAGAAGACTTAATAGTTTGATACTTAAATCTCCAAACATACATACATACATACTATCATGCTGTTTTCATATTCTGGGTAGAAAAAAGGACTGAACTCCATACTGTCCTATCTTGACATACATACCTACATGTGTTGTATAGAAAATAAAATATCCTAAAATATTCAATAATTTCTATTTAATAAGTTTGGTACTTATTCTTCAACTATACATACATACTATCGCTATCGACAGTTGGATCTCATGTGTTACATGCAACTAGTAAATAAAAGACAATTTAGTTGTATTCGTATTTATAAGTATATTCGCATTTATAAGTATATAAGTAAGTATATGTTTTTTATTTTGATTGTATTATTTTATGTCGTTGTTTTTTTGTTTGATTTATGATTTTGGTAATGCACATGTATATTTTTTTCTTATAAACATTTTTTTGTAAATGCTCTCATGTGCGTAGAACTTTGTAAATAAATAAATATGTAGTCAGTTGAAAATAGTATGAATAAGTCATATATTATCTCTCCTTAATTGTCTTTATTTTGTCTTGTACAATTATTATATTGTAATATGTTTGTACCTACATTTCTCCATGAAAATGACTTGTTTCAATATTGGTAAATATCCAAATGTCTTACTTGGATATTCGTATTTTAACATTTTTACAAACAAATGAAGGTTCTATGTATGATTTGTTACACTTTTGCATGAAATCCACTATTTGGAAAATGAATTAATTGCGGATCCGCCGTGCTGGATCCAGCAAGCCGAAAAATGTGCTGGATCCAGCTGTACTACTTGAAAATGTGCATAGATCGAAACCGATGGAATTAAGTTGTAAACGTTTTTTTATTTTTAATGTTTATTAAAAATTTCAAGTATATTTTTAATTTGTGTATAGGTACGCAAACATTGGGTTTTTTCCCTGTCAAGAGTCAATAATACTTTTTGACAAATTTTAAACATTTCAACAGAGACGAAGTTGGAATGTTATAGGAGAACCAGTATCTCAAGGCACATACAGGGCTTACGATCTTTCATCGGCTGGTTTACGTCATCATTTTATGTGCTTGTGTAACGTTCACAAATTATTTGAAAGTTCAGTATATTTTAACAATGAGAAAATGATCAAATTTGCTGAAATACACCATCGCCGAAAAAACCTTTTTGTAACGCCATCTATTGAGAAATTGATTATTTGTATACAACGAAGGCAACAGTCTTTATAGATGAGATTACAATACTATCGCACAGATGTAACCCTAGAAATGCGCCAGAAAGTTAACTTTGGCTTGTTTACTTGCTTGTACTAATGTTTATGTAAATCGAATATTTTTATGTTGCATACCTATACGCAAACATTGCATTTTTTCCCTGTCAGATGTCAATGATATTTTTTTTAAATTTTTAACATCTCAATAGAGACGAAGTTGGAATATTATAGAAGAACTAGGAACTCATGGCTCGTACAGGGTTGATGACATGTCATCGGCTGGTCATGGGTTGAAATCCTCCAGAATATTCCACCTTTGCAATTACCGCCATTAATCAGTCCATCAGTGTACAAATCACATGTACCTACAGAAAGTTACATCTAAAAAAATATGTAAACTGTTGGTTGTATATTGTAATCATTAAAATAAAAATATGTGATAAAGTACTTATAGGTTACCTTGATAGTCTTGCGTTTCCGTGGCATTGTAACATGGCGGTGCAACACACGCCTCCGTTGGACTGTGCGGCCTGGCTGGTGCTTCTGAAGGGGCTGCGGCGCTGTGCCTCCCTCCGCCATAGTACCGACCTCCACCACCGCTTCCATGCTTCTTCACCATGTAACATCGCGGCATTATCAATGCCCTGAGAACGAGCTGTTGACACACACAATGCAATTCATATTGTTTTTTTAAATAACAAAAAAAAATCGCATTACAATATTTTTATTCATGAGAGAAACAATTTATGTATATTTCTAATTATTCACGCTTGGCGCTACTTTATACGACCGCTTCTTCATTGGGCAAGATGAAAAATTATGAGGAAAAAGCGATTTTTTGGAGACCAGTCGTATAAACTAGCTCATTTGTTGTAACAAATGCATTTTTGTATAGGTACACGGGCTTATAATGGAGACAAACTACTGTAAATAGTGAAGTTAAATCCAATTTAAACTTTTGATAGAGAAACGAGTTAAGTTTTATCTCTGAAAACAATTCAAAAAAACGTTAAATTTTACTCAAAAAAGTTTTTCGTCACTTCTCTGACAAACACTTGAAGTAAAATGTCATCTGAAACAGAACACTGCAATAGATGCCATGGAGCCATTCAAATCGATGAAATAATTAAATTTACCTCCAGCAAGTCTCCCATTCCTTTTTCGTGTGCAGTATGTCTTTAAGAATAGGTATATTAAAAGTTGACAAAGACACACTTCGAAAATTTCAATTTTATATCACGCAACGAGAAAAGTTAAAAACAACAAAGTTAGTAGAGAACTCCAAATTCAAATAATATACACGCGCATGCGCAGAATTCGTTGAATGTTGACCAATCAGAAACAATTAATACACCGATACTACAAAAAAATAACGATCCTAAATTAACGCTCAATATAATGGAGACACAAATCAAGGCAAGTGATTGATTTCACTAGTGTTATTTTAACAACAATCACGGAAAAAATTAACGGTATTTTGGATGCATTGGAAAGTAAACTACAAATGATAAACGACAACTACACATACATAGATTAAGATGCCTATAGACTATTTAAGGAGAAATTTCAAACATTTGAGAACAATTTCAGCGAAATAAAGAAATTAACACGGGAAAACGAAGAAGCGAAATATATGATATATATCATTGTTTTTGCTTTTGTTTTTATATATGTATTTTATTTCTTGTTTTATTTCTTTTAGAATTTTTAAATAATAATTATTGAAAAATGTCTATTGTTTGATTAAGAACATGTACATGTAGAGATAATTGAAAAAAATTCTATATTATAATAAAAATACGTAAGGCCTAAAGTTATGGCCGACATAAACTCAACGTCCGTCATGTTTGCCGCTTCAAAGCATACTGATTACTGCGGGCTCGCGAGCATGTAAATAGTGTCCGAGCTGTCGACTTTTAAGCCGTTTACACGCTCGCCGAGACGTTCGCCGCGCCTATACCAACGTATAAATCCGGCATCAAGTGTCGAAGTCTGAAGTAAGATATAATAACAGTCTAAAAATATTAACATTCAATATCAGAAGTATTGATAAAAGCTTTGACGAATTTTTAATAACATTACAGATGTTAAATATAAAATTTGATTTATTAATGCTCACCGAATGTTGGCTGAATAACACCTCTAAAAAAACCCTTTCTGGCTATGACATAATCGTTACTAAAATACACAACCTACAAAATGACGGAATAGTGGCCTTTATAAAACAAAACTTGTATTCCTTTTGTGAAATTAAGCTATCCGGGGCAAACTGTTTACAAATCGATCTCGACTATTCAATATCTATACTGGCTGTCTATAGATCACCATCAATTCCAAGTGGGCATATCAAATTTCTTAACAACATTAAATGATGCATTATGTAAATTTTCATCAAACAACTCAATCTTACTTACAGGTGACAATGTTAATATCATAAACAATACACATCCACAACACCATGAACATATTAACACATTAGCAATACACGGACTTCAAATAATGGTGAACAAACCAACTTGGGTAACGTTTACCAACGAATCTTGAATCGATCACGTCATGTTCAAATCAAAAAATAAAACCGACACAATTATATTCCAAAACTCCACAACTGACCAATCTGACCATTACATGACATTATTTTCTTTCCATATAAATTCAAAAACAAAACAAAAGAAAAAGTTCATCCCGCAAAATTGGAAAACCGAAACGTTGGAAAGCAGTTTGCCTCGGACCTTTTGAAATCTACTACATAATACAACAGAACATATTTTGATGTTAAAGAAAACCAAAGAAGCCAATCTCAACCACTCAATAGAATGAACCACTTTGGCCTAACATATGACGTGGAAATTATTTCGATCAATTCCATAAAAAAAACTCAACGTACACGGGAATGGACGGCATAAATTCCAATCTACTTAAAACTATACAATTAGAAATTGTCAAGCCTCTCACCCATACAATAAATTTATGCTTACAAAATGGCATATATCCTGATGCACTTAAAACAACTTGTATCAAACGGTCCATAGAAAGATTCTACGTTAGATGTATCTAACTATGTATTGGCCGATCTCTCTCTTATCTATACTATCAAAAATATTAGAAACAATAATTAAATCCAGACCAATTAAATTTATTGTAAAATATTCAATACTTTCAAATAATCAATATGGTTTCAGACACGGATTATCGATAAATAATGCTATTGCAAAAATAAAAACACTTATAAGGAAAATGTTGACAAAGGGGATAAATGTCTAGCAATATTTTTAGATCTTGCGTAGGAATTTGACACTATGTCTCATCCTTTTTTTAATAACTCAATTAAAAAACATTGGCATCAGTGATGTTGTGCTACGCTGGTTCAAAAGCTATTTAACAAACCGTAAGCAAATAATAGTATCTTTAGAAACTCACCTGAGCCAAGAAAAACTGATTACATTTGGGGTCCCCTTGGAAGCATATTAGGACCTATTCTTGTTTAATTTTAGATGATAAAAATTGGAAACGAGTTTTTGAATTAGCCGAAGAAGGTATAAACAATGTAAAAACTTTTAAATAATAATTTACTTGCAATTAATATAAACAAAACTAAATATATTACTTTTAGTCCTACCCAAGCAGGACAGCCTGTTTCACACGAGTTGTCCATAAAAATATGTACATTGTTGCTCCTATCAATCATCTTGTACCAGCGCCATACTAGGAAAAGTGTCGATTATTAACTACATTGGCCTTGTCATTGACAATAATCTGCGATGATGTGATCATGTCGAATTCGTGTCTAGTAAAATAGTCAAACTGGGATATATTTACTGAGAGCTCTGAAAGATCCTGGATAAAAAAAACTTAGTGCTCGACATCGTGTAAAAGGACATGATTACTGTAATTGTTATTTTTTATATTTCCTTTTTCGCAAAAATCCTGATTGTTTTTTTAAATTTTATAAATTTTGTGCTGTCTTGATTTGATCTGTGACTCGACTGAATAAAGATATGTCTGACGGATACCGGATACTAGCGTGTACAATACGAGAAAATAAAGATGGCGGTGACAATACGCATTTACCTTTCCGCATTCTGTTTCCGGTTGGCTCTCTGATTGGTTGAGATCTCATAGTATTAAGTCAAATAAGCTGTGAAATTTTATGTTAAATACTAAAAATTTTAAAAATATATATAAAATTAATTTATAACAATTTATAATTACATTTATAAAGCCATTATTATTATTATAAATAAACTTGAACCTAACCTAAGAATGCAGAAAAGATGAGCTGGGACTAGACGCTACTCTGACAGATCACATCTGTCAGTTCAACATTCCCAAGAGTTACTATTTCAGATTATTTGTGAATTTAAAAAATAAAAATGACAAGATACCTACATACATAATATGTACATGCATATCATGATGACTCCAATTCCATTTTTTAATCTGTGTACGATAGTTAAGTTTATATTGTTTAGATACTTTTTAAAAATGCAAAAAGGTACAACCATATATGTCTCCTGTGAAATATAATAATATGTACAATGCTAGCCCTAGAACATATATACCTAGTTGGGCAGCAGTTATCTATTTTTAATGACGATTATTTAAATGGTGTGATAAGGAAATAAATAAAATACATTACCTATATAAATTGTGTAAAATGTACCACAAACATAATTACAACATGCATTTTGTTAATCCTTTATTATATGTATTAAGGAACTAACCAGTGTCGGGTTATAGAAAACCATCATTATCATCAATCATCATTAACTGTTATCGGTCTACAGAATACTATCATTATCATCATCAACTGTTATCGGTCAATATCATCATCATCATTAACTGTTATCGGTCTACAGAATACTATCATTATCATCATCAACTGTTATCGGTCTATATCATCATCATCATTAACTGTTATCGGTCTATAGAAAACCATAATTTTCATCACTAACTTGTTATTTGAATGACTTTCAACACGCCATTCTTGTGAATTCAAAATTGTACCAAATACTTCATAATATGTTTTTCAAAATATACCTATAGATTTTTTTCATATTCTGTTAATTTTATCCCTATCTTAATCTCTAAGAACGTCTATTTTTTCTTTGTACTTAAATTCTTTATGGGAAATAATGTGATAACACATAAATACATAATATAAATAAATTGGGATGATTTTTATAGCGCCGTTTTTGTGATAACCTCACCTCAAGGGCGCTTTGAATATATTACAGGTTTATGTAAGACTCGCGGAAATAGTGAGTTTCAGGTGTTTCCTGAATAGTGCTAAGTTGTCGATTCGCCTCAGTTCAGGTGGTAGTTTATTCCACGAGGTTGGTTCAGCCACAGCAAAAGCACGATCACCTATGGATGTAGTGTTGACTCTATTTATTTCAGTTAACTAGTCAATCATGGATGTGGTGGCAGACCGAAGTGTTTGTTGTCGCTCGTTTACGGTGAGAGGGATGCAGAAGTCTGAAAGATACGTGGGAGCCATGCCATGGATAGCTTTGAAAGTCAGCAAACATTATTTGTACTTGATTCTCTCTGGCACTTTTAGCCAGTGAAGATTTCGTAGATATTGGGATATGTGTGAGAATTTCGCGGCTCCGGTGATTAGCCTAGCAGCAGCGTTAAAGACGTATTGAAGTTTATTTAGCTCCAGCTTTGGGAGGTTTGCGTAGATACCATTACATTAGTCCAGGCGGGAAATAACAAATGCGTTTAAATACTAGAGATTTCGTTACTTCTGTGGGTATATATTATACTGTTGTCGGTATATCTAAAACCATCATTATTATAACCCTGATGATGGTCTTCGTGACGACCATCTATGTAAACTAAGTTCCGATGAACTGCGAGTCATTCAAAGTGCTGTGGAAAGAGCCATGCTGGGTTTGTCATTAAGATATAAAATAAGAAAAGAAACATTGATAGAAAGACCAAAGTAACTTATATATTTGTCCGTGAGGCTACTCTGGAATGAAGCTCGAACGATAAATGGACAAAGAGAGTGCTGACTTGGAGACCTCGTGTGACAAAAAGAGATGTGGGGCGACTGCAGCTGAGGTGGAGGGATGATAAACAACGATATGCTGGCAGGTCCTGGATGCAAACTGCACAGAATAGACCGAAGAAGGTGGTCTTCGATACACCGATAGCGTATTTAATAAATAACTGTGAAACAAATGAAACAGCTTCAACACTTTATGTCATCGAAATTTTTCAAGACAACGACTATTAAATAATGTTTCCAGCGTTGATAAAAGAGCTTTTCCCGGATTTAAGTGTTTATAGTTTGGTACTTATTCTTCAACTATACACTATACATACTATCGCTATCGACAGTTGGATCTCATGTGTTACATGAACCTAGTTTTAAAAAAAGATAAGAAGTAGACCTTTAAATATACGACAATTTATTTGGTTCGTTAGAGAAATTTGAGACTCTTGCCAATCTAGTTACACTGCTAGTATTTGAATATAGTTAAACATAAAGTCGAAGAAGAAGGAAGTTGTCTATTACATGGGTCGGTGGCAGAGCGGTTAGCGCGCTGGGCTAGTAATCCAGTGGTCGCGAGTTCGAATCCTGCCTTGACCGATTTCGTTCACCTAAGCACAAGCATTAATTTGCTTAGTTTAGGGAATGTAGGAAGATGTATATGTACTTGTTTAACAAGGATTGTTTCATTGTTTCATTTTTATTAAAAAAAAAAAACATATGCGATACACCTCGCTACAGATAGGGGAGTTTTGTATTGGGTTCATCTGTTGGTTATCGCGACCCTCAGTCACGATGAAACAACGCTGGCAGAGAAAGAAAACATAATTATAAAAGTTCCACTCTATCACTGTACGTTGAAACCGCGGGTACTTTTTGTGAACCTACATAATCTTATTTTAACTATGAAATACAATGTGAACGAATAGGTGTGAAATTTTCTTAACAGGTATTTATCTAGATACAACATGTTTGATCGTTCTGTTTGAACGAACGCTAGGAACTGCCTATAGACGGAGGCATGCATGCAAGTATCTAAATCAATAATGAACAGCCTTGACACAGGTGAGTATTTTGAACAAGGTTCTATCATTATACGGGTACATCGATAAAAAAAATTAAGAAATGTAATGATTTTGCTATAGATATACGAGCTTTATTAGAGGAAATGAACAAATTTGTATATGGACAGTGTGTTTCAATGCACTTTTTACCTATTTTAAACTTTTACAGATCGCCAATGTTGAATAAAGATCGAATATTTTTATTATTGCATATGCGCAAACATTCGATTTTTTTCCCTGTCGGGAGTCAAAGATATTTTTTAACAGATTTTAAATTATCTCAATAGAGACGAAGTTGGAATATTTACTGTAGGAGAACCGGGAAATCAAGGCACCTACAGGGCCCGGTATGCGAAAAATGCATTTGTCACCTCAGGTATAAGAATTGTTGCTCTCATTATTTACAAAAAACCAATTCTCTCAATAGATGGCATTAAAACAAAAAATAAATAAAAAATAATAAGAATGTTGTTCATAATTTCACACATAGATGGCTGTAGTAAAAATTCCTTATTTTAAAGCGAAAAGAATTTCAGTATTACGATATATAGAACTTTCAAAATTGAATTGATAGCGATCTCATTAAAAATGCATAATTGGTTAACGTTGCGCAAGCGCATAAAGTGATCACGTAAACCAGCCGATGACAGGTCGTAAGCCCTGTAGGTGCCTTGATTTCCCGGTTCTCCTACAGTAAACATTCCAACTTCGTCTCTATTGAGATAATTAAAAATCTGTTGAATAAAGATATTGAAATGACTTGGTAGGAAATAGAGTAAATTAAGCCTGTCATACCATGCTATGCTAGTATGAACTTCGATATACGCATGTGACACAACATGGAAATGCATGAAGTAGGTATTATAAATTTAGATTATGCAATGCAGGTAAAAACATTAATTTTTACATAAAACATACATATTATGTTTTTTGTAAAACAAATAAGAACATGTTTGATTTATTTTTAAAGCAAATAATGCTAAAAAGACGATACAGGTAAAAACAATATAAATCAAGTCAGTTCGTTCAATTGTAAATCGTAGGTAGTTCAATCACATTGAAAAACTGAGGAAAACTGACGTAGAAAGACCGAAATTAAAAGTAATAGACCAAAGAAGATACGTTACTATTACTTAAATGTATATACCGTATAAACATTAATTTATGTAAAATAGTGTATAATAATATAGGTATTTGTAAAGTAGGTAGATTATTTTTAATACGCCTTTGATAAAAAAATAATAACACGTAGGAAAAGATTCCGATAAAAGACTAGTCCATAGATTGAAGTGAAGTAATTCAATAGAATGTACATATGTAAGATACGTTCCGATAAAGTTCAAAAGGAAAAGTTTAAACGTACGAGAGATGGCTACTTACCTATATCAATATATTTCAAACAGACGCGAATACCTGCAGGTAAAATTTTCAAATTATTATAGTTGCATTCGATGATAAAAAGATCTGGATAGTATTGTACAGAAAACGGAAAGGATAAACGACGCATGCAACAGGTTGAATGGTATATCTTTGAGAGAAGAGCTTTCAGATATTAAATGCGAGAATATCAAAGTATTATGTTCAGAAACTTAAATAACAGTACAAAGGATCGTATTATTCTGAGGTGTTTTCAATATACAAAGTAAAGTAAATAGGATCTATGGATTTACAATTGTATGAAATTCACATACAAAGAGGCTTAAAAGTATACCTATAAGAGAATCTTCGGGTAGGTGTGATGAAATGAATAAAAGGCGTCTGGAAAAACTGGCGATCACCGAATCGCACGTGGGTAGACGAAAAGGGTCGTTTATAATATTATGAATAGGTAGTACTTTTCTAAAGCCTTTGCTCGGGATTAGATGGAATAGAGACAAATTCTATTTTATCAAAGACAAGATACTCTGCACTACCTATGCAGAACCAGTAAAAAGAAGAAAAATAATCATACCTAATATTTTTTTTCTACAAAGCAGTAGGACCGGCGAGATTCAGTCTATGAAAGATTACAAAAAGTGCATAGAATGTGCATATTTCTACCTGTCATCATAGATGTTGCTTTTTAGACTTGCTTCCTTTTAAAAGGTCATTCACCCCATACATCTGTCGCTGGTTACCCGTGATATGCCAAGATGAATGTATAAATGAAAGAATCATTATTTATAAAGTAAATTTACTATCGATAGATGTGAAAGTATTAATTAAACAAAAATGTCATTCCAATTATTACTTTATCTGACAAAAAAAATACAGCAGCATTTCAATTCTAGAGCATCTTGTTAGGCATTTTATAACAGAGAATTTACACTTTTTTTAAAAACTAGTTGCATGTAACACATGAGATCCAACTGTCGACAGCGATAGTATGTATAGTTGAAGAATAAGTACCAAACCCATAAATACAATTATTTATTATTTTATGATATTTAGTTTTCTATACAACACATGTACCTAGGTAGTCAAGATAGGATAGTATGGAGGTCAGTCTTTTTTTCCTACCCGGAATATGAAAACAGCATGATGGTATATGTATATTGTATGTTTAGAGATGAAGTATCAAACTATTAAGTCTTCTTTGATATTGTGTATAGGTGACTACCATACAAATTGTATGAAGCGATGTCGTCACTAAATTCAATTTTTATAAAAATTGTTAAAAAAAATTTGAGATGTACTGCTACAATGCTGATATTTTTTTATATAAAATTAAATTATCTAGTTGGGGTGTTTCGGCTTTTTTCGATATTTTAAAAAAAAATGGAAATATAGGCAGTTAAACTCATAAATTTATCATAAAAAAATACTTTTCTTAATAAAAAATGTTTGAGAAACCCTAGAATGTTTTTGAAAAAACTAATTTGAGATTTTGTATTTGTCTATGTTTATTCCAATTTTCAGCGTTCTAGCTTTTATGGTTTCTGAGATATAGGGAAAAATAAAATAAAAATTCAAAAGTTGATAACCCCTGACTGAAACAAAAATTCAAAATTCCGAGTATAAAAGTTTTGTACGCCTGTAACTGTTTATATATTCTGAAATTTTAGGCTCTGTAAATTGAGCGGATCAAAAGTTATAAGGGGGGGACGGACACACACACACACACACACACACAGACATACACACACACAGACACACGAAATGTTCTACTCCGAATTCTGAGTAAATCCGTGTATGGAACATATATGCTGCGAAGCCTCTAAGTTGGTGTTTTTTGACTTCAAAGTTGGAAAAGCCGTGAAAAAAGTAGACCTCTCCATACAATTCTCGCGTATTCTGGCTTGATACATTGTCGATATGTTAAGAGAACAAAGTTCTCCTGAACAAATCGACAGTTGGATTATAGAACTAAATGAAATCTTTAGATCCATTGACAAAAATACTATTCACACTTATGAACCAGATGATTTTTCATAATTTACTCTCTTTGGCACTTTAAGTGCAATATCTTTGTTGTTTTAGAGTTCTCCGGACTCTTCATATGTTTCAGAGTTTTACAAAGAGCCATTATAAGATCCCATAAGTAGAACGGATGGTGGTGAGGGATGTCCGAAAAAATTCATCCAGTTAATAAATTTGATTGATTTACGTAATCATGTTGTGTCCTCTTAGTAAATCCATATTTTTTAAAAAAGTATTTATTTATTTATTAAATAATTTGTAATTTTTGTTTCTTTTGAATTCTTTAAATTAATTCTGCATATTTGTGAATATTTTTATAAAGTATACATAACTATGTAAGTATTTTCTAGTCTATCAAAATAAAGATACAAGATTGAAAAATAAAAAAACAAACTTTGTAAACTTTACAATTTGCGATCTAAGATATAATGTTATCGAGCTTGCGTTCATCATCAGTAACCTTTTAGTAATAAGAGGTTACATATGATGAGCGCAAACTCGAAAACGTTATAACTAAGTTTGCGAGTAATTGCAAAGTTACTCACGCCAGGTTCGAAAAGTTATAATATTATTAAAAGTAAAAAGAATAACTGGATATTCAAAACCTTGCTGGGACAAAATAGCAATTTCTAATAGTTTTAAATGCGTTTAATATCTTAGAATCATAAGATAATAAAAGTTTTTATATAAAGGTAGATAGAAATTAATAAGAATTATTATAAAACAAGTGTTAGGCTATATTTCTGAAGTTTTATAGTAGGTACATGGAATATATATCTAGAGCTGAGTAAAGTCAGGAAATAATGCATTTCTATTCTGGAATCTAATTTACTGAAATATAGCTTCGCAATAAAGTTGGAAAGCCTTTGTAATTCAATAGAAAGAGAGAGAGGGAGAGAGATTTGAAAAATCTTATTTCAAAAGATCGTACTTATTTCATATACATACCAATTTATTCATTCATTTCTATCACATTTTGATATTTAAAACTTTCCCATTATACGCTTCTCATCGTTCCATGTGAATTGAATGTAACAATAGTGAATTGAACTAAACTATAATAAATATCTTATTATTCTACTACCTATCTAGTTTTCCAGCCTAAAGAAGTGAGGATTTATATATTTTCAGCTAAACGGGGAACTAATAGAGAGAATCAATCAATTCAAATATCTTTTGTGTGATCAAAGACAAAATGGATACCGACAAAGAGGTGAGGTACAGAATAAGCCCGCGAAGGATTCATTTAATATTATGAGACCATTCTTTTGTAATGATACTCAATTTGAAATTGAAAAATGAAAGACATATTATGAAAATTAAAAGAAGGCAATTATTATGAACCAAATTGAAGCATTTGAAATGTAGCTTCATAACAGGTTATTAAGAATCCTGGCGTGGGAAGATAATATTATTGTTGTCCAATACAAAAATTTGAAAGATTGTTTAAGAAGGTACTTGGGACACAATTCTCCTTAACGATAAATACGGTCTGTTGGACCTCATTATGAAAGGAAAAATTGGGGTAAGCCGCGGTATGGGTAGGAGGCAGATGTTTCGGTTGAGATACATCATGGACTGGACATGAGCTCATAGAGTGGAGGAATACCAATTATTTATGGCGCTATAAAATTGTCTTAGAAAAAATGTGAAATTATAAAAAAAATGTGCTAGTTTGAAATGCAATCAAACAAACAATAAAATATGAACCGATAGTAGTTTTGAATAAAAATTATTATTAATCAGTATGGAGCAATGCATGCCGAATTTTCATCGCATGGTTAGGAATGAAAACTGCATTAGATCACAGTGTATGGACACATATATTATTAGGTAGGTATCTTTAATACGCACTTTTCAATCTTTTGAATGCGACGGCTTCTATGTAATTTGTAGAACTCCATTATGAAAATGAGATATATAAACACATAATATAATTCTATAATCGATTTTATTTCACTCCCGACGAACGTTTCGGCTTACAAGACCATAATCAACTAGTGTTGAGTACACATTTCTTTTATACAAAGTTAAACAAAGGTATTAAAACAGGTAAATAGATAAATGTATGTATATAATGCTATTAATGATGGGAAAAATCCGGATACATAACGAGGTACCGAAAAAAAGGGACGGACAACGTGGTATTTGTGTGAAAGAGAGAGAAGGATGATATACAATTAACATTAAAAAAAAGCCATGTGTATAGAAATTTGGTTTCTGGTTAAGTCCATTATTACTATTTTCAATATGTCAATTTCTTTTTTAGTACCTTTAATGTTTTTCATTTAAAAACCACCTAAAATCTTATTCAATAGGCTGGACCGTACATTTTTTTCGAATCCACATATGAAAGGGATCTCAAAAGTTGTATTTGGATATTGTTTATGTACCTAATAAATTTGAAAAAAATCCATAATACTTTCGGTTTTCTATCGCAGGTTAAAGTTTTCAAAATAGTCGATATTTTCATTTTTCTTTCGCAAGTTTAATCATATGAAAATAATTATATTTGGTCATTGCATACATATTACACGCAGCAGTTGTAATTAGGTAGGTACGTGTCGTTCTAGTGCAGTGATTCTAATCGGAGCGTCGCGTCAGTTCAGCGTCCCTTTGCGGGTATTTTGGATGCCCGGGGGGGAATTTTTAATATTTATTCATCAAGGCGGCACTGCAGAAGTACCTACGAGTGACAGGAGTTGTATTGTGCTTTATCAATAAAATTAGGTGATATAAAAACATTCTATATCGGTGAGAATACCAACAGTTTCATTCTTTACAACAACAATGATTCTGATTTAGAATCATACTTTAGCCCTGTTGACACCCTTATTGCATGACGTCAACGAAAATGGAGTGTGGAGGAGACGATTCAATCACGAATTAGAGGCACTGTATGGCGAACCTAACATTGTACAGTTCATTAAAATAAGAAGAATGCAATGGTTGGGCCATGTCCACAGGATGAGTGATGATCGTACTCCCAACAAGGTTTTGAACATCACACCAGACGGAAGAAGAGGCAGACCAAAAATGAGATGGCTGGACGATGTGGAGGCTGATGTACGAGCGCTGGGCCTTACCAACTGGAAGAAGGCCGCAGAGTGCAGGGAGGAATGGCAACGGATTCTGAAGGAGGCCAAGGCCCACAACGGGGTGTAGGGCCAATGATGATGATGATGATGATGACACCCTTATCGAAGATATGATAATATAATTCAAAGACTACAATTTTTCAAGGAATCCATTTTTTTAGATGTAGAAAGTGTCAGTCCACATTTAAGGGAGCAGCTTATCGAGCTACAAAATCTGTGAATCCAAAATAATATTTAAAATACATATCTACATAGAGAAAGATAATTATTTTAAATATTGTTTTTTGCTGGAAATAAGGGGGGGGGATGATTTGACAATTTTACTGTGGTAAAGGAGGCAATTCTTTCAATACGGTTAAGAAACATTGTTTTAGTGTGTCGTGCGTCATGTCAGAAATGTCAGATTTGATAGACATGTCGGTCGCGTAGCAATTGTTAATTTGGTGGGATGTAGATAGTTAATTATAAAATTATTTACCTGTAATAAAATATTCATTATTTAGTTTGGAGAAATCAAGAAACTTCATTGCAGGAAGTACTCTCAAGGACCACAACAGAAATGAGACGATCGGGTCGATATTCTATGTATGTCGAGGAAATAAGATGAAGAGGTAGCACAATGCTTTTGGAGAGACCACGTCGAATGCACGGACGGCAGTAGAAATGTCGAATTGTAAAGACGGAAGTGCCCAACAAAAGAAGACTGCCCGGAAGACCAGTGGAGAGATGAAAGGACAGTTGCACCTCCTTATCCGAGGATAGTCTACCATCACAATCAGGTCAAACGACCTATAGCAAGATGAAGAAGGAGAAATTTCATACGTCCAAATTAATTCATATTTTGCAAAAAAAAATCCTCTAGTTCCAGCTTCAAGTATCACTAGAGGGCCAAAATTTTTAATGTTCACGCACCCTTTTTAGTATATAATTGATCAAGGATGGTTAACCCATATAACAGAGGGGGTGAAAGAGGGGAAAATATTCAAAGGGACCCTCGTTGAGAGTATCTAGAGGATAATATGGGTTGCAGCACCTACCAGAAGCTGAAAAGAGTCGTACGAAACAGTAGGTAATGAGGCATCAAAACATAGAGGCATCAGCAACGTCGGCGAATTGTTTCGTACGGCGGCGGATAGAGATGCCTTATCAACAGTGATCGGGGGGACCTTATATGGTACGAAGAAGAAGAAGATGGCATAGAGGAAAAGATGCGAGACTTTGCTCATAATTTAAATGAAAAAAAGAGATCTCATTGGGATAAAGAAACCTAAAGTGACACGTTCTCCGCCGCATATGTGGTCCAGTGAAAGATGCGGGGAAGATTGGCGTGTAAGGCGAAACGATAGACTGTACAGAATATATGAATCATCCAGTATCTCAACACATATACGACTATCGAGATTGAGATGTGGGCTGGATATGTTCAGAAAATGCCAAATATGCGAATTCCTTAAATAATTATGACTGACCATCCAGGAGGAAGAAGGAAAATAGGAAGACCCAGGTTATGATGGGAGGACGAGGTGAGGAAGGATGCAGTGCAGCTCTTAAGTGTTACAAACTGGAGGACGGCAGCTGAGAACAGACGGGGTTGGAGGCAGAAGTTGAAGGAGGCCAAGGCTCGACTTGGGCTGTAGCACCATCGAAGAGAAGAAAAGGTGAAAAATTACAAGATCAAATTAAATTACAATCAAAATACTAAATATTTTGGCTCACACAGGAATATATCTGACTCCTGAAAAAAATAATTGTGTTTTCAGTTAGAACTTGTGAGACAATTAACAAATGCCATAAATAATGGTTCTTTGATGTCTGTTTAATTTATATTTGAGTAGGTACATACTAGGATAATAATAATTGACATCCAAAATCAAGCAACGACAAATATCTTATTTGGAGTATGTCATCCGACGGACAAGGTACGAGGTGTGCTGCATATGATCCTCAAAGGCAAGTTTGAGGGAAGAAGAGGCAAAAGCCATCAACAAATTTGTGTCGTGGCTGAGGAACATCCGAGAGTTGACAAGTATTGGAACAGTCGAGCAACTCTTCAAGCTGGCGAGGGTCAAGGAGGCGTCAAACAAAGTGATAGCCGAAGTTTTAGTGAACTTGATATGACACCGGAAGAAGAAGACATATATAAAATTAAGGATATATTTCCCTGCGTGACTACTTCAAATGATATCAAAATACATGTTAAACCTATGTAACTGTTTGTCGTTCAAAAACAATTAAAACGCATGTAATCATTTCGACAAACCACAGTATTAAACCACAAACGCATCGTAGAAATTGATCAAATAGTTTGTAAACGACCCTAGTTGCCCTGCACTTCGCATCTAACGCCTGAATTTGGCGCGCTATCAATAATAAATCATATAAATGCTTAATAGCATACAAGTCTCCTTCCCCACTCCATTGAGAACGTTATAGGACTTATAGTTCTGTTTATCATATTATAATTCAAATAAGTGCACGGTGTGAACTTTCAAGATTTGAAATGTTGGTACCACGATGCAAAAAGAAGAACAATCAATTTAATTATGTAGGTACCTATAATTGTGTACATATTTTTTGACGCTCTATCATTGTTCTTCGGGATCTTTTTTATCACTTTATCCTTTTGACCAATGGAACTGTGACGAGGCTTTGGAATTCTTATTACTTGAAAATCAATCAAACATAAAATATAAATTATCTACAGTAAATTTATGTGTGCAATGATACGTTATACCAAAAAAATATTAGCTTGATAAAAATAGTAGTGCGAGTCTCTGTAATACTTGAGACGGCTGTGAAAGGCGATAATAAAAAGAAATACACGATAGAAGTTTTCTCGAAATTTAAATATGACCAATTTTATATTGAAACCAATTCAGCCAAGAGAAGGGAGAAAGGAAGCATTTTGTGAGTAACGTGTTAATTTTGTTGATCCAATTTGAAATCCATAATAATATTTGATGAATCATCAATTATTGAAATAATAATTGAAGTAGTGCAATGTAACTAGTCACTCAGTGAATATGCTTACTACGTGGTTAATTTGTTGTAATAACAATGGCTGAAACTATTTTAAGAATTTAATATTAATAGAATATTAAGAATGTGTGTGTGGAGACAAGTGGCAAAAAATATACATTAATTCTTATTTTAACTTATTTTTTGGAATAACTTTTTTATAGATATTGTTTAATATATAACATATTTTGTAATATATATTTAAAAAAGCCTACAAAAAGAATCTAAAAAGGTTTATAACGTATTAAATTAAATGATGTATCTATTGTTAATATATAGTAAAATGTTGGTTCTGAACTATCAATAAAATAAAAATATGTATCGAGTTTTTACACAACAAAATATCTGAAAAAAATATTGCGATACATTTGAAAAACAAGTAAGTACAGATATATATATATATATATATATATATATATATATATATATATATATATATATATATATATATATATATATATATATATATATATATATATATATATATATATATATATATATATATATATATATATATATATATATATATATATATATATATATATATATATATATATATATATATATATATATATATATATATATATATATATATATATATATATATATATATATATATATATATATATATATATATATATATATATATATATATATATATATATATATATATATATATATATATATATATATTTATGTATATATTCCTTTAAAATATATGATACACAATATTATATTTATAAACACACTCAGCTAATCAACATTCAAGAATTTTAAAATTATTAATATAACATTGGCAATATAAAAGAATTGGAGATGAGAAGGTTTAAGCCATTTACATTTTGTATTCAAGATTTTCAATTGTAGAGTAATAAATTTTGGACATAATATGTCAAACATTTCAATTTGTTCAATTATAATGCCAAGAACCTATCACAATTAAATGAAAATCTCTTTAAAATATGGAATATCCAATTATAAAAACTGATCTGATAAATTAAATATTATAAAGTTCTGTTGTTCACACTAGATTCTCAATTATAATTTCACAAAATTATTGTAATTGAGAATCTAGTGTGATTTTTTATAAATTAATTGGATAGGAAACACATATATTACTTTATACGAAAATGAGGCTTTTACCGCCTGTAATTTAACATGTAGTATACCAAATCAAAATATGTTTCCACAACTGTTGAGCGATACCACAAACGAATGCCACAAGTTGAAATGTGGAAAAATCGTTTTCAAGTCAATGAAAAAAATATCTTGTTATTTAAATCAAATTAAACCATTAGTAAGTTAATGTTCAAAATACACGATTTACTTGGTAAAATTTATACAATTTAACAATAGCAAGTATACATTTATTTATAAATCAATATAAAATAAAATAATGTCACGTATTTTGCAAATAAAATTATTTTCTTTAAATATATTTAAAACTAAATAAGGAAAAATGAATGGCAACAATAAAAAATAAATAATAAGATAATATGTAGTGACATACACTACAGAAAATTAATATATTATTCTATATGAGTGTATTTTTTTAAATTCACCAAATTATTTGTTAATACATCGCACGCGCTGCGCGGACAAAATCTTTAGCGCTCAAATTGACAAATTTCAAAACAACTGCCAGCTATTTTAACAACACAAAACATGCTAATTCGCATACATTCGAACGAATTCAATTGCAAATGCATTTGTAAAGAAACATATGCACGAAAGACTTACTTGCAAAGTGTAATTTGGTCGTAGGCGCAAATCTAATATGAAGAGTTGAAGCACATGGCCCGTATATTTTGTTATCGGACATCACAACACTTCGCTACAGAATGGTCGCCATTTGAAGCAGAATCGCTCAACTTGTCCAGTATTCGGGGCGCACTTGTGACCGTGCGGCGCAGCTCCACGCGGTGGTTGACGATATTTAAAATTGACTGATATTGTTGTCTGTTAGGGATGAATGTTTAAAGTGTGACTCCCCCCTCTTTTTTTGTAAAAAAGGGTAGGAAATGATTCGAGAGCGGAGCTAACACCCGCCCTCGTTAAAGGAAAGTTTCCCACTAAAAGGCAGTAAGCGGAAATCTGCAACTAGTGGCTCGCGCAAGCGCCCCGCGCATCCGCCGTGTTGAGAGCTAGGAAAAATCGATTTTCAATATGCCAACACCTGTTACCGAAGCTTATTGCGAATAGCCGCGACTTTTTCTTTTTGAATAATGGAGCCAAGTTATCGGGCCTAGAAAATGTGCCTATCTGAGACCTCAGCACATCAGCTAAACAAATAAACCAACGTATCCTTGTTTTTATTATTTTTGGCTCTGGAATGGAAATGGCTTCTCACGTAGGGATGCACACCGCCGTCGAAGTCCGGGCTTGGGGTACTTACCTACCTACATTCTTGAGTTAACCAATAATTCATCTAATATTTGTGTACCTATACAACAGTCGATGAATTTAGCCACGAGTTCTCTAACTAATTTCAAATTATCAACCCCCAAACAATAGATCGATTCTCATCAGAAGCAAGTGGGCCGTGACCAATACTAAATTCTCGACACTACACTTTAAAACTAAATTAATTTGAAGTAACTTAGGTACTGGAATTCAATGTTTGGGCTACACAGTTCCTCAAAAATTGACAATATTTTCTTATAGGTGTCTTATTTTAACAAAATGTTTAAAAATTCAAAAACAATATCTGCGGCTTAAATGCATGTTTCTATAATTTTAAAAAATCGTACTTAGGACTTTCTGTATTTCTAGCAGACACCGATATAAATTGGACAAGATATAGAAGGCACCTGCAAGTTGATAAATGTAGTGAGAATGGGGTCTCTGAGACGAATGTGTGAAGTTGTACTACATAAAATTATGATAGGAAAAAAATAGTTGGGTATATATCTGCATAGACCAAGAATATCTGATTCGTTAGTCTAAGATATCAATTGAACTGATCATTGGGTGCATTTTAATCATTATTTGACATAACATTTATTTAAATTAATAAATAATTGAGAAAGCTTATTGTTAATAAGTAAATAAATATGGATAATGCATTTTATTTTATTATATTAAGGGACACGAACAGATAATAAACAATACATACATATATACAAAATACATTAATAACAAAAAAAAAATCGTTAACCCTTCAATTAAGCGCGTCCACAGCTTGCTTCATATTAATGTGTCAAAAACGTATAATAAAATAAGTGCTTTTTTACTGACAGAAATTGCCTATTGGCAATAAGTTCGCTACTTTGTGTTTAGGTAAAGAACAGCCATTTTTTAAAATAGAGAAACCATTTAAAGTCACAATGATTTGTGACTGTTAAAACGATTTATGAATGTGAATGAAGTTAAATTGTAAAAATAGAAAAAGTGTGGCGTTAAGAATCTCGGCTAATCCGAACGGGGAAACGTGACAATTGTTTACCTATATGTATTTGAAGTAAAAGAGATACCGACAAATCTAGTTTAAAATAAAAATAAAAAATCCCTCAAGGTCAATACCAATACTCATTGATTTGTATAGGGAGAGGAGGGGGTGGTGGTGTATGGGAGGGGGGGTTGAAGCAATGTAAGGGTTCTGATGTACTAAAATAGGGGGGGATTCACCCTTCCTATCCAGGCTCGAAGTGATTGGCGACAACGGATTCACTTTGATGCCATTGCTGTTTATTCGACAATATTACTAACATGAATTGTTTTACTAAAGTGTCCAAGTTACGAGTGCGCTATTCACAAGCTCGATTTGCAGGAAAAAAATTGACAATATCACAAATTTTGATCTAATTTGTATGGTTCAAATGAACACCAACATTAACGTTCAATGCTACTATTTTATTACAATATTTGGATGCAAATGAAGTGCATCTCAATAAACTTGAACGTCTTCAGAATATTTGTATGAGATTCATCATTGGGTTGAAAAAATTTCATCACATAATATCATCTTCACCGCAATCTTCTTTGTTGGCCCAGGATACGCCAGCGGCGCAATATACACATTTTGTCACTATTGTACAATATTCTCTCGAAACCAAACCTGCCACAATACCTCCAAAGCAAATTCATTTATTTATCTTATCATGGACTTCCACTCCAATCTGCTGAACGTACAACACTATCCATCCCAATCCATTATACATAATTTCTCAGCTCTTCGTTCGATGTACAATCAGCAAGATTATGGAATAGCCTTAGTCCGGATATTGCGTTGTCTAACTCACTTTGCATTTTCAAGAAAAAACTAAAGAAGGAATATTTATCCCTGAACACCTGGTCCCGATGTCTTCTCTTTGTCCTTAACCTATCATTTTGTTTCGCTATGAATTTTTTTTTTTGTTTTACATACACGATGTTATCATACATTGTAATCTGGTTGGTTGGAAGAAATTAACTAATGGCAATAAGCCAGCCAGTGTACAATTATATTTGTTTATATTATGTACAGAAAAATGTATAAATAAATAAAAAAATTATTTAAAATTGAAAACGAATTGATTGTAGCCAATACAAAACACTTTACTATGAAAGTTACATAGTATGTAATTCATTCTCAAAATTTCTTTCCGAGTCCATAATATCTATACCTTTTATTTTTTTATTATTGAATATCACCTTGTATCAAGTAAATAAACATTATAACAAGTACATGTACACATTCTATAAACGAAAATAAAAAAAATCGTTTTGAAAATATTGAGCGTTTCAAGTTTTTAAATTAAATTTAATAAAATATAGAGATGGAATGTACCCTTGCCTACGGAAAACTTATCAGCTAAGGCAAATTCGCTTAAATCATATAAGATATTAATATTATTTCTACATATTTATCGTTAGAAAGCAAACTTTTTTCCTGAACGCATGAGTAGATGTTTAAATATTTTGCCTAAAATTTGTAATGAGGACATAAGAAAAGAATGTAGGATAAAGAAAGATGTTATTAATAGAATGAAAGTGAACACATTGAGATGATTTGGCCACACGGGGAGAATGAATGAGGAACGCCTGACGAAGAAAATATACATTGCGGACAGGAATGGAATGAGAGGTCGGGGCCGCCCAAGGAAGGGATGGCACGTCCATGTGAACGGTATTTTGAAAGACGGAAATGTTAGAAGCGTGAACAACAGAAGAACATGTATAAGACGAAGTATGAATGTTGACGAGGCTATCTCTGCCTACTCCATGAGGGACATGGCGTAATGGTATGTACATATGTATGTATGGTAAAATTTGTAAAACATTATTAAAATATCATGTTCCTGTACTAATGAAAGGTGTAGGGATCAGTAATGCTGTTAGATAGTATGAAAACCCTCTAAACCTAGTCCAGTTGTGTGCTTTAAGTATCTGGAAGTATAAATGTATATGCGGCTATTTGATAAATAAATATGAATATTTCCGTTTGAAGCGCATTTTTTTAGGAAGTGTACAAATGGACCCAACATCGTTGGTCGTCTACACAGTCTACATACATCGTGCTGTGGAATGTTATCTTTTTTTTTCACTTTATATTTCACGAATTTCACTTCGTAGCTTTTTCACATATATGCCACAACGTGACACGGTAATTTTTTATGTTTTTTTTAAGTCTTTGAGCACGGCCATACAATGTGTAAAGTGTAGCTCGCAGGACAGGATACGACAAAATTAATATTACATACATTTTGCATCAACTACGACACTACCTCGGAGGATGCTCGGAAAAACATGCATCTATGGCCCCCCTTCCACCCATTAAAAAAAGTCACTCGTATAACTCAATCTCAACAACCGCTTACACTGAATCTTCAACATACGCGCTTTCAAAGTGGTTGGTCCATCTTCGTGGAACAAACTAACCCGCAGACAAGTAAATAATTTTATGACTTACAAAAAACAACAAAAGACTCACTTTTTTTAGAAAATTACACGAAAATAACTCAACCACACCTATCTGACCAGATTCAAATGTTTTTTTTTCTAATATTTATAGTAAATTTTATTTAGATATATAAACATATTATATAAAAATTAATATATCTAGTATAAACAAAATATATAAAAATACATTTATATGTCTCATTTTGTATCTGTATTATAATAATACTAAGAACAAAAATCAACACTTCTTGGCACCCTGCGCAAATGGCGATTTTGTTGCCATATGACAATTTCTTCCAACTAACCAGTGTTTCCAGCCCAGAGAAGCAATATTAGAATGAGGAATTAATTTCAATAAATTTCTCCTCTCCTTTTGATTACATTTAATATTAGGTAAGTACACTAACCTACATTCTAAATCATCACTAACTCTATGTAAAATCCAATGTTAGGCGCTCTCGAGATGAGCTCTCACGAAAAAGGTGCTATATAAATCATCCAACTAATATATATTCAAAAACCAGTCACATCTATAATTATTTTAGAAACACAGCAGCCCGGTTGTGGAATGATCTTCCGGATTCTGTGTTTTCAACCTTCTTACATCCCGGTCATTTTAATATCCGATTTCAAATTTTCCCAAGCAGATTGCAAAGCCTCCCCAACACTAAGTAGTGCGGTTCTTCGGAAGAGTATAATGGACCCAAATCCTTATAGCCGGTGTCTCCTGCGTAGTCATGTTAAAAAAAACAATTTTATTTTTATTTTATTTATTTTGGATATCCAACAGTACAGTAGAGTATAATGATATTAAAAACAATGAAATATAAAAAAGTAAATGTAGACTACGGTACATAATAATAGGACATCATATCAAGTCATTTTTAAAGCTTGACATATAATTTACGACAAATGAGAAAAAAACAAAATTATAGGATCATACCTGAAACATACAAGGAATAGTACCAAGAGGATTATATTCTAGAATTATAACATGGGATTCCAACGTACTTAAGGATCAACGAAAAAGGTGTTGCAACCATTATGGTGACACATACATATATTTATGTATATACTAGAGAGTAGAATTTTGAGTTATGTTATCAGTGCAAAGTTGGCGCTTTATCGCAATTTGAACGACAGTAGAGATTGGGTATGAAAAAAGTCAATGTTATTGAGCAGGTTGTTAAAATTGGAGGTGGCCCAACTAGTAAAGAAATTTTTCCTAAGATTAGTTTTTTTTTAATTTAAATTATAATATACGTTTACGACGTTGATTTAAATACTTTTGCGATTACTTCTTTACCATTTTGTTACTAATCAATTAAGGACGTACCCAATAACGAATCGTCTCATTCTGGAGGCTCGATATATCAATCGTCTTGGAAACTCACTGATAAACCGCACAAATCAAACAAACCCCAGTTTTTGACTCAGATATTTAACAAACTGTGTACAAAGGGCAACGGTTTTTTCACCTAACCATTATTCTCTTAAAAAAGTTTCATAAATATAATATAAATGAATAGACTACAGAGGCAGACGAACTAATGCATCGAAATAGATAATTTAATATGAAGTTCACAGAGATCAATATAATAGACTGAAGCGATTTGACCTGAATAATATAAGAGAATAAAACCGATCTTTGATTAAGTAATCAAATAGTGATGGTCTACGATTATTTTTATTCAGCGAATTCCTTTGTGAACAATATTTCAACATATGGCTGATTTATATTTTATACTCGGATGCATTCGGAGAGAATACTTACCTAACTGTAATAAAAAATTGCAATTCTAAAATCAAATATTTTTTTTACTTGAATTTTTATCCAGGCTATAAAGTAAAGAAAACTGTGAGTAACACGAATAGTGAATAACTAAAAATTGGAGTATGAAGTGAAATAAAACGCTTATATTAGTTGTATTGTTACAATAATTATCGTCTAGTATTATGGTTTGATCATCGAAATCACTCAGACTCTTTTTTTTTAATATTGAATCTCGGGCAAATAACAGGTGCTGTGTCAAATATTAATGTAACACGCACCCAATAACAAGTCACATTCTGGAGACTCACGATATAAATCGTCTCACAGATCTAGACTGAAAACACAATGAGAAACTGTGTCTCCGCCGGGAATCGAACGCGAGACCTTTGGATCAGCTGTCAGATACCATACCAACTGAGCTACTCATTACGTGAATAATAATAATGTTTGTTTTTATATTTTTTTTTCCTAATTTTAATTAAATTAAATTTAAATTTGATTTTATTAGGGAACTCCAATAGTTTTATAATATTAATATAAAATATACATTTACAAAGAGTAAGAATATTATAGAGAATCAATAAGTCGATTCCTCAAAATTTAATATATTAGGTATGTAATGTCAAAAAAAACTAAAACTAAATATTACGGGGGCATTTTTTAACAGATTTTTAATTATCTCAATAGAGACGAAGTTGGAATATTTACTGTAGGAGAACCGGGAAATCAAGGCACCTACAGGGTTTACGACCTGTCATCGGCTGGTTTACGGTTGATTTCCCGGTTCTCCTACAGTAAATATTCCAACTTCGTCTCTATTGAGATAATTAAAAATCTGTTAAAAAATACCTTTGACTCCCGACGGGGAAAAAATCCAATGTTTGCTCATATGCAATAATAAAAATATTCTATTACGGGGGCATATAAATCTAAACACCCCCATTTCAAATCAATTTCCTCGAATATGTTAAACAGTATATTCCTAAAAAAAATCTTATACGTATTTTCAACATGTCTAAAGTGAATGTTCGTCACACAATTTGAAAATTCAGCATAAATTTCTCTGAAAAATTATAAAATATATCCATTTTTACAGCATTTTTTAAAAATTACTCCGCAACTATGTGTCGTAGAGAAATAATTCTTGTATACGCTTAAAGAGTGCATACAATTAATATGAATAACCGATAAGGTTTTTTAATTTAATGTAAGGTTTTTTCTTAAAATGCAAAAAAATCAACAAATTTTGGGTTTCCGATCATTTAAATCACATATAAACCCTTTTAAACGCACGCGATAGTTAACATTACTAACACGTAACTTCATAGTGCATCAAACGGTTTCATTATTATATCATGTCACTAGATTCAGCGTTTTATTCCCTCTTAAAACAGTAGCATGTAAATAGAAAGGGAAAAAAATATATACAACAAAAATTTCAAATTATACATAAAAACAAAGAAATGAAGATAGTAGATAGGTATATAAAGGCAGCAGCATCGAGGAAGAGGAAACAGGAAATGAGCAATCTGGAAAGGAAGTCCAAGACGCCAACATGACTCATAATTGCATCATGCACTGTGGAGGATTCATACACCTGATAGCTCTAATTGCTGTATGTTTTGTTATTTTATTACCAAACAAATCCAAATTATTGAAAACAATATTATATGTGATGCACATTCTATTTAAAGAGCATTCATGTCGATATTTAAATGGTTATCACAGAACAAGGGAGTCAATCTTATTATGCATTATATTGCATAGAAACATAAAATCAAGCAACACCCTTATATTATAATAAAAAATAATTATTTATTTATTTATTTATTTAGGGACAAATACAGTCTTTAAATACTAAAATGGAATAATACACTATAAAATAAAAAGAAACAGACCAATTAAATATGTCCACAGATATTAAATATAAAACATTTTAAACATCATAAATTTAAATATAACTAAGATGTATGTTTGCCTGTGACGGGAAAGGAAAAGGATGGGAAAAGGATTGTGACAGTTAAATTGTTATATTTTTGTTACAAACAGCAACTCAAAATGTAAATAAAAGTACTATCATCATTATACTTCCACTCTATTAATGAGACAGCAAAAAGCTTCATTTATTCATTCAAATCATCACCACATGGATAAATAATACCGGTTCAGATCAAATCATTTCAAATCAGAATTTTCTCTACTGTACAATTTAATTAACAACACTAATTCACCACAATATTTCAAGAATAAGGTTATTTTCTTGTCAAATCACGGTCTGCCTCTTCGATCTGCTGAACGTACCACACTAGCTATTCCCATTCATTATACTGAATTTCTCAGTTCCTCTTTTGAAATACAATCATCAAGACTATGGAACACCTAAAGTAATGATACTACGACGTCTCAATCGATTCAACTTTTTAAAAAGAAACTAAAGCTGTTTTACCTGTCTAATAATTTTTAACTGACACCCCATATACATCCTCCCCCCCTTCCTCAACCTCTATTTCCTTCCTTCCTTTGTTGCTGTGAATTTACTCTTAATAATGTTACGTGCTTCTTTCCGTTAGTTATAAATTTAATGTAGGTACCTACCACTATACTATCTATGGCCTCACGTTGCTTTGGTTAGTTGGAAGAAATTGCATTGTAGCAATAAACCCGCCTTTGTACACAGTATTGTACATTAAACTTAATAAATAAATAAATAAATAAATAAATAAATAAAAAAAAAAAAAAAATAAATAAATAAATAAATAAATAAATAATAAATAAATAAATAAATTAATTAATAAATTAATAAATAAATAAATAAATAAATAAATAAATAAATAAATAAATAAATAAATAAATAAATAAATAATAAATAAATAAATTAATTAATAAATAAATAAATAAATAAATAAATTAATTAATTAATAAAAAAATAAATAAATAAATAAATTAATCAATTAATAAATAAATAAATTAATAAATAATTAGGTACACCTAATCAACAAAATTATTTTGATAACATTAGATAACGATATAAAATGAAAATATAGCAAAGTGGAAGACATATAAGTACAAAAAAATATAAAGAAGATAAAAGAAATAACTTATAGATATAAAAAAAAATAAACATAAATCAAAAGGTAGGTAAATACAAAACAGCAGACCGACAGCAAGCGGTCCTACCAAATATTACCGCAGTCGACAGCAACAATACTTGGCAAGTACAAAGATATGAATGTCGCAGTCAATATACATATATTTATATAAGTTTATAAAATCATCAATACACATAGTTTATAGTTTGTTCATCGACTATAATGCAGTTTGTGGTCCGACGGGAGACACTCATGCGGCTCGATATATAATATTTCATTTTTAAGTTATTACCTACTATTATAATATTTTTACATAGGTATTTACTGTGTGGTCACTTTGCTGTTACATATGTATCACAATAATTGTACTATTAACTTGAGTAGGTACTACACTGGATGAGTGCCTTGCATTTGTGCGGGGACAATATTATTGTTGCTGAATAGTTTTGAGATAGGTACCCGACTGTGTTTACTGTTTACTTGCAACATGCAACATGTACCTACCTACATTTGTGAATAATATCGCTCTAATTTGTGTGAAATCGCCAACCTCGAAACAGGCATAGTCCTAGTGAGGTTGGGGATTATGTGATAGTAGTAAAAAATTAAATGTCCTTCTTCTTATTCTTCAATGGCACTACAGCCCAAATCGGGCCTTGACCTCCTCCAACTTTCGCCTCCAACCATTCCTGTCCTCAGCCACTGTTCTCCATCCGGTCACTTGGAGAAGCTGGTTCGCATCTTTGGTGACTTCATCTTATAAAAAATATAATAATTAAAAAAATAAGGACAACGGAGATGAATGTTCTAAGGTCAATCACTGGTAAAACTCTCCGAGATCGTATTCCCAATGTTCAAATAAGGAAAACATGTGGAATAGAGGACATCGTTCGGTGGAGTAGATCCAGAAGAAGGCATTGGAGGAACCACGTAGCCAGGATGGACAGTGATAGACTTGCATATATAGCGGCGAATGAAATCCCTTCTGGCCGCCGCCTACCCGGAAGACCACCCAAGAAATGGAAGTATCAACAGGTCTACTAAACGAAGAAGAAGAAAAAATAATAAGTATGCCTTACGAAACCTTTGCGGGTTTTTTAGCCTTGGTTGGGCAGTTTCGCAGTCGTAAAGGAAGAGCGAGAGTTAGTGTTGGAAGTATTTCGCAGAGGCTAACATCCATCAGTGGAAAGACGGCTGAAGGAAGAAGAAAAAGACGAATCTGAAATTGTTTATCAAACTCTAAAAGTGTACATATACATGTTTACAGATATAACTAGATTTGATGCTATGAAGCAGTATAATCAATTCTATCGACTCAAATTATGTATGATCGGGTATTGGGTGAAGTTTTGAACGGGTGTGCCTTAGATGTTATTTGAACGTCGTTATTTTGTCTCAATCGTAGTAGTTTATTTCATGTTGATGGATCAATCATTGTAAAAGCACGCTCCGAAATTCGTTTAGTGCAATCGATTTGGTTCTTACTTATCCGATTTGTGGGCTTTGAGTCGAACGTAAGGTATTTGTTTATTGTTAGCAGTGACTGGAATGTATCTACAAATCGGTCAAAATCGAATGTTTTAAATTTCGAATGTATTGAACAATTTTGTTCGCCTATAGCGCAGGCATATATTATGCTTGTAAATGGTATATTTTCTGTTGATTCTTTCAAGATAATTTATTCCTCTTAATTAATCACAGTATTAACCTTACCCTCGTGTAGGAGAATAACATGCAGTAGTGGAGTTTTTGTATGGTTTTTCCAACTTTGGAGTATGAAACCTCAATTGAAATAAATATTGATGAAGTACATCTAAATTTTTTTTTTAATTGTATAATTTTTATTTAGTAACGACATCGTTTCATACAATTTGGATTACAGTATTACAATATCTACGGGTACTCCTAATAGTTAATCTGTATATATTCAGACCATCAAACTGTTTTCATTTTCTGGGAAGGAAATAAGGACTGACCTCCATACAATCCCACGTACATGTTTTGTATAGAAAACAAATTATCTTAAGATATTGTGAGATATCTCTCTTATCCAGAGATATCTTTTCTAGGATAGTGGGGTTTGATTTTTAAATAACTTGATTTTTTCAATAAACTTTTTATTACAACTTTTCACAATAATAATATTTTACAAGATTAATATGTCTATATACAAGTTACAGTCTTTACTAGAGGAGGTCTATCTAGAATGGCAATCTATTATTCTTTTGTCTCAATAACAACTTTTTATTGTTCCCTATTTAAATTATTTATATGTATTTAATTATTCACCCTTGCATAGAAACAGACAAATAACATTTAAATAATTTAATAAAATATAATTGGACGACATCTGTCAAAATAATCTTAAATTAATTTATTCTTCTTCAAAGTAATCATTTAAATGGTTCTGAACCAAACTAAATAAATATCAATATCTTATTGATATGTTTATCCCAATAATCTACAGATGTCACTTTTTATTTATGTTTTATTTTATTTTGATTAATCAATAAATATTCAATACATTACAGATATTCCATATTTTGGATTAAAGGATTTATAATTTGGTATGTATTCTTTGACTTTATACATATACTATCGCCATCGACAGTTGGATATCATGTGCACTTTTTTCAAGGACATAATATTCATTTTTTTCAAAAATGTTTAAAGGCATAGATAAAGAACCTTTTGAGGTATTAATGACAGTGAAGAAATGTGAGAGTGCTTAAAAGCACCAATGAGAAAAATGGCGGTGGTATTGTTAAACAGATGGAGTTCATAGTTTTCTAATAGCTTGAGCATTTTCGTCGAGAAGTGGAGCGGTTTGTGCATATACTAAACTAGCTAAACACAAATTTGCGCCCTTGCGCACCCCAAATTTACCACACGTGACGATCTCAATATGTTTGTCGCTAACTATAATATATCAAACATTTTAATTCACTTCGTTTTAAAACACTAATGAGATATCTTGAATGAGGTTCTTATTCTGGAAGAATGACAAATGATTCACCATTTCATTATCAACGTGGATATATACAGAATGAATGAAATTATTCAAAATGAACCACATAGTTGACTCAGTTTCATTCATTTTTCTTGGTCATAATCCTAGGATTGTTTTACATCAAGCTCTTCATCTCTTCTCGAATATCTGTTGCCCGCCAGCATCTTTATCTCTTGGTAGCTGCTACAATACACATCCCTTATCACCTGGTCCATATAACTGTCTCTAAGGCGACCTATTTACTTTCTGCTCTCCGTCATTCCCTCGGCGTTAGTAACAAGAAGATCCGGATGCCTGATGTTATGGCCTATCCATTTGGTTCGTTGTTGGACAACCCTCTTTAGGAGTTGTCTTGTTTCTCCAACCCTGCTCAGCTCCACGTCGTTTGGAATGTGGTCTGACATATGTATCGTAGCCAGATTTTCTCCGGCTGGTAGTCCACGTTGCGTTGCCATACAGCAGCACACTCCAGACGAGAGTTTTAATCAAGTTATTTCTATCATTGATATCAATGTTAGTAGAATCAAACATAGATTTTTAAGGCAAATCTTGTCTGATGAACTCTACATATTATTTGTAAATCCTTTACGTATCTTCGTGAAGATAATAATATATTTTTTTTATTTAATTTTTAAATAAACATTTGATATTTAAGAACCTCAAATAAAATGTTTTTTGCTGTTTTTTTTGACGTGCATAATTTATTTTACACGATAGCATAATTTAAAATATTGGTACATATTTATAAAGGTTATAAATATCAACAAAAATATATTGATTCGTATTACCCCCGAAAAAGAGTTGGTGCTTGTGGTTTGGGGGGATTCTAATAAAAACATAGAAATTAATACTCGTGACAAAAAGTTTATAAAAAATACACCCTCAGTTAAAAAACCAAAGAAAAAAGCTTGTAAAAGACTAAGAAATGTTTATACAATAATCATAGAATAATAATAAAACTATGGAATTCTCATTCCCATACAATTCCTCGCTGAAAAAGTGAATCCGTTTTATTGGCCGGCACGTGTCAATATATGCATGACTGCTATAATTTTGCTATTTTGTTAACTATTCCGTAAATAATTTTGCAAGCAGTTATAAAATTCCCTATTTGGAGAACGTAACACGCAGACGGCCCAATGGTTATTGAACGCTCGTAGCAAAATGTTGACCAAATTAGTCAACATAAAGCAGTCGCGTATACTGCAGGCTAAAGAGTATTCTATACTATTATTATTCTATGACAATAATATACATACATTCAGCTGTGTAAGAAACGGAAAAAAAAATATATCATCAAATAATAAATACACAATAATATACCTTCAGTTAAGAAACTGTAAAAAACCTAATAAAATACATAATATTCAAAATACACATAGGTACCCAATATTATATTGCACAAATTCAGTAGGTAATAACCAAAGACCTTATATACTAAAGTAAGGTCTTTGGTAATAACAAAATAATGAGATAACCAAGAAATTGTTGAATACAAACATACTTAATTGTGTTTAGAGTTGTCGAAAGCATTTGTAGTACTGAATTTAAATTTACCATTCAGCTATGGTAAATCTTCATGTTCAAGTCAAAAATAAGCAACAAAAGATTTCAACAAAAGATTTAATTCGTTTTATGTCGTGATAATTTTGAACAGACGAAAATAGAAACTAGATCCGGTATGTATGTAGCTTTGTACACATTAATATCTTGAATTATTGATTTAATAAATGGGTTATGGATATTAGGCTAATACACCCCCTTTAGTAATTTAAAAAATAATATTGTATAGTTTATTTATTTTAATTATTATTTAAGAAAAAAAATATCTAAAATTGAAAAGAAGAATAATTGTAGTAGGAGGGTATTAAGTTGTTTTACACAATACAGTTTGTAATTGTTGGTGAAAGTTGTGGAGGAATAAAACACATAACGGGTATTTTAAATATGACCAGAGGTCATGTATATTGGAAAAAAATATTGAAAATGGGTTAGTGACCTTAAAACTAAGTACAAAAAAATGAAATCAGTAAAAAAGGAAATATTGAGACGTCGGTGCTTTGTGTAGTGGGTGCGTGTTAAGGCGAGTGATTTTGCTTGGGGCTGACATGAGGCGCTGGTCGAGCGACGTCGGCTTGGCAGAGTGTGCAAGCGGCTTTGGCTCGCGTGGCAGGATGTTGAGGCGAGAGACGAGCGGCTTTGGCTCGTGTTGTGGTGAGGCGATGATAGACGAGCGGCTTTGGCTCGTCGTGGATGCAGCAGACTCGCAGGCAGGGGTTGCTGACATCGTGGAGGACGTCGGATTGGAGCAGGGGCTCCGTGAAGCTGGACTGGCGAGGAGGCAGTCGCTGTAAGCTTCGCCGGGACGTCCAGAGACATTCAGTTGTCTCAGTGGAGCGCTGGACTCTAAGGCAGGAGTCGCTGGGCTCTGGATGAGGAGTTTAGCGGCCGTGAAATGTACCTATGCAAGGTAGAGGCGCGCTAGAGATCCGAGAGTAGGTATCGCCAGTTGTTGTGCTGTTCGGTTGTTCTGCCCGTGGTGTGTATGTTGACGTCGCGACGCGTCGTAATTATTGTGTCGGCTTTTAAAAACAATTGTAAAAATTTAAGACAAAAAAAATAACACTGACACTGTGCGCTGTATATAAAACAGGTAATTTAGGTAGGTAGGAGACATCTGCCGAGGCGCAGATGCCGCCCTTCACTTGCCCTAAGAAAAAATTAAAAACCCACTGCGAACATTTTATAAGTAGGTATTATTGCGTAAGAATTAATACAAATAATTCGAACGCAACAAGGCACTTTAAATCAAATATAATATATACTCATCTGAAATATTTTTTAAACATTGTATTTGTATTTGTCAAGATCAGAGAGGTTACTGATATTAAGTGAAAGTTTTTAAAGAATGGATAAATAGAAAACACATATAACGAAAATGACCTGTTGTAGCACACATATCCAACAAGTAATATTATGAACAATACCTAGGAATATTATTTCTCCCCCTGTTTGTTAAAGTACCTACCCAGAGGTGTAGGTACACATGGTAACTTTTTACGTGTATTGTACGAGAGTCCACATTCATACAGTATACCTACCTACATACATATCCATACCTAGGGATAAATGAATAATATCTTCGTCAAGGGTAAGCATTAATGGGGCAATGTCGTGTAACGAAATATTTTATTTTTATGTATAAATGAAAACGCTGCCTTCCGCAAGAGCGGCGGAAAAGTAGCGCTCCGATTTATTTAGAAGGTTTTTTTGTACGTACGAGGGTACAATGCACTATACGTTGCTATTAGCGGTACACACGGAGAACTCTCCGCGTAAAATTGATTCAACACGCAGGCCCGCTACTAAAGCAACGACAAGGTTTCATTAAGCAGTCCTAAAATGGACGTTTTTATTTACAGATCATAATAGAATTACAGCACAAAATTGCTCACCTCTTCATTTGAACTAGGTACGTCGTTTCAGTTCAAAGTATAAATTTAATCACAAATTGAGAGGAATTTCTCAAGTCATCTACCCCATTTCATTGGGAACGTTATAGAGCTTGTAGCTCTGTTTAATCTCGGAACGGCTGCTCGTCACGAATGTTTGAACAAGATATTAATGTGCCATGACAACAACTAGATGTAGTTGTCGCCAAATAACTTGAACTTTTAGCCGAAAAGGGGGGCGATTTGCACGTAACCAACCAACCAACCAACCAACCAACGAAGAAAACCAAGGAAGCAAAAAAAATACAAATTTTTGCTCTGCGAAACCGGAAGCTCGTTCAAGATGTTTGGCGAATATTATAATAAATATGGCGGGTATTGAGCTTCTTTGGTCACATCACCAGAAGAGAAAAAAGTGTTATCACAGGAAGTTTTTTTTTTCGTTTGAGTTGATTGGAATAGGTTGTCTTCAAGAAATAACGCCTTTGTGTAGGTACATTGTTTTATAAACTAAATTAATAGATAATTATGTATATTCAAAAAGATTCTGAAATAGTCTGGATGATTAGAAAACCTTTTGTGAATCAAATTTTAGAAAAATATAACTAAAAATAGCCACGAAATTATTATTTATATATAGGTACATTTTTTGATTAACCAATCTCAAAGAGAAAACAATGGTGAATTACTAATGATGTTCAAACAATGTTTGACGTTTAACCTAAATAATACGCCAATTGGAAACTTTAGAAATGAGTGAATCAACTTAATTCAAGCTTGAATTCATTCGAACCGCCAGAAGTGTTTAGTTAAATATTTAAAGTTAGGTGACGCTTCTAATAAAAGGATGAATATTTACGCCCAAATGGGAAGTCAAATACGGATTTTTTAATTGCCTATAGATATTTATTTTCAAAAAAATAAATGTGGAGGAATGCGTTTCATTCAAAAGAGCACTTGATATTCCTAACAATAAGGAATTATTTCTTTCTATGTAAATTTTGTATGTTTATTCTGAAAAATCTGCACAAATCTTTTAATAAAATAAGTGTGTTTTGTTGAAAACAATTATTATTCATACTATTATATACATATGAGATTAGAGGAATTTAATTTGCTATGTGACAACATTATTCAGTTTATTTGAATGACAGAGATTCGTACCAACATTGTCATGAAGTGCTCATTAGAGTGAAACGCAGTGTATATCGTGGTTGGTATTGGAGAGCAAAAAGTATATAATACCTACGGATATTGGAGAGGATATGTTGTATTTTTGCATACCTACATCATAAAATATTGAAACAGAAATGGACTCCATAAAAATTGATTCAATAATTATTGTTAACATTTGAAAAATAAAAAATGCTATAGGTAGGTACATTCATTCATTCGTACCATCACGGCGTACTCCACTATTTAGGGTAACCATCGAAAGGTATGCTGGTGTGCAAAACCTAATAAAGTAAAGCACGACACATGCGTTTATCCCCACATATTTTCTCTTGAAATGGCTATTCAGAATTGCTTGTAGGTATACCTCATTGCTGAACTATGTGAGATGTTATTTTGCCTGTTGTATTTTCGATTTGTATTTTCTACTTAGTTATTACGGGATTCCCGAAAACGACAATATAAAAAAAGAGAAAGCACTATATTTTCTTTTTTTTGTATGTATTGGTGTAATGTATTTTTTCTTTGATTTCTTTTCGCTTTCATTCTTTTGATGATTTCCATTGTATATATATTATTTTGTCATACTTTGCAATCTAGTTGGTTGGAATAAATTTCCCAATGGCAATAAGCCCGCCAGTGTGCGATATATTTGATTATATCGTGTACAAACAGATAAAAAATAAATATTTTGAGATATCAAAAGTTGGCCACAACCCACTTGCCGGTTTAAAATAATTATTTCATTTGAAAATTGTGCTTCTATTCTTTTTATTCAAAGGCTAAGAATATTTTATTTAAAAATCAAAATGAGGGGGAAAATTTTTGAAATCTGAAGGTTTATAACAATGTTTTTTTTGTTACAGCATAATTTCGAGGTTGAATACTGAGGTAGGTATTTTCAGCGGATTTTCCTACCCCCTTCGTTAGAACAATCAGTGGGGGCTTTCATAAATACGGAAGAACGTGAGTTGACTGTTGAACAATGCCGTACTTGCCCCTCCCCCCTGCCCCTCTTCCGTGGCAACACATTTCTCATCTCTATTTTGACTGCTTAATTTGTAATTTTTCTCTTGAGATGCATAATATTTTCATTCCCAATTTAATAGTGGCTTACGAAAATATATAGTTGAAGTGTGGTTCTATACTGGTTCTATAAAAAATTACCTTGCAATCAACTCATTGACCGATTGTATTAAACTACAAGAGGACCTTGACTAGCTATACACTTACTGTGCATTGTATAAACTAATACTATCATATCGAAATGTAACAAAATAACATTTACTCTCAATATAAACAATATAAATTTCACATATACCTTTAACAACTCTGACATAAAGGAAGTCAATTATATAAGAGACCTAGATGTGATACTTGACTGCATATTAAATTACATAAACAATATTGATAATATCATAAGTAAAGCAAATAAGATGTTAGGATTTAGTATTCGCACATGCCGGCCATTTAATAACATTAAAACCTTATACACTTTATACACCACACACATACGCCCTCAACTAGAATCCGGTACTCAAATTTTGTCACCTTTCTACGCAGTACACATCACAAGAATCGAGAAAGTACAGAAAAAATTCATAAACTATATAAATTAAAAATTTCACCATTACTTCAATAATTATCAACAGTTACTTAAATATCATAGTTTTGATACGCTTGAATGTAGGAGAGTCTTACACGACCAATCGCTGCTGCATAAAATTTTGAACAATGCCATAGACTTGCCTGAACTTGTCAACCTAGTTATAGATATCCATGTTCCACGCAGAATGGTTCACAGACTTCAATTACTTCATGTTCCAACAAGTAGAACGAATATCAGGAAAAATTCCACAATTACACGCATATGCAGCCAATATAACAATACATTCTCAGCTGAGATAGACTTATTCAACGTGAAATATTATAGATTTAGACATGATGTTCTGAAGGTGATGCGCAACCAATATCCCTCTGTCCTGTCCTCCTAGTCTCTCTTCTCTCATTTCTCTTCCCTTCCCTAGTTTTTGTATATGTGTGTATGTATGTATGTGTATGAGTGTACGTGTATACGTGTGTGAGTGTGTGTATGAATTATTTTTGGCTTGTAAACTATTATTTGTTTTTATATTATGTTGATGAAATGCTTTTTTTGGCTCTATCATTGTAAAAAAAATATTGTATCATTAAACTGTAAATGAGCTGTAGCTTCACAAAGAAAATAAATAAATATTAATAATAATGATAATGAACACTTCCTTTAACCCTGTGCAAGTGGCGAGTTTATTGCCGTATGACAATTTCTTCCAATTAACCAGTGTTTCCAGCCCAGAGAAGCAATATTTGTGTGAGAAATCAATTTAAATAAATTTCTCCTCTGCTGGGAATCGAACCGAGGACGCTCCCGCACAGAAACCGAAAGGCTTATCAACTGTGCCACGGCGGTCGGCATATTGCACAGAAACGGAATATTCAAGTTATTACAAGTTGCATGTAACGCATGAGATCCAAGTGTCGATGGCGATAGTATGTTTAATTGAAGAATACGTACCAAACTATAAACACAAATTAATTAATAGGTATGTCAAGATAGGATAGTATGGAAATCAGCCTTCAAGAAGTTGTCATAGTTTTTTTTTAAATAAAAAATGAATATTATGTTCTATATGGATTCAAACTCGCGACCACTGGATTGCTAGCCAAGCGCGCTAACCGCTCTGCCATCGACCCATCTAAATAAATCATCATTTCCATTTGATGATTTATTTTTGTATTCACTATTACATATTACTATTAATAAATATCTTCTTTGTACTAATGGTTTTTTGATACAAAATAATCCACGAATTTATTCCATAAGAATTAATTTTATGTCAAAACCCTGGAAATAGTCATTTTTGACATACATGAAAATTAAAAAAAAAAAATTTAAATTTCATCGGACTGTACTCAAAAGTGTCAACCAATAAGGTATTTGGATAATCTATATTATAAGCCCGTACAAGACAATTATTAGAACAGTTATAACATATGGATGTGAAGCATGGAAACCTACAGCCAAATCTACTGAAATGTTGGACACGTTTGAGGGACGGGTACTTCGTAGAATCCTAGGACCTGTGCCTGATGGTGACGCCTTAAGGATTACCTAGATATAATAATGAGCTGTATGCAATCTACAAGACTCCCAGGCTCTCTGTGCATGTCAGATTGAGCAGATTTTGATGGGCCGGACATGTACAGAGAATGCTACCATAGCGAATACCAAAGAAAGTTCTGTATGGACATCCAGGTGGAAGAAAAAAGGTTGGAAGACCGTGTCTGCGATGGGAGGACGAAGTTGGAAGGGATGCTTCCCAACTATTGCAAGTGCCGGGCAGTTGGGAGAGTTGCTACGGACGATAAAAGAAGCTGGAGGCGAAGACTGACGGAGGCCAAGGCTCGATATGGGCTGTAGTGCCATTGAAGAAGAAGATATGATAAGCCCAAATCTTTTTGATAATACTGCTTCATTAAAGAACCACAGTTTTTTGCCCTTCCTGTAAAGTTACATACTAATATGGTGATAGTCGCTTTTGCATTTTAACCTCACAATTGGAAGAAGAAAACTGCGTTAGCTAATACATACATTCCCTTATAATAAAGAGCATTAATAAATATACCCGAACAATGGAAATATACAAGACTAACGAAATTAAATATTTAGGAATGATAATTATGAATAAAAAAAACCCTAAGATTAAAAGCCAATTAGAAAATATAGTAAACCGTTGGAGAATATCCATTTATATATTCAGGAATCTATTGTGTACTAGTCTAAGAATTGTAGATATTTCTTTTGTTCACTCTATCCTTATGTATGGTATTTCGGGATTGGGTGGTACTAATAGGACGAATCTTTTGCCAGTTGAAGTCACACAAAGACTGATTATAAAGATTATACTCGGCAAACTTATAGAGGTACAGATTTATGTAGACTTTCCGGTCCCAACACTAAAACAGATAATACATATGTTTGCAACTACATATTATGCTCACAGGCAGAAGTCTTTTTCTTGTGAAACAGAGAAGACTAGAGGAATGTTCAAAATAAAAGAAAAATACAACTGCAGCAAAGAAATTACTGTCATATAGGGGAATATTATTTTACAATGATCAGCCCACTTCCATTAGAAAATTAAAAAATCAAAACATACCTATAAATTGAAGATATAACATTGTATAGAAGTTTCAATAAAAGAGGAAAATGGATATTGTAGCGAGATACTTGTGTTGTAGTTGAAGTTAATCAAAGTTCGTATATCTATGTATATATTTATTTATGTTTGTAGCAGATATCCAAAGTAGTTGGTATGTATGTATGTAGGTATGTTGCACCGTTGTACGAGCTCAATTTGTGATTATTCAAACATTACTGCGTGAAACATAAACAAAGTTAGCTAACATCCATCCTTACACAGTCTGCATTCACTGCATAGCATACCTACCTACTGTTTCAAACGGAATATTTCAAAGTTAAATAGGTATTTACAAAGACTGTCTTTCCTTGTTCTTTTTCATTTATTAAATCCTATTGTGCAAACTTATAAAGGTTTCTTATAGACCATTCAAAGTAAACCCAATCAGTCATTATTCACAATATTCTGTTAACATACTATCAAAAGCCCCACAACAGGTATACCTAGTTGGAGCAGTTATTTACTGTTTATACGTCCATTTCAATAACTTTTTGAACTAAAATAGGAACGTTCTAAAATTATAGAATAAAGGTTGTTTGTATTCGGTTGTTGATTTCGTATTCTGTAACTGACGTTCTTCGTAAAACTAAAATCTTCAAAATTAGAGCATCATAGATAAGTACATAATAATTCGAATTCAAATTGTCTGTGGCGCAGACTTCTAATGTTCATTAGGTTTTTATTATCAACGTAACGCAACTCATGCAAATTATCCATTTATATTTTTTTCCGTACACAACTGATGTTTTCAACTTACTAAAATATCTCGCACTGCTATGAAAATAACTAGTAGGTAGGTACCTACGCTTCCAATTAGGTGTGAACTTAAATTAGGAACGTTTTGACAGTTTCGACTAAAATGTGATTATAGAATAGGGAATTATAGAATAATTAGATTTTAGGCATTGTAGAATATCAACTCGGACTAAGTGGAATAGGAATGCACCTATTTTAGACGAATGTTCTTAAATAGTTGAATCGGACGTAATGACGTATATGTAAATGGTCTGAAAACGAATAGATAAAATAAAATATATAAAGTGTGATATTATAAACAGTATTAATTTCTTTATTTATTATTTATTTATTTATTTACCTTTTATCACACCATATTTATAATGACAACAATAAGTAGATTACTGCTGCCCAACTAGCAGTTTACAATTTTTATTGACAATTGTATGTAATTATGAACCAGGTGATAGGTGAGGTTCCTGTTGCACAATAAATATGTACACAATCTCAACTTTCTGCACTCACAATCATTACCTCAACAAACATATGGGTTCACACAAAAAAATCAGCAAGGTCCCAATTTCCGCCATAATACTTGTCATAAATCCAATCTCTGACGCGATTTTTATTTCAGAGCCATAGAAAGAGACAAGGTAACTTTGTTGGTGTAATTAATATGAATCACATGGTTCTCAAATCAAATCAAATATTTTTATGTGTTACTCAAAGAGCATCGCAAACACAATACTGCACAGTTACAAATGTTTTGAATAATTTTAATATTGAACTATTTAAGTAGTTATTTTAATACTAAGTCAAATTAAAAAATCAAATTAAATCACAACATTTTTTTTAATGTTTAAAACTGTAATTTTTATTTTATTTTATTTACATAATTAAACTGCACACATAAAACACCAGGTAAAAAAATAACAATGAGTAGGCTCAATATATAATTGTTAAGTTACATCTAAAGTAATAAAGCAATCAATATGTTAGTGTGTGTGTGTGTGTGTATGTGTGTGTGTGTGTGTGTTTGTCTCACGCCTTTTGAAAAACCAAGAGCATCTAAAAATCTAATTTATGTGCGAACGTGTACCAGTATACCTGATGCAGTGTCACGCTAAAAATAATGCGATTAAAATGCTGAATTTTAAAGATATTTCAATAATTATTTTTTTCATACAAAATTTTCCAAGTCATATCTGTCAAAAAAGTGTACATTTTGCACGCAAATATCTGTTAGTTTAAAAGTAAGAAGTACGTATTTACACGAAAAAAATATATTTTCAAGTATAACTTAGCTTTTAAATGAAAAACATGGTGAATATTTTGTCTAATTATAATGTTTAACTTATTTTTAAAGTAAGCGTTTTGTACAAATGTACATATAACCCCGCCATTTTAATATCTTTTCATACGATATTTAATTTTCCTACCGAATGAATATGTTCTTTAAAATAATATACCTTTGAAATAAATGTGATTATGAAATAATAAAATGAAACACAAGACATTACAGCAAGTTTTAAGACATATATTGTAAAAGTCTGTTAATTATTAGTAAAGATATAGGCGTAATAAAATTGCATAATTTGTTTAAAATATTTGATTTTTCTGACAATTTTCATTTTTATGGCATCGAACAAACCAATGTAGGTACCTACATATTCAAAAAATGTCTCCATAACATTTGATATTTTTCACATGTTGGAACATGGTTACTATGGTAACGGACACATTCTGATATTCAAATAAAATTTGTTATAAATCGAATTCGAATTAATTTAGAACATCATTGTAGGTAGGTACCTACATACCTAATACTTACTACTTAAAAACCAAGAATATACTGATTTTGTATAGGAAAATTATTAAACTATTTTAGGTTAACTACAATACACATTCAATATACCTACAAACTATTTCCTATAGTGAAATTCTTCTTTTTTCTATGTAGACCTTTGGGTGATTTTTTCTACAAACTATTTCTTGGGGTTTAAATCTTCTTCCTCTTCTTTTGTGAAGTCATTTGGGACAGTTCATAAATAAACTATTTCCTATAGTCTAATTTTTCTTTTTCTTAATTTATGTAGACCTTGGGTGAGTTTTTATACAAACTATTTCCTATAGTCTAATTCGTCTTCTTCTTCCTTTATGTAGACCTTTTGGTTAGTTTTTAAACAAACTATTTTTAAACAAACTATCCTTTAGTCTAATTATTCGTTTTCTTATTTTATGTAGATGTTGGGTGAATTTTATATAAAATATTTCCTATAGTTCAATTCATCTTCTTCTTCTTTTATGAAGACATTTTGGTCAGTTTTTTATATAATACATTTCCTAATGTGTAATTCTTCTATTTCATCTTCTATGTAGACCATTGGGTCAGTTTTTATTACAAACTATTTGTTATAGTTTTATACTTCTACTTCTTTTTTTATTTAGTCTTTTGGATTAGTTTTATATCTAATAGTCTATTGTAACGAAATATTATAAACAACATGCATACTTGATGAAAATACATAAAAACGAATGGGATGTGACCAACACTAGAATCTTCACATTACTTTTGTTCAATCAAATTTACACCATTTATTATATCATCATATATTGCTTAATTTTCAATAACTACACATTTCATTTTGATGACAATATATAAAAAATCGGGGTTGTGGCCATTGCTGGATCTTCACAACGTTTATATTCATATTAAAAACTATTTAACATAGCTTAAGTCTTCTTCTTCTGTAATGTAGACTTATGTGTCAGTTTTAAGTCTATCAGTTTTATTGTGCAAAACTATAATAAACTATATGCACACTTGACGAAAAATATAAAAACGAATGGGAACAATGACCAACACTAGAATATTTTCAGTACTTTTGTTTAATCAATTTTTAAACCATTTCCCATCATCCAAAATTACTAAATATTTAAAACACATTATTTGCGTTCGATGACAATATATAAAAATAGAGGTTGTGGCCAAATCCAAACTCTTTACGACGTTGTCTTTTTATAATAAGTCATATTTAAAATCATTTCCCATAGTCCATGCGTGCAGAAATTGTATGTGCTTATATATAAAAGCAAATGGATTGTGGCCATCACTTTAAGATTTTACACCGCTTAAACTCAATTAAATTTCAAACTACTTTTCATACTACGGTTAAAAAAAATGATGTGTGACAATATTATGTAGGTATATAAACGATTGCTTATTCCTTCACTAATTTACATTCTTGGCCAACGGCGGGACATAAAAGCTAGTCTATAATAAAAAGTAAAGACTTTTTGATTCTGCATTAATGTGATTGTGCGCGATAGGCCTATTTCGCCTTGTTAGGGCATTAACTAGCACAATAAAATTAATGTAGAATCAAAAAGTCTTTACTTTTTATTATACATAGATATAACTTATAATGGAATTCTACCAAATAAAAACTTCGTCGATAGTTATAATTGTTAAACTATCCCTACCTAGTGTCAATTACTTGTGGCAAATCAATTCATATAAGTAATAACATACTGGGATGTGAATGTGTAGTGGGTGAAAATGTGTAATGAGGTGTGTAAAATGTGTCTTGCTATGCTGATTTTTTATTGAACAGTAAGTTTTTATATTGGTAAGGCGAGTTATGAAAAATATCTAGTTGAGGGTACTTTGATGCTTATTGTAAGTGGTGAGGATTCTGTTAATTGGTGAGTTTAGAGATGAGTTAGTTCTATAGTAATAATTATGGAAGAGTGGCGTGTGTCTCGTACGTTGAGTCGGTACATGCAAATTTATATATGAAACAAGGTAATCTCATGATAGACCAACATAGTTACATAAAATTGTGATATAAAATATTATACGTTAAGCTCATGATCATGATGTTTAAACAGCTGAGTTTCGAACTTGTATTAAAGTTCCCCTACATAAATTATAATTATACATTTTAGTAATTAAATATTTTCATTGAATACATCACAATTAATTTGCTACAATTAATATTTATCCCAATAGGTTTCTATCCAAATTAATACTCAGTGTTTATAATTACCGCACTTAAATTTATTGGATTTCATTAAAACAACGTGAAACGATGTAGTTTTATTTATCACATAGCACTATTATTACTTTCACTGATATTATTTTATGATGTTTTTGATACCACTAAATATTGAAGCATTTCGCTTGCTGAGAATTGGAGTTAACATGTCCAATTTTTACTTTTTTTAAACTGACAATGCAGATACATTTATGATTAAGTAAATAAAATTTTTAAATAAAAATTTTGGTAACAAAAAACTTTGTTTCTTCCACTTCACATTTATATTTGATGGAACGTTTTCGAACTGTACTAGTTCATCTTCAGCATCTGAAATAATTTCAACGAATACATTTATGTATATTTTATGCACTATATCCGTTAAAAAAACATTCAGTTTGTTGCTTTTTATCCTTTTTTTCGCATAACATTTTGTACTATGTCCACGTAAAACAAAAAAAAAGTCTTGGAGTGTACTATGTACATTGACCAATCAATGTTGTAGTGTATTTCTTGGAGATAGTACACTACTACACTGAACTGTCATTTATCAGAACTCTCAAAAGTAATGTCAGTAGAGCATATTTAACTAAAGTGTTAATGTAACCTATAAACACGTATTTAACATATATTTTATTTCATTATCAATGACTCTCTCGGATTTCCGTGATTGTTTCAATCATCGACAACAATTTATTAGTTTGATTCGTAACCGCTCTCACTTAAAATAAATATTGATCATAAATATAAGCTTTAAAAAATGAAAATCTATAAGTTTCAGTTGTTGTAAATAATAATTATGTACCAGTGTTTCTATTTACCATTTTCCAGCAATAGGAAAAGTACAAAATGTTTTTTTATATGTTATTTATTATTATTTGTTTATTACTTATATACTAAATACTTATACTTATAAATACAATACTTATGTTATTATATTTAACTTTTACTTTTTTTTAAATCTATGCGCTCAATGTGTAATTTTTTTGTATCGCTTTTCGGGCACCTATATCAAATATTTTTTAACGCGTATACAAAAGCAATAGTTGCCACATTATTTATTTATTTATTTAAACACTTTATTGTACATTACTTAATAGCTAGTACAAATGGCGGACTTATTGCCTAATGGCAATTTCTTCCAGACAACCACACTTTATTGTACATTACTTAATAGCTAGTACAAATGGCGGACTTATTGCCTAATGGCAATTTCTTCCAGACAACCACACTTTATTGTACATTACTTAATAGCTAGTACAAATAGCGGACTTTTTGCCTAATGGCAATTTCTTCCAGACAACCACATTATGAAGCCTTTTCCATTATCTTTTAATGTGCAGTATTTTATCTTTTGATTTTGTGTTTTCATTGACATTTTTTAGCTGTTGTGCATATTCTTTGTTGTTTTACTTTGTGATCTAGTTGGTTGGAAGAAGTTGCCTAGTGGCAATAAGCTCGCCAATGTAGTGTTCACTATAAGATAAATTACCATATTAAAAGAAATTTGCGTCATGTTTTGTACTAAATCCATATATTCATGGAGATAGTACAAACCAGTGGGGCAAGTCTGGTTCGACCGGCGAAATCAAAACCCTAGTTATTACCCATATCATGGATATAATTATCGTATGGAGTTCTATGACATCTAAAGATATTATAGAACTCCATGTAATAATTATATCCACGATATGGGTAATCGTGAGGGTTTTGATTTCGCCAATTGAACCAGACTTGCCCCCCAGTACTAAAAATACAATAGAACACTCCAATACTAAACAGTTTTCAAATATATTGATGATTTTTGTTTTTTTTTATTTTTTTTTTTGTTTAAGGGACAAATGATCAGAATTTGATAATATTTTGCCAAATAATCATACTGTTGGTGTATGATTATTTGGCAAAATATATTGTGTTTAATAACTAAATTTTATTCCAAGCTTCCTTTACATTCATGCATCGTCTCATACATGCTCGTCGATTATTCAAGCTTCTTATATTTCCTTCTTTCAAAATATCATTCACATGGTCATGCCATCCCTTTCTGGGGCGACCCCTGCTATTCACTTCATCTCTTACACCCATGTATATTTTTTGGTCAGTCGTTCATCATTCATTCATTCTTTCAATAAATGAATGTGTGCAAAAATAGGGAAGTATGGCGCTCGGTTCTCTATGCTTACCCCGTAAGGGATATGGCGTTATGGTATGTATGTATGTATGTAACTATATTTTAATAAATGTTTTTGAAAATATATTTATTTAAACTTCATATCTCTTCAAAGGTTTTATGGACATAGTAACACTCCAGTTCTCAGCAAGCGATTTGATTAATTTTAAATTGGTTTATTAATTGGTCTCACAAAAGGATTATGATTTATGATATTAGTACCTACCTTCAATTATGATTAACACCATTTTTAATACAATATAACATATGTGTTGCCCGTAATCAATAATTTCTAGCAGTCGAATTCCGTGGCATGTGGCATAGCTGTATATGGCATGGGTCTTGACTTTATTCCCAGATGTGGACATTTTTTCTTAAATCATATCTCAAGCAATTATTACTTATCTGTGTTGGTGACGCTGGTTAGTCGATAAAATCAATAATCAAAATAAAGAGTATGTATATATGTAATAGAGCGATATATGATGAAGACACAAGTAGAGAATCGTAGATAAAGAAGGATATTATAAGTAAAATGAAAGCGAATGCCTTGGGCTGCCACCATACAGTTCTCCAGCCCCGTAAGCTGACAACGCCGTCCAACCGTAGTAAATCTTTGTAGACTTTGGGTCTCCTTACGCTTCTTCTACCGCTTGGATAGAAGATACTTAAATACTTACAAGTATCCGCGCTGCGTTCTTGTTTGGGCGTTCGGCGGTTTTCGGTCGAGTTCGTGTTCAGCGCCTTGAGGTTAGATGTTCACGAAAAAAGCGCTATATAAATAATCTAAATTATTATTCTTCTTCTTCGATAGCGCTACAGCCCAAATCGAGCATTGGCTTCTTTTAACTTTCGCCTCCATCCCATCCTGTCCTCTGCTACCACTCTCCAGCTCCTCTCCTTGGGAAGCTGAGCCGCAGCCTTTCTGACCTAATCTTCCCACCGGTTTTCCTATCCTTCTTTTTCCACCCGGGTGTCCAGATTATTATTATTATACTATTATTGTAATTTTCTATCAATCAATCAAAATTCACAAATGCAATCTATGTAAATAAAAAATACGAACATTTTAGCTTATAAGTACTAGACATTTCAAATGGTTAGTAAATATATAAAATCATTTTATGAAATAAGTAGGCGAATCGTTTGGCTTCTGTGCGGGCGTTCTGGGCCGAAACACAGGTCAGTAAGAAGAAATTGCCATATGGAAATAAATTCGCCACTTGCGCAGGGAGTAATTAAGTTTTTATTGTTTTTTTATAATAAAAATGAATATGTCCTTGTTAAACAAGTACATATACATCTTCCTACGTTCCCTAAAATAAGTGTTTTATTAACGTCTATAAACGATTTAATAATGATATTGATAACAATAAAGTACTACAAATAATAACACTGAATTGTTGTTACTAACATTATGCACTTCCTCAAAAGAATTAGCAGATCAATGCGTAAATTGTTAATTATTCCATCATCGATAAACGATTGTTTTTTACTTTGTGGTACCTATCATTTGATAATTAATTTAATGAAATAAAACACAACTTTGTGTTGTTTAGTATACTTTGTATCGAATCTATTTTATTATTAATCAATTTTATGTAAGTAGGAATAACATATCAGCTAATTTCCTTTGATTTTCTAAAGTTATTAATTAATTATGCTGTGCAGAAAGACGATAGTTATCGAATGATAATTTATTTACATCCATAGTTCAAGTGTTTCAAAAATTTGTTTTGTAGATTCTATATCCTATATTATATAAGTAATATAGTACTTATGTATAATATGCCTTTATGTTAAGAATTTATATGAGTGTTCGTGATACTGTCCACACAATTTGGAGAGGTACCATATCTAAAAACCTTTTATCGTTTTCAATTTCCTTTTAGCTCCAAATCCAATACAGTTTCACATCAGACTGGTCTATTGAATTTAATTGCTGGTTTCCTCTGCTAGATGCTGTGCCGCCTAATGCTTCAGACAGTTTGCATGCGACATCAAGCTAACTAGAAACAGGTATATTTTATTTGCTTTGCAAACATACACTAATTCAATCATTCTAAATGCACTTTATTACTACTTTGAAGATGGTCAGCTAGTAACCAATACTATAATATTGTTTTTTTTTAACTAAAACAAATTTTAACTATTGTTTTAGATGGCGTTTGGATTGTAGAACTTTGTAGTTATATTGACAAATATTAAACAAGTTGCTTATGAATCAAACAAACAAGTTATGTACTACGGAAATGTTTTTTTTACGACTGGTACAAGAATTTTCAATTGATGAAACGATCGTCCCGTAAAATGGTTAAACAATGTCCGAACAATGGTAGAACATTGATTTTTGTCTGATTTTACCAATAAAAAAAAATGTTTGTATAAAAAAAATAATATAGATACATACATATTTTTTTCCCAAGACGATCGTTTTAATTGATTACGTCCTTATCTACTAATCCATACAAGATGGCGGGATTTGGTTGGTATAAACTAAAAAGAGGTACCTACTTGAACAACAGTCGATTTGTTCAAGAGAATTTATTTCTCTTAACAGAAAATCATTTTAAGATCTGTGAGATGTTGTACGACCAGGGGGGCAAGTCTGGTTCGACCGGCGAAATCAAAACCCCAGTGATTACCCATATCATGGATATAATTATTATATGGAGTTCTACAATATCTTTAGATGTCATAGAACTCCATACGATAATTATATCCATGATATTGGTAATCACTGGGGTTTTGATTTCGCTGGTCTATATTTTTAATGGTTTTTCAACATTGAAGTAAAAAAAACATTGAAACATTTAGTGGGTCTGTGTTTTGATCCGCTTAATACACAGTGCCCAAAATTTCAGAAAATCTAGAAAGTTATATAGGCCGACAAAACTATTTGAGAATTTTTGTTGCCGTCAGGGGTTATCAACATTTGAATTTTATTTGCATTTTCTATATATCTCAAAAACTATAAAGTCTATAGAATACCGAAAATTTGTATAAATATAGAAAAATATAATATCTCCAATTTGTTTTCATGAATAAGTTCCAGATTATCCCCAACTTTTTATGAAGAAATCATTTTGTATGACAAATTTATTTGTTTAACTGCCTATATTTCCATTTTTTAAAATATTGAATAACGCCGAAACACCCCAACTTGATAATTTAATTTTCTATAAAAAGTACCTACACACATTATATTAGTAAATCTCAAACTTTTAAAAAAAAAATAATAAATAATATATTTAGTGACGACATCGTTTCAAACAATTTGTTTGACAGTATATATAATATCTACGAGGACTCTTGTAGTGTGATACTTAATCTCCATACATATATGTATACCTACATACCATCGTGCTGTTTACATATTCGGAGTATGAAAAAGGACTTAACTCTACACTATTACATACCTACATGTATTGTTTAGAAAACAAAATATCTCAAAATATCGAATAATTTGTATTTAATGGTTTATAGTTTGGTATGTATTCTTCAACTATACATACAATCGCCATCGACAGTTGGTTCTCATGTCTTACATGAAACTTGTTTTATGCGGTTCTCTTTGGAAACCCCATTAAGAACACATCATGTTGGGAACTTAAATATCTCAGAATTATTTATAATACCTTGTTTAGTCACTCTGATTCTAGCGAGCGTTGCAAAAAATCAAAAAGTAACTAAAAAGCTATTATTTTGATAGCAGATCTCATTCCGGAGTTATTTTAGCAGCGTTATCGGTTTCGCCAAAAGATCATGTATGGAGGCCTACAAGGTCGGAGCTTGAGAGTTATTACATAAAATTACACGGAATTGTAATTTACGGCCAGAAAGTTAAGATATATTTTTCCGTTTTCCATAGATATACTTTCAGATATAAATCTACATACCTACAAGCTGTCGATTCAGTGGCGCTATTATGATTAAAAATCCAGCTGGCGAGCGACACTAAGCGATAGAAAATAAACTATTTTTTCTCTCCGCTACTATGAAATAGTGGAGAATTATGATTTCACAGCTAGAAATAATGTATGGCGAACCAAACGTTGTCCAATACATCAAAATACAACGTCTACGTTGGATCAAACACGTTAGTTTGTAGAATGGAGGATAGCCGGGTCCCAAAGAAAGTATTGGACACCTGTCCTGAAGGAAGAAGAAGCAGAGGGAGACCTAGGATGAGATGGTTGGACGATATCGAGGGCGATATAAAAGCGATCTGACAGACAAATTGGAGGAGACTTGCTGTCGACAGGGCGGGATGGAGGCAGCTTCTTGAGGAGGCCAAGGCTCGCACCGGGCTGTAGCGCCATTGCTGATGATGATGATTTTTTAGCGTATTTTTTTACATCAATGGGTATCATGTACAGAGTTCATACTCTGAGTTTAATCGTGATGTTTTTGTGTGTAGGTATGCCGTAATCCGCATGCCGTACAATAATATGAATAATTAAGTTCTCTAAACAGACCAAACTAAGAGACTGATGAACTTCACACTGAAATCATTAGAGCTGATTAGATTTTCCATAGATAACGGTTCAATTTTTCTCTGTGATTTCATCAGTTAAATAGAATAAATGCCCTCACGACCAGGAAATTTGAGATATTTTTAATTTGTTTATTTATGTAATATAATAAAAATCTTTAAAAAAATTGCATGTAGAATTTGTGAACCTTGAAAGAAAAATGTAAAAATATAGTGGATTTTTTGAAAGAAAAATATATATAAGTAGATGATTTTTTTATGTTTGGCAATGTTGAATAATTTCATTTCATAATTTCTTCATTAAGATGTTTTACTCTGCACTATTATGGATGCTATAGTATTCATCTACATACATCTACATATTATCATTTCACCATTCTCACGGGGTAGGTAGAGAAAATAAACACCACATTCACGTATCCATCGCCTCATCAACATTCATGCATGTTTAAGCAATTTTTTTGCATCAATTACTCAACAGTCATCATATAAATTGAGAGTGCATACTATGAGTTACGTGACAATGTTTATGTATGGTGTATTATAAAACTTTTGTACTCTGGAAAACAAATATTTATTCAGGAAACTAATAGTAATGTATTTCATAAAATGCATTTATTAAGGATTGTCAACCTTTCAAAATGAAAAAAAATGTACACTAGCAATAATAATAACAATAATGAACACTTTCTTGCACCCTACGCAAGTGGCGAATATATTGCCGTATGGCAATTTCTTCCAACTAACCAGCACTGTTTCCAGCCCAGAGAAGCAATATTTGCGTGAGAAAAGAATTTAAATAAATTTCTATTCTGCTGGGAATCGAACCCAGGATGCTCGCACAGAAACCTAACGGCTTACCAACTGTGCCACGGTAGCGGTCGGCACATTTGGTAAGCCAGTGTTGGTCACAACTCATTTGTTTTTTCATGGGCAACTAATAGATATTATGTTTGTCAAATATTAATTTAACATGCACTCAAAATCAAGTAGCCGCATTTAGGAGACAAAAGTGGTCTGACTTACTATTTGCTGCTTGTAGCAAATAATAGTAGTTGTGTCGATTTGTAGTCAAGATTTGTGATAAGTAATATGTAAGGGACCTTATTCAAAAAACTATGTAGGTACCTAAGTGGTAAACTCAAATCGCAAATTGTTAGGTAGAGTCAGACAATAATATGTTTATGTAAAAGCAGATAAATTTTGTTTCAAAGAGCGTTAGAGCATTTTGACAATTTTGACCACCCTCAATTCAAAATTTAATAACTTCTTTTGGAGATTCACTTGATTATTTTTTTGCTGATGGACGTTATATTTTCAACGATTCAAAGTTTTTGTATTAAGATAGTGAAAAAACATTTTGAAATGAATGAATAATTATACCAAAGTGTTTTTCCACAAAATTCGTTTACAATGACCGAACGTTTTCGATGAGCTGATTCGGCATTATCAAGGTCTAAAATGAATGTAACCAATTAAAACAAAAATCATGCAACACTACAACATTTGCAGCGTTGCCACCTGTGCGGGAGGAGATATAGTGTTTTTTTTTAATGCTGCCAAAAATGTGGTCGAGTCTAGGTTTGAAGAACCTGACGCTCTAGATATGTTAGAAATAATAAAAATAAAATAAAAGACAACATTGGAAACATCAAGGTATCAACGATATCCACGCTTCTTCATTTTGGTTTTACATAGTTACATAGAGCAGACACCAGACATCACAACACAACAAATTACAATATTACATAGTTACTAATATCTTAAACACAAAAGTATAAACTGATAACAGTAAATTTTGATATATTATTATTACAATATTATTTCTACCATAATATGCACACCCGTTGTTGTCATTTACGTTATGTAGCAGTTTGACATTAAAATTTTCTCTATGGTCTTCCCAACGTACATAATAATATATACTAATTTTAATATATAACAATATTATTTGACTTGAGTCACAAATCAAATAAAATACAAAATCAAGTTTTCTTCTTTGAAATTAATCTAATAAAAAAGATAATTTTTTTAAAGTTTATTTGTCTTAAAATAAGATGCAATGTAAAGACAATCATCGAACCCGCTTGTGTAGCGTGTAGTTATATTATTTAATATTATTTCTCAGAGTTATTTTTGGATGTTTAACATTTGGGCAATTTCTGTCCTTCCGTAATACCCTATATATTTTTTCATTCTTGATTTAAATATTTATCAAAAATTAACTTATGATTTATACTTAACTCTTTCTTCTTTTTCCGATTGATTATCGATATTTTTCAAGGGGAATTCATTCCTGATTCTGGGATGTGGATGTTAATTTTCCCGCTCTGCACCCATTTCTTTGGTTGTCTTCTCGATGGTCGCTGACCCATTAGTGGTTTTGAGAAGCTTTTCGGGACTCATTTTTCCCCATGGTCTCTCCAGTAGTTGAGATAACTTAAGGCTTACTTAAAGCATTTTCTGCTGATCTTCTCATTATCTATCATACGTCTGTATCTGTCAAATGAAAATATTTAGGTATATGAAATTTAAAACTCTTAATGGGGGGACTGCTGCCAACGTACCTATTTTTCAATTTGATAAACCATCATTATTTCTTATCAAATCGTTTTGAAAAAAAAATATTTAGATAGTTTGGATGTTAATAAACAAAAATATACCTTAACTTTTTGATAATGTTCTGTATAAACTCTTGTAGAAAAATAATGGCATACCCCGATTTTCAACGTTTATCATATATTTTTAATAAACTATAAGGCGTAGAGTAATATATATTTTTTCAAATTAAAGAAGACAAAAATATCTAGAAAAATATGATGTGACGTTGCATTAATGCTTCAGGTTTAGTAAATATACCTAAAAAACATTTATTTTCCATTCAGCGCCATTACGTAATAAAAGTTTTTTTAGTTTATTTACTTAACCTGATTCGTAAATGCAACGATATATCATATTTTTCCAGGTATTTTGTTTTTCTTTAATTTATTAAAAAAATATTGCTCTATACCTTATATTTTTTTTAAAATTTAAGATAAATGTCTAAAATCGGGGTATGCTTATTATTTTCCTACAAGAATATATACAGAACATAATCAGAAAGTTAAGGTATATTTCTCTTTAATAATATCCAAACTAACTAGGTTATTTTTTTCAAAATGATTCGTTTAGTAATAATGAGCAGTCACCCTCTTTTAAAGTGAATATATCTATTAAAATTGAGAGAGTGAACCACTTGTTTTTAGTAATTTCATTGGATTTATTAATACTAGTTAACGCGCAGAGGTAAATAATTCGTTTTCTTGCGTTTTTGAATTATATAGGTAAGTTGACAGCCTTTTTTAATGTTTGATTTAACATACAAACATAGGTACCTACATACCTACCATCACGCCATATCCCTTACGCGATAAGAAGAAAGAATCGTGCGTCACATTCCTCTATTTTTTCACACATTTCTAGCTTCCTTTACATCCATGCATCGTCTCATACATGCTCGTCGATTTTTTAAACTTCTTATGTTTCCTTCTTTCAAAATATCATTCAGATGGTCATGGTATCCCTTTCTGGGGCGGCCCCTCTACTATTCACTCCAACTCTTACACCCATGTAGGTATATTTTTTTAGTCAGTCGTTCATTTTTTAAATATGTCCAATCCATCTCAAGCAATTCACTTTCATTTTAATTAAAATACCTATTGTTTTTATAAATAATTCATGTACATTAATAATAATTAAAAAAAACATTATTAAATTATGGCAATATAGAGAATATTCATCTCTAAGTTGAGTTATACTTTTCTATTTGTTCAGTTATTCTTATTTATCTTGAATTCTCAGCTTATGCCCTGATTTTTTATTCTATCATATGTCGTTCTAATACATTGGTACTCTTCTTAGCGATTTCATTTTCACAGCATTTATTCTAATTTCATGCATCTTTTGCCACGTCCATGTTTCACTGACATACGTCAAGACACTACAATTATGTGCGCCATTTATTTTTTATTTAACTAGGCTTCAAAATTACAAACCCATATATTGGTTTGTTTAGAAACATTCATGAATGCTCGTAATGTAATATATTTTGTAGGAAGGATTAGGTATATCTACCACACAAGCATTCCATAACGAAGATTCACAATTGCCATACATTTTTCCAATACTCAGAACTCCGGTCAGAATCACATATATTTTAAGATAAATGTTCTGAGTAAACAAAAACACATATATTATATTCTTCTCACACATTTACTGACCCTAATGATAAAGCCTAATGAATGAAGAAATAAATTTTGAAAAGGCAGTAATAATTAACTGAGGATATCTTCCAACTGTGGATAATATATTGAGTAAGTTTGGTCCATAGATCTTATGTTCAATTTTCAAGATAATTCGACTATAATATTAGTAGGTATGACTTTTTCCTTATAAGTACTTCTAGAAATTATTTTTAAATACAGGATTTTATGGATCAAATTTTTTTAGATACCTATCTAAATAGATTAAAATTGAAACAATTAAATAAACTTTTACGATGGAGTTTTATAATTTAATTAGAATAAAAAATAAATATTCTACCACAAACACCTGTTCTTCTTTTCCTACTCAAAAGGTCCGTAAAACTTTAAAACCTTGCGAACATTGCACTCGAAAGTCTCAAAGATATAAGAAATAGTCGAAGTGATATGATTATTAATACTAGTTGCATGTAACACATGAGATCCAACTGTCGATAGCGATAGTATGTATAGTTGAAGAATATGTACCAAACTATAAACCCATAGATACAAATTATTGAATATTTTCAGATATTTTGTTTTCTATACAACATATGTAGGTATGTATGTCAAGATAGGATATTATGGAAGAAGATCCTTTTTCCTACCCAGAATATGCAAATTGCATGATGGTATGTATGTATGTTTGGAGATGAAGTAACAAACTATTAAGTCTTCTTACATATTGTGTATAGGCGACTGCCATACAAAATGTATGAAGCGATATCGTCACTAAATTCAATTTTTAAAAAAATTGTTAAAAAAAAATTGAGATCTTCTACTACAATGTTAATATTTTTTATAGAAAATTAAATTATCTAGTTGGGGTGTTTCGGCTTTTTTCGATAATTGTAAAAGTTTTGGAAATATAGGCAGTTAAACTCATAAATTTATCATAAAAAAAATATTTTTCTTAATAAAAAATGTTTGAGAAACCCTGGAATTTTTTTGAAAAAACAAATTTGAGATTTTGTATTTGTCTATGTTTGTACCAATTTTCAGCGTTCTACCGTTTATGGTTTCTGAGATAAATGGAAAAATAAAATAAAAATTCAAAAGTTGATAACCCCTGACTGAAACAAAAATTCAAAATTCCAAGTATAAAAGTTTTGTAGGCCTGTAACTGTTTATATATTCTGAAATTTTAGGCTCTGTAAATTGAGCGGATCAAAAGTTATAAGGGGGGGACGGACACACAGACACACACACAGACACACACACAGACACACACACACACAGACACACGAAATGTTCTACTCCGAATTCTGAGTAAATCCGTGTATGGAACATATATGCTGCGAAGCCTCTAAGTTGGTGTTTTTTGACTTCAAAGTTGGAAAATCCATGAAAAAAGTAGACCTCTCCATACAATTCTCGCGTATTCTGGCTTGATACATTGTCGATATGTTAAGAGAACAAAGTTCTCCTGAACAAATCGACAGTTGGATCATGGGTTGTTTTGTTTATTACTAGTTGCATGTAACACATGAGATCCAACTGTCGATAGCGATAGTATGTATAGTTGAAGAATATGTACCAAACTATAAACCCATAGATACAAATTATTGAATATTTTCAGATATTTTGTTTTCTATACAACATATGTAGGTATGTATGTCAAGATAGGATAGTATGGAGGAAGATCCTTTTTCCTACCCAGAATATGCAAATAGCATGATGGTATGTATGTATGTTTGGAGATGAAGTATCATATTGTGTATAGGCGACTGTCATACAAAATGTATGAAGCGATGTCGTCACTAAATTCAATTTTTAAAAAAATTGTTAAAAAAAAATTGAGATCTTCTACTACAATGTTGATATTTTTTATAGAAAATTAAATTATCTAGTTGGGGTGTTTCGGCTTTTTTCGATAATTGTAAAAGTTTTGGAAATATAGGCAGTTAAACTCATAAATTTATCATAAAAAAAATATTTTTCTTAATAAAAAATGTTTGAGAAACCCTGGAATTTTTTTGAAAAAACTAATTTGAGATTTTGTATTTGTCTATGTTTGTACCAATTTTCAGCGTTCTAGCGTTTATGGTTTCTGAGATATATGGAAAAATAAAATAAAAATTCAAAAGTTGATAACCCCTGACTGAAACAAAAATTCAAAATTCCGAGTATAAAAGTTTTGTAGGCCTGTAACTGTTTATATATTCTGAAATTTTAGGCTCTGTAAATTGAGCGGATCAAAAGTTATAAGGGGGGGACGGACACACAGACACACACACACACAGACACACAGACACACACACAGACACACACACAGACACACACACACACAGACACACGAAATGTTCTACTCCGAATTCTGAGTAAATCCGTGTATGGAACATATATGCTGTGAAGCCTCTAAGTTGGTGTTTTTTGACTTCAAAGTTGGAAAAGCCGTGAAAAAAGTAGACCTCTCCATACAATTCTCGCGTATTCTGGCTTGATACATTGTCGATATGTTAAGAGAACAAAGTTCTCCTGAACAAATCGACAGTTGGAAGAATCAGGATTAAGCAACCAGCGGTCCATAGGAATTTTCCCTTTATTTTATTTATTTTATTTTATTTTACATTAGGTACTAACGGGTACTATGTTAAATATTATTTTTTAAAAGCATCCAATAACAAGTTGCCACATTATGGAGACTGACGATATTAATCGTCTCACAGAGCCAGACTGAAAACACAATTATAAACTGATAAAAATAAATAAATTAATAATTTATTAATTTGTTTGAATCTGAAATTTTATTTGCGGGATTAGGTATTGCCTAATGGCAATTTGCCCGCAATGGCAGAGTAAATGTTAAAAATACAAAACAGTGTTTACTATGGCAATAAGTTAATCACAATACAAAATAAATAAAGTAAATGGATTTCATCAAGTATAGTCTTTTAAAAATTTAATTTAATTAAGAGTAAATCAAACTATTTACATTAGTTATTTATCAAATTCTTGTATAGCGCTTTGTATAAATTTGGATTTTTTTTTTGTAACTATTATTGTTGTGAGTTATAGACTCGAAATTACAATCCAAATCCAATTTAAATTTACGCTTCGAACCTGCCGCTTTATTGGATAAGAATTTTTCAGTCTTGATAAGTTGACGAAAGGTTCGCCGTTCTCCAATCAATACACATTGTCAAAACGGGGGGGCAAGTCTGGTTCCATCGGCGAAATCAAAACCCTCGTGATTACCCATATCATGGATATAATTATTATATGGAGTTCTACAATATCTTTAGATGTCATAGAACTATACACGATAATTATATCCATGAAATGGGTAATCACTAGGGTTTTGATTTCGCCGGTCGAACCAGACTTGCCCCCCAGGACGATGTAATGCAAAGGAGACGGAAAAATTCTTTAAGTACTGTGATTGTGAAGTAAAACATTCTATACAAATATAAAAATTGTGATATCGACTTCGACTTTGACAAATGGAAGTGAGACGTGGATATGAAAGTTGAACGAATGGAACGGAAATGAGATAGCTTCAAAGATTGTGCAACAATACGATGCACAGAAGTGTAATATATAGTCAAGATTTCGTTGCGTATTATAGAAGGATATTGTAAACATAATATACGAGCGCTTAAACATTGCAGTGGTTTCGCAATATGGAATAGTGTACAAAGAAAATACAGATTAAGGATGTAAAAGAGAAAGAAATTGAAAGGACAGGGCCGACTAAGAAATGGTCTATATTTGAGGAAAGAAGGATAGCTTCAATAACAAAGGAGTATAATAAGCAAATATGAATTAGTTAAAGCCGACTTTTAATAAATTTAAGATATAAAAATTAAAGGTGCTTTACTTTACTCTTCGTATGGTTCCGGTTCTTCTTTACCTGTATGGGTAGCTCAAGAAAAAATATGGTAAATTGATATTTTAGTAATCAAAATATGAGGTTTTATTCAGTAAGTCAAAGACCTTTTCTTCTTATCTACCAACTTGGGTTCTATACAAAGCTATCACTTATGCTTTTACAATGTACACATTTTATAGAAGAATTCAGGTAAGTAAAATCGCACTTGATTACTATGAAAATGAAGAGATTCATAAATTAGTACACATTAATCGATACGAAACAATTTAACGTTAGGAGTACTTCAAGACTACCACCTGGGACCTATGATGTTCTTCATAAAAATATTATGTGATATTCCTTAAAGATCAATAGATTTTAGACTTGTCTTTCATAAGTATGTACCTAATATGTTTGCAACCTTATTCGAGATCGATTTGTTAAGTTATAAAATTACCAATTCATTAATGGCAGATTTTGGTGCGAGGAAGTGTTTAAAATAGAATTGATGTATTTATATATGTAATGTGTAGGTATATTATACAATTTACATTTTCATATAATACATAATATATATAGATTGACGGTGAATGAATACCTATGTACATATTATGTACCAATGTACATAACATATCATTGATTTAGGAACCCTTCTCATAACACCATCTGACAGTCTCGCTCTATATACTTTGTCTCCAGGGTAAACATGTTACTTAGGAACTGGGTGTTCTCGTATTCCTGCATACTTAATTCTGATAGTAAGTAGGTAGGTAGCTACTCTTCCGAAACATAATACACCAAAATATAGATAACAATTTGGATGACATTTGGTTTATTTATAACCTTTTAAAATATTTGGAATAACAGAAAATTATTAGATAGGTACTTACAAGAGGTTCAAATAGTAACTTCTTAACTATTTTTTCCAATTCATAGTACGAAAATACGAAATTTTTTAGCTCTTAATTTGAAGAACCATCAGCAAGGCTATGGAATAGTCCTGGTGGGCAAGTTTGGTCCAACCGGCGAAATCAAAACCCTCGCGATTACCCATATCATAGATATAATTATCATATGGAGTTCTGTGACATCTAAAGATATCATAGAACTCTCCATATATAATAATTATATCTAAATATTTATATATATAAATTAAAAACACAGTTTTAATCCACAAATGAGTAAAATTTTAATGAGCCTAAGCGCTTTCGCCGAACACAGCCGGCATCCTCAGAGGCAGAAATCAAACTGATTTCACTAGCGTCTACAATCCGCATTTACCATTCCGCATTCTGTTTCCGGTTGGTTCTCTGATTGGTTGAGATCTCGTAGTATGGAGTTAAATGAGCTGTGAAATTTTATATTAAATGCGAAAAATTAAATAAAAAATGTTAATTTAATTTACAATTCAATTTGTAAAGCAATTCGCTCACGCGAGTCGCTATTATTATTATAAACAAACTTAAACCTAACCTAAGAATGCAGAAGAGAAGAGCTGGGACTAGACGCTACTCTGATTTCTGCCTCTGTGTTCGGCGAAAGCGCTCAGGCTCATTAAAGTCTTATTCATTTGTGGATTAAAACTGTGTTTTTTAATTTATTTTTATAAATATTTTATTTATAATTATGAACTTCCACTGCGTTAACGAAAAAACTTTGAAATCATAATTATATCCATGATATGTGTAATCGTGAGGGTTTTGATTTCGCCGGTTGGACCAGACTTGCCTCCCTGGTTAAACGGCGAAAAAAAAACCATCCATGTTTACCCATATCATGGATTTCTTTATGGATTTCTATAATATCCTAACATATGTATTATATTACTCCCTAACATTATTATATCCATGATATGGGTAAACATGGATGGTTTTGATTCCGCCTGTTGAGCAGACTTGAACCCCCTGATATTAAGTCGGCTATCTCATTAAACATATTCTAAAAAAGGCTGAAGAAAAAATATATTTCTGATAATACCTAATTTCTTCTTCCTCTCCTTACCCTATTGTTTCCCTTTTTTGTTTCAATTTTATCGTTTTTTTTTGCTTTTCTTCTGTTATCTTTATTATAAGTATTTTTTATATTTGTAATGTCATAACCTTTGTACCATAGCACACATTGTACCTACTTACTTACTTTCCGTGTCCGGAACACCATCATATTTGTAGCCCCCAATATTCGTCCACTCGGATTCCACTAGTGTTTGCTATCTATGTACTGTGTCTTGGTGCGTGCATGTCGCTCCTATCATGGCATGGGACATGACAGTAGGTGCACGTTGTCCTGTCTGGCGCCACACTCGCAGATGTCTTCCTCTCTGTAACCCCATTTCTTGAGGTCATTGTAACAGCAGGAGACACCCGTTATGAGCCTATTGATCGCTCTCCATGTTGGATAAGGCAGGTTGTGTCCCACTGACACGTCCTCCGCGGGTGGTAGCTGAGTGCATTCGACACTATCACGCCACAGTGACAGCCTTCGGGCCTCGGGGAGGCCAACTATAGGGGCGGTCATCTCCAGGAAGCTTCTTCTGGAGTTGAGTCTGCACTGATGCGGCTGTGAGCCATACATTGGATGTCTAGGGTCAGTTTGCTGCTTGCTCCGTTCGACTTCTGCTGCAACACGCCGTCTGATCGTAGGGGGGGCAATACCCACAATTGGATAGAGTTCTTTAGTGGGGGTCGGTTTTAGGCAACCAGATATTAATCTGGCTGTTTCATTAATTGCCACATCTACCCTTTTTGCATGTGATGAGTTGTACCATACTGGTGCAGCATATTGAGCAGCGGAGAAACACAGTGCCAGTGCCGAGGTTCTTAGGACATGGGGTTGGGCTCCCCACTTTGTGCTGGTAAGCTTTCTTATGATGTTATTTCTGGCACATACCTTCTTCTCGACCTCTTCACAATGCCTCCTAAAAGTCAAGGATCGGTCCAGACGAACACCCAAATATTTTGGTGCGTCATTGTGTTCCAGTTCCTGACCCTGCTATTTCTGAGGTGGAAGGCACAGACTTGAGTCTTCGCTAGATTTGGCTTCAGGTGATTATCCTTGTAATTTATAGCCAAATCCTGGAGAGAGTTGAGAGATGACATTGTACCTATTGTATATTCTCATCAACTCTGATGGGTTGGTAGATTTTGCCTCCTGGCAATCAGGGCCGGATAAACGTGTTTTTGCGACCGTAGCAATATATTTGAATCCGCCCCCCCCAATAATTTATGGAATTTTAAATGTAGAACAATTTATAATTATGTAAAATTACATCGGGTCTAAAATGACGAATTAGTTTGTTAATATTACATAAACCTACCATAACATATAATGTTTATATATTTGTTTATAAAAAATAGATGGTGTAAATATTACATATCATGCCGAGCCTCTATCCGGGTACGCAAAGAGAACCGAGCGCCATACCTGTGGATTTTTGATTCATTTTAGAATTTTAAGCGCCCTTTTTAAGACTACCGCCCTGACTTCTTGTTCCTGATTGTTCTATGATTTATCCGGCCCTGCTGGCAATAAATCCGCCAGTGTACAAATTATGTGTACAATAAGATAATTTGATTTAACTCTTAGATCGTCAGTTCTTGATGGAATTCCATTTAAATTAATTAAAAATTTTAATAAATAAAAATAAAAAACGTGTTAAAAATCAATTCCACTATTTATTAAGACTACAACCTACAACCGGTTTCGTGCTAAGCGCATTTTCAAGTCCACTTGAAAACTACTAAGTACTTGAAAATGTGCTTAGCACGAAACCGGTTGTAGGTTGTAGTCTTAATAAAGAGTCGAATTGATTTTAACACGTTTTTTGTTTTTATTTATAAAAAATATTAATTAATTTTACAATAAGATAATTATTAAACAGTACCAATCAAATAACACCTAAACATTATTTGAAATATCTTAATTACGTGAGATCGAATTACTTTGAATTTCATTTAATTAAAATATTTATAAGTTAAGAGTTTAATAGAGATAATAATTTTGTAATTATGACAAATTTTGTAAATGTTAATTTATTTAATTGAAAAAAAAAATGGTATTTTTTTTGTTTTGGGTTAGAGATGTTTCAATGTCCGAGGGAATTTCTTTGCACCAATTGGACAAGCGGGCGTTGTAGCCACAAAGAGCAACTTCAGGGCTTGTAAGACTTTCGGCCATAATTAGGGTTCACTCATATCTAGGGTTCACTCAGCTGTTTCCTTTAAATTAGTCCTATTTAGCGTCTGCAAGGTTTTAGACTTCTCGGGACTCTCCTTATGTTGTTTCAGCGTTTTGCAAGGAACAGTTTTGGTCCCCATAAACAGAACGCGTGGTGGTGAAGGAAGAGAAAAGAGGTTTCAAACGAACGCCATTTTTCTTAATTGATCGTGCAAAATCTTGGAATTTTTAAAAAAAATATTAAACTTAATTCATATGTAACCAATAATCTGTTTTTAGCATCTTTATATGTAGGTATGTATAGGTAGGATTAAATATTTATTTTTGAAGCATCCCGTTTTGTTTAATGCGTTTTTTCTAATGTTTTTTCTTATTTTTTTATTACACATTTTATTTTTTATGCTTTTTTCATTTTTTTGAACCCTTGCTTTCTTGTATTTTACTTGCATGCACTAAGTAAAATATCAATTTAACACGCACCCAATAAAAAGTTGCCACATTCTAGAGATTTACGATTTTAATCGTCTCATAGATCCAGACTGAAAACACAATTGAAAACTGTGTCTCCACTGAAAACCGAACCCGTAACCTTTGTATTTGTCATGTTTAACATGCTATTATTTGAATTTTTCGTTTCTTTTTGAGTGAATTTAAATTGTTTGATAGTGTCTTCGTGCTTTGATTTTCATTTCAATTATTTTTTTTGTTTTATTTCTTCTTATAAAATAACTTTTTTATTTGAATTATTTGATAGGTAAATACTGGAGAGATTTTCGCGCTAGGTTGGGAATTGGATTTTAATGTTAATTTATTCATTTACAGAAGGGTGCTCCGGTCTAGAAAGGCACTAGGTGGTAACCTGTCGCCTGTTCCCCAAATCCAACGCGAAATGATGTCGCGTGTGTACTCGATCCTGCCGTGCGTAACTCGGTAATTAGTTGCAAGCTAATTAAAGAACGTTACACAGCAGAATGAGGTACCCACGCCACACCATAAAACATTTATAAATTTATCATATGAAATATAAATTAATTGATATTACAGACAGGTATTAAAATAGTTTGAATTTGACTTACGTGTTTATTTGATAGTTTGACTCTAATTATAATTCAAGATTGGTATATACTTCAATAATTGACTATTAAATAATTTAAATAAAATAGATCGATGAATGCGCGGAATCGAAATGTGAGTCGAGCAGAGTGACGATCTACCGCTGGCCTTGGTTAAACTGAACGACGGGAACGCGATGTGCAGGATCTTAAATAGCCGGCTGACGTCCCCCTACTCCTTGAAGTGGGTGGTCAACTCGGCTGGTTGCACCCGCTACATCACCCCCCTGCCAGCTGGATAGCGCCACCCTGGTCCGTTCCTCAGCATTTCCTCTGATTGTCTGTAACAATGACATGTGTTTTTTTTTTAAATACAAAGAAATTTTATATTGGTTACCTGAAATGGCATTACATATATATATATAGCAGTTTATTTTACTAATAAAAATTTAGAGGTTATATATTTATCATGTTCTTATTTCTATACTTATACATTTCTAAAAAAAAATATTGTTTATATTAACTTGTTCAATGTACTTTTTTATATGTACTGTAATTTGAACAAGAAGATAAAATTACAATTAAATTTACATTTCTATACAGCATTTTCTTAGTATACAGCATTTTCTTATTATACAGCATTTTCTTATTTTGATTTGGTCAAGTTGGAATTTTATAAGATTTTATATTCAAATATTAGTTGCATATTGACCAAATTTTTTATCTATATTGAATACATATTACAATTACACAAAAATTAAAAATAGAAATTATTCAGGTTATAAAAATGATTAAAAATTACTCAGCTTAGAAATATTTGTAGCTGGTGAATCGCTCCGGGAAATATACTCGTCTTCCGGCTCTAGTGGTTGTATGTGGTTGCCGTTCTGGGGTGGCATCTGGAGTGTCATCTGAAGTGTCATCTGAAGTGTCATCTGGCGTAGTGGCTTGGTGCGTCTGTGGCGTGGACGTCCATCTCTGTTCTGTAGAGGTGGTGTGTCTACTGCTTGGTTCTACGCCGTAGTCTGTGTTCTCGTTCAGGAAGAATGCTGGTTTGAGTCTGTCCAATGATACTTGTTTGTTTTTACCATTAATTGTGATGGTAGCCGTTTTGTCATCCTTCTTTATTAACAAGTATGGTCCGTCATATGGTTTTTGTAGAGGTCGTCTCACAGCATCATGTCTTAAGAAGACATATTTGGTGTTTGCCATTTGTTTGTGCACAAATGTTTTTTTTCTCCCGTGATTTGCTATTGGGATAGGTCGGATTTCTGACATTGTTTGCTGTAGTTTATGTCCATAGGTGTTTTGCTCCTCAGGTGGTCCATCTTCGAAGAAGTCTCCGGGGAGTCTGAGGGTTGTTCCGTATGTCATCTCTGCTGGTGTATAGTCTGACCCCTCCTTGATTACGGTTCGTAGTCCTAGGAGTGTCAGTGGTAATGTCGTCGACCATGATATGTTTCCTGCGGCCATTAGTGATGTTTTTAATGAGCGGTGCCAACGTTCGATCATCCCATTCGATTGTGGGTGGTATGCAGTCGTTCTGTTATGTATTATTCCGAGCTTATTCATCAGTTTATTGAATAGTGAGCTTTCGAATTGGCGGCCTTGATCGGTCGTGATTGAATTCGGGACGCCAAATCTTGCTATCCAATTATACATGAGAGCGTCTGCGACGGTTTCTGCAGACATGTCTTTTAAAGGGATCGCTTCGGGCCATCTTGTGTAGCGATCAATTATCGTCAGCAGGTATATGTAGTCTCTGGATGGAGTTAGCGGCCCCACCAGGTCTATGTGTATATTCTTGAACCTTCCATCTGCTGGTTTGTATTGTTTCAAAGGTGTTACAGTGTGGCGATGAATTTTCGAAGTTTGGCATTCGATGCAGTTGTTCACGACATTTTTTACTGTTTTGTCAATGTTGGGCCAAATATATTTATGTTTTAATAACTTTGCTGTTGTTTTTACTCCGGGGTGACTTAATTTATGTACTGATATTATTACTTCTTCTCGCATTGTGATTGGTACATATGGTCGTAACGTGTTGGTTGAGATGTCACACCATAACATTTTGTTAGTGTTAGGTATTGAGATTTTCTTTAGTGATAGAGATGAATTTTCCTGCATTTTCTTGAGCTCTTTGTCTGTGAGTTGTTCTCTTGCCATTTTAATATAGTCGATGTTTGATGTTATTTCTATCTCTTCGATTCTTGATAGAGTATCTGCGACTATGTTTTCTTCGCCTGATATGTGTTTGATGCGCGTGGTAAATTGACTTATATAATCCAGCTGTCTTTCTTGTCTAGGAGAGTTGAGCTTGATTTTATTAAAGGCGAAAATTAACGGTTTGTGGTCGGTGATTATTACAAAGTTTCTTCCTTCTATTTGTGGTCTGAAATATTTAATCGCCTCGTAGATGGCGGTGAGTTCTCGGTCATACGTACTGTATTTTTCTTGTGCGCTATTAAATTTTCTGGAGAAAAATGATATAGGTTGCCAGCTGTTATCCGTTTTTTGTTGAAGTGCTGCGCCCATGGCGTGATCTGATGCGTCGACCATTATTGCTATTTCTGCCGAGGAGTTTATGTGTACGAGTAGTGCGGCTTGTGTCAAATCTTGCTTACATTTGTCGAACGCTTTTTTTAATTCAGTTGTCCATTGTAGTTTTCTTTTGTCATTTTTGGTGTACCCTTTTAATTGATCGAATAATATTTTTTGCGTTTCGGCTGCGTTTGGCAAAAATTTTCTATAAAAATTTAGCATGCCCATGAAACGTCGGAGTCCTTTTGCGTCCTTTGGGGGTTCAATTTTTATTATTGCTTCCACTTTTTCTGGTATTGGTGTACTTCCGTTTTTGTTGATTCGGTAACCCAAAAAGTGTACTTCTTCTACGCCGAATTTGCATTTATCCTGGTTGATAATTAATCCGTTTTCGGATAATCTTTCGAAAAGTTTGTCGAGATGCTTCTCATGCTCGTTTATGTTTCTGGAGGCGACCAGAATGTCATCAATGTACGTGAAGACGTATTCTAGTTCCCTTGTTATGTTATGTATATGTCGTTGAAATGTTTGTGCGGCGTTGGACAGTCCTGGTGGCATTTTCGTGAATTCATACAGTCCAAATGGCGTTAGTAGGGCGGTTTTTTGGATGTCTTCTTCTTCCATGTTTATTTGGTTATATGCTCTTGAGAGGTCTATTTTAGTGAATATTTTTGCATCGTGTAGTTTATGTGAGAAGTCTTGAAGTTGTGGAATCGGGTACTTGTCCGGTTTTGTTATTGAATTTAGGCGTCGGTAATCTCCACACATTCTATAATTTCCATCTGGTTTTTTTACCATATGCAAAGGGCTTGACCAATTGCTTTTCGAAGGGCGACATATTCCCTGTTCGATCATATATGCGAATTCCTTTTTTGCTATTTCTAATTGTAATGGGTTGAGCCTTCTCATTTTGGTTGTGACGGGTGGTCCTCTGGTTTGAATGTGATGAGTAATATTTGTTTTTGATCCTTTTTGTGCCATATCTGCTCTTGTTAAACTTGGGTATTTTCGTATAATTTTTTGGAATTTTGATGTTGACTGTACCGTTGCTATGTCTATAACACTTGTTCTATAGACGGTTCCTTTGCTTGTCAACCCTGTTTTTTTATCAATGAGTAATTTTCTTTTTAAGTCCACCAATATATCATAATTGGTTAAGAAGTCTGCCCCTATGATCGGCTTGGTTACGTCGGCGACTATAAATTTCCATTTGTGATTCCGGCGTAATCCGAGATTTAAATTGATAATTCGGTGTCCATATGAAGGTATTATTGTTCCATTTGCTGCGTAAATAGGAGTGATGATACTGTCTGTAGCGATGGTTGCCTTGTCGTTTTTTAGGTATCTTGGTATGATGCTTATTTCGGCTCCTGTGTCGATAAGGTATTGCACGCCCGTGATTATATCTGGTAGAAAGAGACGATGCTTCATTTGCGACGGTGTTGTCTCACACACCTGTCGCATTTTTAGTTTTCCGGATGGTTATAGGTGCAAGGCTGTCGACAGTATTTTGCTTGACTTCCATATTTTTGATGTGGTATACATATATCCAGCGGCTTGACGTTATCGTTATTATTATTACGCGTTTGCTGGTAGTTGTTATTATTATTATTATTTGACATTTGTTGGAAGTTATTGTTATTATAATTGTATTTAAAATTGCGTTTGCTTTGCCGATTATAATTATTATTATTATTATATTTTTGATATCTATTTGGGCTTGTGGATCTTGATCTTGAATGGTCGCGTTGATTATTTCTGTAGAATGGTCTTGATTGCCTCTGTTGAATTTCAAGTCCTATTATTTTGTCGGTTAGCATTTGTATTTGTTGCTGCATTGTACAAAGTAGGTTTACTGTGCTTTGGTTGCTTGTTGCTGAGTTGCTCAATGAAGAAGTTGATGGTAGGTTTACTGCTTGAACGTCAGTTCTACTGTTGACTTCCATTATTCTGTCTGCTGTTGTGGCTAGTACTGTGACGTCATCTGTATTAATGGCTGAAATTATTTCTTGTATACGATGAGGTAGTCGTTCTATCCATAATCTTGTAATTAGCGTGTTGTTATTTAATGTTGGTCCAGCTAGGCTTTTCATCCTTCGCAATAGTTCTGATGGTGTCTTGTCTCCTAACTGTATTCCATGGAGTAATTGCGTGAGTCTTCTCTCTTCAGACTCTTGTAGACGGTTCAGAAGTGTGAGTTTGAGGTTTTTGTATTTATCCATACTTGGCGGAAATTGTATGACGTCGGCGACGCATGACATGGTTTCTGGATCTAATGCAGCTAATACATGATTATATTTGGATTCATCCTTAGTTATTCTTGCGTTTGAAAATTGGGCTTCTATGGTGAAAAACCATAATTGTATCTGATGTCTCCATACGCTTGGCAATTTGATGTTTGTTGAATAAATTTCAGTTGCTTGGTCTTGTGACGATTGTTCTGTATTTTCTTTGTCCATGATGTTCATTTTATCGTATAACATTTGATGTGAGTTACATATATTCTTCAAGTTGTATTACAGTTTATAAATATAAATAAAAATAAAAAAAATATTATAACTATTTTTTTTAGAAAATAAAAAATAAAAATATTTTTATAGTTGTTTTAAACTAAAATATAATTTTTTGTGTTTTATTTATTATGATATTATCAGTATATTATAATTGAAGTTGCTTTGTTTTAATTGTATGAATTTTAAATTGTAAATATTTTTAGAGTTTATTTTTGTTCGATGCTTATAAGGTCTCTTGTTTGTGGACGTTCCTATACGTATATATGTTTGTTGTTATTGTGATTAGGTAACTATATTTAAAAAAAATTTAAAAAAATAATTTATTTTTTATTTAATATATTCAGCGTAAAGTATTTAAATGCTTTGTTTTTAAATAGGATATAATTTCTTATTAAATTTAAATGTATATTTGATTTAATAATTTAAAATGAATAAATGTTTAAACGTTTTTAATCTGAAATAAAAGTACAAGTTATGTATATATTATCAATGAGATATATTATATTACGTTTCGCTGGCTAACAAATGTTGGTGGCGAATAGTCCTAGATTCATGCGTGATTCGTCGCGGTGTTAGATTTTGGTATTTCGTATTTTACGCCTACGTACCCGGTATTGTCTCGGTGTACAATGTCGCGGAGTGGAATATATTTTTCGATGATGTTTACTCGATATTTCTATAGATTATTAAATTATGTTATGATTTCGTATTTAATATTCGTTTTTTTATACTTTTGTTAATATGACTGCGTTCGTACTTTATTATTATTCGATATAATATTTCTATTTTATTTTAAAATAAATATTTTTGTTACATTTACATTTATTATCTTTCTTATTTTTTGTTTCAAATGTGCACGGCACTGTACGCTCAATGGAATATGTTTATTGTATGTACTTCGAATATATTTAATGTTTCGTTTCGAGCTTCGATTTCGTGATTTTTTTCGTGGAGAATATTTTTATTATTATTACCTCGGTTACATATTTTAAATTTACACTATAAGATTCTACCTATTTCATAAGTAGGTATCAGATAATGTATTCCGATTGATGTTCGGGAAGATATTATTATTGTAATTTTTTTACAGGATATTTTTTTTGGATATATTTTTACTACCGCAAAATAATATTAAAAATAATATTTTTGGTTAATTTTGTTACATGTTTTTATTATCGCGATAAAAATGTGCGCGTCATGGTAAACAAGTTTTTTTGTGACATTTTTTAGACAATAATTTTATTTTACATTCCGTGTAACATTTATGCGTTATTTTTAAGCAATAATACTAAAATTTATTTACCTACGTATTTACTTTACAGGTTAATAATTTGTCTTGTAGGTATTTAAAAATAAGGATTTTACGTGAATTTTTAGATAGATATTTTATTTTTATTTCTGCAATGATTTTATGTTACTGCAAATGAATTTACTTTGGCTTTTTTAAATAATAAAATGTGGTTTTTACTTATCTTTTTATGCGTGCTGTTTTTGCGCATAATACATGCTTCTTTAGGTTCTTTATTTTTATATTTTTATCTTTTTTAAATCTCCTTTAGTTTTTTTGGTATTCCTTCCGTTATTTTACCTCCGTTTGGTAGTTTTTTTTTGGTCCGTTTTAGCGTAGTATTAGGTCATGAAAAAAAATAAATACACATTATTATATATTTTTACAATTAACATAGGGAAATATTTTTCAATTTTTGGTAGGTATTTATTTAGCATATATTTATTCAATACCAGTTTCGATATTTAAGTTTTGAATACAACAATATAACTAATTATAATACTTATAATTACGTTATAAATGTGTTTTTTTCAATGGTTTATAACAATTAGGGATAACATACTATTACTGCGTATGTTTAATACTTACAAACTATTTATATGCTTTACTTATCTATTTCGTCGATTTTTTTGCTTTTTACAATGTGCGCTGTGTACGGGCCTGCGCACGGTTATGAATTTAAATTATTACATGTTTAAAGTTACCCGTAGGGTTCAGTCTAACCAGGTCCAATAACCGAAATAATTATTATTCAATAAAATTTTAATCTCTGTCGTATGAGTTTAGAATGTGCAAAGTGACTAGATAATTGTTATTGAACGAATATTATAATTTGTTCCTGATAACAGATTATCGTTTGTTACACAAAAAAATTATTATCACAAATTAAAAATCGACAAAATTGCAACAGAGCTGGGGCTTTACCAGTTTTACACACTATCTTACAAATATTATCTTTACACAACAAATATACCTGTTCTGCACGCTCGGTGGTCACCAGTTTTCGCGCTAGGTTGGGAATTGGATTTTAATGTTAATTTATTCATTTACAGAAGGGTGCTCCGGTCTAGAAAGGCACTAGGTGGTAACCTGTCGCCTGTTCCCCAAATCCAACGCGAAATGATGTCGCGTGTGTACTCGATCCTGCCGTGCGTAACTCGGTAATTAGTTGCAAGCTAATTAAAGAACGTTACACAGCAGAATGAGGTACCCACGCCACACCATAAAACATTTATAAATTTATCATATGAAATATAAATTAATTGATATTACAGACAGGTATTAAAATAGTTTGAATTTGACTTACGTGTTTATTTGATAGTTTGACTCTAATTATAATTCAAGATTGGTATATACTTCAATAATTGACTATTAAATAATTTAAATAAAATAGATCGATGAATGCGCGGAATCGAAATGTGAGTCGAGCAGAGTGACGATCTACCGCTGGCCTTGGTTAAACTGAACGACGGGAACGCGATGTGCAGGATCTTAAATAGCCGGCTGACGTCCCCCTACTCCTTGAAGTGGGTGGTCAACTCGGCTGGTTGCACCCGCTACAAGATCATGTTAAAATGATGAATCCAGAAAGGCTACCAAAGATTGTAGTGCGCGAGGTTCGAGAGGAACGCCGACCACCGGGAAGACCATCAAAAAGATGGAGGGAGAGCTGGACATCCTCGTCTCAGGACCTGTAAAAACAGATCATGGATCTACAAGAAAAAGTATATTTTTCATGTTTTTAATAACTTTCTCTTTGTTTTGTACCTATGTCAGAATTTTAATTTGAGGAGCTCTACCTCCTTGAGGTATTTGGCGTGATGGTTTGTAAGTACGTGTGTGTCTATTTCAATAGATACGGAAGGTAACGGTTGTGTTTATTGAGTTTGGATGTAATCTGTTTGTATTGGTTATATAAGTGTCAATAATATTAAGTTGAAATGGACCCCCAAGTAATATAGATATTTAGATTGACCTATTCACCATCAACGGTGGCGGGCGGTATCAAAGAGTATTACAGATGAGATAGATAAATAGTTAGGGTTCCCACACGTCCCGTAAAAAACTCTAAACTCTCCACTACATACAAATATGTACCCAAATGCATCTACGAAGAATACATATTTCTCATTCATGTTGAGAAATTAATGTATGTCAAAAAATTTATTTAACGCTAGTTACATATAAAATATGAGATCCAAATGTAGGTAGTATGTATAGTTGAAGAATACGCACCGAACTATAAACCCATAAATCCTAATTAATGAATATTTTAAGATATTTTGTTTTCTTAACACATGTATGTAGGTATATATGTCAAGATAGGATATAAGAAGATATGAGAAGGCAGTGACAAGGCTTCCTATTCTGAGGCGTCTCTCTATTTTGTGACCGACTTGATTGTACATTGTACAAATGTCATTTTCTATTGGCGTGTGTGAGCAGGTTGGGTACGGTCGCGGTGGGGGAAGGCAAATGAATCTAAGTCTATTAATTTGTATTTATGATTGTTGAATGTACTGGAGGAATATGGATATTTACTATATTTGGAATTTGATTAATTTTCGTTTTAGTTCATAAATATTAAAATTCCTCCAGTAGGTAGGTACCTACATATCTTGTTATGTGCAGTACCTCATAAAATGTAGAATCTTGAGATGCGATATATCGATATCTGACTTTTAAAAAGCATCAAGTCGTAAATGACAATTATAACCTTTCAAAATTTAGGTACCATGTAGTTTCGTTTTAATAATTAAGAAACATGTTTTATCCATTAGAATTTCTTAATTTAGTTCTTCTCACAGTTTTCTAGCGATGTTTATTTATCTAATTGCCGTGGTCACCTTACTCAAAACGATTTTCGGAATTGTAGCCTTTTAAAACTCAAGTATCGATATTACTAACTATTGCTAACTACTTTAAATGATATTTTGCTTGTTGTATTTTCGATATCTCGGCTCTTACTGGACGTCCAAAACAGTGCTATTAAGAAAGAGTGGAAAAACTTTTCCAAGCAGGTGCCTTAAATCATAAAAATTATAAAGATGTTTCGGTGTTGATGCGTTTTGGTGATCTCAAATTGTCAAAGCGTACAAGTGATGGCAACCCTGGATATAGAACCTATAGATATAGCAAACCCACCTGACTTAACCAAGCGGTCGGATCATCCGCCTTTTGTAGGGATCTCTCTCTATCTATCTCTCTCTATCGTTTGGCCAATATTTGGTCTAGTTGACTGCGCCAAATTTATTCTGAATGTCACCACTCCTCTGGTTTACAATCAGTATGCAAACATGGAGATTTCCGTTAAAATGTTTGCTTTAGATAAGTGGTCTCCGTCGCTCACTACGTCATTTCACTCGCTCAAGTCACTGGTACCAACTCTACATGTATCCCATACACCATTTACTACACGATTTGCATATTTTTTGTTTATTTCATTCAATGCCCCGCCGTTGGCGAGTGAAAATATGAAGGAATAAGCAATCGTTTTTATAATATTGTCATCGAAAGAAGTATGTATACAAAATATCAATAAGATGGGAAGTGGTTTAAAATTTGATGAATTATAAACATTTTAAATAATTAAGTGATGGTCAATCCACCTCTTTGAATTATAGTGTAAACGAAATTTATTCAAGATGGGAGTGGTTTGAAATTTTATTCAAATCAAACGTTATAAAGAGTTCAGTGTTAGCCACAGCTCATTCGATTTTATATATTACTAGTGAACCCCCGGCAAACTTCGTATTGCCTATATAATTAAAAATGGTCATTTCATTACCACCCGTCGCTTCAGACCCTTCAGTACTTCCCATCCCTTCAGTACCTCTCGTCCCTTCAGTACCACCCGTCCCTTCATGCCGTTCAGTACCTCCCGTCCATTCAGTACCTCCCGTCCCTTTAGTACCACCCATCCCCTCAGGCCCTTCAATACCTTCAGTACTTCCGTCCCTTCAGGCCCTTGAGTACCTCCCGTCTCTTCAGGCCCTTCAGTACTTCCCGTCCCTTCAGTACTTCCCGTCCCTTCAGGCCCTTCCGTCCCTTTAGGCCCTTCCGTCCCTTCAGGCCCTTCAGTACCTCCCGTCACTTCAGGTCCTTCAGCACCTCCCGTCTCTTCAGGTCCTTCAGTACCTCCCGTACCTTCAGGTCCTTCAGTACCTCCCGCCGAAAAAGTTTAATTCCCGAAACAACACTGGGAAGACCTACGAAGAGATGAAAGGACAGTTAGACCTTCTTTTTCCAGGATTCTCCAACTTCATAGGTAAAATGAACAAATACACGATAAAGAAGAAGAAGAAGAAAAAAAAAGTTTTAATCCAGAAACCGTCCTGGAAGACCTGCGAAGAGATGGAAGGACAGTTGCATCTTATTCTCCCAGGATACTCCACCTTCATAGGTAAAATGACCAAATACACGATGAAGAAGAAGAAAAATTTTTAATCCAGAAACCATCCCGGGCATACGCTCGACGATTCATCAAAGTTTCATTGCAATCGGATGGACGGTTCCGAGGATAGTCCATCTTCATAGGTAAAATGACCTAATACCCGATGAAGAAGAAGAAGAAGAAAAAAAATTAATCCAGAAACCATCCCGGGCATACGCTCGACAATTCATCAAAGTTTTATTGCAATCGGATGAACGGTTCCCAGGATAGTCCACCTCCATAGGTAAAATGACCTAATACCCGATAAAGAAGAAGAAGAAGAAAATTTTTTTAATCCAGAAACCATCCCGGGCATACTCTCGACAATTCACCAAAGTTTCGTTGCAATCGGATGAACGGTTTAGGAGCGCATTCAACACATACATAGATACATAGATACATACATAGATACAAACATTGAAATTTATAATATAGACTAGTGAACACCCGGCAAACTTCGTATTGCCTGTATAATTAAAAATTGTCCTCCATAACCACCCGTCGCTTCAGACTCTTCAATACCTCCCATCCCTTCAGTACTTCCCGTCCCTTCAGTACCTTCCGTCCCTTCAGTACCTCCCGTCCCTTCAGTATCTCCCTCAGTTACTCCCGTTCCTTCAGTTACTCCCGTCCCTTCAGTTACTCCCGTCCCTTCAGTTACTCCCGTCCCTTCAGTTACTCCCGTCCCTTCAGTTACTCTCGTCCCTTCAGTTACTCCCGTCCCTTCAGTTACTCCCGTCCCTTCAGTTACTCGCGTCCCTTCAGTTACTCCCGTCCCTTCAGTTACTCGCGTCCCTTCAGTTACTCCCGTCCCTTCAGTTACTCCCGTCCCTTCAGTTACTCCCGTCCCTTCAGTACCTTCCGTCCCTTCAGTACCTCCCGTCCCTTCAGTATCTCCCTCAGTTACTCCCGTTCCTTCAGTTACTCCCGTCCCTTCAGTTACTCCCGTCCCTTCAGTTACTCCCGTCCCTTCAGTTACTCCCGTCCCTTCAGTTACTCTCGTCCCTTCAGTTACTCGCGTCCCTTCAGTTACTCCCGTCCCTTCAGTTACTCGCGTCCCTTCAGTTACTCCCGTCCCTTCAGTTACTCCCGTCCCTTCAGTTACTCCCGTCCCTTCAGTTACTCCCGTCCCTTCAGTACCTTCCGTCCCTTCAGTACCTCCCGTCCCTTCAGTTACTCCCGTCCCTTCAGTTACTCCCGTCCCTTCAGTTACTCCCGTCCCTTCAGTTACTCCCGTCCCTTCAGTTACTCCCGTCCCTTCAGTTACTCCCGTCCCTTCAGTTACTCCCGTCCCTTCAGTTACTCCCGTCCCTTCAGTTACTCCCGTCCCTTCAGTTACTCCCGTCCCTTCAGTTACTCCCGTCCCTTCAGTTACTCCCGTCCCTTCAGTTACTCCCGTCCCTTCAGTTACTCCCGTCCCTTCAGTTACTCCCGTCCCTTCAGTTACTCCCGTCCCTTCAGTTACTCCCGTCCCTTCAGTTACTCCCGTCCCTTCAGTTACTCCCGTCCCTTCAGTTACTCCCGTCCCTTCAGTTACTCCCGTCCCTTCAGTTACTCCCGTCCCTTCAGTTACTCCCGTCCCTTCAGTTACTCCCGTCCCTTCAGTTACTCCCGTCCCTTCAGTTACTCCCGTCCCTTCAGTTACTCCCGTCCCTTCAGTTACTCCCGTCCCTTCAGTTACTCCCGTCCCTTCAGTTACTGCCGTCCATTCAGTTACTCCCGTCCCTTCATTACCTCCCGTCCCTTCATTACCTCCCGTCCCTTCAGTAGGTCCCGGTCATACGCTCGACAATTCATCAAAGTTTCATTGAAATTGATTGAACGGTTCCAAGGATAGTCCACCTTCATCGGTTAAATAACCTGATACCCGATGAAGAAGAAGAAGAAGAATTTTTTTTTAATCCAGAAACCATCCCGGGCATACACTCGACAATTCATCAAAGTTTCATTGAAATTGAATGAACGGTTCCCAGGATAGTCCACCTTCATAGGTAAAATGACCTGATACCCGATGAAGAAGGAGAAGAAGAAAAAAATTTTAATCCAGAAACTATCCCGGTCATACGCTCGACAATTCACCAAAGTTTCATTGCAATCGGATGAACGGTTCTCAGGTTAGTCCACCTTCATATGTAAAATGACCTGATACCCGATGAAGAAGAAGAAGAAGAAAATATTTTAAATTCAGAAATCATCCCGGGCATACGATCGACAATTCACCAAAGTTTAATTGCAATCGGATGAACGGTTCCCAGGATAGTCCACCTTCATAGGTAAAATGACCTAAAACTCGATGAAGAAGAAGAAGAAGTTAAAATTTTTTGATCCAGAAACCATCCCTGGTATACTCTCGACAGTTCACCAAAGTTTCATCGCAATCGGATGAGCGGTTTAGGAGCGCATTCAACACATACATAGATACATACATAGATACATACAAACATTCAAATTTATAATATAGATCATCAAGTGTGCATAACGTATGTAGGTTTAGTTATATGTAATATTTGATTGTAAAATGTTTTTTTTTTGTATATCTTTTTTGTTTATTTATAATTTACATGACACTGATATTTTTTTTTTCTATCAATAATACTTTTTTATTTAATGTTTTGGTTGATTTTGAGTCCATATGTACATCGTTTTTTATGTTTGCATACATCTATTGATTTTTTGACCATGGGAAATGGTTTTTAATGGACCCATCAAGGGTTGTGACGCTGAGGATGATGACGATGATGGTGTTTCGACATTGCGTAGGGTATTGCATGTCACTTTTGCTCTAACCTTTGTATAATCCATATCGTCATTATCTTGTATTTATTTGTAGCTCTCTAATAATTACTCAGTATCTCAACACATATATGACTCTCGAGATTGAGATGGGCTGGACATGTTTAGAGAATGCAATTTCCTAAGAGAATTATGACTGACCATCCAGGAGGAAGAAGGAAAATAGGAAGACCCAGGTTACAATGGGAGGATGAGATGAGGAGGGATGCAGCGCAGCTCTTAATTTTTACAAAATGGAGGATGGCAGCTGAGGACAGACGGGGTTGGAGGCAACATTTGAAGGAGGCCAAGGCTTGACTTGGGCTGTGGCACGATCGAAGAAGAATAATTACTCACTTTACGGGTTCGAGCACTTCACCACTAGACCATCCCGCTCCAGAATACAGTAGCCACAACGGCATTGTTACTGACCATAATCAGGTGTTCGGCATCGCACCTCACTGGCATGACTCAACAGATGAGGAGGTGTCCGTAAGTCTGGATCTCGCCGCAATCGCAGGAGACATCCTCTTCCACCCCTAGATATTTAATTATAACATGTCTACATTTAAATGACAAAACTTAAATGACCTGTTGGCTTTCCTAAATGAAATAAAATAAAAATATGTATTAAAAAACTGTCACTCGTATTCTATTACTATTTGAGCTCTATCTATAATGATATTTGGCGAATCACGTGCTGAGTTTCAGCTTTAAGCTGCCTTTCATGTAACGACAGACTAGTGTATTAATAGTTTCATTTCATTCTGCAACATAGAATCTTCGGATGGAGTAAAACCTATTCGACTTCATAAAAGTTCTATGATTTTTCGATTACAACATAAGCCGCAACAAGTATAAGATTCAATTAGTCTAACCGTATTCCTTAGACACGGCTAGCATCCTCAGAGACTTTAATTATTATACCTAGTTACCAACATGAATCTTACACTCGTAAAATGAAATGGTGTTTTAATATTTGAATTATAAATCCATTAAAACATACATGAAATTAAGTAGAAACTAATGAATAATGAATTTATAAAATAAAATAGTTTTTTTTCTTCTCGTCGATTCCTTTATAACGTAATTATAAAAAAATAACGTTATAATAAAATATTCTAAATATATCATCGAAACAAGTTATACTTACATGTAAGTCGAAAGAAATAATAATCAGCATATTTTCGTAACCTGACATTGAATGTGGATACAGTTCTATAAATAAGTATTTTTTCTCGTGAATGGCATAACTTCAGTACTGTTATGTAGGTATCATTGAGTTGGAAAAGTATTTATAGATATTTTGACAATTCGTTCAAAGAGTAGGTATATAATACCTACGGATAAATTCGTTGTCCTGGTAACCTTCGAAAATGAGACATTTATGCATCATTATATGATACCTAATTAAAATGTCGACCATTTTATTCGGAAGAGGAAAAGAAATACTTTTCCGTTTCGTTGTCATAAAGCATATTATGGTAATGTGCATTATTATAGACAATAGATCCAGGAAAGACAACCATTTCAAAATATGATTCAACGTAATCAAACATGATATCTACTGGATGTGCCGGAAATTTTATGAAATATTACAAAATTTATTTCACATACTTAATTAGTTTATGAATGATTGTATGTAAATTACTCCCGGAAGGTTCTTAGTTACTTAGGTTTGTTCGGAAGGTTTTGTCCGAGTCTACATATATGCGTTTCTCTTTGTGCAAAGGACTGTCTCCTTTCTATTTGAGACCGCGCTCAAGACAGCGGGATAGCTGTCTCGAAGCAATCTCAACTCTTCTATACATTTCAACTCCGGTCTTGAGATCAAGCTCAATTACTTTTGTTTTATTAATACCATTTAGGTTGAGAACGTGTACTCAAGATCAGTCTCAAGTTGGAGAACGAATCTATAATTCGTTTCTTGGCCATATGTAGCAACCGGCAGCACACACGCTTTCCTTTGAGCTTTTTATTATAACAAAATAATTAATAATGTTATTTAAATGAAACAGTAAATTTGTTGTTCCACAATTTTATTTGCCTGACTAGTTTCGTAGGACACGTCCTACATGATCACAGGTTACAAAGAAAGCTTCACAAAACCTCAAGGGGGCAAGTCTGGTTCAATCGGCGAAATCAAAACCCTCGTGATTACCCATATCATGGATATAATTATTATATGGAGTTCTACAATATCTTTAGATGTCATAGAACTCCATACGATAATTATATCCATGATATGGGTAATCACTAGGATTTTGATTTCGTCGATCGAACCAGACTTACCCCCCTGGTTTGTTCGAGAATGCCACAGAAGAATTCTTACACCTAATTTCATCACCATCTCTACAAGACAGAAGACCAGAGCAGCAAAATCCGGCATAGAAGCAACCCGACGCAAATGGCCAGTTTCTTTGTAACCTGTGACCATGTAGGACGTGTCCTACGAAACTAGTCAGGCAAATAATTAACTGTTTCATTTAAATTACATTATTTAAATAATTCCACCAAGAATGCACGTTCAATTCCATAATTTTATTAAATAATTTACCTATAACTACTTGGGTTGGAACAACACCTACTACGTACTTAATATTCGTAGCTGCTAAAATTGATGTCCATTTTTCACATGAATTCTTTTAACCACTTTCTTTAAACTCAATTATTTTTTTTTATCAAAAACTTTTCCCAAAAAGAACAAATATCCAAACTTTTAATTGCTACACAGTAAGTACCTACTTAGTTAGAACACTGGATGTCCGACAAAGTAACAAATTTTGAAATATTATGCTTCGATTATTAATTAAAACATTTTTAATTAGAACAGGGGTGAACGGATATAATCAGGGAGATTATTAATTAGACAAGAATTGTTTTTTTAAGTCTTTTTAACTAGACGTTCATGACAATACACAAAAGCTATTTATTTGTGTTTCTTACAACTTGTTGGTATAAAAATATTATAACATCTAATGATATCGGAATATTAAATGCCCAAAATAAATAATTAAACATGTATATATATTTAGAAAATAAACAAAACCAGGGGAGGGGACACCATAGACACTTTCTTAATTTGTTTAATTCTTGTTTTAATATTAAAACGAGTGGGTTGTGGCCAACACTAAATTCTCCACACCATAGTAAGTGTTAATTTTTTCTTTTTGAAAGGTTGACAATCTCTAAATGCATTTTTATTAAGTACCTACATTTCTATAAGATTCTTAAACAAATTTAAGATTCCCAGAGGACAACAGTTTTCACAATACATCATACACACAAAAACATTGTCACGAAACTCATAGTAAGCATTTTCTACATGATTCATTTTGAGAATTTTTTTAGTAAAATTGAATTACTAGCAAGATGAGCATGTATGAGACAGTGTATCAATGTTGAAGAGGTGATGTATGTGTCAAGATAGAAGAATGCGGTGTTCGGTTCTCACTGCCTACCCCTTGAGGAAGATAGAAGTGGAGAGTAAAAAATACACTTGTCTATAGAGACACATACAATAGCAATATGAAGTTGATCACTCAATTTTCTCATACAGAGGTTATTTTACTTCTGTTATATACATTTTTCAAACAAATATGAAATTTATTTCACATTGATATGGCAGACCATAGATTTTTTTCTTTAAATTTTGACAATCCTTGATTGCATTTTTGACGAGTGTATTGTTTTTTGGCAATCGACCACGAGTAAGACCGAGAGATAGCTGGAGCTCGGCGTCACAAGAGGCCTTGAGGGACGGGCAAAGTTCCTGAAAAAAAGCAGATGTCAACCTATAAAAAGAAGAAGAAGTATTTTTTTGTATCGAAATTTCAAATAGTATACAAAAAAACTCGATTTTCCAGACCGTGAGAGCATTTTGAAAATTTGAACACATGAAATCATGGAGAAGAAATTAACGGATATCTATATGGAAAAATAATCAGCTCTGGGTCTATGCACTTTACACATATGATTTTAATATGAAGTCGATCTGACTTATAGTTTGGGCTGTAGAGAGGACACTTAAAGGATAACGCCATACATACAAACACATCACGACGAAACTCACAGTGTGCACTCTCTACATGATACCCGTTGAGAAATTGATGTAAAAAAAAATACGCTTAAAAATTGTGAAATTATGACTCCACTATTCCATAGTGTGGAGGGTAATATTGCAATTGTTAAATATATTACTTAGCTTAAATTAAATTATTTAAAAGAACCTTTAAAAGGTTTATAATAATAATAAATTTGGATGATTTATATAGCGCCGTTTTCGTGAATATCTCACCTCAAGGGCGCTGAAAATTGATCAAGATGTATCATTATGGCTTTGGTAAGATTTGCGAAAAAGGTGTGTATTGAGATTTTTTCTGAAGGTAGATATATTTTCAGTTTGTCTGAGGGTATTTGGGAGCTTATTCCATGCATTTGGTCCTGCCACAGCAAACGCACGATCGCCGAAATTAGTGGTATGCACCCTATTTATTTCAAATAATTTTCCAACCATGGATGAAGATGCAGAACGAAGTGATGATTGTCTGTCGTTAATTGAAAGAGGAATGCAAAGTTCGGAGAGGTACATAAGTAGGAGCCACACCATGAAGTGCTTTGAAGATCATGAGACAGAGTTTATATTCAATCCTTTCAGGAACTTTAAGCCAATGGAGATTGCGGAGATGGTGAGAGATGTGAGAAAACCTGGAGGCTCCGGTGATGAGCCTGGCTGCAGCATTGAAAACTGACTGAATTTTATTAATTTCTTTTTTTGGTAGATTTTCTGGTAGATTATAACTTGATTCATATAATATAGCTACTGTAAATTTGTAATGTGCTTGATCAGTAAATCAATAAAATAAAACAACAGATATTGAAGTGTGGTAAAGGCAATTTTCGACCAAAACCCACCACTATTCAGGGTTCATTTTATCAAATCAATGTTATCTACCTTGGTATTTAAGTGTAGAAAAAAAATCTGCCTTTATTCTATGACGTAAATCTGGCAGTCGCTAGCTCTTGGTCTATTTAGCTTATGTGCTTATTTTCTTCTCTTTTAAATGTGCTGAGGTCTATCTTCTCAATTGCCTTCTCATAAGTTGAGCCTACTTGATTTGGTCATACATCAAAGCACTTTTGCCATTGACGTATCCTACTATACGATGTCTCAGTGCTCCGATTTTCGAATGTTACGTAAACAATTTTGCCTTCGTCGATTCATATATCAACCCTTCGAACACGAATCAACACCCAGTTTCGCACGAAACGTGAATCAATGAAGAACAATTTTATTTATATTTTATAACGATCGGTATTTGTGATAAAATAAACATAATTACACGACGTAATATTGTCATCGTCAATCCTGTAATTGTTAGGTAATGTACAGAGGGTGGCCAATTTAATGTACTCTCTCAAAAAGTACACAAATTGTTGCATATATCTTACAATAACTTTGGTAATTGAGGCAATATTGGAATACTTTATTCTATTTTTCATTAGTAGTAACATTGTTCTTATTTTTCAGTGATACCACCATTGTAATACTTGCATAGTGATGTTGGCTACAGATCTAAGTTCAGTTTATGCTATTTTTGTATGAAAACGTGTTTTGGTATGTCAATTAATTTATTTAATTTCTTTCTTTTTGGATAAATATTGTTTTCAATCATATAAGTACATTATATTTGTGAATAGTGTGGTAATTTTAGTCACTTTTAATTCCTTATTTAAGGACATACATCAGATGAAACTCATGTTATATTATTTTTTACTTTTATGTAGAATGGCAAGGGGATGTAACCTATCGCTAAGAAAAAAGGCAAAATACCAAGATTATTTTATTAAATCCTCACAAGCCCCTTTGTGAATATTAAAAATATAATGGTTCATCAAAATAATTGTAAAAATATATTCTTTTAAAAATATAGAATAGCATTAATTAGGTCTGAGTACATTAAATTGGTCACCTTCTGTACTTTATAATAAAAACTTACCTCAGTATCTCAAAGATTAATTAATTTATCTTTCAAGCCAAGGGCGTCCTCTCCGATCTATTGAACGTACTTTACTATGTATAATCTATACCAATTCACAGTACTGAATTTTGAAGGTATTCATTTGAAGTACAATCAGCAAGGTCATGGAATAGTGTAAGTCCGAATCCGTCGACTCATTAATACCTTCTTCTTCTATCGTGTCAGCAACTCATTTAAATAATCTTCTGCCAGTGGTTACAATACCTGCGGTTACCCCATGTCTTTAGATCTGTCACGCCCGTTCTTTATCTGTTTAGTGATTTCTAGGTGCGATAATTCAGGTTGTAGCCCGTCGGGAGGCACTCGTGAGTTTCGATAAAATCTTTGGAAGATTATTCTCGCCACAGGGTGAGCCTGGCTTCTTCTGGAGATGTTTTTAGTGGCTCAGTATGACTCAGGAAACCTTCGGGGGATTTCAGCCTGGGTTAGGTAGTCTCACAGTTGTATAGGCAGTGCGAGGGTTAGTGTTGGTCTTTGTCCAGATCTACATACGATGCAGTACACTTCGCGCGATGTTAGGGGGTGTTATTCCTGCAAGGGAGTATACTCTGACTATCTGTTTTAAGTAACCAGTGATCCCGCGGTAAGTGTTGTTAAGTGCTACGATAACGTGTTAGGCGTGTGATGATCTACTTCTCACTGGGGTAGCATATTCATCAGCAGGCTAAGTCAGTAAAAAAGTCGAGATCCGACAACGTATCGCCGCTCTTCTCGTCATGTTTACGCCCGTGACGACAATTCGTAGTCACTAAGCGCTGTCGAGTTCGTAAATGCACTTATGAGTATTTGTCGCCGTTAGGCTGGCTTGCGGTACATTTTTGAATTATCATTTATGGCAATACACAATATTTTCCCCATGATTTGAATAAATGTCAAATTTGTTTACATAAATTTGTTAAATAAATATAATATGGTCATATTTTTAAGCACGAAAGCAAGTTATAATACGATTAAATTAACTTCTTTTGTGTTTATTGAATGTTTTGAGTGTAATTTTAAAAATTATTTTTAATTATATTTCGATCAATTTATCAAGTCTATGACAGCTGCGTGTTATTTTTTTACTAAAAACTACGCCGAATTTTCTTTTGTTAAGTGTTAAAATACATATGTGATAAAATAGCTTACAAGAATACTTTCTCAAAATCAAAAATTATTTCAAATCTATACCTACGGAAAACATTTACGGACGCATAGAATCATCATAGAATTATAATGTTATAATCTAAGTACGGACGCATATTTCCATTAAATATATAACCATATAAAACTTTTGTTATGCGGTAATTAGCAATAATTGAATTACGCGGAATATTTAAAGGGTTTGAAGAATCTCTTAAACGGCGTCGTTTAACCCGTTTATTATTATTCTCAAAATAAATATGAAATTCGGCATTGTTCGCGTAAAAAATGACATTTAATTCAACATGGCGGCATTAGATCTTGTCTCTCGACTCGATGTCGACCCAATCTCGCCGTCAAATAAGTGGACGAGAACGATTCCACGCATTATCTGCTTAGTGACTACCAAAACTGTCAAAATATCGATTAGTCGATATTTTGACAGTTAATCTCGACATTTATCGGTCGAGATCTACTTACAGACTTAGCCTGCTGCTGAGAAACATAAGGCTAGAGCTGAGGTACGTAAGAGCTAGTTGGCTAGTTTGCCGAAGAGGTTATTTCTTTGCGTGGCGTTATTGCAGTGGGTTTTATAGAAGAGAGTTCCGTCCAATGCGACTCCAAGATATTTGGGATAAGTTCATTCGTTCAGCTGTATATTTTCACATTGTTTTATTTTTTTTATTATTCTTTTGAAGAAAGAAACTTGAGTTTTTGCGGGGCTACGTTGGAGTTGGTTCTGTTCATAATAATAATAATGGATAATTTATACAACGCCATCGACTGAGACATCGACTCAAGGCCGTAGGTTAAAGCATTTTCCACTTCTTCGAAGATAGGAATGTTATACAAATTAAAAAGCATACAAAATAAAAAAGATATTTTTACTTGTCGTTGCACTGAGAAAAAAAAGATTTATGAACCCGTATGCCGGCAAAAAGAAATCATTATTAGTGTGACAAATTAATATCTCAATAGAGGCGAAGTTGGAATAAAAAAAGAAGAACTAGAAAATCCAGGCATACTATCTCTTACCTGCTGGTTTATGCGATCACTTTTAACGCTTGCGCACGTTCATAAATTTATGAAAGTTTTATATTTTTATATTAAAATCAATATATGAATGAAGCAACTTTTTTAACGCCATCTATTGAGAAATTGGTTCGTAAACGATGAAAGCATCACATATTTGCCATAGATCGTTATTGTATTTTTAAACGAAATTCTAGTTTTGAAATCGGTGAAATGTTTTTTCATTTTCCCTCGACGTATTTTCTTATCAAAACGGTTTGTAAGTTTTTGTTGCAAACAATTTTGAATTGAATTTTACAGTATTCCGATGCAACTGAATTACAAAGGCAATAAATCGGACGGAGAATCGTTTTAGGATTTCCTGTTCTTCCTCTACCACCCTCACCCCTACCTCGCTTCTCTCCCTTTACATCTATCCCCACTACAACCATCCTGTATTGTACTATCCACTCCACATTCTCCATTTGTACAGAGACAAACAGGACACCGACAAAGTAGAGAACATTACACATAATATACATTGGTACTTTACTTTCCTATTTTTAATTGGGTATAATTGTCATTTTTTTCCAATTCATTTGTCATTTATTTTTTATTTTATTTACAAAAAATCTTACAAGTTATTGAGAATTCAACCTCACTAGGATAAACCTGTATCAAGGTTAAATAAATTCACATTTTTGACAGACATATACGACACAAAATTTATATTATATAAAACAACATGTCACTAATTTCGCCAGTTGGGTACTTAGTACTTATAAACCACTTGCAACAATATTTTTTTTAGAATATAAATGATAAATAATACAATTACAAATATATAATAGGTAAATAAGACAAAAATGACCTTATAAGTCTGGCGCAATTCAGGGGTGACTTCTATGCGAAAAATGCATTTGTCACCTCAGGTAAAAGAATTGTTGCTCTCATTATTTACAGAAAACCAATTCTCTCAATAGATGGCGTTACAACAAAAATAAATAAAAATAATAAGAATGTTGTTCATAATTTCACACATAGATGGCTGTAGTAAAAAATTCCTTATTTTCAAGCGAAAAGAATTTCAGTATTACAATATATAGAACTTTCAAAATTGAATTGATAGGGATCTCATTAAAAAGGCATAATTGGTGAACGTTGCGCAAGCTTATAAAGTGATCACGTAAACCAGCCGATGACAGGCCGTAAGCCCTGTAGGTGCCTTGATTTCCCGGTTCTTCTACAGTAAATATTCCAACTTCGTCTCTATTGAGATAATTAAAAATCTGTTAAAAAAAAATATCTTTGACTCCCGACAGGGAAAAAAATCCAATGTTTGCGCATATGCAATAATAAAACGAGTGGGTTGTGGCCAACACTAAACTCTCCACTACACAATGAAGCTTCCCTGCTAATATTACACTCTAATATCAATATGAAATCAAATATGTAACTAAACATTGCTAAACATAAAAATTCTCCTATATATTTTTCATACAAAATATCGATTAATAGAAACATAATTATTGAAAGGATATATATTTTTCTTTTAAGGTTGGCAAACTCTGAATGCAGTTTTGTGAAAATTCTTTTTTTTTGCATAAATAATTCAAAAAAATGAAAATATCTCAAATTTCCAGGTCGTGAGAGCATTTTTAAAGTTTTAACAGATGAAATCATAGAGAAATAATTAACTGTTGTCTATGGAAAACTAATCAGCTCTAAGTTTATGTACTTCACACATATGGTATCAATATGAAGTTCATCAGTCATTTGGTTTGGGCTGTACAGAGGACACAAATTTTCAAATTTGTGTACGGCATACGGCATACACACAAAAACATCACGATGAAACTCAAAATATACACTCTCTACATGATACCCATTGAGAAATTGATGTAAAAAAATACGCTTAAAAATTGTGAAATCATGACTCTCCACTATTCCATAGTTGGTAGTGGAGAGTAAAAATATTCGATTAAATATATAATACTTATTGTGTCATTATTGTACGAAATATTTTATTAGTATTATTTTAATACATTTTTAGTATTATGTCTTTATTGTACGAAATCAAATGTATCTAATGCCGATTTATCAAAACAGGGGCGCTCTTGATTAATTGTTAGATCTTTGAAACAAATCAGTATTAAGGTCGCAGATGGACTGAAATGTGATTAGTTGCATTAGGTTTTCTTCATTTACTGCCTTGAAGACACGGATAAATTATAGTTACAAACCACACATAGTCAAAGACATTGCTAATATTACGCCGTCAAATTACACAATGTTCTCCGACTTCACTAAACCTGCAATCACAAAATAAAACGTCACAAAATTACAAAAAAACACATAACATCATGGATCTATAACATCGATTCGGAACATATAAGTAACAATATAACACCAGATCAAATATAATAAACTCCTATATTTACCGATAATTTTTCAATAATAAAATTTGAAATGGTAAAATAAAACCAAAGTTTTCAGTTCTACTAATTTAATGACACTGACTAGTTTCGGTCATCCAGTGACCATTTTCATTTTAATCTAATAACAATTGTAACAAAGTACTATTCATACCACCATACCATACCATACCATCACGCCATTTCCCTATTTGGGGTAGGCAGAGAGAACCGAACGCCAGACTCCTCTCTCTTGACATACATTCCTCGCTTCATTCACGTCCATACATCGTCTAATACACGCTCTTCTATTATTCTTACTTCTAACATCTCCATCTTTCAAAATCCCATTTATGTGATCGTGCCAACTCTTTCTTGGCCGACCTCTACTTTTCATTCCTCTTTTATCAGCCTTGTATACTTTTTTTGTCAGACGGTCATCACTCATTCTTTCTATGTGGCCGAACCACCTTAGGGCTTTTATTTTCATCTTACTTACGATATTTCTTTCAATCATACATTCTCGTCTAATATCCTCATTTCTTATTCTATCATACTATTCATACCACGCAACTGGTAAAATGACCACCTCGGCACAGGACTTCCCTGTGAAGTGTTCATTGTGTCAATGCAATTAGACACTTACTTAGTAACGCGCTCACATACAAACACACACAATATTTCAAGTATGTAATTGTATTTTAATACTTATAATTTTTGAGATAATTTTATAGTGATTTTGATCGGTGCCTTTCAATTTTTTTAACTGTCGAATAATTCCAAGAGCTCAGGATACTTTTATATATATATATATTTTTTATTATTTTTTTTAAAATAATGAATATGTCCTTGTATAAAGATTACATATACATCCTTATACATTCCCTAAACTAAGCATAAATGCTTGTACTATAGGTGAATGGAAATCTGTCGTGGCAGGATTTGAACTCGCGACCTCTGGGTTGCTAGCCCAGCGCGCTAACCGCTCTGCCACCACCCATCTCCCATTTAAGTTGATATTTTAATTTTTGAATAGCTATAAAGGCACATCACATTCATCAAATGGCATTGAAAAATTATCATAAAGTTTCATAAGAAAAAGATTAAATAATAAAATAATTTACAAACTTGTTTCATGAAAATGCTGAAAATTTTCCATACGCAATTTGAATACTATGTGGAGTGACTTGGTAGTGAGGAGTATAGCGTTGGCCACAACTAACTCGTTTTAATATACGATGGCCTTGCCATTTTTAATGTTCATTTCAAGTTCATAATGCACAAAGAACACTTTTCAGGGTGAATTGCTCGAGTTTTTAATATGTCGATTGAGACGGTTTCTAATTTGTACATAGAATTCCATTATACATAATTAGAAAAAATATAACACGTATTATTCCACAACGTATTTATTTTGTACACCGACGACCAAATTATGACGACAAAACGGTTGTCGATAGACAAAATAAATACTTTGCGGAATAATATCTGTTCATATTATTTTATAAACATTTTTGGGTTGAATTCCCTGTAACAATAAAAAATTTTTTTTTTTTTTTTTTAATTTTGTTATAACTGACAGTGTTGAATATGTAGAATACCATAATAATGTATATTTTTAATCAAACAAATGATTTGGTCTACATATATATTTTTTTTCCTGAATCCGTTTCAGCTTATTAGGCCCTTATCAACTGGTAAACATAGAAACTTTAGTATATAAGAAAAAGCACAGTTTCTATGTTTACCAGTTGATAAGGGCCTTATAAACTGAAACGGTCGTCTTGGATTCAGGAAAAAATATATATGTAGACCAAATCATTTGTTTTATTTAAAATACCCATTTTTATGGAAAAAATAATATTCACTCCATCGTAGAAATGGTTAGTTGTTCTAGAAACGAAATTATTAACATAGGTACCTAGGTATACTTATAATGATTATCCATGGATGTGAAGAATACATGTGCGATATCGGCAGAAGAATCATTTGGATAGATGGAAAAGTTTGAAGAGAGTGGACTTACTGTGCCAGCTGTCTTCTTTCTTCTCTCTTTCGCGTAGATTTCTTCTTTCCTTCACGTCACTGGTTCAACAATGGTTCATTACACTTGTCTACAATATTAATCGTTTTTTTATTTATTTATTAATCTTTTTGTACAAAATATAAACAAATATAATGCGCATTGTCATTAGACATTTTCTTCCAACCAACAAAGCAGATTAAAAAGTATGACAAAATTATACATGTTCATCAAGAAAAGAATTAAAGAAAAAAAAACAAAGAAATTAAACATTACATTAAGATAAATATTATGAAAAAAAATATCACAAAAATACAAGGAATGGGAAACAACAAGGAGAGGAAAACGGGATCAGTTGTTTAGGGATAAATATTCCTTCTTTAGTTATTTCTTGAAAATACAAAGTGAGTTAGACGACGCAATATCCGGACTTAGACTATTCCATATTCTTGCTGATTGTACTTCGAATGACGAGCTGAAAAATTCTGCCTCATGGACAGGGATGGATAGTGTCGTACATTCTGCAGATCGGAATGGAAGTCCATGATTGGATAAATAAGTGAATTTGTTTTTAAGGTAGGTACTGTGGCTGGTTCGGATTAGAGAGAATATTGTTGAATAGTGACAGAATATGTATATTCAGTATATTGCGCCGCTGTCGTATCTTGGGCCAACATAGAAAATTGCGGTACGATGATATTCGATCAAATTTTTTTCAACCCAAATATGAATCTGATACATATATTTTGAAGACGTCCATGTTTTACTTGCGAAAAGCCGTGATTAAAAAGGTAAACGAGCAAGGCGCCGAACTAGTATGCAGAGATTTGTAATATAGATTCACATGGTGGTGACTATTGTGACTGAAAAAAGTGGCCTACTTTTGCCACGTTCAAGGTATGAACGTAGGTATGAAGGGGTTTTGATGTCAGGAAGATGAGGATAGGTATAAATGTGAATTATCTGTGTTCTGCGGCAACAGTACAAGAATTTGTCAAAAGTCTACATTAATAGGTATGTACGTATTATTCGGTTATTACTTGAAACACTGAAACTGCGCGATGGTTTGTATGATATAATATGCAACTAGATAATGATAAAATAGTTTATTATACCTACATCGTTCACATAATACAATTTTAGTGTCGGCCTACTGAGGAAAATAAATTCCCTTTTTGACTTTCGTGCGTGGCCTTGGGGCGGCCTCACTCTGTTTTGAAATTGGCAAGAGTTATGGCCACTTCCGTTGTTTTCCGTTTAGTATATGACTTGATAATCGAACCGGAGACAAAAATGTATCAAAGTGAAGCCACTCATGTACCGATCCTTCCCACCCTTTTTACTGAAGGCCGGACGGGGTATCTATTGCTGTGTAATGTGTAATAAACGCCGGTCGTAAATTAAGAAACAAAAGTTCTTTTTTTTTCTCCGCTTTTTCTCTCTCAGTGTTCCCAACATTCCTATTTCAAAGCAATTACTATCACTATTCATGCCAAACTGTAGAGGGCACGCCCCGTTCTGGAGCAATGTAAATTGGTATTGTTTTTCTCCGACAAGAAAGAGGAAAGAAGTGTATGTAATTATGGTCTCTGGTGGGACGAAGAAGCAATTGCTTCATTCCGTTGCGAATACATAGTTGGATTGTTCGCATTGATAGTTCATGAGAATTTTTTTTAAATCTCAATAGAGACGAAGTTGGAATATTATAGGAGATATTTTCCATAACTCGCCTTACCAATTTAAAAACTTAGGTACTGTTCAATTTAAAATCAGCTTAGCAAGATAACACCTTATTACACATTTTTACCCACTACACATTCACATCCCAGTACGTGATTATGTAGTTATATAAATTGGTTTGCCACAAGTAATTGACACTAGGTAGGGATAGTTATAACAATTAGCTATAACAACATTTGTAACTTTGTCGTATTGTGTTTGCGATGCTCTTTGAGTAACACATAAAAATATTTTATTTGATTTCGGAACCATGTGATTCATATTAATTACACCAACATAGTTAACAAGTCTCCTTCTATGGCTCTGAAATAAAAATCGCGTCAGAGATTGGATTTATGACAGGTATTATGGCGGACATTGGGACCTGCAGGCCAAGTCAGTAAAAAAGTCGAGATCCGACAACGTATCGCCGCTCTTCTCGTCTATGTTTACGCCCGTGACGACAATTCGTAGTCACTAAGCACTGTCGAGTTCGTAAATGCACTTATTAATATTTGTCGCCGTTGGGCTGGCTTGCGGTACGTTTTTGAATTATCATTTATGGCAATACACAATATTTTCCCCATGATTTGAATAAATGTCAAATTTGTTTACTTAAATTTGCTAAATAAATATCATATGGTCATATTCTTAAGCACGAAAGCAAGTTATAATACGATTAAATTAAGTTTCTTTTGTGTTTATTGAATGTTTTGAGAGTAATTTTAAAAGTTGTTTTTAATTATATTTCGATCAATTTCAATTCAACATGGCGGCGTTAGATCTCGTCTCTCGACTCAATGTCGACCCAATCTCGCCGTCAAATAAGTGGGCGAGAACGATTCGACACGTTATCTGCTTAGTGACTAACAAAACTGTCAAAATATCGACTAGTCAATAGTTAGTCTCAACATTTATCGGTCGAGATCTACTTACAGACTTAGCCTGTTGGTTGATCTGTTTTGTGTGAGCCTATATGTTTGTTGAGGTTAATTATTGTCTTCTTCTTCCTCTTCCCAACTTATCGTCGATGAAGACTGTTGGGGTCAGCTCTCCTCGTCCTCAGGCTGTATACTCTTCGGTTCTGGGCCGCCTCCGATGTCAATTCTTGTTTCATCAATTGTGAACTCCTTTGCGCCATCCATGTATTTTTTGGTCTCCCCCTATTCACAATGTTCACAATGTGATCCTCGGGTCTTTGTAATATGTGACCATACCATCTCAATCTCAATTGTCTTTCTTATAATTTATTATGTTGAGGTTAATGATTATGAGTGCAGAAAGTTGAGATTGTGTACTTAATTAGAGTGTGGAACGGGAAAAATCACCTGGTTCATAATTGCATATAATTGTCAATAAAAATTGTAAACTGCTACCCTTAGAACAGGATTTCCTTGTTGGGCAGCAGTAATCTACTTATTGTTGTCATTATAAATACGGTGTAATAAAAGTAAATAAATAAATAAAATAATTATATATTAAGCTTATTCACTGTAATTTTTTACCTAGTGTTTTTTGTGTACAGTTTAATTTTGCAAATAAATAAAAATAAGGAGAACCAGGAATAAAATAAGGGCTTGCGACGTATCATCGGCTGGTTTACGTGTTCACTTAATTACAACATTCACCAATTATGCCTTCTTATTGAGTTCCATATCAATCTATAAGGGATATGAGGTAGCCTATATTTATTAACCCCCCACCAATCTGTGTCAGCTGTCATTTATCGTTCTCTCGGGCCAGTCGCTCTTATTAACATCATGTAACCGAACACCAACAGTTTTCATTGCGTCCCACTATAGGTACCGACCTTCATATCCAAAAATCCAATTTTTTAATTGTTAACAATTCGAAATTTTCAATAGATGGCGTTATAAAAAGTGTCTTCGTTACTTCATAGATGGCAACAGTGTTTTCGGCTTATTTTCAAACGAACAGATTTTCATGATTAAAATATAAAAAACGTCGTAAACCAGCCGAAGACAGTAAGTGCCTTGAGTTCCTGGAACTTCTATAATATTTCAACTTCGTCTCTATTGAGTAGTTAAAAATTGTCATAAAATATTCTTTGATGTTTATTTGAGTTGAGTCACTCGTAAAAGATACTTCTGCATTCATCGAATGATTGGTCGAATCGAAAGTTTGTCATAAAATATTCTATTTTTGATGTTTATCTGAGCTGAGGTACTCAAAAGATATTTCTACACTCATATACATGATCTGATCGAATCTTAGCACAATGTATCTCATTCATTGATATAACACAATAGTATTTTATTACATATTAGGAAACATGATGATGTAATGGCATATTCATTCTGAAAATAATGATTTTCAATTTATTATGGCATTATAACTTTAAGAATTGATCATTAATTAAAATTCACATTTTGAATGAGCTATTCATACGATCGGTTTCGAATCGACCGCTTCTCCCTTAAGGAAATGCAAAATGGTTAAGCTTATGGTATGAGCAATGCCAAATTTTCCGGAATTTTGATATACTATGACTTGTCACATACAACATATGATATCACAATTCCTATAAACCTTTCACTTGGCATTTACTACACACCTCAAGACGAATGAAAACCCAATAATATTTTAAATTGATGGCATTTGCATTATTACGCATTATACTCTAACTTCAACTTCCCAAGCTGATAAATTGGGTGCATCGTATAAAAATTCACACACATCTTTACTCTTTTATACACACTCACACACAGATGGTTGAATTTTGTTGGTTTAAATATTCACTCATTTATAATTATTTGTTTTTTCTTATACTACTATATGAATTATAATAAGGTTATAATGTATACATGTGATGGATGCTGGGCGTGACTATGTTTTTTTTAAATAAAATAAAATAAATTATCACAAAATGATAATGTTTACAGAAATGTACTTCAATACCTATATTTTTATAAACATTATATGTTCTGTTTCTACTTTTTGAATAGGCATTCGCTGATTATTATTTTTTTTTCTAATTTGTAATGCCCTTATTATGTATCTATTTTTAATGTTATTTATAAATGTCTTAATTGTATGTTATTTATATTTAGAATGCTATTATTGTGTGTATTTTGTTAGTTGGCATTCACTGTTAAAAGTATCATTATTTCAAAATGCTTTAGCCCCGAGATAGGTTTTTTACCTAGTGGGGCATAGCAGTTACAAATATTATTGTCAATTATGTATATTTATGAATAAATAAATTAAATAAATTATTAAATAAATAAGTTTAGTAAATTAAATAAATTTATAATATTGTGACACATATTTCAATCAAAGTGAATCCATGTGATGAAATGTACACGTATATATTATGTATGACGGATTTGTAATCGAATGAGCAAACGATTCGCTGTCAAATAAGTTTAGTAAACAATGCTCTATATAAGGATTTTACGGGATGTTTGAACTCGTAACTCGAGTTTATTGTATAGTGGCTTCATACAAATGCAATTTGTAGACAAGGCTTCAACAGTTGTTGGAAGTTTGAATTTTGTTGTGAATTTTGCTGGACCGGAGAGAAGTATGTGTTTCTATGTACCTAAGTAAATACTTACAGAGGCTTCCCATATTATTAGAATCATTTAAAAAACGAGTGGGTTGTGGCCAACACTGAATTTTGCAAACCATAGTAAGCCTTCATTTTTTTTCTTGAAATGTTGACAATCTCTAAATGCATTTTTATTTAGTTCATTTCTATAAGATAATTAAACAAATATAAGATCCCAGAGGACAACATTTTTCACAATACACCATACATGGCATACACACAAAAACATTGTCACGAAACTCGTATGCACTTTTTACATGATACCTGTTGAGGAATTTAAAGTAAAATAAGACTAAACATATGACTTAAAGTAAAAAAGACTAGCAAGATGAGCATGTATGAGGCAGTGTATCAATGTTGATGAGGCGATGTATATTTGTTGAGATATAAGAATGCAGTGTTCGGTTCGGTTCGAGATATCTATGGAAAACTAATCAGCTCTAGATCTACGCACTTATGATACACCTTACGCCGTACGCCATACATACAGACACATCACGACGAAACTCACAGTGTGCATTCTGTACATGATACCCGTTGAGAAATTGATGCAAAAAATACGTTTAAAAATTGTGAAATCATGACTCTTCACTATTCCATAGTGTGGAGAGTAAAAATATAACAGATTCACTGCTTAATAAATTAGATAGCTAAGAAGATATTGTAATAGAACGATGTACGACAGAGCATGAGATAAGGATAGGTACATGGAAAGAATGTTAGATGAAGTAAGATATAATGAAAAATTATTCATATAAATAGTTTGGCCACTTAGAAAGAAAGAATGAAGAACGCCTTACGAAGAAAATAATAGTTGACACAAAGTTGACACAAATGGAATACAAGGTCGAAGAAAAGGGTAACATGACCATGTGAATGATATTCTGAAATACGGAAATGTTAGAAGAATGAACAACAGACATATTGTGAAGGTATGTATACATATAATATTATGTAATATAGGTATATACATATTATGTAAAAAAATATAACAATTACTGTTAAATTACATCTTTTTCTCAAGTGATATACATAATTGGGCCTTACTTACTACTTGCAATTTGTGTTTAAGCTGATACTTACCCAGTTTTTTGTATGGCCAAAACTGACTTAGCATCGGATTAAATTCGTATTTTAAATAGTAAGTAAGGCCCAATATGTTTATTAGAAAAATCAGCACTGATTAGTGATTATCTTTCTACTCCTATTTTTACTCTCAGGATTCCTTGGAAAGGGTGAATTTTGAACTCGCCATCACTGGATTATTAGGCAGCGAGATGTCCACTCTGCCACTGATTATTAATCAAATAATTATTATTTTTGTCTTGATATGACATTCTTAAGTAATAAATGCATTATTTTCAAATGAATTGTTACACACTATTCAAATATATAGAACTTTCAAAAATTACATTGATAAGGGAACTCAATAAGAAGGTATAATTGGTGAACGCTGCGAAAGCGCATAAAGTGATCACGTAAATCAGTCGATGACATGTCGTAAGCACTGTAGGTTCCTTGACTTCCTGGTTCTTCTTTATATATCCCAACATCGTCTATTGAGATATTAAAAGTTCGTCAGTAAAAATGTAAATATTTGCTCATAACCCTCCCGCAAATATGTTTCTCAAAGACTTTTTCTAATTTTTAATTGAGTGTCATAATATACATACCTATATCTAGAAATAGATAGGGTTGTTAGACGATAAAGAAGAAGAAGATATGTAGATACCTACTCTCTCGATTGTACACTACATTCAATAGTTGTATAAATATAAGCCGGGTATTGAAGGAACGCCATGTGATATATATCTCTGGGAATCTCTGGTGGAAGCTACAAGTTTACATAATGCAATGTTGGAAAGGTGCAGTGTTTTCGCATAGTTAAAGAGCATATCTCGGCTTACACGCCTCTACCGCAATAGCTTCGGTATAAGCTCATGCAATAAACTGTCGTAAAATACATATTCACACACATCGCGCTCATATTGTATTGTATTTCAAAAATAGCAACACCAATATCAAATCCACTTTAAATTCGAATATATGAGATTTAAATTTGAATATATGAGTAAGTATTCTTTTGAGTTTTGAGGACAATTCTTGATGAAACTATACAAATAATCACATATTTTAGTTTCACTCATATTTTAATAAGCCTACTGGTATCGGTCTGTTGAAGACCACCAGAAAATGAATGAAAAATGTGAATCAGTGAAGTTTATAAAGAAAAGAAACAAGTCTTGAAACAAAATTTTCAATTATTTAAAATTCAAGAGATATGCAGTAATTGATTAGGCCCCCAAGTCAAATTGAAAACGCTGTTCGTTTTCGCCAAGCGCTAATTTTTTTTGTATGGGATTTGACGTTTGTTGTTTGTTATTGTAGAAAAAATTTCTACAACAAACGTCAAATCCCATACAAAAAAAATTAGCGCTTGGCGAAAACGAACAGCGTTTTCAATTTGACTTGGGGGCTAGGTAGGCACATAGTATGAGATGTAGTATGACTTTATTTATTTTTTTCATTTATTTATTTATTGATTTATTTATTTATTGATTTATTGATTTAGTTATTTATTGATTTATTTATTTATTGATTTATTGATTTATTTATTTATTGATTTATTTATTTATTGATTTATTGATTGATTTATTTATTTATTTACTTATTTATTTATTTATTTATTTTATTTTTATTTTTATTTTATTTATTTATTTATTTATTTATTTATTTATTTATTTTTTTATTTATTTATTTTTTTATTTATTTATTTATTTATATATTTAAGATTTGATACACGCTTAACATACAATATATGTACATAAACATAATATCAATCACAAAAAATCAACCGTGTACACAAAAATCCCACAAGGCATAGCCTGTCTGTGGGTATCTTTGCTTCTAAAGCAAAATAAATTTCGTTCACCTATGTATAGCTAAAGCAATTATGCTTTTTTAATGAATATATGTATTTTAATAAATGTACTTGTTTGAATGCATTTTTTTAATACATAATTTAATTTATTTTTTTTTATAATTCGTACAAAAATTAACGCATATTCGACACAATACAATCAAAAGATACAAAAAATACACGACATGTAAATAAAACATATTTGAGGCCAGAGTGCAATGAGAATCTTCGCAATTTTCACTACAAACTACTCGAATGATCTGATGTACCTACATAAGTGTATTTACCTGCATATTAATATTATGACATTCACTAGTTGCCATGGTATGCAGTCACCCTTCTGTGAGTTTATAACCTCATCTGCCTTAGCGGCAGTATAACCAGACTTTTCCTTTTTTGTTTATTCGTACACTAACGCAGTATAATCAATATAAGCCATGAATTAATCTCCGTGTGAGAAAACATAATAATTTATAAATTATTCAATTAATTTATTTATTACTTTCTGTAGGTAAAGTCTGATTTTTTTAAGAGTGCCAAAGCTCATAGGGTGATCATGGTGTAAAAGAAAAAAATATTATGGGATTTTTTTTATCATTTCATGATATAAAACGGTTGTAACTTTCACATGCATATATCTTCAAAACCTTAAAATCTTTTCATACCTATTCTTACTCCCGGTACCATGCGGCTTTAATGGGTTTATATTATTAGGTATTTTCTGCAAATGTTAATGGGCATCTCCTGGGAAAGTAATATTTAAACAAAATATTTATTTGATACTTTTTATTAGGAAAATAAAAGAATACATTATGAAGTAATTAATCCTTATAATAATAAACAGTTACATATTATTTATATTAAACAAAATAATAAATTATATTATACAAAATATTTACATAATAGTTCATTGAGGCAAACACACATACATAAATAATATATCTATGTAACTAATACAAATAAATAATGGCCACTTATTCTATACTAAGACGGTGATAACACATGTTTATAATAATAATTATATATCGATATTAAACAAAAAATAAAATACATAAGTAAAAAATAAAAAATGAAATTCTTAATTTAGAACACATGGTCACCATAAAAAATCAAACGTGCACTCACTTCGAGAGATAGATACGTACTGTCGGGTTTGTTGATGTTTGTTGTTAAGGACACCAAATGGTGTAAACCAATAAGCAACCACGAGTCTACTAATACATTTACATGCGTAAATACTTTGCATTTTTTTTTGTTTATGTATAGAATTGGCACTTTAAAAAAAATCAGACTTTACCTATATATAATTTGTACGTTGGCGGGCTTATTGATAAACGGCATTTTCTACCAACCAACCAGAGTAAATGATAATTATACAATACTTCCATCTTCTTCTTCTTCGATGGAGCTACAGCCCAAGTCGAGCCTTGGCCTACTTCAACTTTTGCCTCCAACCCCGTCTGTCCTCAGCTGCTGTCCTCCAGTTTGTAACACTTAAGAGCTGCGCTGCATCCCTCTTCACCTGGTCCTCTCATCGCAACCTTAGTCTTCCTATTTTCCTTCTTTCTCCTGAATTATACAATACAGTGCATATTTATAAATATTTAATACATTTACCATATTTCAATTATTATATAATGGATTATTCTTGTGCATCCATGTCATTTATTGTCTTAAATTGTGATTTACTTAATTATTTTATGAATGTACTAACATCATGTATCTAAACTGTAAATATTATTTAGGTATAATATTGTATAGGTATAGGTCGCGGGCGCCCAAGAAAAGGATGGCACGACCATGTAAACGATATTTTGAAAGATGGAAATGTAAGAAGCGTGAACAACAGACGAACATGTATAAGACGATGTATGAATGTTAAGGAGGCGATGAATGCGTGTCAAGATAGAAAAATGTGGCGTTCGGTTCTCTCTGCCTACCCCGTGAGGGACATGGCGTGATGGTATGTATGTATGTATGTATGTATAATATTGTACCTACCTATGTCGATAAACAATAATGTATGTTTATAACAACGGCCCCATAACATAACAGATAGATAAAACATAGTGGGGCGTTGTTGATAATTTGATATCTAATGCTATATTGAACTAAATAAATAAACAACTAGAATTATCAAAATTATTATATATAATTATAGGTACATTCATTCCTATTATTATAGGTACCTATATTCATTCCTTTACTTCATTTATATTATATTGTAACTACTATTCTTTTTTTCTTGGTATTACCCCTTCCTTCTCTATTATTCGTATCCTCGTTTTTAATCTTTATATAGATTGTCTTCACCACTATTGTTCACCATTCTGACGATGCTCAGTATAGAGCGATACCGGTGAATGGGAGTCGCGTTTGAAATAAAACATAAAATTGTTTATATTTTTTCTCATAATTCTAGTTGATTATGGAGCTCTATCATCCTTATAATTTTCAAATATTGAAATAAAAAATAAGAATAAAAAGCAGTATTTATTTAATTAATATGTAGAAAAAACAGTTAAAGAATGTATTATTTTTTATAGACGTAGGTAGACAAAGTCGTATTTGATGCAAAGGCATATTATTTATGAAGACCTCTTATGGGTATAAGGTATAACAATAAATCGGCGCTCTCATATAGGAGGCTTAAGGACTAGGAGGAGATATTTTCTCTAATGTGAATATGTGCGCATCCGAATGCAAACAACATCTCATTTCACCAAATATATAATATACATAGATATATATTTTAGATACGTATATGCTTCCATACACTATACATCAAAGCAATGTCGAGCCCTCCACAACTTGGAAGAATTTGTAATACTGTTAGAAAACGCTTATCCCAGTGTTCAGGTATTATATGTACAAACTTAGCTACGTAAAATCGTTCGCCCGCATCAGATGTGCAAAACCAGTGCATACAAACCGTCAAGAGTAAAACTAGTGTTTGTCGTTAATAAGAATAAAATAAACATTCTAATTATCTCTACTGAATCAAACAAAACCATTGAAAATATACAATTAACTTTCCAAAGAAAGATAACTGCAGCATAAAAATCTCGTATACGAGAATATTAGGTTTATTTCAATAACCTGCCTATAGGTACGTGTGTTAGAAAATTCGATATTCAAAATATTTATTGAAAGTTCGTCCTTCGTGGCTCAGTTGGCTGGAAGTCCAACTGTTAAGACAAAGGTCTCGGGTTCGATTACCGGTGGGGACACAGTTTTTGATTGTAAATATTGTAAGTCTCCAGAATGTGGCATCTTGTTTTTGGGTGCGTGTTAAATTAGTATTTCACATAGTACCTACCTTTTAGTTCCTCGAGAAGCGATATAATATATTAAATATATATTTGTGATACATAATCTTATCATAAGTTGTATTTTTCTGTTGTACCTAACATATGTCTATATTATAGGTACATATCTAGTTTTGGTCATGTGATAAGTAAGATGCTCCGCTCCTCTCTTGAACACAAGTTTTCAACTCAGAGATTAAAATAATATATTGTTGTTTTATGTATGAAAATTGTGAAAAATAATAAAAAATAAAAACAATCTTAATTAAGAATATTCATTGTTTCGACGGTTACCTTGTGGTATTCCATAATTCAATTTAATTATAATATTAAATTGCTATAACCACTGGAATTGAGTTTAACGCGACTAGTTTCGGGAGAAACTGACCTCCCATCGACAGGCGAATTACAACTAACTAATGTTGGTATTAGGTACCTAAATTAGAGTGTGGAGCGGGGGTGGGGGTGTGTGAGTTATTATTGGTTATTTTAGTTGGGGGTGGAGTTATAGGGAACATTGTTAGTAAAGGGGAAGAATTTGGAAATATTATTGTATTAATTAATGATTTGCCTGTATTTATATTTTTATGAATTTCTATTGTTTCTAGATTGTTTAATTTTATTCTTTGATTTGGGACGTGGTGTAATAATTTTAAACTATGGCTATGGAATGAGTGATTTGTTGATGTAATGTGGTTCGCGAATTCTGAAAAGTTATTGTTCGAGAGACATCTTTTGTGTTCGTTTATGCGTATTTTTAAGTTTCTTGATGTTTGTCCTATATATACCGCATCGCAATCACCGCATGAAATTTGATATTTTTTTTCTCATTATTGATCTTTTTGTTTTAGTGTTCATTAATATTTTTTCAAGGTTATTATTAGTATAGAATGCTGGTTTTATGGTAGGAGGGAGGTGTTTGATTAGTTTTGGAGAGATGTTTTCAATACATATAATTTTTTTCCATTTCGCTTCATCGTTATTTTTTATTGGTGTTGTTGGATATAAAAAGTTTTCAACTATGAGTTTGAGACGTTTTTTGTTGATTAATTTATCTATTAGGCTATATTCGTATCCATTGTTTCTAGCTATTTGTTTAATTATGTTTAATTCTTTTTCAAAATTATTTGGTGTTAGAGGATCAATCTTAATTATTTTCTAATAATATTTTCATTTTGTATATTCAAGTCTTATAAAATCCCATTTTCATGTTGTATCATTGTATAGTATCTCTTTCGAACTAATATGTTTAAGTTGGTCAACGATTTTGTGGATTCCCCAGATTTGTTGAAATAAAATTGCTTTCTCTGTCCGATCATAACAACCAGATATCCTTGCAATTTTTATATTCCTAAGTGCAATAATAACATCACTCTCACTTTCTTTAATACACTCAACATCTCTGCGAACTCTCTCAGTGCGTTTAGGACAGCTGTCTCCAATCTTTCCTACAAAGTTCTTTGATTTAATCAGCTGTCTTATTTTAGTGTTTTTTATGTAAATATATTTTTTGTGCTAGTAAATTAATTATAAATTATTTGAAATTTTTGTTATCAATTTTAATTATCCTTTTGAATAATGCATGGAGTTTTCACTGGTCCACTAATAAAGCAATGCACATTGTCTGTTTTATAAATTGTGTAGACTGTATAACTCTCTATCAACCAATACAAATGAAATGAAATATAATAAGTTATAAATTAATTAATTAACGTTTGAAACTGTTGGATTATAAACAATTGTCGATTTAATTAGGTACCAGAACTTTGATAAAAATATATTGATTCTTGATTATTATAACGGAATTCTGTTTATTACAGTATTTTTTTCATTTAACTGTGTAAAATATAGGTAGGTTTATTATAATTGAGATAAAAAATAATAATAATTGTTAATTAAAAAAAACAGGTTACATAGGAACAATATTGAAATATCTTTAATTTATACAACGATAAAAAATAATATCTATAAATAAGTAATTCATTCATTTTTACGTAGGTATATAGGTTGTGTTCCACTATTTACCTTTATCTACCAAACTAGGAATAATTCCTGTTTTAAAGCAGCCAATCTATTTTTTGTTTATTTTATTGTTTTCATCCGAAACAATGTGTGTTCTGAATGAGGAAATAAAAATTAATAATTGATCTAAATATTACACCTTTTAAAAAAAGAAAAAAAAATCTTTTACTCAAGAAAAAGATTGACCATAAATATTTAGTAAATTAAGTCAGATAGTACAGATTTGAAAACAGAAAAAATACAGGAAACAAACTACAAACTACATCACACGGAAAAACACTTTTAACACAAACAACATATCAAGATATACCTACAAAGTAAAGTGTGTGAAGGAAAATAATAATAATAATAATAATAATATTTTTATTAAAAATAAAAACACAAACAACAAATACAATAATAACAGTATAAACAAAAAAAAACAATAACATCAATTAGGAATTCTCCCCGAAAATAAGAAAACCTTGTGCTTCGGGGAGGAGTACAGAAGATAACACCACAAAAATCACAAAAACAACAAAAAAGAAAAAAGAAAAAAAAAAAAAACATATTGATGGAGGATTAAAATGATGGAGGATTTTTATTATTTTTTTAGTGGGTAGGTAAGTAAAACTAACAAGTTATACTAACCCAATAACAAGGATAATTGGTTTGAGGTAAAATTATATGTGAGTTGTTTATTTCTGTGAATGCACGGACCTGTTGTGCTAGTATGTTTCATTCATCGAATCTTCCGAGCTATTCCAGTGACAAAGGGGAGACTTTACTCCTGAAATGCTATTCTGTTGTTGGTAGTTGGGATTCCTTTGGCGAATTCCCAACACAATGCTTCTTTCGCTATACCTACCTACTTCAATTCTCCTTTTCCCATACAACAACTTTTCAGATATTAAATTATTTTTTAATGCTCAATATTCGTATTGGAATGGAACACAAAAGGCGTTTCTCAACAAAAATTTCAACTAGAACCTAATATTAAACAATGTCTTTATTTTACTACTTTGTGTACAATGATATATTTATTGCAATTAGGCAAACTCTTACGACCAACCCAATTATTATGAAGGGTAAAGTAAGTCATAATAATATTTTTATTAATTTGTTGACTTATAAACTGTATTATCAAATTTTTATAGCAAAGTTTTATTTATTTAAGGGACAAACGGAGATGAAGGTCCTAAGGTCAATCACTGGTAAAACTCTCCGAGATCACGTAGCCAGGATGGACAGTGATCGGCTTGCAAATATAGCAGCAAATGAAATTCCTTCTGGCCGCCGACTACCCGGTAGACCACCCAAGAGATGGAAGGATAGCTGGACTTAGTCATCCCAGGAGGCATAGTTTCTGAAGAACAGACCAACTAGGTCTACTAAACGAAGAAGAAGAAGAAGACAAACGCTGTCTTATAAAATATACAAAAGGAATACAATATGAAATAAACATAAAACAGACCAATTACATTTGACTACAGATGACAATCATAATATACAAGCACAAACATTACAATGCTAAATAAGAAAGAACAAATCAAAATAAATAAAAACATTAGACAAATTAAAATGTTATTAAAAAATTATTGCAAGTTTGCGATATGGCGATTTTGCTTACCTATTTGTTGGCTCTGCGAAACAAATAAGTCTTAAACAATTTACTGAAGGCCCCAAAACTCTGCTCTCCACGCACTTCTGAAGGCAATGCAATAGGTCCGTTTTCACTGAAACTACGATGAAAGTAAGCCGCTTTATTGGTTCTATCCAATTCCTTTAATTAATTGGTATTCTGTGATTCTGACGATCTGACTGATAAGAGACTATCCAATGATTCATTCTTTTGACACAGTTCCCGAATATAGTGCGGAGCCAAGTCATGCAGAGCCATGAAAATAATCTAGCACACTTTGTAATCTATTCGCTCTGGACACCTCAACTAGTGCAGCTTGTGTAGGAGAGGCGTTATGTGTCATTTTTTATTCGCCCCAAGATAAGCCATAAACATTAGTTGCAACCTATTTAGTTGACATTTGGGCGGACCAGCGTTGGTAAGGCTGGGTTATTGTTTAAACAAAAGTATAAGTAATATTAAATAGTAAAAATACTTTCATTTCATAAAATTGTTCAAAATTGCATGGTTAAAAGGAATTAGATTTCTACGAAAAATCCTTGGAGTAAGAATGAAACTAGAAACAACCAAAAGTATTGAACAATTTTTTGAAATCAAAGTATTTTAACCTTAATTTTAACTGCCTATGTGTCTTTGGCTCAGTTTTGGGCAAACTTTGATTCATTCTGAATCCTAATATATATATATGTATAATGTTAATTCTTATAGATATTGGAAAATAAAACTACATATTATGTGTTGCTCTAATTATCGAGAAACGACATTTTATGTATTTATTTTCACAAATTAAATATTTTATTTTCAATAACAGTATCACTCTAATGTCAAAAAAATATGTTATTATTTTTTTTAAAGGCACTTGTATCCTCAAATGGAGGAACATTGGCCAGAGTCAAGTTTATTACAAAATCGTGCATTTGTTAATTACATTAAAATAAACAACAAATTATAAAGATGTGGAATACAAAAATAAGTTAATAATTAATACTGAAATTAAAAATATAAAAAGTTGGAAAAAAAGTTAAAAAAAAAATAGAAGCAATAAATATTCAAATATGGAAAGTTGAAATGTTGAAGAAATGATCTATGAATTATGTATGTAGGTACCTAACATTAAATAAACAAAATACCATAATTTATTAATCTTTAATTATATAAAAATATCTTAACACTATGTTCGTACACACTAATCTCAACCGATTTTAATGTAAAACCGCTCAACAGATTTCAATGTAAAATTGTAAACGCGTATTGTTGATTCCAACTTGAAAGATAATTTCGCGCGGGGCTGTTATCGAGATCTTAAAGAATATTATTTTTTTTAACCATTTTTTCAAAATAATTTCATCTGAAAATACGCACAAACATAAATTTTAAACTTCCTATACCCCCAAATATTTTTTTATAGGTAAAAAGAATCGTTATTGATTTTTAAGTTGTGTAAGCTTTCAATAGATGGCTGTGTGAACAGATTTATTGAGATTTGTATAGCACAAATGAAGATTATGTCAAAGTGCAGTCTGTGGCAGAACAACGTTTTCCCGGGCCCATTAATACATAAGTATATAATTATTAAATGGTATATTTTCTCGTTAAAGTTCATTTATGCCATAAATAAATAAACAAATAATTAAGAGAGGGGGCATCTTGTTTGCTATAAATAAGTATTTTCTTCGTTGAGAATATAGAAAAGCATTTGAGTGGAATTAATTTTGACATAGAAAAGATTCACAAATTCAATTCTATTGCCAAGTCATTAATTCTCTCTTAATTCTCTGAATCTGGCTCCCATTAAAATTTCCCCTCCATTCCCCAAACTCGCGATAAAATACGAAAGTTTTGATAGCGAAATTTCATGGAAGCCTTTTCACATATTATAGCTTATTAAAGAAAATATTTCGGGCATAAATTTATAATAAAGCAAACCCAAATGAGCAAAATTGAGTTAAACGTACCTGACACAACACGAGTTTCAAATTATTATTATTACATATTATTATTATTATTCGGCTTTCTCAGAATTTCATTTTACATCAAATAACTACTTGTACTTGTGTAACATTCCAACATATTATATTATGACGTATGCGATGTGATATTTCAAACAAAGATATTTTGTTCATTTCGATTCCAAATAAGCGGAACGTATTGAGATTTCATTCCTGCCTGTGTGTCCTACTACATAATGAACGTACATTTTATAGCTATGTTGGTACAAATAAACATTGATAATATAAGTTGACAGCCGAATACATCAGGCAAGGCTGGCTTTCAACAAGAAGTCGAAGATCCTTGAGTCAAACAACCTAGACTTGAAGCTCCGTAAGAGACTCACAAAAACATATGTGTGGAGCATACTGTTGTATGGCTGTGAGACATGGTGTCTTACCGAAAGAGACAGAAGTAGACTTGAGGCTTTCGAGATGTGGTGTTACAGAAGAATACTGGGAATTTCCTGGAGGGACCACATCACGAATGCCGAGGTTCTCAACAGAGTTGAAGAAGGCAGACACCTACTCAATACCATCTCCGAGAGACGTGCTCGCTGGATTGGGCACATCTTGCGCCACGAGGGACTCCTACATGACCTAATGGAGGGAATGGTTGTGGGGACAAACCACAGGGGGCGCCCCCGACGGGATTATTTTGCCCAGGTGTGCGAGGACATGAACTGCGCCACATATGTTGAGCTGAAAAGGGCTGCACAGGATAGAGAGAAGTGGAAAGCGAGATGTAGACTTCTTCTGCAAACCAATCCATAGGACTGAGACTTTTGATGATGAATATAAAGACCATCGAATTTCATTGGTTCTATAATGCTACGGTTTAAAAATAAATGAACAGTGACACGCTAGGTAATTATGTAGGTACTTCAACATTTGTTGAAATTTTGTTCGCCTTACGAATGTCTGCATAACTTGGACATTCGGATGTACATACATAAATACTTACTTACGAGTACTTACTTATTTCCGATGGCCATACAACTCCGGTAGAGTTTTAGCCTCCTGAAAAATAGCTTTCCAACCCTTCCTGTCAGCTGCAGTGGACTCCCAGTCATCACAAGCATTCAGCACGTTCAGATCTCGTGTAACATTGTGCAGCAATCTCTGGTTATTTTGCAGAATACGTTTTATGGCTCTTTCTTTCCCTGATCTGACAACATGTCCATTCCAAGCTAATCTTCTTGGCCTGATTTCGCTGGTGATTAAAGGTTGTCCTGTCTATGCACGAATTTCCTCATTGCTTCGTGGTCTCCAGGTACCTGCCGCAATTCCTGGTCTTGGGCCTAATATTTTACGTAAATATGCACACAAAATTACTTTCTTATGTATGAAACACGAAAATATCTTTTCATACATCATCAGTGGCTCCACAACCAGTTGAGAGCCTTGGCCTCCTTCAGCATTCCTCGCCATCTCCGTCTACCATGGCACGTGTTTCTACAGTCCCTTACACCTTAAGCCTCAATATCCCGCTGCACGCTATCCAGCTATCGGAGCTTGAGTCTACCAACGCTCCTTGGGACTTTGTGGGCATGACCCTCTTTGGCACTCTACCTTCGCCCATTCTTTCCACGTGCCCTGCCCACCGCAGCCTCCCTATTTATGTAAGATGGGTGGTGGCAGAGGGGTTAGTGCGCTGGGCTCGTTCATTCACCTATAGTAAAAGCATTGTAAATTAACATTTAACCATTTAACCACAGTAAAGAAATTATGAGGATTTATATGTACTTGTTTCAAGGACATATTCATTATTTTAAAAAAATAATGTTGGCCTCGTTATAAACACTGTAGATCTCGTCGTTGTGTCGTATTCTCCAAACTCCGTTTACCTGTACAGGTCCGAATATTATTCTGATTACTCTTCCCTCAAATACTAAGAGAGATAATTCATCTTTTTTAATCGATAGCCAGTATTCAGAACTATGGTTCTGAATAGTTAGTGTAGCAACGTTTTGTTGTGACTTTTGTTTTTCTAGACATCATCCGAGAAGCAAGATGTCTTCTTAAACCAAAGAAGTATCTGTTTAGTTACTATTGACACCCTTTTCTTGAGTTTATTTTAAAGTATTTCTTTAGTACTAGTTGCATGTAACACACGGGATCCAACTGTCGATAGAGATAGTACGTATAGTTGAAGAATAAGTACCAAACTATAAACCCATGTACATACAAATTATTTAATATTATAAGATATTTGGTTTTCTATACAACACATGTACCTAGGTATGTATGTCAAAATAGGATAGTATGGAGGTCAGTCCTTTGATCCTACCCAGAATATGAAAACAGCATGATGGTATGTATGTATGTTTGGAGATTAGTATCAAACTATTGTCTTCTTAGATATTGTGTGTAAGGCTACTGCCATACAAATTGTATGAAGCAATGTCGTCACATAATTCAATTTTTATAAAAATTGTTAAAAAAATTGAGATCTGTTAATACAATGTTAATATTTTTTATAGAAAATTAAATTATCTGGATGGGGTGTCTCGGCTTCTTTCGATGTTTTAAAAAAAATGGAAATATAGGCAGTTAAACTCATAAATTCATAATAAAAAAAATATTTTTCTTAATAAAAAGTGTTTGTTGTAGAAACCCTGGAATTTTTTTGGAAAAACTAATTTGAGATTTTATATTTGTCTATGTTTATACCAATTTTCAGCGTTTTAGCTTTTATGGTTTCTGAGATATATGGAAAAATAAACCAAAAGTTCAAAAGTTGACAACCCCTGATTGAAACAAAAATTCAAAATTCTGAAAAAAAGTTTTGTAGGCCTATAACTGTTTATATATTCTAAAATTTAGGGCCCTGTCAATTGAGCGGATCAGAAGTTATAAGGGACGGACACACACACACACACACACACACACACACACACACACACACACACACACACACACACATACACACACACACACCACACACACACACAGACACAAGAAATGTTCTACTCCGAATTCTGAGTAAATCCGTACATGGAACATATATGCTGCGAAGCCTCTAAATTGGTGTTTTTTTTACTTCAAAGTTGGAAAAGCCGTGAAAAATATAGACCCTACATACAAATCTCGCATATCCTGGCTAGAAACATTGTCGATATGTTAAGAGAACAAAGTTCTCTTGAACAAATCGGCAGCTGGATAATGTCGATTCATTCAGAGAATTGAATTCTTATGAATGAATCGACAGTTGGAAAAATAAAAAAATATATTTAACAGTTAAAAAAATTTTAATCGAGATGTAGGTAATAATCGATTTCATACACCCAAGATTTTAGTTGATAACATATTGAGCAATATTACATTTTTTACTGCGCTGGTCGATTTATTTTATTTGGGATTATTTTAAATAAAAAAATAAGACGGGTAAAATTAGACCAATTCAAAAGATTCCACTGATTAATCTGTAGGAATTATTCGTCAATTACAATATTCACTTTGGCGAAGGGTGGTGGTAAGGAAAAGACTGGTAGGAAATATGTAAGAGTGGAAAGGAATTTAAGTCATCTGTTGACCGTGTGAAATGGTATTCCTAGTTTGATCGCTTGTACAGTTGAATCAAAAATATCAATCAGATTAAAGTTTGAGTTGAAGGAGTTTGTTGATCTATAGATGAAAGTGTGCTTTTTTGAGTTGGTATTGCATCGAGATATATTAGATTGTCTGTTGTTGCGAGTTGGAGTGTGAAATGTTAGTCGTTGAAGGTCGGAGCTATCAATATTATTACTATTATTAGTCACTATCTTGATCAGTAGAACTACATCCGCTATAATACTTCGGCATGCTAATGGTTTGTAGATTAAACAACCCAATTCTCCTGCTCTGATTCCTGAACTGATTCTCCTGCTCTCTTAAACTATATATCTTTCAACATCCCTACCCGTAGAATTAGACATACTCTTTTCCGTCTTACCACTCAACACACCAACTATGCTCAACATGCAACAATGTACAGAATCTGTAATACATATAATAGGCATTTCCAAGAGATTGACATATTCTTACTTAGCGCCCCCACATTTTAAAATATATCAAACTTAAAATTTCATCGTCATAATCAAATTTAACACTTAATTATACTGACACATTTATATATGCAATTTCACACATCATTCACACAATATCTCACCATAATATGTAACCATTCCTAATATATCTTAATATACTACAATAACTTCAGCGACAACCTGTATGTTACGGACAAAAACGCTAGGTAGGTGTCGTAGCAAATATTTACAGGGGGTGGCTCGCTTCCTACAAGGTGAAGGCTGCAGTGTGATGTCACCGGCTTCACTATTGGTACGTGAATCACGTAACAATAGTGTGAGATGGTCCAGAGGAATAGCAGTGGTCAGCGTAGAGGTCTATTTTCAGCAGCAGTGGTCCAGTCCAGATCCAAGTCGAAGAGAGAAAACGTAGAAATAGCAGGGTCGAACAGAGATAAATCAAAGAGCGATGTTGTGTTTAGTACAGTACCAGTTGCTTTGCACAATATGCATTTATTTATATGTAACTGCCGACCGATCACCGGCCGGCTTGTGCAATACAATGGAAGGTGGCGGCCGGTGCGCGGGGGTGTACCCTCCGGGCATCGTCGCTTACACCGTTGGTCGGCGGCCGGACAATACCCAACCGCTCGACATTGGTGTTTACATAATCTTTTTCACATAATTTTTACACACAATAATATTTCTTATTTTAATCATTTACATTTTAATAAACCATTTTGTGCATGGCCAAAACCGTCCGTAACACTGTAATTGGCTTTATTATTAATCAAATTATCTTTATGTTTTATAATTTATTATATGCTGTATGTTGTCCTTTTTAAATAAATAAATAAACTCAAATTTAGTAATGATGTTAATAACAATCAAATACAACAAATATTAATGCTTAGTTATTATTACTATAATTTTCGCCAAACATCATGAGCAGAACCCAAATTTGTGTTTTTTTGTTTCGTTGGTTTACGTGCAAATCGGCTAAAAGTTCAAGATGTTGGGCTACAACTTTACCATTATGCCCTTCATCAAAAGAATTTGCAAATCAATACATAAATTGTAAATTATTTAATAGATCATAATATAATGATACAAACGTACTTTCTTATCAATCTTTCAATTGGGAATCATTCACCCATTAGTATACTAGACAAATCAAAGGATTACGCTAATATAGTTTAATGTCGTAACATTATGCGTTGTCATGCATATTGGTACACATATGTAAAATTAATCGAATGTCAAAAATAACAGAGAACACGTTGCAGCCGTGATATATGCTTCTGACAATGGCCAACTAGAAATTAATTTAAGACAGTTAATTATAGTATCGGTCCATGAACAATACGTCCTTCGTTCTATGGACGTGATGTGAGTAGTTTCCTATATACATAGATGGTGCAGCAACTAGCAACGAGCGCTGCCAGTCTCCATATTGGTATCGGCCGTTCAGACACCAAGTTGTTGACAAACAGATAATTGACTATGAACTCCAAACTAGTTAGGATTGTAGAGATTCCAATTCGTATATTTGATATTCGAATAATTCGGATTCAAATTACGGTACTACTATTTCTACGAACGGAATTGGCGGGAAATGCGTTTTCCCGCCAAATAGTGTCTATTTTTACGTAAGATTTTTGGGCGTCGTCTATGTTTCATAAATTTGGCGCCAATGTGTTTAAAGGTATATAAAAATATCTAAAGTTTTTTTCTGTGATTTATATAGAAGTATGAAGACCAACATAACGATCAATTATTTCATTCTATGTCATGTCGTTGTTGATAATAGGTTGATGACATTTCTTGTTGAATTAATCATTATTGTATATTTCTCTATCAATATGTCATTGTCTCGTGAAATGCGAGAAGTTCCATCAAGTGCTTTAGCTATGTTTTTTTAAAATAAGGTTAGCCTAGGTGAAATATGTATAATCGCAGTCGATTCGAATATATTTTATTCTGTTATAATAGTAGATCTCGAAGAAAAAAATATTTTGATAAAGCCTTAATAAGATGACAATATAAGTTGGTTTCCATGTTGCATTTTTATGAAATTATAGCTATCGAAAGTAATGACAAAGGTAAATACCTATTGTTAACTTGATTTATTTGCGCTTTCTATGGTATTTTGTTTGCGCGGGGAAAAAAATAAAATGCATTTTATATCATTGAGTCGTGTAAATAGATCTAGCCTTCAAATTATCGGCCTTCTTGTCTAATGAAGTTAGGATTTATATTAAAATTTATTTAATTACTACAGCTTTGCATATAATATTGATTTTTTTATTTATTTTATACACAGCTTGAATTAAACTATAGATTATAAAAATGAAGCTGTCCATCTGGCTCAAAATAGAGAGCTTGGAGAAATTTCGTGGCGTCCACATGCTCCACACTGGGAGCAAACGTGGATTAAGTAAGTAACTTATAAAAATGGATTCAATTCTTAGGACAAATCAAAGTTTTAATGATAATAATCATTAAAAAAAACAATGTATTCACCAGGGGACGAAGTCCCGTCAAACGGTGAAATCAAAACCCTCACGATTACCCATATCATGGATATAACGAACCCGGGACCTTTGGCTCAGCAGTCAGATATCGAACCAACTGAGCCACGAAGGCCGGCAATAGTTTGATTTTTTTTAAATCCGTTTCATTTCTTCTTCCTCTTTGCCCTTATCCCGTCTTAGTCGGGGTCGGATCGCCAGGACACTCTGTCCTGAGTCTTCAAGGTATCGATGCTGTCCCCCAGAAATGCTAGACCACCAATTTAGTATGTCAAGGCTCTTTCTAACGACGTGATTTTCATCCCGACCCTTAACATGACCATACCAACGCAGCCTTTTATCTTTTAGTTTGTTCGCTATCGGTGCCACTTTAAAACTTCCTCGAATTTAGGTGTTTATGATTTTATCAGTTTTTTTTTTAACAAAAATGAATATGTCCTTGTTAAACAAAGTACATATACATCTTCCTACGTTCCCTAAAATAAGCAAATAAATGCTTGTGCTATAGGTGAACGAAATCGGTCGAGGCAGGATCCGAACTCGCGATGCACACTGGATTACTAGCCCAGCGCGCTAACTGCTCTGCCACCGACCCATTTAATCTCATTCTTGTAACACCGTCCGCGCCGGCCCATTTCTTGGTGGTCCAGCACTCGGCTCCATACAACATCGCCTGTTTGAGAGCTGTCTTATATACCCTTCCCCTTTTTTAAACCTCACTAACCTAAAGGGTATATAGTGGGGAGTTATGATTTCGTAATTTTTAAGGGTAAGTATTTTTTATTACAAATTATCAACAAGTATAATGCTGAGATTGTATTCGGAAAGTTTCATCACAACGTGTGTGTGTCTGCAATAAAAAAAATAGTTTTAACAATTGCGAAATCTCCCCACTATATCCCCTTGGGTTAGTGTGGAGTAAAAATAATGTTTATCTATACAATCTGCTTGATGCACAACCAAAATATTTCGGAATTTTTATGAAATCATCATTATCGACCCTATGTGACTGAAGACGCGAATATGAAATATAAAGAAAAAGATAAAGTAGAAGTGAAAAGTGGACTGTATTTTTAAAGGGCGTTTCGTTGCAACCACTGCAAGGCAAAGGAAGGATAAAGGAACACTCACTTACTTGACTTTTCCTTGTTGCTCTGCCTTGTTAGATGGTCACAATTTTCACTAGGATCCCACACACACACACACGCGGTAAGAAAACAATTATGGCGAATTTCGGTGAGTTATGAGGAGCGGTAAAACGGGTGAGATGTGGGTGGTGTCGACAGGACGCGGTTTTAAAGGAGACTGATTTTGGATGTAGGGTGGGCAGCAGTTGCAACAATATTATATGTCATTTGATATAAAAAATGCGACAATAATTATAATGACATATTGGCGTCAACATTTTCCCCGCCGTTAAAGGGTCACCTTTAAAAAAGTTAAATGCGTGATGCGAATATGTATGATGCGATGCGTGGAAGTTTAAATAAAAGTGAAATGCGTGATGCAAGTATGTATGATGCGATGCGTGGAAGTTTAAATAAAAAAAGTGAAATGCGTGATGCAAGTATGTATGTAGGATGCGTTGAAGTTTAAATAAAAAAAGTGAAATGCGTGATGCAAATATGTGTTATGTGTGATGCAATGCGTGGAATTATACATAAAAAAATATATATAATAAAGTAAATAATGTTAAATTATCATAGTATAAGATACTTAGTAATATTATATATAAAATAAAGTATACATATATACATCATATAATATGATGAAATTATTTTGAATTTTAAGGACTATCATTTGTTCAGATAACTCCGTATCGGTAGCGCTGATTGACAAGAAGTGTACACATAAGAAAGGCACAATTCACATAAATCATTACGCATACCTAAGGTACGCGGTATTTTTGTTTTATTAAAGAGTGGAAGCTCTGAACAGAACATATCCCAAATATTTATGATGCGGCTGTGCGGTTTGCCATTCCAGTCTAGTCTTAATAGCCATAGCTCTTTTCTTACTAATTTAGCGAATAGAACGACAGGCGCTACTGGTCCAGTTACGTCCCATATCTTAATAACAGTAGCTAATATAGTGCGTTTAATAAATTTCAAATAAGAAGCAATAAATATAAAATCAAAATTATTATTTATTTTTGAATAATTTACGCTCAAAATCCTATGTTGTGCGGTTTTATTAAATTTATAAGGAACATTAGCACTACGAATCGCGGAAATACTATTCAAAGCATTTTTAAATTTATTAAGTTTCTTCATGAAGCGAAGCGTATGGCATGACCTGAACATGAGTCCAAAACAAACCCTGTTAAAGTGATATGTTGTGAACTGATTCTGTGACTTAAGGCGATTAATTATAAGTCGGAAATGACGATCATGGACATTCATTGCCACTTGCAAAAACATCAGTTTACTATCAGCGGAGAGTGCTATATGAGATAGCTGAAAATGAAAAATAATAGTAAACTGATCACCTTGTAAATCTGGACTACAATAAAGTACATCATTGAGTGATGCATTCTTGCGTAATTTGGTCGTAGACATGACCTTTTGTGTTATTACGTAGAGCGGTATAATGATACAAGCGGGGTAAATTAAATCATAAGCGAGATAAATAAAATTATTAGCGGGATAAATTAATTTATAAGCGGGGTATGTTAAAGTATAAGCGGGATAAATTAAGTCATGAGCGGACGCGGGTGATAAATATTCTTTCTCGAGATATTTATCATATATAACTGCATCATACGCAGATCGAAAAAGGTATTCACTCTCAATCCTTTCCAAAGATAGAGTGAGCGGTACAGCGGATTGCGATTTATAAATTTGCCAGAAACCATTATTTGACATATTTATATCAAATTCGATAAAGTCAAATACTGTGGTACAGCAGGCTATAGTTAAATTTTCTTGGTTAAATAAAGCGGGAACAGTTTCCATAATAACGTAACTGATTGTAATCTGTATAGTGCGCAGAATTACAGCGGAATGGAAAAGTAACACGAAGACATCGATAGGTATTGAAAGTAAATTATTGTTAATTTTATCGACAACGAGCGACGTAATATTATATTTTATGTCTTTATTGTATTTCGATGAGAATTGAAAATAAACAAATTTATTTGTATATTTATTAGAGGCACCGATACCTCGAACCGATATATTATTTAGGTAAATATTTAATTTCAGTTTATTATAAAACTCTGATGTCACAAAGTTACTATGAGATGCACCATCTAATAAGCAACTAATGTTATGTTTAACATCATGAGCGTCATAAACAGATTCGACTGTCGTTGTGAGAAATGAAGTTGTGTTCTCGTTACGTTGGGCGCTAAGTGTGCGATTATCGTTTGATATATTCACACTAGTGTGCGACAATGCGTTAAGCGAGCAGAGCGAGTTATATTCAACTGTCGAAGTAAATACAATTGCAGCGACATGCAGGTCGTGCAGATGCGATAGAGATGGCTGTTCAACTGATAACTGGGTAAACAAAGACAGCCACGCGGTAAAGGACGTCAAACTGATCACGGGTGCGGAATTATGAGAAGTAGATGCCCTATCTGCGGCATGCGGATGGGGGAGAGGTGGCTGCACACCTGACAGTTGCGTGAATAAAGGCGGCAGCGAGGTAAAAGATGACAAACCGAGCACCAAATTAGGAACTGCGGTTGAAGCAGATCCATTACCGGTAACATGTAGCTTGTGCGGATGCGGAATATATAGATGTTTATCTGACGGTTGCATAAATGCAGGTGATGGCGAACCAGTGTAAGTCGAACGAAGCACAAGTGCGGAATTATGTAAAGCAGTCGAAGACAATACACTGGCGAAGGTATGCTGTATATGCGGATGCGGAGAAGAAAACTGCTCAAGTGACAGTTGGGTAAATGCAGATGGCGGCATGATTATGGATGACAAACCGAATGCGGAATTATACAAATCGGTTAAAAAATATGCACTGGTGGCGAAATGCGGTTTATGCGGGTGTGAGGAAGGTAGATGCTCACCTGACGATTGCATTACTGCAGGTGACGGCGTGGTTATGGATGTCGAACAAAGTGCGGAATGAAAATCGGTCGAAGAATATGCGCCGGTGGCGAAATGCGGATGCGAGGAAGGTAGATGCTCACCTGAGGATTGCATTAATCTAGGTGGCGGAGCGGTCATTGGATTTGAACAGAGCGCGAGTGCGGTAGTTAAATTAGATTCAGTAGTGGCGACATGCGGTTGATGCGGATGCGGGTTTTTTACGTCAATTAGACTTTCATCATATAAGCTATCGGGAGAATATATGTCTCTTGAATAGAAGTTCTCTTGGTCTAACGCCGTTTTTGAGTCAAATTCAATTTTTGACATAACATATTTCACTCTCCAGTACATGTCTTCGAAAGAATTCCACATGTCAAACTCTGGTTCTCCATTATTCAATCGCATATTTAAAATATTATACTCTTCCAACGTTTCATCAAACTCAATACGCAGTGTGTCAATACAAACTGCGGCGGAAATTATATCTAAATTATCTTGTACATTCTGCACCTTGGTAGAGCGATCATGAATCATTTGCAAGCACGAAAAAATATAATTCAGTTTTTCTAATGCTATTTGCAATAGTAAGCTCTTATCGACGTCCATTTTAAGAATTTATATTTTCTCTAATTGCGATATATTAAAGATGGTCTTAAATAATAGGCACGTCAAAATATGTATAATTAAAAGATAAGTAAGTATAAAAGATAAGAATTAAATTTTATAATGTGAAAATGTGTAGAAAGACGGCGCGGAAAATAAGCAATCGGGTAAAAGTAATTTAATAAATATAATTTAATAACATAAAAATATCAATTCAACAAATAATAATTTAACTTTAATTTTGAATACATAATATTAAACAGTCGGCGCAGATTCCGCTTGTTTCGTTCGGCCGAATTCTAACACGTTTTTATTATTATCGTTGATAGAAGTAGTACGTACCTATTGACTCGATGCAATACGAGAATATTTTTTATCGCCTTGGTCGAAACAGTTGACGATGTAACAAGAATTATATATCAAATTGTAGGGTACTTTAAAATATAATATATTTATTTCCGTGCAATATTTTAACACAAAAAAATAAGGCTATAAAATAAATATATATTGCGGTAGATTATGAACTAAATTAATAGTTTTAAATAAGAATATAAATATATAATTAGGGTTAGGTATATAATAAACATAGGTACTTATATAGATATAATGTAGGTATAATGCGGATTGGTTATGCACTTAAAAAATAAGTGCTTATTTAAATATATAGCGGAAATTTTATGTAAATGCGATTTGAACATAAATAAGTTTATATTAATAACCTTTTATGTTCATTTTACTATGGCAAATAGGTATATCGTGTCATAAATAAATGCGGTTTGAATATAAATAAGTTTATATTAATAACTATTTATATTCGTTATAAAGGATGCGGTTAACACGACATAAATATATGCTGAGTGGATAAATTATACAGAGCGGGTAGAATTATGTTTTATATTTGATGCGGGTATGTTATATAAATATATTAATAGCGGGTTGATATATAAATATTAGAAAGTGAGTAATCCTTTATATAAGTTATGATACAAATAGGTACATAATGGCATATCACATAGAAAATAATTATAAAGAAGAGCGATTTAATATATAATAAATATGTGGTGTATACGACAAATGTACCTACATTTGTATGTCCTGTGACATGTTATAAAAATAAATTAAATATGTATATTTAATATTATAATATACATTAATATATTTATTAATTGTAATATGTGTGAGATGTAAGTTATGAATGCGGTTCAAGAATGATATACCAAAATGTTAGCATATCCGTCTCGGATTGACCAAAATGAATATGAAATCCGACTCGTTAAGGACCATAAAATGATGACGCGAATATGAAATATAAAGAAAAAGATAAAGTAGAAGTGAAAAGTGGACTGTATTTTTAAAGGGCGTTTCGTTGCAACCACTGCAAGGCAAAGGAAGGATAAAGGAACACTCACTTACTTGACTTTTCCTTGTTGCTCTGCCTTGTTAGATGGTCACAATTTTCACTAGGATCCCACACACACACACACGCGGTAAGAAAACAATTATGGCGAATTTCGGTGAGTTATGAGGAGCGGTAAAACGGGTGAGATGTGGGTGGTGTCGACAGGACGCGGTTTTAAAGGAGACTGATTTTGGATGTAGGGTGGGCAGCAGTTGCAACAATATTATATGTCATTTGATATAAAAAATGCGACAATAATTATAATGACATATTGGCGTCAACAGTGACAATATAATGTATTGTCAAATTCGAAACTTTGGGATGAAATGAGTTAATCTGATAAAAACTTCCTTTTTATAAAATAGCAAAAAACTAATAACTTAGGCATTTCATTAAAATATTAGAGCGTTTTCGGAATTGAACCCAATGCACATTTTTCACATCATTGATTATTAATATTTATTTTTTTTATTTTTATATTGCTTCTCGGGCAACTTACGGGTACTATGTCAAATATTAATTTAACACGCACACAATAACAAGTTGTCACATTCAAGAGACTTACGATACTAATCGTCTCACAGATCCAGACTGAAAACACACTTAAATACTGTGTCTCCACCGGGAATCAAACCCGGGACCTTAGGATCAGCAGTCAGATACATAACCAACTAAGCCACGAAGACCCATTTTATTAAAAAAAGTGAAAGCAAAAAGTGAATTTATTTTCAAAAATTGTACAGTTTTCCTTGGTATTGATATAAATGATAATTTTTAAATAATTTTGTGACTTTCTTCTTCTTTTACCTGGCCATTCCTTCCTGTTATGTGGGATAGATCCTCCTCGTCCTCATTTGCCAAGTGTATCTTTACAATGCGTCTTTTTCGCGCAAGTCCACTCTGTTCGGTAAATGTGGCAACACCTTTTCCTCTCCCAAAATATATGTGCATGACATCACTGACAGATGAAGAAGTAAATTAGTTTCGATACGCTCGAAATATACATATTTCGTGTCCTTTCGTGTTGATCAACTAAATACTACGCGCCGTGCGCCTCCTTTAATACCCAAACCGTGTTTGGAAGTGGTATGTCTTTCATCAATATTTTGTGTTGTGATACAAGAGATATAGTGGGTGCCTTCCGTGAAGACCTCCCAGACGAAGGAAGAAATTCGCCACCAAGTAGGTGCAATATTCCCTTCTGTCTGTATCCAACATCCACCTCTCGCCGCTCTCTTCTTCTGATGAGTGCCAGCTGTATTCCTGGTCTTCTGACCTGCACTTAGATGTCCATCGCTCTGCGTATCGTATTGTCCTCTGGTCGCCTTATGAAGTGTCCATACCATCTCAATCTGTTTTCGAGCATTTAATCGGCGATTGGACCACGCCAAAGCTTTCTCGAACAGCTTTAAATAAAAAAAAATCAATCTTACATGTACCTAATAGTTTAGTGAAATCTCGCAAGCTAAAACAATATGTGCCATAACCCTCTCTCTTTCGTGTAACAACTCGAAAATCAGCATAAATAGTCAGAATCGATCAATGTAGATGCTGATATTAACGATTAGGTTGTATTCAAGGATAACTCCTTACTAATAAGCCATTTCTATAAAGTCTTCAAATTTTGTATGAAAAATATTCAGCATTTTCATGAAATGATTTTGTTAAATTATTTTTTATTTAAATATTTTATTATGAAAACTTGACCACTCTTCAATGCCATTTTATGAAAGTAATGTGCCTTTTACCAATTTGGAAATAAAAATTTCAAATTTTAAATTTCCCGAGCTTGGGGTTACTTTGAAATATTTGACAGTTAAATAAATGAGAAATGATAGCACGCAGCACGCAGTACATAACACACACACACACACACACACACACACACACACACACACTTCAGAAAACAATCTCAGCATAATATTAATTGATAATCTGCAATAAAAAAATACCCTTGAAAATTACAAAATCATAACTCCCCACTATATCCTCTTGGGTTAGTGGGGAGTAAAAAGATGCTGATGTTCACAACCACCCTGATTGAAACTGTCCTATTGAGGCCATGTAAAACGCGAAACTAAGTAGGCATTAATAACTGATTCTCGGTGGGGGTTGGAGATACATTAATTTTTAAATCTGGATCTGTGATACGATAAATAATTGTCCAAACAGTCTCTTAAATGTGGCAAAAATAATTGGATCCGTGTTAAATTAATATTTGACCAAGTATTTGTTAGTCACCCGAAAATCGATACTAAATAATTATATAATTCGTTCATGTAGTTCATATTCGTCCTAGGCATACCACAGCTACATATATGCTTAATATATTTGCATCTATATTTATTCACGCCTCAACAACTTCCAATCGACCCAAACTACACGTCAGACTAGACAGACTAGCAAATATACAGACGACCAAACCGACTTATGGACAAAGAATTTTTCATTTTCTTGGAGAACAAATTTTCAATTTGCTCTCATTTATATTGAAAAAAAAATTGATATAATAACAGACAAGACACTAATAAATAAACTACTTTACGTTAACATCCAATGACACACACGCGCACCTAAATCGGTTACCTACTTACATATATTTTTTTATTTTTGCGAAATAATATATTGGTACAAAGGTATATAATATTTCTTATAATTAATACATTTATATTATAAGTATTTCTCCACTGAAAGGGTAAATCTCGTGTTCAGCGGAGGAGAACCTATATAATTATTATTATAAGCTGCTTCAGAACAGGTTTTTAACCTAATGAAGCAGTTTACGTTCCGCATCTAGTTCTTTAATATCTTTTGTCTAAAACCAAATTTTGTATTGTTAAACTTTGATGTGTATAGTGCAGGTACCTATATTATTTCTTATGATACAAATAAAAAAAAATATAGAGTATTTTTTTTGAGTATTTTATATTATAGAAGACGCATGAAAGCAGAATAAATGTAGTTGGAATGAGAGTAATTTCAAAGTTTTGTCATTAACACAGTGGAACATCATAATTATTAATTAAATTAAAATTTTATGAATAGAAAAAAAAAACATTAAATTCTTTTCTTCTGCTATCTTTATTTATTTTGTAATGTGTTTTACTTATTGCCATAGTACACACTGTTTTGTATATTTAACATTTTCTCTGGTTAGTTGGAAGAAATTGCCATTAGGCAATAAGCCCGCAAGTGTACTAATTGTATGTACAGGAACATTCAAATAAATAAATAAATAAATAAATAAATAAATAAATAAATAAATAAATAAATAAATAAATAAATAAATAAATAAATAAATAAATAAATAAATAAATAAATAAATAAATAAATAAATAAATAAATAAATAAATAAATAAATAAATAAATAAATAAATAAATAAATAAATAAATAAATAAATAAATAAATAAATAAATAAATTAATAAAAAATTAAATAAATAAATAAACAAATAAATAAATAAATTAATTAATAAAAAATAAAATAAATAAACAAATAAATAAATAAATAATTAAATAAATAAATGAATAAATAAATAAATAAATAAATAAATAAATAAATACATAAATAAATATATAAATAAATAAATAAATAAATAAATAAATTATGCTTCTGATGATCCTAGCAGAGACTGTTAAAAACGCATAGGCCATATAATTTAATATTTGTTTGTGAATTGAAACTGTTTTATTAAATTTAAACAAATGTTTTTTTCATTCGAATTTTTTTGTATTACCAACCTATTATAAAATTGTTTTATCATGTACATTGCTATATTTATAAAGTAGGTTATTTGTTTATTTTACTTTTGATATGTTTACTTTTGAAATTGTTTTCTAATATTCGAATACATTTGATAGTTAACTGATTTGCGATTCGATATTCGAACAGTTGAAATATCGAATATTAGGAAGCTGCATAGTTAGGAGCCGGCAGATAATTTCAATTCGCCACAAAAGCTGGGCGGTTTTGGGGTGAAGGTGGGTGCAGGAGAGGGTATTGCAAATATTCCCAGTGTAAATCTCCCGTGTAAGCGGAATGTCACACGCCCCATGGTGATGGAAGGTATACTGATTGACGCACCTGTGTGCCGCGCTACATGACATACTCGCCAGGCTTGCCAATCTAGAGGACCACACGATTGGAACATCATGATAGAACAGAACAATATTCGCCTATCTACATACTATGGATGAGTTGATACAAAAGGACGCATCGGTTTCGAACAAATTTCGAAATGGAAAATATAATACGTACCAAAGAGTATATGTATGTATAATAGGTACCAACGGATATGAGGAACCGGATTGAATGGCGGAAAATTCTGGTGTCGACTGTAGCGCCAATGTTGAATGATAGAAATGTATCAGATATGGAAACATGGTATACTAGGCTGGTTTATCAATCACGGATCTTCGGCAAATATCAAATAGCCAAGTAGAGCCAAATAGGCGCCACAAATTTGGAAATAGGCTGCATTTTCTTTAATAATATTAACATGGTGGTTTGGGCCGCAACAAAGACAGGAGACCGACAGCATTACTTGACTGTAGACTTTCGTATATTATTATGTGTCAGTTCTAACCATCTAACCAACCGACCCACAAAGGCGACTCGCAAACTTATTTGATACATTCCGAAGACGAATTAAAATTTGAAGGAACATTAAAGTCAATGTGGTTGACTGGTAGAAATTGCCTGCGGGCCACATTATGTATGTTAAAAATATTTTTGCATATTCAACGAATATTATTATTATTCGACACTTCCACCACCACTCGCTCTGCATATGGGGACTGCAATCGGCCCCTTCCCAGAACGCTAAATGAGCGACAAGAAAATGCATAGCACGAAAAGTAGCTCAAGGATTAGCAATTTAGGCACCATAGTGCAAAATGAACAATCAGCAAGTGTAAGTCGAGATTCACACTTGCGGACTGTCGGCGACTTCAGATCCATATATAAAGGGCATTAGAGTAGTGAACAAGATCTCTGGAAACAAACAAGTTAGTGAGAATAAGGCACCGTATCTATGGCAAAATCGTTTGAAGGCTTCATAATTGTTCTTCGAGATCACTAAGTCCGCATGTCCAATGGGACCTTCAAGAGGCCCACGGACAGCAACGAGGAGTTGTGATCTCTAAGAGGACACAATTATCTTATTATTTATTATTTATCTTAATCTTATTATTATTAAAGTCCTTAAAAACATAAACGTGTTCACCAGAACTGGGCGCTACAGCCCATCATGAGTATTGGCCTTCTCAAGAACATTCTACCATATTACCTGGTCCATTGCCCGCGCCTTCCAATTAGTAACACTGATTGCTTTAAAGTCCCTTTCTACACCTTACATCCACCTTAATTTGGGTCTTCCCACGTTTTGCCTCCCATCTGGTCGTGGGTTTGGAATCTACTTCGGTTCTCAGTTCTCCTCCATGCGCTGGAGATATCCCAACCATCTAAGGCGATAAGTTTATTAAGAGGCTATAGTATATTTTGAAAATATATTCCACAGTACCCTCAAAAGATACGTCTTTGAAATAAAGAACAATTTGTATTAACATCTCAATTCTAATACATGAGTTTTTTGAAATTTGAATTTTTATAATACTATTCTTGTTAAATTAGTTTTGGTAAAACCCTGTTTTATTTTTTTTACTGTACGTAACTAAAAAAATATTAGGCCTATGAAGTAGATTTTTATTTCAATTGAAAGAAAATATGTAAAAAATACCGTATGAGTTTTTTATTATTATAATATTTTTATTATTATTCTTGCTATTTAAGAAAAACCACTAAACTATTACCATTTTTTCACGAAAAAATATCGTATGTCAAAGATTAGGTGATAGGTATATCTACAATATTTTTTCGTGTTTCATACATAAGAAGGTAGTGTGCATTTTTGTGTACCTACATCCGTATAATACCCAGGATATACAATGAACTTATGTACTTCACTATATTACGCTCATTGTACATACATTTTAGCTCATGTTTGTATCTTATCCTTCATGTTCTAATTTCAAATAACAGGCTTTCGAATAAGATTTTTGTATAATATGCATTTTATAATACATAAGTAATGTTTTTTTTGTCAATTCAATAATATAAAACTTCCTATAGGTACATATAGTGAACTTCATATAATCTTCAGAATAGAAAAAAAAATTGAGATTTCATTAAAATTTTCGTGCGTTTTCGGAATTGAACCCATTATGTAGATAAGAAATTGACCTTACATATTAATATGAAGAACGAAAAAGTTAATAAGTCTAAGTAATATCTTTTCTAGGATCCTCAGAACAGTCTTCGGTCCCGTGAGATATACCAACTGATGGTTGGATGGTCGTAGATATTACAGAGATCTATGGAGAGCCCGATTTGATCAGTTTCATCAAGGTGGCACGCCTGAGAATATTATTATCACGTACATAACATAATTATAATGGATGGCAACCCAGTAAACGCCTTGTATTCTGCACACCACAAGGACGAAGAAGACCAGGGGGGTTAATTATGGCACGATCTTATTACGTTCTTATTTGCATTAATCTTAAAAATGTATAAATCAGCACTCGATCATAATCTAATATTAATCTATGGTCCGAATGCAGTCCGACCTAAATACTAAATTCTAAATACTAAATTGCACAGTCGCTCCCTTAAGTTGGGACATCACATGGCTTCCTAACTGGAGGATGCTAAGAAGTTTTTGTACGAGAATTGCATTGCAGAGACATTATCAAAATACTTAGCGCATGCGCGTCGACGTAAACTAACATTTGAAAACTGTCTTAAAGTAGGTAACGTTGATCGCGAGGAACCTTACGAGTGGTTAAGTAATAAAATACGAGATATTTTCGATGGATAATGATTTTAGCAACTTCGTCGAATATGTATTTCGTAATTTTGTCAAATCATAAATCAAACAGAGTATTCAGCGATCTATACGAGATGTCGAAAATTCGCTGGAATTTCAGAAAAATCATAAAATCGATGTCAGTGTGAGCATGGGTACACGTGCTTATGTTGTTATGACAAAAAACATTTCATACGTCAGTCTAAACCCATAGAAAACTATCTATCTCTATTTTTCGTACACCATAATGTTAAATGCTACGCCATCGACGCTATGTTTGGTGCATGTTTGGTGCAGAATTTAGTATTTAGTTAATGATGTCTCTGTAACGCAATAGGCATGATGACTAATTTTGAGAAACTATCTCACGATGTTTTTACGCATCCACTGTTTTCAAATATATATACATTTCAACATAAAATAAAGGTTTAGTAGCAAAAATTGCCATTTCAAAATCCAATTTGACATTTACGTCAAAAACGCTTGCAGTGTAATGGCGTCCGTCGGAGCTGACGGTGACGTCACGGTTTCGTAGACCGCATATCACTACTATATGTACTATATGTATTCTAAGACGATTTGTGTATTTAAAATAAATTCAAAAGTGCATAAGTGTTGTGCGGTCCCTAAATGTACAAACACGTCGAAAAAAACATCCACTGAGGTATTTGTTTTCGTCCCACGCGAATATAAACGAGAAACAAGTAGTTAAATTTGGCAATGCGAGACACAGAAAGTGTATTTTATTAAGTATGCGTTTACAATGAAGTACAGTATTTGTTCCCCCACATTTAGCTCTCAATACTATAATTAATTTACTAAATATTTACCATTAATTAGGCAATAAGCATATAAAGAACTTCATGAATGTCCAAACGTCAAAATAGGCCATCTTAAGTTTCCCGCGAATTAGGCATTAGGCCTGTGTAACACCACTGCGTTACGACGCTCAATTGCATGGACCCAGTTCACTGCGCCGGGTGTGTTAACTTACTCCTTCGAAATGTATTGGCTCACGGCGCAGTGAGTCATGAGTGCTAGACCGGGAGAATGCGAACAGTGTTAGGGTATTGAGTTATTGAGTTGCTTGCTTTTTAACCGACATACCTACATACATACTTACTAAATAAACAACGTAATAGACAATAACATAAAACTATTAGCTTACCTTAGCACAGGCCATGCCTAGTGACGGGGCTAGTAACAAAGATACAAACAAAAAGAAATAGCTTAAACTATGTAAGCACCAGTGAAATAATAGAATGATATTTATTTAAATGAAATAACTTATATTTACTTTGTATGTTTACTACTACTAATAATAATAGTAACTTTTATTTAGACGTAAAAAATACAAAATTAATACATCTAGTATAAACAAAAATATATATATTTTTTTTATACATTCTAATCCCAAAAAGTGCCGAATTAAAGCGTTTCCCGATTAAGTGCCGACGCAAGTCTGAATTTCCCGAAATCGGCACAAGTGCCGCAAATCGGCAAAACTGGACGTGAACCTAGAATATCGTGACGTCATGCGCTCTGATTCGTTCTGATTGGCGTTTCTCATAAAATGGCAGTCTATAATATTTTGTATTTTTATTTTAATAATATTAATATTATTCACTCTTTTAAAATGAAAAAAAATACATTTTTTTAAACCTCAATACATACATACATACATACATACCATCACGCCATGTCCCTCGCGGGGTAGGCAGAGAGAACAGAACGCCACACTATTCTATCTTGACATACATTTACCGCCTCGTCAACATTCATGCTACGTCTCATGCATGTTCTTCTATTGTTCAGACTTCTAACATTTCCTTCTTTCAGAATATCGTTCACATGGTCGTGCCATCCTTTTCTTGGGCGCCCCCGACCTCTTTTTCCATTCCTGTCAGCCTTATATATTTTTTTCGTCAAGCGTTCTTCATTCATTCTTTCCACGTGACCAAACCATCTAAGTGTGTTAACTTTCATTCTAGTTACTACATCTTTCTTCATCTTACATTCTTTCCTAGTGACCTCATTTCTAACTCTATCATACATCGTTCTATTACAAATTCTTCTTAACGATCTCATTTCCACTGCATTTATTCTACTTTCATGCGACTTCTGCCATGTCCAGGTTTCACTTGCATACATCAAGGTTGGCACTACAATTGCGTTATGAATGGCAACTTTAGCTTCCTTTGATACGTTACGATCATTCATAACTGGTTTAAGTGCTCCATTCACTCTGTTTCCTGCCATAACTCTTCTTTCAATATCCTCATTAGGCCGTCCATTCCGTTGGAACATGCTTCCCAGATAAACATATTCGTCGACTTGTTCAAGCCATTCATTCTCTACTTTTATTTGACACGATGTTCTGCTTTCACACTTTTCAAAGACCATTACCTTTGATTTGCTAGCATTCATCCTCAGTCCGTACTCTATGCATCCTTCATATACCATGCTTACTAGATACTGTAACTCTTCCACGCTTTCTGCTAACAGGACTTTATCGTCTGCATACATCAAATCACGCACTGTTACAGTACTCAGTTTCAGACCCTTATTTTCATCCCTAAGGGCTCTTATGCAGAAATCAATGTACAGATTAAAGAGCCATGGTGACAACACGCACCCCTGTCTTACGCCACTATTAATAGAGAACCACGACGTTACTGTGTCGTTGACACGAACACATGCCTCGCTATTCTCATACAATGACGCGATTGCGCGTATCAGCTTGCTCTTCACTCCGTACACTGACAATATATCCCATAGTTTTTCTCTGTTGACTTTATCATAGGCCTTTTCAAGGTCTATAAAAGCACAAAAAAGCTTCTGGTTTTTATCCAGGACCTTTTCTGTAACCATACGCAGAGAAAAAATTTGGTCTATACATCCTCTGCCGCCCACAAACGCTCCTTGGACATCCCATATCTTGCTTTCTGTAACCTTTCGTACTCTTTGATCCAAAATTCTTGCATACATCTTACCAACTGAGCTTAGCAAACTTATGGCTCTATAGTTTTTGCAGTCAAGCTTCGATCCTTTACCTTTGTACAAGGGGACTACGACTGCATTTCTCCAGTCTGAAGGAGTGCGTCCTGCTTCCCAACATTTGTTGAAAAGAGAGTGACACCACTCCAACATCTGATCGCCGCCATACTTTATAAGTTCAGCTGATACACTGTCATACCCAGCAGCTTTTCCCGCTTTCGCGTGTTTAACTGCTTCAAACACTTCGTCTTTCGTAATTTCATATTTTTCATCTTCGTATACTTGCCATGCTCTCTGATTCATGTCAACACTCAAACCGCAATCATACAGCTCCTTGAAGTATTCTTTCCATCGTTCTTTTACGCCATCTTCATCCATAATTAATTTTCCATCTTTATCATTTATACCTTGCGATACTTTGACATTTCCATTTTTTCTTTTCGCCACGCCTTTCCAGAACATTTTCATGTTACCAGGAAAGTCATTGGCTATTTTCAGGCTTTCTTTCTCTTTCAGAAAATCTTTTTCTCTTTTTACAATATCTTTTACCATTTTTTTACATTCTTTATACTTCTCTTTTGCTCTTTCTTCACTGTTAGATCCTTTCGCAGCTATTAATGCCATCCATGCTTTTTTCTTCTCACCCACAACAAATTTTACTCTCTCATTCCACCATGCGTCGCCTTTCTTTCCGCCTCTTTTAGCAACACCACAAACTCTCTCTGCAGTCTTACATACGGTCTCTTTCAAGGTCGTCCATGCTTCTTCGATGATTCCTTTACTGTCTATAGCTAAAAGAAGTTTGCTTCCGATATCTTTCACATATTGTTTTCTTACATTCTCATCTTGCAGCCTTTCCACTTTGGTTCGCTTCGGTGGATCACTACGGTGGGTTTTTGAGCGCCAACCGGTGAACAGATCAATTTTGGATATCACCAAGTAATGGTCTGTTTCCAGCTCCGCGCCCCTATACACCCTAGTATCCACTGTCGCTTTCCTCAGTGCGGCGTCCACACATACATAATCAATTATCGACCTTTCGTTCCCTCTTTGCCATGTATACTGGTGAACTCTTTTGTGGCTGAATACAGTATTCGCCACAAATAGATTTCCTTCCGTACAGACTTCCAGAAGTCTCTTACCATTTTCATTCACTCTACTATCACCGTGGGGACCAAGGACAGACTCAAAATCTTTCCGACGGACGCCCACCCACCCATTAAGATCTCCAGCCAGAATCACTCTTTCATTATCTTTTTTCATGTTCATTATTTCAGTCAGCCTGTTCCAGAATTCATCCTTTTCACTTTCGCTATCGGAGTTCACAGGTTCGGAGTTCACGGAGTTCACCTCAATAACCTATTTTATTTTTTAAAATCATAATGTCAATGATTTTTTCTTACTCTCATCACGCCTATTCACTGCGCCGGGTCATTAAGCTAGTTAAAAAATAATAATAAAAGTATAATATGCAGGTATTGTATTTTATATAAGCAAAGATTATTATTGAATTCATTATATTTCATGTACCTACATGTTTAAAAATATCACAACTTTCCCGATTCTACTTTTAAAAGTAATAGTTTGTCGGTTAAAAAGCAGGCAACTCAATAACTCAATACCCTAACACTGTTCGCATTCTCCCTGTCTAGCACTCACGACTCACTGCGCCGTGAGCCAATACATTTCGAAGGAGTGAGTTAACACACCCGTCGCAGTGAACAGAATCGACGCAATTGAGCGGTGCAACGCAGCTTTACAACTGTCATGTCTACAACAGTACCGCGTAGGTATGCTTTTAGTTTATGAACACATAATGTAGCGAGAAGAAGGAACATATTTTATCGATTTTCGAGATGTAAGTTGTATTTAAATTATAGATAAATAAAGTACTTATATGCATAGAATAATAATAATACGCTTATATGTAAGTTTTTACGTTTCTAAATTCTGACGAGCAAAAGTTTTTGTTCAATGCAAAGTAATTTCATATATTGTATTGAAACTGTGACGTCATAATTATTGATTCACTCTGATCTCATAAAATGGCGGACATACATATTGTGTATTTTTATTTTAATAATATTAATATTATTCGCTCTTTTAAAATGAAAATAAATATATTTTTTCCAATCTATATAACCTATTTTATCTTATAAAATTATAATTTCAATGATTTTTTCATACTGTCATCACGCCTATTGCTAACTTAAGAATACTAAATACTCCAGTGAGGTTAGGAGTTAGTATTTAGTTACCTTGGACTGTGCATTCGGATTTTTACATTTAAACATAAAAACTTGTTAAGATCAAGTTAAATATGAAATTGCAAGAGATTGCTGGATTCGTACTTTGCTCTGTCCTGGGGGGCAAGTCTGGTTAGCCGGCGAAATCAAAAATCATCAAATTTATCCCATATCATGGATATGATTTTCGAATGGAGTACTATAATATCTTAAGATATTATAGAACTGTGATATATTATTGTTTTGAAATAAATTGAAAACCTGACATCTCTGGAAGTTGTCATTTAAAGATAGTTGTATAAGTATTTTTCAGAACCAATTTGTGTTTATATTTAAACTTGTTATCAAAGATGTGTCTTAAGACAGATGTCGCCTAACTAAAAATTATATAATATTATGTTGTTTACATAATTATTTAGCTTTTGTTACTGAGCTAGAGTGATTCATTAAATATGAATCACTAATATTGTAAATGGGGAACAATAAAAAGTTTTCTTTAGGAAGTAAAAATTAAAGGAAAAGTAATCTAGAAATAGACCTCCTATACATAGCAGTTTTAATTCAATCTTGTATACAGTAGGTACCATTAATCTTGCAAAATATGTTTTTGTAAAAATTGTAAATAAAGTGATTTTTTTAAATCAAGTTTATTTAAAGTCAAATATCCAACAATTCAAGAAAAATTACTCTATGGAAAAATAGATAATTTCACAAGAACTCCTTAAGATAATTACGCATCCATAATATAAGTAAACATGGATGGTTCTGATTCCGCCGTCTAACTGGAGGGCCAGTAAAACCCTCATGCTAACCCATACCATAGATGTAATTATCTTATTGAGTTCTAAAATATCTTAAGATTTTAGAGAACTCCATATGATAATTATATCATGACATGGGTTATCATGAGGGTTGTAATTCCACCGTTAGACGAGACTCCCCCCTGACTTGCCCCCCCAGGGCTGTAGAGCTTAATGATGATGTTGATGAATATATTTTCATCAAAAAGTTTTTGACTGTATATAATTTTATGTATTTGTGTTGGTAGCACCTGTTGACAGGGCAGATTAGTTTGGCAAGGAGGATTTAATTTTACTGTTATATTTGACACGTTTCCCAGAATTGAACCAGCAACAGATAGAATGTAAGTTTTTTAAGGCCTGGCGCTTTTGTATGTAGGTACTCAGTGTTTGTCTGCCGCTGAGTACCTGTGGGTGTAGGGGAATGCCAGTTGCGTCAATACGGCCCTCGGATAACCCTCTCTTAATATTCTCACACCCTAGCCTAACCTCACCTCACACACCCCCTCTGGGATAATATTATGTTAAACCAGAATATCTATAACACAGAGCTTCGTGTGTACGAAGGACAAGGGAAAATTAACGACAATATTGTATGTTGTATATTTTGAAATTTTCATTTCAGAAATAATATTTTAAAGCGAATTTACGGTAAACAATATAATTTCTTTTGTGCATTGACAAAAGAAATTATCAAATTGTATCAGATCTGTACTCTGAAATACCTACATTAAAAATTATATTTTTCAACCAGTTTATATTTCCTGATTTTAATTGATTTTGGAGATATCGAAAGAATGAATGATGATCGACTGATCAAAAAAATATACATGGATGGCATGACCATGTGAATGATATTTTGAAAGAAGGAAATATAAGAAGCTTGAAAAATCGACGAGCATGTATTTTTTTTATTATTTAATAGTTAATAAAATTTACATTTGGTTATATTTTTGTTTTACACTAAACCGTATTAAGAGTTTTTCAGTGCAAGCTCATCTCGTACACTGCAAATAAATAGTTATTCAACCATCAATATAAATCTACACGTATACAAAACATCAAAATTATACCATTTTACAGTGAAAATAAAACACAAACGGAACAGTTAAAATATTATGTAAGTCGAAAAAAAAATGAATTAAATCAATTTAAACAATTCAAAATAAAGTAAATCAAAAACATAGCAATGAAAAACAAGGAAAATCAGCACAAAAATGAAAATATTGAAAGCAATGAAAATTAGGTATGCTAAGTGTAATAATATTATATTCCAGGTGGCAAAAGAAAGGTCGGGAGACCAAGGCTGCGATGGGAAGATGATATTGGGAGGGATGCATCCCAGCTTCTGAATGTGCCAAACTGGAGGGTCGCAGCAGGTGACAGGAGAGGTTGGATGAGGAAGTTGCTGGAGGCCAAGGCTCGATATGGGCTGTAGAGCCATCTATGGCAAAATCGTTTGAAGGCTTTTTAATTGTTCTTCGAGATCACTAAGTCCGCATGTCCAATGGGACCCGAATGGGCCGTCCATGGTTCATTCCCCAGGAGATCCATATTGCTGCTCTGGGCGGGAAACACTGGTTTATTGGAAAAAAAATGTTAAATAACACGCTACTTGCGCATGGTGCAAAGAAGTGTTTTTTTATTATTATTATTTTTATTATAAAAGAAAAGTATACATACTTATAAAGACATCAAAACAGACGTTTGGGTTATGGTCAATGATGTTGGAGTTTTCACTGTGAATTTATTTTCCCGTTAAGTCGGTACCTACATATTCATCACATTGAAAAGAATAAAGCGGCACTTGATTTTGCCGTAAATGGAGCACTCGATGGTGCTGAAGAGGATCTTATTAGTCACACAATGGCTTCGAAGATGATCTTTTCCCATTGCTCGTTGGGGTAGAGAGAGACAGAGAACTGCCCGTCTCTTCTTATTTTATAATACTATGTTTTAAGAGTGGCTTTTCCAGGTCTCAATAAGTCAATATTGATTGTGTACGGATATTGGTTATCAAAGCGCCATGTCTGTTGAATTCAAAAGACTCAAATGACTACGGTATCAAAGAGAATTTTGATGCTCTTTGTGATTATAAATTAGATGCAAAACAAGCAGTGATTTTTCTCTATTCCGACACCACGTTTCTTTGTTTTGAGAAAAGACCATCACTAAGAAAGTTATTGTAATAGTCTCAGATTTACAAAAGTAATCTACCGAAGCTTTTTTTTTAATCAAAGAAATCGATTCCAGTTTAACATAATATATTTTTATACTTTTCACAGGACGAACGTTTCAACGACGACAAAGACTCAATTTGAAACCCATAAGGTGGAGTTCCACAACATCAATACCTACAGTCAATTTTGATCAAATAAAAATATGAAATTAAGATCGAGTCACACATAGTATACTTTTATTATTATTACATAGAAGTACTTTTGTGGTAAACAAGTGACCAACAATAATGTCTGTACTCTATATACATTATATTCAATTTTATGATAAAGAGGTGACCAACACTCCACTCTATGATAAATAAGTGACCAATAATAATTTCTGCACTGTATACACTAAATATTAAATTTTATGATAAACAAGTGAACAACAATAATGTCTGCACTATATACACTAATTATTCAATTTTATGACAAACAAGTGAACAACACTGCACTCTATATACTTATTCTTAAATTTTATGATAAACAAGTGAACAACAATAATGTCTGCACTATATACACTAATTATTCAATTTTATGACAAACAAGTGAACAACACTGCACTCTATATACTTATTCTTAAATTTTATGATAAACAAGTGATCAACAATAATGTCTGCACTCTATATTATTATTTTTTATGATAAAAAAGGGACCAATAATAAATAGGTCAGGTTTATTGGTACGGGAAAATTTTGTCTAAGCAACCTAACATCCGGTGTAATAATCTATAGTCCTTTTAAAAATAGTATATCACAATAATACAATAAATAGACTGATTAAATATAGTAAGTAAAATCCTTCTATTTTACAGTAAGTTGAGTTCGTATATATTTAAATATTTTTTTAATTCAAAAGTTGACACATTTTTTTAATTCTCAGAATGCATTTTTATGATGCTCATTTTTTTTTGGAGGAAGGTATAGGTACCTACACTCATTCAACAGAAATTTTCCTGAACGAACAAGTTTTTTAAAAGTTATGAAAGATGAAACCATGAAACCAAGAACGAACGTATGTCTATAGAAAACTAATAATTATCTCTGAAAAAAATTATATAAAACTAGTTGCATGTAACACATGAGATCCAACTGTCGATAGCGATAGTATGTATAGTTGAAGAATATGTACCAAACTATAAACCCATAAATACAAATTATTGAATATTTTCAGATATTTTGTTTTCTATACAACATATGTAGGTATGTATGTCAAGATAGGATAGTATGGAAGAAGATCCTTTTTCCTACCCAGAATATGCAAATTGCATGATGGTATGTATGTATGTTTGGAGATGAAGTAACAAACTATTAAGTCTTCTTACATATTGTGTATAGGCGACTGCCATACAAAATGTATGAAGCGATGTCGTCACTAAATTAAATTTTTAAAAAAATTGTTAAAAAAAAATTGAGATCTTCTACTACAATGTTAATATTTTTTATAGAAAATTAAATTATCTAGTTGGGGTGTTTCGGCTTTTTTCGATAATTGTAAAAGTTTTGGAAATATAGGCAGTTAAACTCATAAATTTATCATAAAAAAAATATTTTTCTTAATAAAAAATGTTTGAGAAACCCTGGAATTTTTTTGAAAAAACTAATTTGAGATTTTGTATTTGTCTATGTTTGTACCAATTTTCAGCGTTCTACCGTTTATGGTTTCTGAGATATATGGAAAAATAAAATAAAAATTCAAAAGTTGATAACCCCTGACTGAAACAAAAATTCAAAATTCCGAGTATAAAAGTTTTGTAGGCCTGTAACTGTTTATATATTCTGAAATTTTAGGCTCTGTAAATTGAGCGGATCAAAAGTTATAAGGGGGGGACGGACACACAGACACACACACACACAGACACACAGACACACACACAGACACACAGACACACGAAATGTTCTACTCCGAATTCTGAGTAAATCCGTGTATGGAACATATATGCTGCGAAGCCTCTAAGTTGGTGTTTTTTGACTTCAAAGTTGGAAAATCCATGAAAAAAGTAGACCTCTCCATACAATTCTCGCGTATTCTGGCTTGATACATTGTCGATATGTTAAGAGAACAAAGTTCTCCTGAACAAATCGACAGTTGGAAAATAAAAGTAGGTACATAAATAATTAGCTCTGAGAAAACTAATAGGCTCTTTACATAGAAAAATATAAAAGTTAATAAGTTAAATGATTAATATTTTAACCATTACGTAAGTGTTATTATTTTATTTTTTATTGTTAAATATATGTTGTTTGTGAATGACATAATAGTGTTTTAAAATTTGTGAGTATTTCTAATTAATCATAGTTTTAATGTCTTTTGTGTACTGAAAAAAAATATTTATAGGACTATTTAAAACACAAGTGAGTTGTGGCCAACGCCATATTCTTACTACCAAGTCAATCCACAAAGTATTCAAATGTTGTATGGAAAATTTTTATGAAATGAGTTCGTATACTTTTATATAAGTTATGTGCCTTAAAATAAATTTTTCAAATAATAAATTTCCGAGAATCAGCATAAATAGTCAGAATCGATCAATGCAGATGCTGATGTTAACGAGTGAGTTGTGGCCAACGCTAATCTCCTCACTAACAAGTCATTCTATAAAGTATTCAAATTTTGTATGGAAAATATTCAGCATTTTGCTGGGCAAAGCTGGGCCCTCAACCTTTGCAGGACCATGCTCTTAGGCTACGCCACTGTTTGTCTCGCAACCATACAGCAATATCCAAATTAATATCTTAAGTTTCCAGAATGTGGCAACTTGTTATTGGATGCGTGTTAAATTAATATTTGACATAGTGTCCCTTAGTTACCCGAGAAGCAATATAAAAAAAAATATTATAATAATAATGAAAGTTTTATACAACATATTTGATTACAGTGTTTCTAGTTGGGTGGATCGTTGAAGCTATAGCAAAGTTATAGTATTGTCTGTGGTGAGTATCCACAGCGCAGCGGGATGACTTCGGTTCATGTGTGGATTCTGTATGTATGGAGAGGAATTATCTCGAACTTGTTGGTACCGAGGCTGACGTCACAACCGCAAGGCCCGACTCATTCGCTTATGTTTGTTCGGGAGTAGACCATAACACTCAACAAACACTTAATATTATGATAATAGCACAGTTTTATAAGCTTTAATAAATTTTGTTTGCAGTCCTTTTAATTGTGACGGATTACAGATTGTAGAGTTCCATATGACTATGACTATGGTGTAATTATTTTTAACAAATGTAATTTCTACAAATATATTTGAAAGCGCCGACATTGACGATTGCAACTCGGGCTACAAGATAAGTGAACTGTACATATAGTAAAACTAAATAAATAGTCACGACGCGTTATTCACGGCGACGAGGTAAATAATAAGATAAAAAGAAATGGATCGAGAAAGGAAATCACCTACCAGTACAGAAGAAGTCCTCGTCTCGATCACTCACCCAGTCCGACGAAAGATGCTTAGTCGATGCACGGTAGCATGAAACTGCAATACAAATTGAATTTTTATTTTTTTTTTCAATGAATATGTCCTTGTTAAACAAGTACACATACATCTTCCTACGTTCCCTAAAATAAGCAAATAAATGCTTGTGCTTAGGTGAACGAAATCGGTCGAGGCAGGATTCGAGCTCGCGACCACTACTAGGCCAGCGCGCTAACCGCTCTGCCGCCAACCCATCTAATTCATATAGCGAGTATTCACGATATGTCAACTGACCGCAGCAATGTCTGAACGAAATCACCATAGATTAGTCGCGTATAACGCATATACCGATCGCAGCAATCTTCGAAGGCACCCGCCTTATATCGACAATGGCGAACACTTCCATTGGCGGCAACGGCAACGAAATACGAATTGACAACCGCTCAAGGTCGTGTGCGAACAAGTACTAGTTTCGTGAGCAGTTTCGTGGAAGGGAGGAGGGAAGGATAAAGACAGGTGATTCGTTATCAAGCTAAAAAGTACATACCGAATCGAACAATATTTATTTACAACTACAACTTACATATAGTAGAGGGAAAGATAGAGGAAAGATGGAGTATGGGGCGTTAAAGAATATCGTGGCTTAAAAATCTCAGTTAGTGGTTCGGGATTCCGGATGATGTTGCCAGCCTTCACTGGGAGTGGCACAAGTAGAAAAAGATATTTATTTAACGTGAAATATGTGTTCAAAACCTGTTGAATATACTCAGAAACATTCATCGGTAAATAAAAATAGAAATTATATGACGTGTTTTACGAATCCATGATACGATATGAGGCACTGACTTGGAAGAGTGCTTCTAATATTTTTAATTATCATTGTTTTCATATGTTCCATCTTATTTTTTGATTTCAATCTTGATGATTGGCTGGCAGCAAAACAATACATCTCAGCGACTTTTTTCATCTCTGTATAGGTTGATAAGTCACTCGACGATAAGTCGATGTATTTTTAAAGGTTCTCCAGCTCATAGTTGTACCATATCCTCCACATTGCTTTCTCACTTATATAAACCCATATAAGCACTTCTGTTTCAAAACCCAAAGTTTTTTTATTATTTCTATAGGTACCTACATGTTTTGTTACATAGACTCGTAGCGAAATTCAATAGTCAATATCTCACAGCCGAAAACAGCTAGTTTGTCGCTAACAACTGTGGATATAAATCAAATATTTTGCTTTGGATCGTAAACAGTTTGTTGCTCAAAGTGAAGTCAGGACATATTATGTAAATACTACGAAATTCATCTACATAATTGTATTCCCAATGGTTTCTGATAAGTTTTTACACTGTAAACTTTATGTCGGAAACAATAATATTATTATTGAAATCATTAGTGTGTAGTGATCTTCTTTTTCCTCAATTTCCTCTTATGTTATATCCGGGGATCTGTTTGTGGCATAGGCACACGAGTACCTACGAAAATATTGACCAGACACCCAGGGGGAGAATAAGAATACATAGACCCATTTTCAGAGGGATGTGGCGCAGCTTCTCCAGGTGGTGATTTGGAAGAGGGCAGCTGACGACAGGCAGCGTTGGATGGGAAAGTTGTAAAAAGTCAAGGCCCATATTGAGCTATGAAGAGAAAGAGAAAATTTGTGGCACAGAGCGACCTTCAGCTATGTTGCCTCCTTTTTGCTGGTCTTCCGTATTGGCGGTTTTCTTTCGGGTGTTCCCTTACCAATTGCAGTGATTCTGCTTTTCCACTTCCTTCTATTCCTTTTCCTTCCTCATGAGCAAATTTTTTTTTTGTTATTTTTTCCTTTTTATTAATTTTATTCTGCTGTATTACATGGAGTATACTTATAACAGTAACTATTGCGTAAAATTATTTTTTTTGGTTTTATAAATATCGTTAGTGCAGAATCACCCCCTGCTGACTATCTGTAATAAATATTTATATAATTATTATATGTTTTTTCTTAAATATTGATTAAAATAATTAAAATTACATGACTGATTTTAAATACTTTTGCCACATCTTAATTCTATGCTATAAAATAAATATGTCCTAATTCCAACGAGACTGTTATTTTCAATATGTTAATCGGCGTTTCATATTTGCGTATTGCGAGCAAGTTTTTACGCTCACTTCTTAATTTGGATGTAAGCAAAGGCAGCTTTGTGATTATACTCACGTAGATAGAAAATAAGTTATCTTTTATAGTAGGTACCTATGTATGTACGTATATTAGGATTCGGTCACAACAAGGAAGATGATATTCAAATATCGTCAATTAATTCAGTCGTTTAGAAGTTGTAATTTGGAAACGTACGGTGTTTTATTCAGCAGAATGGAAGACAAAGTTGAATTGCTGGGCTTACAAATTAAATCTCTTTGTTACATTTAGCTAGTACCTAATTTTCTTTATTCTTATTTGAAATTCTCTTTCTCGTCAGCGATATTTACTCACTGTTGGGTTTACCTTCTATAGGCGCCTTTTTGTTTTCTGTTTTTATCTTACACTAGGCAAAGCTCTAATCATCTTTAAAACATCTTGAAAAGTTTCCAAAATAATTATCACAAATGCCAGGATTGGAGATTTGTCAATGAAGATGGATGAATTACAGATAAATATATTTTTTTTATTCAATCTAAAAAAAAACTTTTGAATTGGATGAATTGGATCATTATAAAGTCGTTTTCTTCATTGCTAAGGGTCGTGACTAGCCTCTCTTCTTGTCATTACGATGTTGTGTACTGTAGTACTCCAAACATACCGCCGTCCTCATTGTCCCAACCAGCGATGTACCAGTGGCAGCCCCAATTTGGTTCGTACACCTTGTGAGGGATCTCTCCCTTCCCATTCTACCTTAAACCCGATCAACGACAGCCAGCATTTAAAGGCTCATCGCGTCTGGCGATGTGTCTAAAAAACTGAAGAGCACGCTTGAGACACATGTTTGGCGGACAATCTATCCTCAATGAATTGGATATACATTGTATTAATTATAATAATGCTTCTTCCTTCCTCCTTTTTTGAAATAATATTTACTGAAACACAGTGCAAACAAACCAGCTTTTTACACTTTTGTGGGATATCGTGGAGATTGCGCGGGGATTATATTGTTTTTTTTTGTCATCGTTATCCATACTATGTAGGTATATTGTGAACATAGTCTCAAGGATTATCATACTTGATTTTTACTTCATTTATTTTATTTTATTCTTTCTTTCAATGTTTGAAACGATCACTTCATGATAGAACTCAATAATCACATAGAATTATGAGAAAAATAATACATTTTTCGTAATATTAAATTCTGACAAAGCTTGGCTTTGAGTGATACCGGTGAATTGCAGTCAGCCCCTCTAGACAACGTGTCATTTGGCTCAAGAAAAGATAACTCAATGTATGGAAGTGACAATTGCCAGTCACGTGACAACTGTCAATTCCATACATTGAGTTATATTTTCTTGTTTCTTTTCTTGAGCTAAATGACACGTTGTCTAGTGGGGCTGGTTTGTAAACTAAACTGAATAAAACATAAAGTTATTTTTTTATGACAATTCTATTGTTTTTATGTAAAACAAAATAATGGGTATGAGTTAAAATACTTATATTTTAATAATTATAGAAAATACTCCGGTTTTACACAAATACCTATGAACGCTAAAACATTTTACTCATAAATCTTTTTCTTTTATGTAGACCGTCAGGTCTGTTTTTAAGAGGCCTGTTCCTCCTGCGAAGTGGACTCCCAGTTATCCCTTCATCTTTTAGGAGTTCTACCGCGAGGGCGGGTTTCGTGAGGTTGATTGTAAGCACAATATGAAAAAGTCTGGTGCTGTCCATCCTTTGGACGTGACCATGAGTCCCTCCTCCGCTGCCTACTCCATCTGATGATGTCATCAACCTCACTGATGTGATTCGATGTGAGGTTGATGTTGATGATCAAAACATGTGAAAATGTACCACAAGACAAGACACGTACCACAGTTGAAGAACTGGGGTAAGCAAATATAAGGTTTACTGAGTGACACAACAATTTGTATTGTTGCGTGTTTTCATATTTTGTTATCACTTTATCATACATTTCATAATAAATTAATTGTGCACTGAAGATGAATAAATTCATTATACTAATAATTTTTGTAATTTTTTAACAGATTTTTAATTATCTCAATAGAGACGAAGTTGAAATATTTATTGTAGGAGAACCGGGAAATCAAGGCACCTACAGGGCTTACGACCTGTCATCGTCTCTATTCAGATAATTAAAAATCTGTTAAAAAAATATCTTTGACTCCCGACAGGGAAAAAAATCCAATGTTTGCGCATATGCAATAATAAAAATATTCGAATTTTTGTAATACCCACAAACAGGCATTGCCTGGTGAGATTTCTCTTTAATATGTTGTATATATTTATATTCATGTTATGTTAACAAATGAAATTGTAAGTTGTTTTTTTAATATTTTAAAGTTGTATCTTTATATCATTATTATTGCTGTTTTGCTTTGTAATACATTTTTATTATTTTTTTTATATTTTTCTTATCATGATGTATTTTTTACTATGAGAAATAAAGAATTCATCATGATGTATTTTTTACTATGAGAAATAAAGAATTCATTTATTTATTTATGAATTCGAAACTCAGAAATAAACTGAGAAAATAGTTATCCAGATGTCAGTTGTGTCAGATGTTGCCAGATCAGTTGTGTCGGTATCATCCATGAAACTAAATTTCATCCATCGACATCTTAAAGCTAAAGAAGCATTTATATACTATTTGAGTTGAGTGTTTTTTTTTAACAAACATGTCAAAAAATAAACAAGTGCAAATAAATAAATAAATAAAGATACCTCAACCTACATAATCAACATACATAATATTCAAAACTAAATGATGACGCAAGTGAAAATTGGCAGAGGGTAAAAAATTTTCCGAAAGCAATGATAATTAGCTGTTGCCAAATAATGGCATGAATTGGAGCAGAGAGTAAGGAAACGCTTTCAATAAAAGGAAATCATACAATAAGTGTTTTCTAAAGAAATGTTTACTCAGCCATTGAAAGAAAAACTCACAAAATTGTGAATAAAATGGTTCGAGGAGACGAAAATATTAATAATTATAAATAAAACTCCATTCTAATTTTTTTTTTCATTTTAGAAATAAGTAATGAAAACATTTGTGAATATAATGAAGAGCAGATGAATGCGATGTTTTTTAGGTATACTTGATGAAGATATTGAAATTACATATGCGTATATTTTTAGCGTAGTCTACACGTAGTACCTACCTGTATTATTATTTTATTTTTATAGAACCTGTTCTGAAGCGATTTATGATTAAATATAGTACTAGCGGACCCGACAGTCGATGTCCTGCCCGAACGATGGCCTGCATGCTATTTATTAAAAATGGTCCAGCAGTTTAGGAGATCAGTGGCAGAAGAATTAGAGGTACAGAAGAATTATATACAAATAAAGATATTAATGAAACTCCTGTTTCGCATTTTACTCTACACCTCAAAATTAAGAGGGTGACTGCTGCTAAAGTACATATTTTTTCAATTTGATATACCATCATTATTACTAAACGAATCATTTTGAAAAAAATAACCTAGTTAGTTTGGATATTAATAAAGAGAAATATACCTTAACTTTTTGATTATTTTCTGTATATATTCTTGTAGGAAAATAATAAGCATACCCCGATTTTAGATATTTATCTTAAATTTCTAAAAAAATATAAGGTATAGAGCAATATTTTATTTTATAAATTAAAGAAGAACAAAATACCTGTAAAAATATGATATGACGTTGCATTAACGCATCAGGTTAAGTAAATAAACCAAAAAAACTTTTATTACGCAATGGCGCTGAATGGAAAATAAATGTTTTTTAGGTTTATTTACTAAACCTGAAGCATTAATGCAACGTCACGTCATATTTTTCTAGATATTTTTGTCTTCTTTAATTTAAAAAAAAATATTACTCTACGCCTTATAGTTTATTAAAAATATATGATAAACGTTGAAAGTCGGGGTATGCCATTATTTTTCTACAAGAATTTATACAAAACATTATCAAAAATTTAAGGTATATTTTTATTTAATTATATCCCAACTATCTAAATTATTTTTTTCAAAACGATTTGATAAGAAATAATGATGGTATATCAAATTGAAAAATTGGTACGTTGGCAGCAGTCCCCCCCTTAATACTGTTTTTTTATAATACCAGGCGTACATTTTTTTTTACTTTGTTTTATATTTATTATTGTGAATTTAAACCACCCAGGACCCACTCAAATACATACAAAAAAATAATTTAAATCGGTCCAACCGATAAGGAGTTCAGTGACATACACACATACAGAATAATTAAAAATATAACTAGTTGCATCCGCTTAGCCTGTATGGACGCTAGCCTAAATTTTTATCTGGTGGCTGAAAAATACACAAATATAATATAATGGGTACCTACACATATTTATACATATATACACACAAACATATTAGGATATAAAAAAATGCATTTAATTTTTCTGTTGTCTTATTGGTTTAAATTATTTGGTCATCTGAGCAATGCCTAACTGAATCTGAGTAAAGGCATCGCATCCAAGATTTCTTCCACACTGCGAACAAAAGTAAAAAAAAAAAACATTAATATCCGGGTCATAGATAGCACTTTGACTCCTCCTTGGTATTTTTGGGGTTGCAAACCATTCTATTACGACTCGAGCATTTTTTAAAAATTATTATTTTGAATATTTTTGGTTTCTTTGGGTTTTTTTAGTATATTGGTACATAAAATTAATTACTTACCTACGCGAAACGAAATTTATAATACACACAGTGGAACAATTAACGATTTACCGAGTAATGTGTGATTTAAGAATATGACAAAGTAAATTATAAAAATGATTGAGATTGAAATACGGAAAATAAGATTGCAAGTATATTATAGTATAATAGAAATTTCAAAATCGAATATTTTTAAGTTGCACGCAAAAATGAGACTGTTGCTTTTTTCAATGTTTAGAAAAACAATTTCTCAATTTTTCAATGTTTAGAAAAACAATTTCTCAATAGATAAGTAACAAATAACAAATCGGTGTTTTTCGGCTTATTTTCAAGTGATCAATTTATCATTATTGAAATATATAGAACTTTCAAAATTATATTGATAAGGGAACTCTATAACAATACCATACCATACTGTACCGTACCATCACGCCCTTCCCCTATTTGGGGTAGGCAGAGAGAACCGAACGCCAGACTCCTCTCTCTTGACATACATTTCTCGCTTCGTTTATGTCCACTCTATAAGATGACACAATTGGTAAAAGTTATCACGTAAACCAGCCGATGACAGGTCGTAAGCCCTGTAGGTGCCCTAAGCTCCTGGTTCTCCTATAATATTTCAACTTCGCTTCTATCAAGATGTTAAAATGTCAAGAAATTTATTGACCATAAATTAGACAATTGCAACGTCATCTCAATCTACATGAATATTACGAAAAAGGAGCGACTGACTTCAGCCACCGTCCTCAGTCATCCTTTGGACGAGGATGTGAGAGACACTCATGTACAAATAAATATTTGTCGTTTAACATGATCGAAGATTGTGTATCCATGCAACAAAAGCTGCAACAGAGTGGAAGAGGGTGTGATTGTCAGCGGGTATGGTGTGTGGTAGCGAGGGACAGGAGGTAGAGACATTACCATTAGCCCCCACAGGCTGGAAATGATAAGTTGCATGGCGCTCCATAAAAATGTCTTCACCAAAATTCATTTAGGAATCTTCAAAGTAACCACCACACCATTTGGTATCAGTTATGAGGAATCTTTAAAACACCACCAAATGTTACCACTTAACAAAAGAAGGGGTATAAGTGATATATGTTTCCTATATAAATTACTCAACAACCAAATAGATAGTCAGTATCTCTTAGGACAAATCCCATTCAACTGCCCCGCCAGAACCTCCTCTTTTACACTAAATACTCAAGAACAAACTATGCAAATAACAATTTTATTAACCGTTGCTGCAATATGTACAATAACCTTAATCATAAGCCAGATATTTTTAACAATAGCCTACAATCATTAAAAAAACAACTATCATCAATATTATAATGAATACTTTATGTACCAAATTGCATAATTTTTGGTATGTCCAATACTATATTAATATGACAACTCACCCTTTCCTCCTCTCCCACCTTTCTTCATGTCCCACCCTCGCTTCATAAAATACACACACACACACACACACACACACACACACACACACACACATACACACACATCGCATTGTACACTTATACCACACTTTTGTCTTTGACTTTGTACTGAATTGTATTTATTATGTACATTAATCTGTGGAACAATGTAATTGGCTTACTTTCCTGATGATTATTTTTTTATTATTGTAAAATATGTAATAGCTGTTTTGTTTCCCAAAATAAAATAAATAAATAAATAAACACATAAAAATATGTATTACATAATTTTTCCCTATTACCGGAATATAATCAGATATTGTACACAGATCAGTTAGATATCTAAGACCCAAAATATAGTATGTATGTCTTGCATTTTAGGATCCTATGTATGCATATATTTCTCAATTATTATAGTGGGAGAGTTATGAAATAAAATATATACAATTTTAACTTCTATTTAAGTTTGCAAACGCGACATTCTTTCACCCGTATCGCTCAATAGCGAGCATGGCGCTCCATAAAAATGTCTTCACCAAAATTCATTTAGGAATCTTCAAATTGACCATCACACATAAAAATATGTATGATATAAATTTTCCCTATTATCGGAATATAATCAGATATTGTACGGAGATAAGTTAGATATCTAATACCCAAAATATAGTATGTATGTCTTTCATTTTAGGATTCTATGTATGCATATACATATTATATATCTTAATTATTATAATAGGAGAAAAAAATATATACAATTTTATATTCTATTGAAGTTTGCAAACGCGATATGTGGATTCAAAAAAAGGATACGAATAATAGAAAAGGAAGGGGTATAGGCAATATAATTTTCGCAAAACATTCTGAACGAGCTTTCGGTTGCTCAGAGCGTAAATTTGTGTATTTTTAGTTCGTTCGTTTACGTGTATACCGCCCCCCTTCTCGGCTAAAGTCCAAGATTTTTGGCTACAACTATTCCATGATTTGTGTTATTTCTGGGGCAACTAATAAGGTAATTAACATTATTATTCATTTTTGCATGCCCCATTAACAAGTTGTTACATTCTGGAGATTTTTGTTATTGACCGTCTCACGAATTCAGACTTACGGCACGAAGTGAAAACAATATATGTACCTATGTATGTCTCCACCAGTAATTGGTAATTGAACCTGACAAATTTAAAATTGAAGAGATGATAAATAATTTAGTTTCCGGTGAACAACTTGACTATTTTGGTCGTGGAGTGGAGCGTCTTGCTTATAGATATACCAACTAAGCAAAAAAAAAACATAAATTTGCGGTCTGCGCACTTCATGCGACATGCTCAAGATGTTTTCCGCGAACTATACTTCTCTTTTGATTTTTTCATCGTATCTATTTCATTTAATTACTATAGTATGATTTGAAAAATTTACACCAATTACTTACAGAAAATTCTTGGCCATAATAAGTACATGTTACATACATCTGCAAGATACAATGACATACATATTTTATAGAAATTGATCTTTGATAAATTGCTTATTTTTATCCCTTAAAATATGATGGGCCAAAATCTATTTTTTTTGTCTCGGTTGAATTATTCCTTCATTTTTTTCTTGTTCTATCCTTTAAGTTCAACTTTTGTTTTCTTTTTGTTTTTCTACATATATGTAAACTACATACATTTAAACTTTCTTTTTAACTTTGCAAAGTAATGTCTTTTTTTATAATTTGAATGGTCAGTAGACGTTGATTGTGCCTACCTAACTATGCACAATAGCCATGCGGGAGATACCTGTTATTGGAGCACTGGAGATTTTATTTTTTTGTTTCATGTTTTTTTTTTGTTTGTGTTGTTCAGTGTTCTGTTGGTGTCTCTGTTTATTAAATAAATAATAAAATATGTTTAAGAATAGAACCCCGGTTCACATGTTTAGCATAAAAACATTTTTACTTCCGAAGAAAATATTTATTCCCAAACAATAGATCAAAAGTAGGTTAGCATTTACTCATTAATGTACCATTCTCTCTCTTAGAACGATATTGTCTTTGAATTTTAATAACTGTGGAAGAAAAAAATATAAGGAGTTTTTTATCGGAAGAAAAGATTTCGTCGCTATTTTGATAGCACGAGACAAAAGATTCAACGTTGGCTCTAGGAACGAAGCGATTGTTCAAAGGAGGGAATAAACCGTGGAGTTATTGAGGATTGTGATTGTGAGGAAGGGACTTAAAGGGTTTTTACAGCGCTACCCACAACTGAGATTTTTTTAAAGAAGTATTTCTATTGAAAACAATCCGAGGAGGCTATCAAAATGGAATTTATGAATCTTTCTACAGACGCGTTACACTCATAAGAATCCGTTAAAAAACGTAAATAAGATCGTAAAATAAATTAAATGAATTTAGAATAAAATGAGAAAAGTACTTATAATGAAAACGAGAGAGATTTAAGTTGGTAAGTGTTATTATATATCTTCGTGTCAACGGAGATTCCCGAATGCGGAGTCGGATGCATTCGTATATTGAATGAGCAGAGGGGTCATTCTTTTGCCTAGGCCTATAAAGTAAGTACCGTACATCGTGAAATTATTGTTTTGTTAATATTGCGTGCATATTTCGAGTACTGAATTAATTTGTAAATTTTGTATTTGTAAATTATATATATTATTGTATGTGCAATAAAGTCAAATTGAATAATATTCTGGACTTGTTAATCACATACATAATAGTAAGACAATTTACTTATAACTTATACATAGTTTACGATGTACGGAGAACTCAAAATTTCATAGATATTACTTACCTAATACATTATACTCCATACCTCCAAGCAACATAATATGTCATAGTCATACTATGATTCGTTTTAGAATACGAACACATCTAAATCAACGGGCGACCGTGGATAAAAGGATTTTTTCCACGCGGTGCGCCGTAATGAGTCCCGTATAAATACAGTCAACTTTTTGACATTTTGAATCAGAATAGGACATATTATGCATTTTTTGCATGTTTCCTTTGAGAAACAAATGCAAAAAAATATGCATAAATTACAAAATCGTTTGACGAATGATCTGCCGGTGTAAAATCAAATTGCTTTGGTGATTGAAAATCCTACAGTAGAATTAACACTCCACGCTTTCTATCACGAAAAGTTCCTCAGGTTATCGGGGTCCTTCTGGAATTGTGTTAAAATATTTTCTTTTTAGTCGCCCTCTTCGTTGCTAAAGGTCGTGTCCATCTAAGAACTCCATTTTCGCTTCCTTGATCAAACTCCTCCAGATGCTTTTGTCCTCTGCTTTTCTGAGGGCCGCAGCTATTCTTTTTATCAAGTCACTCCAGCAGAAGCGGATCGCCCCAGGGTTCGATGTAGGTACTATAACTGCCCAAAATACTGAATGATAAATCAACAGATTTAACAGAAAGTCTCTCGACACAAACGTGTGATTTCGTATCTCGCCTCGGATTCTAATATGTAGTCAGCAATCGATAGTACAATACATTGTTTAAGCGTGCAGCCGAAATTGGTATCACGCGAGGCGAGGCAAAGTGGAGAAATGCGTGCCTGTGTGTAATTAGTAATCTGGATATACTCCACGCAACTAAATGGTTCAAAGTGTTAATGCTTAATTGGTTTTGCTAAATAAACTGCACGTTTAATTATAAATAAAGCGTATTATTAATTATGCTCGAGGAGAAACGACTAAATTAACAAGGTACCAACGTCTAATCATATTTAAACTAACGGTAATATATATTATGTAGGTACTTGAGACAGTATTATATATCATATATACATAAACACAATGTGGGGTAACCAGTGACAGGTGTGCGGGTATGCATTACCTTAAAAAAGGAAGCACAACATGCGTGTATAACCATACACCTTTCTCGTCTCACCTTAAAAGGCAACATTCATGATGGGTACCTAATAAACCTAAGTAAGATGTTATTGTTGCCTGTTGTATTTTAGATTACCCGATTCTTACGGGACACCCGATTACCCATAATAGAAAAAAGTAGAAGCACAATTCTAAGCCGGGATTTCACAGTACCTATTATATGCATTCTTTATAATTATTTTCTTTGAAATACCAATACAAAAAAAGAATGCTTTAAATAGTGGAATTATTGTGTCTTCAAAATCATTTGACGAATGATCTATCTAAATACATGTACGAGGGTCATGGGCAGATCAGGTAGGTAATTGAAGATCCTGTAATGGAATTAACAAGGTCATTCCATCGGGTATATAATATATCGTAATATGATAAGTCAATCACCAGTGAGAAGTGTTTGAAATATAGAGTTATTATTTATTTGATAGAATTGCATTTTAAGTATGAACGAAAATTTTAGTTCATGACCCTGCGTTTTTCTATTTTATTATTTTATCTTGATAATCTTGATAATGTACACGTGTAATATCTCTCTCTTACTCATTCAAGTCCTCTCGACTGAGGATGAAGGCTGTAGTCAATCTGCACTCGCTGTGCAGCCCGACTCCGTGATACTCTGTTCAAAGCAGAACTTAGAGTAGGTACCCGTCACTGAAGAATTCAACGCAGACTTAAAAAGGTCATTTATTTTAGTAGGCGAGCGACCATGACATCTTTGTCCCTCTACGTTGCCCATCACGTCCGGTTGAAACGTCAAGGACACGGTTCCGCCCGTATCGACGAACCATACTGTATCGACGCGGAATACCTTTGAAATTTACCATTTTCTACATTTCGAATTAAACCATCAAGACTTTCTCTTGACGAACAAGTATGATATTACCCCGTATTCAGTAACTATTGGAACTAAATTAGGAACGTTCTCAAATTGTAGATTTTAGATTTACGGTCTTATTTCAGCGTTATAAAATATAAACTTGGACTAAATGGAATAGGAACGTAACTATTTTGGCCGGAACGTTCTTGAAAAGTTACTGAATCAGACATATTATGAATAATTATGAAATATTTATCATATTCATAATTATTCAAAATACGTCTAATTCAGTAACTTTTTAAGAACGTTCTGGCCAATATAGGTACGTTCCTATTCCATTAAGTCCAAGTTGTTATTTTAAAACGCTGAAATAAGACCGTAAATCTAAAATCTAGAATTTTAGTACGTTCCTATTTTAGTTACAATAGTTACTGAATAGGGGGTATTATACATCGCCCCCAAGTCAAATTGAAAACGCTGTTCGTTTTCGCCAAGCGCTAATTTTTTTTGTATGGGATTTGACGTTTGTTGTTTGTTATTGTAGAAAAAATTTCTACAACAAACGTCAAATCCCATACAAAAAAAATTAGCGCTTGGCGAAAACGAACAGCGTTTTCAATTTGACTTGGGGGCATCATATCTGTATTTTAAAACGAAATACACTTGGTTGAGGTCTAAACACTTTTAGCTAAAAAAGGTTAGTGAGAGTTTTATAATAATTTCAAGATTCATGGTGACAGGATTGCTTTTCATTTCACTTGTTGTGATAAAAAAATGCTGAAATATTCGTTTCTTAACATAGGCCCTGAGTCAAATTGAAAACGCTGTTCGTTATCGCCAAGCGCTATTTTTTTTTGTATGTGATTTGACGTTTGTTGTAGAAATTTTTTCTACAATAACAAACAACAAACGTCAAATCCCATACAAAAAAAAAATTAGCGCTTGGCGAAAACGAACAGCGTTTTCAATTTGACTTGGGGGCATAGTTGGGTAACTTGTTTCGGTGGACGTGGTCGTTTTTTGGTTCGTTCGAAATGTTCATTTGAAAAATAATTGTAGAAAATATTTACTTCACCTATAATGAATTATAGTTTTATATTTCACTAATAAAAACCAGAGTAAACAGTTCGGATTCGAAAAATAATTGCAGAAAATATTTACTTCACCTACATATAATATATTATAGTTCTATATTTCACTAATAAAAACCAGAGCAAACAGTTCGGAATCGAAAAATCAAAACACTTATTGAGGTTCCACAAGGATATGTTCTCTTTCGTATGACGATCGTTTCGCCTTATCAACTTACACACGTATTTCTTCTTCGGTCTTCAATCTTGGGGATAGGTTGACAGCAAAGCGATGCATCTCAGCGTTTGTTTTCTTTTATCGTATGAGTACAGGACTACTTAATTTGCTCTCTATCTTTTAGTTATCTTCTGATATTCACCTTCACTTTCCTATCCCACTATCCTTTACCATCTCCTATTCATTATTTCTTTGCGTTCTTTCTCTTCTGTTGTGTTGAATATAACTAACAGTGGATATACATAATTGGATGGCAGGCCTTACTAAATATTGTACCACTTAGTATATATATTTTAATGAATGAAACCTGTTCATCTGTGTATTCCCCCAATAAAATTGAATAAAATATGTAGGTATATAGAAATTTCAAAAAATGGATTGATAAGGAACTCAATAAGAAGGCATAATTGGTGAACTTTGCGCAAGCGCATAAAGTGATCACGTAAGTCGGCCGATGACGATGACAGGTTGTAAGGCCTTGATTTTCCAATTCTCCTACAATATTCCAACTTCGTCTCTACTTAAGTGATTATAGAATTAAGTGCTCATTCGATTCTTTTCAAATTTTGCATTTTTTTTTATATCTAATAGGTACTCGCTTAGAGCCCATTAGATTAAGAAGGATATCTGAATAGTGCTTCTCAATTTTATCAATTATCAAATATTTCAAAGTGACCCCAAGCTCAGGAAACTCGAAATTTGTTATTTTTATTTTCAAATTGGTAAAAAGCCACATTACCTTCATAATAGGGTCGTATTGCAAGAGTTATTTGAGAAAAGTGTAAGAAAAAGGTTAGGTCCCGTACTGCGAGAATACTGCACACGGCACCTTAACTTTTTCTTAAATAATTTTTAAATAATTCCCGTAATACGACCCATAAAATGGTATTGAAGAATCATCCAGTTTTCATAATAAAATATTTTAATTAAAAATAATTTAACGAACTCATTTCATGAAAATACTGAATACTATCCACACAAAATTTGAGTACTTTGTGGAGTGACTTGTTATTGAGGAGTTAAACGTTGACCACAACCCAATCTTTTTATTTTTAATTCCACTTAGTACTGTGAACTCAATTATGTAAGTGGTCATAGCGATTTAAAAAAAGAGAAATTATGTTTTAAAAATTGTCATTTAAATTTGCCTACAATTTTCTTTATATACGCCTATGATCCGGAAAAAGTTGAGCGTCGAAAAGGACTTCCACCTCTGTCGATAGGTTTTTGAAATTTGAAGCAATTAATTATTTCCAATTTTGGAAACACTTGCGGGTCGGAAGAGGGATTACCCATCCAATACGATCCAGACTAAGCTGGGTCCGGGGAACAAATGGTGCAGTTGAATCTGTACTCTATATTAACAACGTGGAATCCTTCTTAATTAAACGCTCTATGTACAATACTACATAGGTACATACATACATATATACATATACACATTTTGTAATAGAGAATACCTAGTAGTATATACATATGTACATACATGAAGGTGGGGGTTAGTAAATAATAAAATGATTAAATAAAACAAATGAAATATTTCTATTAGTAAGTCTATTCATTCAACACAAATGCGACTGGTATAATATTTAGAAATTGGTAAAAGAATTTGCGTGCGGATAGGCTAAATAATGAACTCTCATTTGCTTTTCCCATTCTTATAATTTTACTCCTCACTAGCCCAAGGAGATAAAGTGGGCAGTTATGAATACGCAATTTACAAGGTGTGACTGACGAAGAAAATATACAGAGCGGAAAGGAATGGAATGAGAGGTCGGGGACGCCCAAGAAAGGGATGGCACGACCATGTGAATGAAATTTTGAATGACGGAAATGTTAGAAGTGTGAGCAATAGACGAACATGTATGTGGACGAGGCGAGAGATGCGTGCCAGGATAGAAAAATGTGGCGTTCGGTTCTCTCTGCCTACCCCGCAAGGGACATGGCGTGATGGTATGTATGTATGTAATTTACAAGGTTGCTTTTTGTTATTACATATTAACAACTAGTATCATGCTGAAATTGTATTCTGAAAGTTTCATCACAATGTGTGTGTAATAATAATACAGGTATAATAATAATAATAACAATCGACTTCTTCTTCTTCTATCGTGTCAGCAACACATTTAAATTATCTTCTGCCAGTGCCTAGCAACGTCAATAGCACAATCATTGCCCACCATAAGATCTTGCATGATGCAGTTGACTGGACTTATAAAATTTTCATCATTTTCATAATTATTCAAAATACGTCTAATTCAGTAACTTTTTAAGAACGTTCCGGCCAATATAGGTACGTTCCTATTCCATTTAGTCCAAGTTGATATTTTATAACGCTGAAATCAGACCGTAATAAAAAAATCTCAATTTTAGTACGTTCCTATTTTAGTTACAATAGTTACTGAATAGGGGGTATTATGTATTTGTAAAGGAGGGAACTCATTCACCTGTGTATCATTCACCTTTCTGCTTGTCAGTCAGCTGTTCTCAAGCCATCCACTCTCAACCATTTTCGAATGTGTAAATCGCAAATAGAAACGGGGTTGAAGTTGGATAGCGAAAACGTATAAGGTATGTAATGTGCACGGGAGTATCGCCATACGACGTGATGAAAATGAATGAAAATTTGTTGCAATTTGGCGAGTCCTCTTTCAGAGCGGACGTCCACAGTTAGTAATAAAAGAATCACGCGACATTCAACTTGTCACGAAATTAAATTCCCTTCGTGGCGTTTCATTTAATTTATAAGAGTTTATAAGCACGGAGAAGGATTGAAATGAGGATTTCACGGAAACTTTAACAGAGTAACATTATTTTTAACAAACTTTAATGGTTTTGTGGAAAATGTCTTCGGAAAGTAAAGTTTCTTGATATCTATTTAGTTGATTTACATAAATTTTCTGTAATACTAAATGCATTTGATGCAGTATTCGTTTAACAATACAATGACATTGTTAAAAATATTCCACAAACTTAGATTAAGGCATATTAATCCAAAGTTGTTTAATACATTAATATCAACTTTCATTTACACAATTCAATTATTTTTTTTAAGATATGTATTTATTTTTTAATATAAATAATTCATTTTTATTTTCCCGCCAAACTGCAAAGCAGTTTTTTGGCAGAGCAGATTCTCTCTTTCACATAATATTATAAATTTCACATATAATTACTATCTCAAATATTAAAGATACAGAGACTAAACAAAAATTTGAAAGAAAAAAAAAATGAATTAAACCTTACACAAAATATACATTAGATATACCTATAATTAATCAACAATAATAATTCAAAGTCTAACGAACGCTTGATTTCAGGTACAGATGTTTAAGAGTATTATTTATAGTAACTATTTTCGTTTCGTCAGACTTTAAAATATTTCTTATCCTAATCGGCAACGCGTTAATAATATGCGGTACAAGACAAGATGTTTCCTGGTACGATCTCATCTCCATACACGTTGTTTGTCTTAGGTACCTGCAGGGCACGCTCCATCGCCAGCCACCTCCCATATATGTGACTTATTTCTGTTTTAAAAGATTCATTTTTGTATTCTTCCAAAATGATGCACTGTTTTACTTTATTTTGTATTGGGAGTATTTTACATATTTCAAATAATTTCTAACAACTCAGTCTAAATATTAAGTTTATAATTAGTGATTGTTTTTTTTAAGCTTTTTAACTTCTCAATTCTCAACTCAAGGCACCTACAGAGTTTACGAACTGTCATCGGTTGGTTTACGTGATCACTTTATGCCCTTGTGCAACGTTAACCAATTATGCCTTCTTATCGAGTTCCCTTATCAATGCAATTATGAATGTTCGAATAGGTGTAGAGTGTTATGGTCGTTAAATTATTCATTATGGACGCTATAGAAGATTTAACAAGGTCACTCTAACTGATCGGTGAGCGATCTCTAGATCTTCTACCCTCCACGCAACCCATTACGGCGAGATTTAATATGATATCAGGTGCCCTTCTGGCACTCTTGATCACTTCAATTGCATGTTATGTGTAACTAAGAATTTCAATTTGATTTTGACAACGATCCACGTGAGCTCCATTAATATTTAACCTTGTTTTTTGCTTTAATATTACTAGTCGTTTTTATATCTATATTCATAGTCAATGTTTTGATTTATTCTTTCAGTAGGTTCATATTTCAAATTTTAGTGGTATTTGTTAGGTATTAACCTTTGAAGTACCATTGCTTTGCCAACGATGTCCGTTGTGTCGTATAAGCTTTTATTTCCGACCAGGTAGGATCAACATGGCAATATAAAAGGATATCCTTCTCAAACTATACTGATTTCCTCTTCTATGGTATCAAATCGTACATCATTTCCAGCTCTCAGAAAACTGAATATCGCTATGTTAGCTGTGATCCAACAACAGATTTATGCCAATGTAAACCATACATATGTAATACGATGACACATTGTTTTAAATGTATCTATAAATATTATACTGCATATTATGATATTGTTGTAAACTAATAATTGAAGTATGTATTTATGTATGTTAATTTATCTGTACCTTAACCTATGTATCTACTTAAATTGCTAGCTTCAATTTAAAAAAATAAATAATACCATAATCAAATAGAAGGCTCTTTACTTATCTGATCTATTTTCTTCATTGACATTGTGACTTCCGCAGGATTCACGTGTATGTTTACATATATTTTTTTACAAGTGTTCGCTTAATTTTACACTTTAAAAATTAAGAAATATATATAAAAAGATAAGGTTCTAAGTAGTCCCTTTATAACCTATCGCGTTTATAGATTTCTGATATGTACACCTACATTATATCATCTTTACTGAACCAATAATGTTTTTATCAATACAAGTAGTTTTGAAAACTACTAATATTCAAATTAACTGTTTATTTATTTTTATTTATCTTTTTACAACATCCGGTACCCAGGCCTGCTTTTTACCATTGTCGAAGGAATGATTGATGGGGGGCAACTGTAGAAGCCGCCCCAGAAACAACTATATATACCAGATAATCGGTGACGTGCGCTTTAGCAGTAACATGGAGATGAGGAGACTGGCGGACGAAAGAGATCGAAAAATCTGATGTTTGCTGCAGACCAATCATAGGATTGTGACCCAGAAGAAGAAGATATCACACCGTATTAATTTTACAATGATACAAACAAGAAATTTACTGCTGCCCAACAAGGAAGCCCTGTTCTAGATCAGTCTAACAATTGGTAATAGAGCATTCTCCTCTCTTCTGCCGATGTTCGAATCAAGTGTCCATAGGAAAACAAAAATCATACCATACAAGTTAATTATTAGAATATTTGTGACATACGGATGTGAAATGTGTCACTTATAGTCAGATCTGCTGATATGCTGGACACGTTTGAAAGATGAGTGCTTCGCAAAATTCTAGGCCCAGTGTCTGATGAGAGGCTGCGAGGATAAGATATAATAATCATATAAATAACGTGTACTTAGCTGAATCAAAATTTAATTTACCATCACTATCATCTAGACGAATAACTGCAGACTCACTATTTTTGTTTAAACTATTTCATAACATCATTGATTGTCCAAATTTATTAGAAAATATCTCACTTCACATTCCAAACCGCAATGTCAGATCAAAACCTACTTTTTCTATTTCACACTCTAAAACTAATCTTAGGAAAAATTTCTTTACTAACCGGGCCACCTCCAATTTTAACAACCTGCTCAATAACATTGACTTTTTTCATACTCAATCTCTACACTCGTTCAAAATTGCGATAAAGCGCCAACTTTGCACTGATAACATAACTCAAAATTCCACTCTCTAGTATATGCATGAATGTATTATTTATGTGTCACCATAATGGTTGCAACACTTTCTTTGTTGATCCTTAAGTAAGTTAGAATCCCATGTTATGATTCTAGAATACAATCCTCTCTATACTATTCCTTGTATGTTTCTGGTGTGTTCCTATAATTTTGTTTTATTCTCATTTTTCGTAAATTGTATGTTAAGCTTTTAAAATTATTTGATATGATGTCCTATTATTATGTACTGTAGTCTACATTTACTTGTTTTTTTTTCATTGTATTTAATATCATTATGCTCTACTGTACTGTTGGATATCCAAAATAAATAAAAATAAAAAATAAAAATAATGATAAGCTATGTTGATATGTATAAGACACCCTGGCTCTCTGTTAATGTCAGATTGAGATGGTCCGGACATATACAGGGAATGTCACCACAGCGAGTACCAAAAAGAGTGGACACCCAGATGGAAGAAGAAAGGTTGGAAGACCGTGGCTGCGATGGAAGGATGAAGTTGCAAGAGATGCTAACTATTGCAAGTACCGGGCAGTTGAAAAGTTGGTGCAGAAGTTGAATGCGAAGACTGATTGAGGCCAATGCGCAATATGGGCTGTAGAGCCATTGAAGAAGAAGAATATCTAGGGCAAGCAGTCGACAATTTTTCAGTGAAAATATACTAATTTTATTTTAATATTATGTTTCTCATTTTTTTATTAGTTTTTACAGTTTTTCTTGTTTCAGGTATGAAACGGAATCGATCTAGAATAATTATCGATCGACAAACAAAATAAAAATGTCACACCCGAGGTTTATATTAACTAAATAAAATCTTTCTTGAAATGTACCAAACATAATCTATGTGATTTGTAAAAAATATTTTTTTCTTTTATATTTTTATTTTTTTTATGTTTTTGAAAGTAGTTCGTGGGTTATAAATAAAATTGTTTAAATAATTTGTCACTTAATTTTATAATGAATAAAATTGATTAAAAAAATGCGCCACAAAGTTAATTCCAAAAGTAATAATAATATGTGTATGAATATATCCGGAAAATCACAAAGTCATTGTAAGCGTTCAAGTTGAACCTTAAATAAAAGGGTGTAGGGATAAATGCCGGGAATCGGGATTAAATAGGTCTTTTTGGGACAATAACTCTTTTTACACAACACAACATGAATCATTGTAATAAAATGAAGGTGTCTTTGTTTACGTATTCAGTTTTTGTTTGAATTTAATATATTTGTCCAAGGTTAAACTCTTCTCTCTCGTTATACAGTTGCGAGATTTAAGGGACAGTTAGAGAGTTTGACAACTAACTCTGGAGTTTAGAAAAAATTGATAAAAATCGTTAGAATCATTTTTGATACTAAAGTTAATTTAAAATTTAGATTGTAGTTTAATTAATGAATTATTATAATTTATCAATCTGCCAATGCAGTTTTATTATAAAACATAGTGCGTTTCTTCAGAAGAATATAATGAACCCAAATACTGGTATTTACTTAGCCATGAGTCACTTCGCTACATAACTAACAAATATCTCTGAAATGCATAGATTTTAACCACACATAAAAGATAACAATAATCCAATAAATACAAAATTTTTTACCTTTCGAATTTTATTGCTGTCGTTTTCTTTTGTTAGAGACCCTAATGGACACAGGGGACTACAACCAGTGACCCTACTACTGTCATTGTATTAAAATAGATTTGTATACATTCATTTGCATTATATAATTTTTTTACAACCGTTCAAAAACCAACATTTTTATTCACCTGACATGTAAATTTTGTATATAACCACTAGTCTCAGTCTTACAGAGTATTATTCTGATGATGTGCCTTGCACGAAACGCGTCAATAATCAAATAAATTTCAACAGAACAAATAACAAGTATTTTTTTGTATTTGTAATATGTCTACATACTTCGCTACATGTTTTGTTGGACAGCCCTTACGAAATATGGTGCGAAAAGACTCATAAAAAAGTGCAAAAAAGCAAATTATAAATTCAAAAATGGTTAATATTAACTCCCACGAAATATCCTTCGATACTTTAAACGATATTAAGTTGAATCCTCAGATGGAGAATCCTTATGGTCACGTCCAAAGGATGTAAAACACCAAACTTCCTCATATCATGCTGCACAATCAGCCTCATGGAACCCGCCCTCGCTGTAGACCGCCTAAAAGAAAACTGGGAGCCTACATACATCGCAGAAGGAGAAGACCTCTTAAAGCAGACCCAAAAGTCTACATAAAATAAGAAGTTGAATTCCTTCAATTTACTGGTGTTGAAAAAAGTGTCAATGGTGCATGTGTAATGGGTAAGTACATAACCAATATAAAAAAAAAACCAACCAGAGGAATAAGCATTTAAGTGAGAATCTTCTACCAAGCAACTAGGATCCAACAATGAGCAAAATATCACATAAATAAAAGGTACGGTACGATTGAAGATAGGGAATGAGATTGGCCAGCGAAAGTCAATACGTATAAAGTTTTACGGTCGAGCGTTTCCGACTTCTTTTTGATCCGATATAGATTTCACCAGTTGCAACCGTAAAATAGTGTAAGTGAGGGGAATTCAATGGTTCATTCTCCTAGAGAAATAATAAATACGTACCTAAGTCTGCTTATTTATTTGTTTATAAAATTTTATGGGTATATTTTTTTTTCCTATTTTTCATTTAGGTTTCAACAGACCACACAAATAACAATTAACACTACAAACTTAATACAGGGATCAGTAGAATAACAGAAAAGCGCAAATTATATAAACAGCACTTTTATATTAATTCAGCAAGTAGGTACTAAAAGATGAATAAATGAAAAAAAGAAAGTAAATGATTGGTCACAGGAAGAAGGAAAGGAAAATAGAAGGGAAAAGGGTATGCAGGAAAAGAAGAATGTCGCTCGCACCCACCGTGTTTAACAATGTGTATAAGTATACCTAAATATTTTTTTTAAGAACGTGAATGATTTTTCAGTCTCTTCTACAAGATACATGTAAGAGCCCGTTCCCACTTGTCGTGTGTCGTGACACGATTTTTTATCGTGTGTCGTGCCTCTGTTCGCACTTGTCGGATGTCGGGATACGATTTTTTATATGTAGGTACATAGGTGAAGGCAATATTCAGCACTACACGAGGCAACCGTGCGCAATGGACGTCGACGAAGCTTTTGTAGTGATGTATATCAATTATATTATATCCATTTTTTATTTTTTTACGTACTCAAATGATGTTTTCAACTTATCCCAGAATGCTTTCAGAACAACTAGTATGCGTCCAAATAGGCGTGAGTTAAAATGAGGAACGTTTTGACACTTAACTCAAATAAAATGTGTTAAAAGAATAGTGAATTGAACTAATTTGTGGCCTACTTTAAGTAAGAATATTCAGCGTTATTGAATATCAACTTGGAAAAAAATAGAATAGGAACGCACCTATTTTAGCCGGAACGTTTTAAAAAAGTTGTATAATCAGACGTACTATTTAAATGAACTAGTTGCATGTGACACATGAGATCCAACTGTCGATAGCGATAGTATGTATAGTTGAAGAATATGTACCAAACTATAAACCCATAAATACAAATTATTTATTATTTTATGATATTTAGTTTTCTATACAACACATGTACCTAGGTAGTCAAGATAGGATAGTATGGAGGTCAGTCTTTTTTTCCTACCCGGAATATGAAAACAGCATGATGGTATATGTATATTGTATGTTTAGAGATGAAGTATCAAACTATTAAGTCTTCTTTGATATTGTGTATAGGTGACTACCATACAAATTGTATGAAGCGATGTCGTCACTAAATTCAATTTTTATAAAAATTGTTAAAAAAAATTTGAGATGTACTGCTACAATGTTTTTATTTTTTATATAAAATTAAAATATCTAGTTGGGGTGTTTCGGCTTTTTTCGATATTTAAAAAAAAAAATGGAAATATAGGCAGTTAAACTCATAAATTTATCATAAAAAAATACGTTTCTTAATAAAAAATGTTTGAGAAACCCTGGAATTTTTTTGAAAAAACTAATTTGAGATTTTGTATTTGTCTATGTTTATAGCAATTTTCAGCGTTCTAGCTTTTATGGTTTCTGAGATATAGGGAAAAATAAAATAAAAATTCAAAAGTTGATAACCCCTGACTGAAACAAAAATTCAAAATTCCGAGTAAAAAAGTTTTGTAGGCCTGTAACTGTTTATATATTCTGAAATTTTAGGCTCTGTAAATTGAGCGGATCAAAAGTTATAAGGGGGGGACGGACACACACACACACACACACACACACAGACATACACACACACACACACACAGACACACACACACATACAGACACACGAAATGTTCTACTCCGAATTCTGAGTAAATCCGTGTATGGAACATATATGCTGCGAAGCCTCTAAGTTGGTGTTTTTTGACTTCAAAGTTGGAAAAGCCGTGAAAAAAGTAGACCTCTCCATACAATTCTCGCGTATTCTGGCTTGATACATTGTCGATATGTTAAGAGAACAAAGTTCTCCTGAACAAATCGACAGTTGGATTAAGGCAAGCTAAGATCGTATTAAGAATGTGTCATGAGTAGCCCCCTAAGTTAATAAATACACGTTTCAAATTGACAAATTCTTACAATGATTCTAAATTGTGTGAAGTGATCTCTAAAGCCAGCCCATGAGAAGTCACAAGGCCTGTTAAAATGTCTGTGACTTTCCTTGGTTTCACCCATAATCTTCCTTTCTCCATCTCTATAGAGATGCTTTAAAAATACCTATAGTGCATATGTTTCTATATGTTTCATTGTTCTTATAGATACCAACTATACCCAAACCCGGAAGTATTTCGTTTAAGGTAGGGACAGCTGCCAACGTACCTATTTTTCAATTTGATATACCATCATTATTTGTAATCAAATCGTTTTGAAAAAAATAATTTTGATAGTTTGGTTATTAATAAAGAAAAATATACCTTAACTTTTTGATAATGTTCTGTATAAATTCTTGTAGAAAAATAATGGCATACCCCTATTTTCAACGTTTATCTTATATTTTTAATAAACTATAAGGCGTAGTTCAATATATTTTTTTTTAATTAAAGAAGACAAAAATACCTAGAAAAATATTATGTGACGTTGCATTAATGCATCAGGTTAAGTAAATAAACCTAAAAAACATTTATTTTCCATTCAGCGCCATTACGAAATAAAAGTTTTTTTGATTTATTTACTTAACCTGATGCATTAATGCAACGTCACATTATATTTTTCCAGATATTTTGTTCTTCTTTAATTTATAAAAAAAAAATATTGTTCTATACCTTATATTTTTTTTAGAAATTTAAGAAAAATGTCAAAAATCGGGGTATGCTTTTTATTTTCCTACAAGAATATATACAGAACATAATTAAAAAGTTAAGGTATATTTTTCTTTATTAATATCCAAACTAACTATGTAGGTTATTTTTTTCAAAATGATTCGTTTTGTAGTAATGATGCAATTTCAAATTGAAAAAATAGGTACGTTGGCAGCAGTCACCCTCTTAAATAGATACTACAACAATGTAGGCCATTTCAGTCCACTGAGTAGAATGATGCGCTCATATAATTCTTTATACACAAAAAATGAGAACCTCGACATATTCTCAAACAGCCTCAGCACCTTCAAGCGTTTGATACAAGCAAGTCAACAATCATTATGAGATGTTTTCCCTTAATTAATTACTTCTCTGAAGCGTGTTTTAACAATGCACTACACTGTGTGTGTTTTATAGTTACCTATTTTGATTATTTTCTAAAGGCTATTAAATCAATTAAGATTTACTTTCTATAAATGTTTGTATTAGTAATACCTATATTTAAGTTATATGAGCATTGGAACTTCTATGCTGATGATAACTGTCTATATTATGTTTTATGTGTATTCCTATGTTCTGTTGATGTTTCTTTTCCAACTGTCGATTTGTTCAGGAGAACTTTGTTCTCTTAACATATCGACAATGTATCAAGCCAGAATACGCGAGAATTGTATGGAGAGGTCTACTTTTTTCACGGCTTTTCCAACTTTGAAGTCAAAAAACACCAACTTAGAGGCTTCGCAGCATATATGTTCCATACACGGATTTACTCAGAATTCGGATTAGAACATTTCGTGTGTCTGTGTGTGTGTGTGTGTGTGTGTGTGTCTGTGTGTCTGTGTGTCTGTGTGTCCCCCCCCCCCCCTTATAACTTTTGATCCGCTCAATTTACAGAGCCTAAATTTCAGAATATATAAACAGTTACAGGCCTACAAAACTTTTATACTCGGAATTTTGAATTTTTGTTTCAGTCAGGGGTTATCAACTTTTGAATTTTTATTTTATTTTTCCATATATCTCAGAAACCATAAACGGTAGAACGCTGAAAATTGGTACAAACATAGACAAATACAAAATCTCAAATTAGTTTTTTCAAAAAAATTCCAGGGTTTCTCAAACATTTTTTATTAAGAAAAATATTTTTTTTATGATAAATTTATGAGTTTAACTGCATATATTTCCAAAACTTTTACAATTATCGAAAAAAGCCGAAACACCCCAACTAGATAATTTAATTTTCTATAAAAAATATTAACATTGTAGTAGAAGATCTCAATTTTTTTTTAACAATTTTTTTAAAAATTGAATTTAGTGACGACATCGCTTCATACATTTTGTATGGCAGTCGCCTATACACAATATGTAAGAAGACTTAATAGTTTGATACTTCATCTCCAAACATACATACATACCATCATGCTATTTGCATATTCTGGGTAGGAAAAAGGATCTTCCTCCATACTATCCTATCTTGACATACATACCTACATATGTTGTATAGAAAACAAAATATCTGAAAACATTCAATAATTTGTATCTATGGGCTTATAGTTTGGTACATATTCTTCAACTATACATACTATCGCTATCGACAGTTGGATCTCATGTGTTACATGCAACTAGTAATAAATAAATACCTATCATTGGTTAAATGCAGAAAAACAAATTGCATCGTACATAATAATACATAATATAGATGAATGAAATTGTTCGAAAAAGGATTGCAGCTTTGAATCTTCTTGATTATATAATTGAAAAATGCGAAGGCTCCGCAGAATTTAAATATTGTTTTTCGCTTGGTTGGTAAACACTTACGGCCGAATTTATTAAACGTACGAAGAATTTGTTCAATGATTATTAAATATATAGGTATTGTGGTGTTTTAAGCTGTGGCAGTGGCAGATCACTTCGAGAAATTACTTTCGCGCGAAATTTCTCGAAGTGGCCTGACACAAAGCATCGATTTAAGTATTGAGAATGTTTTATAAATACTGTACCCAGTTAGTCTTCCTAAAATAAAATAGAACGTTCACCGTGTATAGTATGACCAAGGGATACTCTAAGTGCTGACAATACCCATCCGATGGGGTTGATATTAAATTTGAAGTTATTACATCAGCCCGCCCGACAGCGCTCATCTTCAGTTTCAAAAATTACGCCTCAGAATACCTCTCCAAAGTAATAATGAGACGACCCATTCTCCTCATGGAAACAATATTCTACTTTGACGATCTTTTGACGACTTACCCAATATTGTCCTTTGTTTTCTGTATTCGTCATTTTGTCATCGTCTTGTCCTTGATGTTGTAACTGAAAAGCATCTGCTGTTAATCATTTCCAATTAAAAATAAAAAATATATTCCCAATTGTTCTAGTAAACAAATGAATAACAAGTACATACATACACACCATCACGCCAAGTCCCTCACGGGGTAGGCAGAGAGAACCGAACGCCACTTACTTCTATCTTGACATACATTCATCGCCACGACAACATTAATACATCGTCTTATACATGTTCGTCTGTTGTTCACGCTTCTAACATTTCCATGAATAACATTTAAATCAAAGAAATCGTATTTGAACGTTGAAATGAAGAATAAAAATCACGTCAATCCGTAGATTGTTTAAATTCATGCTGCCAATGGCAAACACATGATGTCAAACGCAGATATACAGCAAACAAATTTTAATACGGTACATACATAATGTATTGTGAAACGATATAAATAGTACTTAAACAATAACACTAGTAATATCTACTACGCACATCATTAACCTGTATACCTAATATTTAATACGAAAAATATTTTGATGTACAACCAGGGGGTCAAGTCTGGGGTGCAAGTCTGGTCCAACCGGTGAAATCAAAACTTTCACGATTACCCATATAACAATTATATATATATATATATATACAGAACTCCATATAATAATTATATCATGGATATAATTATTATATGGAGTTCTGTAATATCTTAAATGTCATAGAACTCCATATTACGATAATTATATCCATGATATGGGTAATCACGAGGGTTTTGATTTCGCCGGTTGGACCAGACTTGCCCCCCCTGACTTCCGTTTAACTTAATGCTTGGTTTTTTAAACACAGAATATCGAAACAATCAATTAAATTACCTATATAGTTTTTAAAATATTCTGGTTTTAAAATATGTATTTCATAAAATTGTAACTTCATTGTTTGAACATTTGATAAGTGTGTAAAATATATGGCGTACCTACTTATTTACTTTAGAAAACGAGATTGAAAGACTGGCATTCTCGTAAAATAATAAATTAATTTAATTTTATTATTATTTAATTACCTTTAATTTTATTTATTATTTTTTGAAATCAAAGCTAACAATGTATGAAGTAAAAGTAAAGTAGGTACAGATAAATTAATTCACATAAATATCCACTTCATACATCAATTACTAGCTTACAATAATATGATAAGTAGTACATGTGTAAATACACGCAAATATGTGTGTCATCATACTACATATGTATATGTATGTATACTAAAAATAATAATAAATAATTTAATGATTCCGTTTGCCGTTTAATGATTCAGTATCATTCGAAGGGCTCTTATATTCTGTCTTGTGTTGTTCTACGATACAAAGCTGTTTTCAGTCCTTTAGAGAAATTGCTATTACTTTGTGCACTTCGGAAATCTGGAGGTAATTTATTCCACTTTATTAGACCATTCACACTAAAGCATCGATCATAAAAAGCCGTTTTGGCTCTGTCCAACTCCTTTAGAGAGTTGCCTCCCGGATAGTTCTTTTCTCTGACACAGCTCTTGTATGTGTGGAAAAGTGAGGGTTTTATCTTTATGTGTGAGAGTGGTGCGTATTTGAGGGTGCATGCATATGTGTGGTGCATGACATTTAAAACTATATCAGCCACTTTCATTACTTTCAAAGTCGTTTAGACGTAATTAAGAAATTTAGATTTATTTGATAGGAAGTACCTACATATATAGTGACCTCCTCAGAGCCTTATCCTTGATATGTTACATAAGTATCTGGATGAGCATTATTTCCTATTGAAAACTTTAACTGTGCGTTTGTTGCATTTCATAATGAAATAAATAATTACAATTTAAACATAGATCAGCTAATTATTTTGAGGATGTGTTTAATGGAAGTAATAATAATTGAGAATTATTATTTTTAGTACTTAATTGTTATGATATCATTAATAAATAGGCTAGTTCCGTGCAAAAAAAAAAGTATTAACATTACATACATAGGTAATGATATTTTTATTTTTTTATTGACAAACTTTTTAAGATCTCAATAGAGACGAAGTTGGATAGGGATATTGTAGAAGAACCAGGAACTCGGGGCACCTACACGGCTTACGACCTGTCATCGGCTGGTTTACGTGATCACTTTATGCGCTTGTGCAACGTTCACCAATTATGCCTTCTTATTGAGTTCCCTTATCAATGTTATTTTTGAAAGTTCTATATATTTAAATAGTGTGTAACAATTCACCTGAAAATATGAAACTATACTATTGCCATCTATGAAGTAACGGAAAAGCCTTTTTTTTGTAACGCCATCTATTGAGAAATTAGTTTATTTGTAAACAATGAAAGCAACAGTCCTTATAAATGAGATGATGGTGTCTCGCACAGATGTCCTGAACTGCGTCAGAAATATAATTTCATTTTTGGCTTGTTTACCTATTTGTACCAATGTGTATGTAAATCGAATATTTTTTTAATTGCATATACGCGAACATTGGATTTTTTTCCCTTTCGGGAGTCAAATGATATTTTTATTGACAAACTTTTTAACATATCAATAGAGACGAATTTGGTATATTGTAGAATAACCAGGAACTCGAGGCACCTACAGGGCTTACGACCTGTCATCTGCTGGTTTACGTGATCACGTTCATCATTTATGCCTTCTTTCCTAATGATATTAATTTCCAAGTTAAATTACACATTGTCATTACGAATTTGCAACATTATATAAACAATTGAGTAGGAGGTGGTGGTGAGACGTTTAAACGTAATAAGGTTATAACAGAACAGAGAACCAATTATATATTTTTTTCTTCTCTTATAAACACTCTTTGATTGCTTTTCCAATTTTAACGTAGCCATTCTAATGAAAACTTCCTTAATGACGGAAAGACCGCCATTCTAGATCCCTTCAATTTATTCGGCATTGTGTCAAGCACAAAAGGGAAACGCAAACTTCTACAAACAAAAAAGAAGCAATAAAAAGGAGAGAGAGAGAGAGCGAGAGAGAAAAAAACGTCCGGTGGAGCTGAGAAAATAGGATTTATACACTATGCAAAGAAGTCGGGGGAAAAATTCAAAGCAATGTCTTACTCAAATATTTAGAATGTGGACTAACGCGGTCTAAGTTGATTGGTTCAGTGACACGGAAAACAACATATTTATTTCAATGACAATGATTAATATGAACACATATATAATTCCACAATTTATTTTATTTTTCTCCCGACGACCGTTTCGGCTTATAAGGCCATAATCAACTGGTGTTGAGTACACAGTTCACCTTTCTTTTATACAAAATTAAACAAAGGTTATAACAGGTAAATAGATAAATGTATGTATATAATGCTACATATTAATGATGGGGAAACTGTTTTTCCCATAAGAGCCGGGTAATCCAAAATATAACAGACAAAATAATAACATCTCACAAAGTTCAGCAATGAGGTTCACCACCCATTCTGAATTTGGTTTTTATGTGACACGAGAATAGTGTGTGCATTCCTTTATTTTACTTTTAATGAAATGACTATTTTTTGCCACTTTAATGTTATTGATATATTTGAATATTCGAGGAACAACGACTCCAAACCGTCTCCAAATCCGTCCTTAGAAGATTTTCTTTATAGGCACAGACAAGTTGTTTGTTGACTTCTCCTATACAGAGTTATATTTTTTTTTGGAAATGGATTAATGCATTTATCAAAAATATTTGCCTAGTATCACGGACAGTTAACATCATAAACAAATCATCTAAAGGGAATAGTTATAACATAATGTTTAAATGGCATGACGAATGTGTCTACCTGGGAAGCATGTTTCAACGGAATGGACGGCGTGATAAGGAGATTGAAAGAAGAGTTACGATAGGAATCTGAGTGAATGGAGCAATTAGACCAGTTATGAATGATCGCAACATGTTGGCAGAAATCGCATGAAAGCAGAATAAATGCAGTTGAAAAAAAAAGATAAGAAGAATCTGTAATAATGTAGAACGATATATAACAGGGTATAAACCAGGACATAAGCAAAGATTTAAGGATGAAGAAATATGTCATTAATAGAATGAAAGTGAACACATTGAGATGGTTTGGCCACACGGGGAAAGTGAATGAGGAACGCCTAACGACGAAACTATGCAGTACTGACAGTAATGGAATGAGAGGTCGGGGCCGCCTAAGAAAGGGACGGCACGACCGTGTGAACGATATCCTGAAAGACGGAATTATAAGAAACGTGAACAGCAGACGAACATTTATGAGACGATGTTGCGAATGTGGCGTTCGGTTCTCTCTCTGCCTACCCCGCAAAGGACGTGACGTGATGGCCAGTTTGTTTGTTTAAATTATATCAATATAAAAATTATTAAAAACTTTAAAATCAAAGATATATGCTAACTTGATAGAAGGTACATTAAAAATGTCATGAAGCTAAAGTTACTTTTTGGTACATAAAATAAATAGAAAATATCAAAACAAACAGAAAGATCATACCAACCTGGTAAAGAAGAAGAAAATTGAAGGACATAAATGGCTTAATTGATTGATATTGAAATGGTATATAGAGTGTTTTCTTTAATATTTGTGCTGCTCTCAAGGCAAATCTTTCGACAGTAATGTTCCTTCACTGTATCACAAACGCGGAATAATATATGTATAATATTCAACACCGTCAATATTGTTTTAATCCAAGTATTTCTATTTCCTAAATTCTCATCCTATGTCGAGCTTTATTTACTGACATCTTAAACGTGCAGCTGCGTTTAATGTTGTGATCAATTCTTGTAAGTGTACCCAAGTCGTCTGTTACATACAGTATGTGATACGTTTAGTTATCTATGTAAGTACATATTATTATGTAGATACATTTTGTGTAAGATCCAATAGGAGGTATTTAATTTGTGAAACACTTCATTGTTTCGTTATCGGATCTGAGAAGAGAGAACATTCGAACTGATGCAATAAATGAAAAATTGAGCATGCAATATTTTATGATACGATTCGTAAAATTATGTTTTTTGAATGACTATAGTATGTAATATTTATGAAGGAATTGGAATTACAATGGAGCATTACATTTTTATACCTACTCTTCACTACCCCAAGGGGATATACATAGTGGGCAGTTATGATATTAAAATTTTTAAGGTTATTTGTTTTATTGCAGATTATCAACTTGTATCATGCTGAGATAGTATCCTGAAAGTTTCATCACAATGTATCTGCGTCTGTATACTGTGTACTATGTAGGTACAACGTGCTATGTACGGCGTGTTTATTCTAATTTATCGATTATATACTTACCTTCTAAAGTACTCAATCGATTATTTTCATAAAATTTTGTAAATATGTGTATCTAATACTCGCTTAGACCCTATTAGATTTTGAAGGATATCTGATCATTGCTTCTCAATAATATCAACCGTCAAAAATTTCAAAGTGACTTTAAGCTAAGGAAACTTAAAAATATATTTTTATTTTCAAATTGCTATCAAGGCACTTCACTTTCATAAAACGGCATTGAGAAATTATCAAGTTTTCATAATAAAATAATTAAAAATATTAATTGAAATCTTAAACGATAAAGTAATTAACAGGACGCAAATTTGAACACACCCCTCGTTAAATTGACTAACATAAATAAATAAATTAATATAACAAACATAAATAACGGTTGTTATGTGGATAAAATGTCATTATTATTATTATTATTATTATTATTACTAACAACGACCTCTTTCAGAACTCCGAAAGAACATAATGAGAGGCTAGAAAACTTCAATTTTTACAGCATTTTAAAGTACCCAAGTAAGTTTACTGCAGAATTGAAATAACTACTATTTAGGCACAACCCGCCTTTTCCGCTTTTGAGGACTAAAAACGGCCCCTTGCAAAACTCTGAAAGGACACATGAAGGACATGAGAAGATTGCAGTAAACGAATTCTATTACCTTGAAGACACAGCATTTAAAGTGCCAAAGAGAGCTTATTACATGGAAATCGCAGGCCTCCAATTACTGAATGTGAAGATAAGAGTTCGCTGTATTTTTTGACAAAAAGTATTGAAAGTAATCATTAAGTCTATGTAATAACTAAGGTGATTATGCTATATCATCTTATTGGTATAATAATACACTACAAAATACGCGGTGAACATTTGTTATTGAACAAAGGTTCTTAGTGTACCAAAAGAAAGTACATATACCGAGAGTTTAAAATCACGAGTTCTTTGTAGAGTCCGACTAAAATTAAACAGGAGGTATCGTCGAAGCCGAAGTTTTTAATCAGCCGCTAAAAACAGTAAAAACTGACCGTGCTTGTACGAACACGCTTGAATGTTTTTGTTGGCCTTCGTGGCTCAGATGGTTAGGTATCTAACTGCTGATCCAAAGGTCCCGGGTTCGATTCCTGGTGAAGACACAGTTTTTAGTTGTGTTTTCAGTCAGGATCTGTGAGACGATTAATATCGTAAGTCTCCAGAATGTTGCAACTTGTTATTGGGTGCGTGTTTAATTAATATTTGACATAGTACCTGTTAGTTGCCGAGAAGTAATGTAAAATAAAATAAAATATGGCTAAATTGAATTATTAAAATAGTTTAACATAGTCGTAGAAATAAGTTTAACAATAAATATAATTAATTTCGATATTTTATGATTTATAAACAGCATCCTTTTCTTCCTTTTATTAGCCTTGTCCGACTTTAGGTAGGATCGGCTCTCCTAATTCTTCGGCGCCTGTCGAAGAGCCGGCTCTCCTAAATCTGTCCTGTATTGGAATTTGGGCTTTATACATGAGCTTTCTCATACTACCCCACCACGTGGATGGTGGACGTTCTTTTCGTTTCCTATTTTCTGGGAGTGCTAGAGCAGTTAACACCACTTGAACATTTTGCGTCTTCTCATTACATGTTCATATTGTTCATATCATCTGAGTCGGCTAGCTCTCTCTTAAGTTTTCTCGTATAGTGGTTACTCCAAAGCTTCCAAGGTTTTTAAACAGTACGTATTATATTAAATAAAAATCTTTTTTCAATTCGGCTTCTGCTTCAGCCAAAATCTGACCTTCGGTTGGATACTAGTTCTTTGTCCTACATATTATTTCAGAATAAAGACTTTAACCTACTTTTGTGACGCGACCCACACACGGGCGAAGAAGTTTTACACCGGAGAGAGAAGAAGGCCAAACGAAAACTAAAGAATGTAGGTATGTCAGAATACTTTGATTCGGCACTAGTAAAAGTAAATTTAATAGCGTCGTAAAGATCTTAAATAAGGTTATTTATAATAAAAATAAAGAGAATGTACAGAGATGGGTTAGATGGTTTACATCATAGGTAGATCTGTGAGGGTTAAACAGTTTCCCGTATTTGTGGCTTAACCACTCCTTTCAATGCATTGAACGCTTAAATCCACGAGGATTAGGTACGTTTCATAATGAAATTGAATATAAGTAGCAAGTTGTTTACCGAATTACTCAATGCACAGTCGGAGCAAGAGGGACGTACAGAGGGAGACAGAGAGATGGCTTTCCTGTATAAATTGGTATTTGAATTAATTCGTTGGAGGTTTATGCGACAATCGAAATTTCTCTAAAGCAAATGTTCTGATTACATCCACCCGGTTGAATTTATCGTTTGTTTTGATTCGCCCGAGCGAATTTGTCTGCCTTTTATATTAATTGACACAGAAGTAGTGTGTTGTATGGGAGTATGAAGGCACTAGGTACACAACCAGACTTATACAAAATTTAGATCATAAATCGTTCGTTGCTTAGAATGTTTAACTTTGCTTTTACCTACTAAAGTATGTAATTCATTTTAATCATGATTAGGCTATAAATTAAATCCTTTAAATTCGACAAAGGATCCAGTGGATAATTATCCTGCCATCGAACCTTATTGTAAACGAATTTATAGGAGTAGTAATCATAGTAATAATAACAACACTTACTTGCATCTTCCGTATCTTCCTTGCCGTATCTTTCTTCCAACTAACCAGTGTTTCCAGCCCAGAGAAGCAATATTTGCGTGAGAAATGAATTTCAATAAATTTCTCTTCTGCTGGGAATCGAAACCAGAATGCCTGCATTGAAATCGAACAGCTCACCAACTGAAATATTATTTGCATTTTTCCCATAAAGCCTTGAACTTGTTCTCTTATTTGTTTGTATTATAATATTTTATTTATTTTTAATTAGATTTAATTTTTGATCGAAGTTATTGATGGAATTACATTAAAATTTGTTAAAATTATTAATAAACATTAAAAATAAAAAAAAACGTTTGTAACATAATTCCACTGTTTATTTAGACACAAAATTTTTATTTAGAAAAAAAGTGAATTGGAGTCATCATGATATGCATATTATATGTACGTATTGTGTATGTAGATATCTTGTCATTTTTATTTGTTAATTCCACAATCTGAAATAGTATCTCTAGGGAATACTGAACTGATAAATTGAGTTTAAATAAAATAAATTCCAATCATGCATTTGATTCGTGTACATAACTTATATTTAAATACCTACATTTATTTGCTTATACCGATAAAAATATGAATAAAAATAATGATAACAGTATGCCACACTAATTACAGATACTTTTCACCCATGTTTAGAATTCAGCGAGATTATAATACATATTTCAAACATACATATATTTTTCGTGACACTTTACAACATTACCAAAATCAGATAAAGATGTTTTATTAAAAAAAAAATAGTCCATTTTTCAATTTATATATAAAAATTAACACACTATTTGCTATTTTATTGTCAACAACTTCAACTGCTCAAGCATATATTTAAAAGGGGTGAATCTGCTGCATTTTAAAATTGTCCGCATTGCTCTGTTATTTTATTGATAAATGTGAGATGTTATTGTTGCTTGTTGTATTTCCGATTATCTTGTTTTTCCGGATTTTCGAAAACAATTATAGAAAAGAGTAAAACAATTATAGAAAGAGTCTCACAGCTATATATTATTGTTCTCGATTAACGGAATTCTACCTTTTAGTCATATTATTTCTTGGTGTGCTAATACCCGTTATAGTGACGTAATCATTACGTATTAGTAATACAATTACGTATTGATTCTTGCAGAAGATTAAAATAACATATTGGGCAATGACTTTGGTTATCTGACTGACCCTTTATTTAATTATTTTAAGGACTATAAATATACCTACTATATTAAAACATTTTCAAAAACATACCCCCGAATGATTGTGTAGGCACTTGTTTACATTTTTATATATTTTTGTAAATTCAATTTTGATTTTATTTAATTCAATAATAATAATAATAATAATTAGAATTTATAAAGCGCCGTTTAGTGATACAAGATCACTCCAAGGGCGCTGTGGCTTATTTGTTGGCTCTACTAAACAAAGCTGTCTTAAGTAATTTACTGAAGGTGTCAACGCTCTGAGCTCCACGTATATCAGGGGGCAATTTATTCCATTTTAAAGGCCCGTTCACACTGAAACTCCTATCATAGTAAGCCGCTTTATTGACTCTGTCCAACTCTTTTAAAGTGTTGGTACTCTGTGATCCCGATGATCTCAATGAGAGTTGTCTTCCTGATAGGACATTCTTTTGACATAGTTCTTGTATGTAGTGTGGAGCCAAGTCGTTCAGAGCCTTAAACACCATGTAATATATTATCACATCTGGCAGCATTCACTGATTCACTGTGGCCAAGTACGTAGGTAGTTATTCACACCATTCATTTTTATATATATTCAGTCAGTAATATTCTTATGTTCATGCTTTGTAATTACTTATTTTATTTTTAGATTTTTTATTTATTTATTCTTTGGTTCTTGATGTATGTTCTTTCGTGTTTAATTTACCATTCTTATATGTTTTTATTTTTTTATATATTCTCTGCTACCGTTGATATGTATAGATATTATGAATGTTCATAAATTGTATTTCTTTGCTTAATTTTATGCTATGTCATCTAATATTTTGTTTTGTAAAGGGCTTTGAGCAGTGAATGTTCAATAAATAAAATAAATAAAATAAATAAATATTAAAAGTACAAAAAACTATAAACTTTGGTTTTTAAAAGTTTTCCTTACTATAAAAAAAATTACGATGACAGACACACACGTGCACTAAAATCATAAAATATGTATCTACATATAATATTATTAAATAATCATAAACTGCTTCCGAACAGGTTTTTAACCCAGTGAAGCAATTTACGTTCGCATCTAGGTTTAATTTTTTTTCCTGTGTGGATTATTTTATATTATACTGTGGGCCTTGGCTGAATCCAGCAATCCCTTCCATGCTTGCCTTTCTGAAGACTTGATTTTCCAGTTTTTGATTTACAGAGTGGATACATCAGCGCTTACACAGTCCACCTGGGCATTTCTGATCTTCGTCCTTGCTATGTGGAGGGTACGAGGCGTTTTGGATGTACAAAAGCTGTAATTTATTGTATTTTAAAATAAAAAAAAAACTGATTATAAAAGGCTTTAAGTATATTCATCTTCGCTTATTGTTTGTTGTATCCAATACTTGATATTATGATATGTACTTAAGTACCTATATCTATTTACGATTTATTCAAATCAAATCTCCATCCCGTATGACGGAGTCTAAATCTTATGATGTTTATGTCAATATATATCCGCCTGCATGTATTCTCATGGGATCATTTATATTGTTACCCTGGCAATTCAAAGTTATGAATATAATTTGCATAATTTCAGAGTTGTGAATACAATTTACTTATCCTTACAGTATACGACAGTGCGTGTGGTGTCGTGCTTATATTTTGGGCATCGTTAAATTACAACAATTTAATTGAATGTATGTATATTTGATTTTTTAAAAATAATAGCGATATTTGAATAAAAACACTTATACTTGATTGTTTTTCATTTGTAAATTAATAAACGTCTAAAGAAATTTTAACTTCGTGTACTGTTGTTGAATTTTGCAAAGTAAATGTTAAATAACGCTAATAATTTACCTATATCTATTAATTTATTTATATCTTACAAATCCAGTAAAGTAGGTAAAATAATATTGGTAAAAGTTTGGATATTATACATTTTTTTATTTACACGTAGATGGGTACGCCTACTACGTGGAATCTGCAGAAACAGGATGGTTTCAATCAATTTTGTTTAAAATTTTGATACCTACTTAATATTAACTATAGTGTAGTAGGTATAGTTTAAAAATGTTCGTCTGTAATTGGCTAACTTGTAATGTAAAACGTTTATTTCTAAAATTATTCATAGCTGTTGACAAACTAATACATAAATAAAGTACAATATACCTGATAAATTTGTATACTTATAATAAATCAAATAAATTAAAAAAAAGCAAAAACCGTGATTCATCATCATCATCATCAGCTCCACATCCCAAGGTGGGACCTAGCTTCCGAAAAAAGTCTTCGCCATTCCGATCTGTCATAGGCTCCTTGTCTCCAATTGACCACGCCCAAAGAGTCCAGGTCCCCCTGGTCATCCATCTCAACTTGGGTCTCCCCCTACGCCTCACACCCTCTGGTCTATGGTGAAGGACTCTTCTGGCCAGCAGTTGCACACTCATCCTCTCCTATCTGAGTCTCCCAATCCTTACAAATACCCTAACGGCTATATCATCATAAAGCTGGTGCAGCTCGTGATTGTATCTGATAAAAACCGTAATTACCAATGTAAAAAAAGAAACGATTTGAATTGTTCGCAATATAGTAAGCAAATGGAGAAGTATAGGATTAGTCTTTTTAAATTTAGTTTATATTAGACCTTGATAATGCTGAGCAGCTTCGGCGAATACATTCTTTCGTAATAAATCGAATCTGTGGAAACATATTCTTTAATTTCGATTGATATTTTAATTGTATAATTTACTACTTCAATTGTCATGTATGTTGATTCAAAACATGTATAATATACCTACCTTAATACCTGTTGGTCCATTCCCGTATGTAGGTACATATTATATGTACTTACTACATAAGCTCGCCTTTTGTCGGACACCGTTTCTCCAGTAACGACTCATGGTGGTACATTAAAATGTAAAAAAAGACTATTTATAATAAGATGTTTTGTATGCAATGAGGTTTTCTTTTATCTCACAACTCCGTCCCTTTGTTTGCTTCTCCTAGAAATGTAACAATTGTTTCCCCCAACCGGCCAATAAACGTATCCAAGCTAAGCGACGATGAATCGCATCTAATTTTATTACAAATGCTTAGAAAACTTTCAGTCTGCGAAAACGAACTGGGGATTTCCAATTACTGGCGTAGCTGTTATACAGTAAAATGGAAAGGAGCCAGAATTGTATATAATTGGAATATTATTTATGAAATATTAAGATGTGTGTGTGTGTGAGGGTGTGTGTGTGTGTGTGTGTGTGTGTGTGTGTGTGTGTGTGAGGGTGTGTGTGAGGGTGTGTGTGTGTGTGTGTGTGTGTGTGTGTGTGTGTGAGGGTGTGTGTGAGGGTGGGTGTGTGTGAGGTTGTGTGTGTGTGTGAAAATGAAATGAAAGTTCAGTATTCAGTGTACAACTATCTCGCGAGTGGGTATTACGAGCTCACCGATAACAATTTCAGGGTTGCGTTCACAATGAACGCCAAGTGCACTTAGTGACGCTCTAAGTCATATGACCGGAAACAGACGCTCGAAAGACACTCTGTGGTGTTCAGATTGAACGTCGAGTGTACGCACCAAACGCTCTGTAAAATTGTCGGGTGTAAAGCGCTCTGACAGTAATCTGTTGGCTTCTATTTTGTCTGTGGTACGATGACTTCTTTTTGTTTCTGTGATATCTATTATGTCAGTTGATATTAATTTTTTTATGATTACAATATGCATTCACAAAGAGGTAAATTAAAAAAAAATTTCATTCGATTTTCCAATAAAAGGTCAGAGATCATTATTGACACATGTATGATAAATGACATTTAATACGCCCGATGCTGCGTTCAGATTGAAGCGCCGCTCAAAAGCGTTCCGTGAGAATGGTGTGAAAAACGCCATAAGCTGCAACTTCAGGTACATCCGACGCCTGACATCGAGTGTTGTATTTGAACACAGCCCAGAACAGATAGGTACATAATTGACATAGTAAAAAGACACTTATTGTGTTATACACAGCGTTGTTAATAGCATTCCAATATTAACAACAGGTAGGTACATGAGAATAATATACTGAGTCCAAACCCCATCTCAGTACTTATACCACAATATATTTATTCAAAATACATGAACGCAATGCCGGTTGCCACATAATATTTATTTTAATTAATGTACAATAATGTGTACAATGGAAGATTTATTGGCATAAGGCAATTTCTTCTAACCAAGCGAAGCCATAAATAGTGGTGGTAGATACATTGTATTTATTGCAAAAAAACATACAGAAAGATAAACACGTAACATAATTAAATGCAAAATCATAGCAACAAAGAAAGGACGGAGAAAGAGGCTGTGGGATGTAGAAGAGAATGGGGAAATAGTGTCAGTAAGGATTTCAAACTATTGAAACTAATATCTCAATAGACGAAACGACAACATGTATTCAACAGTAAAAACCGGGAAAATCTTCGACCTCTGTCATCGGTTGATTTACGCGATCACATTCAGCGCTTGCGAAACGTTCACAATTTTATATATACTTAATATAAATAAATAAATAAATATGCATTTTTATTACCTTGCATTGTCGATCCTAATTTTGTCGCGCTGGGCTAGTTATCCAGTGGTTGCGAGTTCGAACCCTGCCTCGATCGGTTTCGTTCACCTATAACACAAGCATTTATGCTTGATTTAGGGAATGTAGCATGATGCATAGGTATGTACTTGTTTAACAAGGACATATTCATTAAAAAAAATATTATGTATATAGTAAATCTACATCTATTGAGAATAATCTAAGAAAACCAACATCATCTATCTAATAAAAATGAAACTTATTTCTAATGCCATATTGTTTTTTTTTTATTTAACCTAGTGAAGAAGTTGGGCTACACACAGTTTAGAGCGCTGTTGACTGCATATATGTACATATTGATCAACGTCTTTGGCACAAATAGTTCTGTATAGGGACTGGCTGCCATACAAAACAAATATTTATCTTTTACTAGTGATCGCCCAGTGGTCAAAATTCGACCGTAATTCATTAAAAAGAATATTTGGAATTAATAGTATTAAATTTTGAATTTTAATGAGGTTTTTTTGTCAAAGCCATTGCGTACACCTATATTTTTTTAATTTTGTTCTATTACGGCACCTGCGAGCGTGTGCTTACAAATATTTTATTATTGCGTGTTATTTGCTTAAATTCTCTGCAATTCCTATGAAATTTATAATTTAATATAGATAGTGAACCCCCGGCAAACTTCGTATTGCTTGTATAATTAAATATGGTCCTTCATTACCACCCGTCACTTCAGACACTTCAGTACCTCCCGTCCCTTCAGACTCTTCAGTACCACCCGTCCCTTCAGTGCCTCCCGTCCCTTCAGTACCATCCGTCCCTTCAGTAACACTCGTCCCTTCAATACCTCCAGTCCCTTCAGTACCTCCCGTCCCTTCAGTACCTCCCGTCCCTTCAGTACCTCCCCTCTCTCTTTAGTAAGTTAAGAAAATATAACGAAGAAAAAGAAGAAGAAGATAAAAGATTAAATCTATAGATGGAAGGAAAATTGAACCTTCTCCCAGGATAGTCCACCTTCATAGGTAAAATGACCTTATACCCGATGAAGAAGAAGAAGAATAAAAATGTATTAAACCAGAAACCATCATGGGCTTACGCACGACAATTCACCAAAGTTTCACTGCAATCGGATGAACGGTTTCCAGGATAGTCCACCTTCATAGGTAAAATCACTCAATATTCGATGAAGAAGAAGAAGAAGAAATTATTTTTAATCTAGAAACCATTCCGGGCATACGCTCATTAATTTATCAAAGTTTCATTGCAATCGGATGAACGGTTCCCAGGATAGCCCACCTTCATAGGTAAAATTACCTAATACCCGATGAAGAATCATAAGATTTTTTTTTTTGATCCAGAAACCATCCCTGGTATACTCTCGATAATTCACCAAAGTTTCATAGCAATCGGATGAACGGTTTAGGAGCGCATTCAACACATGCATATATGGGTACATAGGTACATACAAACATTCAAATTTGTAATTTAGTTATCATGTTTCATCAAGGAACAGTTTTCTCTTCATGTATTGCAAGTCAATTTTATAAATGAAAATATTGTGTTAGTACCTACCATTTATATTGTTTCACAGTAAGTAGGTATACAAATATGTATTTTCCTTTAAAATGTTCTTATATTTGAATTTAAACAACTGCGCATGCGCCGTAAATACCACAATGACATTTAAATGTGACCACAGAACACGAAATAAAAGAATGAATATTTCCTACCTACCTACCTCGGTTATCGGAATATTTCTCGTACTATTCGGATATATTAAAATTACGTTTTCCCTCTCTTCACCGTTCTATGGTGCACAACAAATGGTTTGATGTGAAATATTTTTTATTTGATTTAATTTATTTATAACGAATATTATGTATTAATATTATTTTTCTGCAGTTCTCCTCCATATAAACTTTAAGCATGCCAAATCTCAAACTTCTCTGTGCGCCCATTTATCCGGAAATTGTACTTAACGTTTTCGCTTCACGTATTAATCCAACTGTCGATTTGTTCAGGAGAACTTTGTTCTCTTAACATATCGACAATGTATCAAGCCAGAATACGCGAGAATTGTATGGAGAGGTCTACTTTTTTCACGGCTTTTCCAACTTTGAAGTCAAAAAACACCAACTTAGAGGCTTCGCAGCATATATGTTCCATGGACGGATTTACTCAGAATTCGGAGTAGAATATTTCGTGTGTCTGTGTGTGTGTGTGTGTGTCTGTGTGTGTGTATGTCTGTGTGTGTGTGTGTCCGTCCCCCCCTTATAACTTTTGAGACGCTCAATTTACAGAGCCTATAATTTCAGAATATATAAACAGTTACAGGCCTACAAAACTTTTATACTCGGAATTTTGAATTTTTGTTTCAGTCAGGGGTTATCAACTTTTGAATTTTTATTTTATTTTTCCCTATATCTCAGAAACCATAAAAGCTAGAACGCTGAAAATTGGTATAAACATAGACAAATACAAAATCTCAAAATAGTTTTTTCAAAAAAATTCCAGGGTTTCTCAAACATTTTTTATTAAGAAAAGTATTTTTTTATGATAAATTTATGAGTTTAACTGCCTATATTTCCATTTTTTTTAAAATATCGAAAAAAGCCGAAACACCCCAACTAGATAATTTAATTTTATATAAAAAAATATTAGCATTATAGCAGTACATCTCAAATTTTTTTTAACAATTTTTATAAAAATTGAATTTAGTGACGACATCGCTTCATACAATTTGTATGGTAGTCACCTATACACAATATCAAAGAAGACTTAATAGTTTGATACTTCATCTCTAAACATACAATATACATATACCATCACGCTGTTTTCATATTCCGGGTAGGAAAAAAAGACTGACCTCCATACTATCCTATCTTGACTACCTAGGTACATGTGTTGTATAGAAAACTAAATATCATAAAATAATAAATAATTTGTATTTATGGGTTTGGTACTTATTCTTCAACTATACATACTATCGCTGTCGACAGTTGGATCTCATGTGTTACATGCAACTAGTTTTAACAAAAAATAAGTAAAAACAGGGATAGCCAATTAAATCAAATTGGAAAAATACCTTTATTTTTTACTATATTGGCCGCCTTCGTGGCTCAGTTGGTTAGATTCTGACTGCTAATCCAAAGGTCCCGGGTTCGATTCCCGGTGGAGAGTTTAAAATTGAGTCTGGAAACTTGTTATTGCGTGCGTGTTAAATGAATATTTGACATAGTACCTACATGTTAGTTGCCCGAGAAGAAAAATTAAATTAATAAACATGGATAACTTTGTATAAAAAATTATTATATCTTTAAATGAAAAAAAAAGTAAAGTCTCTTGAGGGCCCAATGTACGATTACGATACGTCACTGGATCTTGTGTTATCACACGCATGATACTGGCGCTCAGCGCTGAGTGGAGGGGGCTGGAGTGTAGGTAGGGAGGGTAGGGTAGGCGGGTTAGCGCCAATCGCAGTTGAAGGGGATTTAAAGACACTTATTCTAAATAACGGCTTTATCCCGGGAAAGTAATCTTTTAAAGGATGACCCGTGTTTAAAATCGAAGTAAACTGTGAAATAGAGAAAACACTAACAAATATACCAACATACATACATACATACTAGCAATAAATACCAGACATTTATTGTATAATTATTACATACAAATAATATGTGGGTGTGGGGAACCGGCTTAGAATAGTGCTTCCAATCTATTATTATCGTTTTCGGGTGTCAAAATAACATTTTACATAGTTCAGCAATGAGGCTCATACCCACTATGAATATAGTGCTATTTTTGGTGAGAGGAGACAGGTATGTGGGAATATACGCACGCGTCGTGCTTTCTTTTACATGGCAATTCATACTCGCACACCTGTCGCTAGTTATCTCAAATTGTGGGATATTACGTCCGATTCAGTAACTTTTTGAACGAAAATAGGAACTAAAACTAAAATCTACAAAAATAGTGCACCGTAGATAATAATTTATATTTATTTATTTATTTTATTTATTACAAAAAGACATATTTTACATAAAAAAAAACATAGCAAAAAAGAAATTAAAACACTTTATAATATGACTTCCTTCAAAAAGAGAAATATATTTAATTATTTAAGATTTGGAACACGGTTAACATACAATATATATAAACATAATGTCAATTATAATAAATCAACCGTACACACAAAAATCCCACAAGGATTTTTGCCTGTCTGTGGGTATACCAATTAAAAAATATTCAAAATTATTTCGTTAATAACATTAGTTATTTATAAAAATAAAATAGAGCAAATTGCTTAGGCAGGAAACAAGTGCAAAAATATAAAGTATACAAATTATATATAAAAACCATAGTGCTCACAATACTTTATATTAATTTTTCTTTAATTAGAAGTAAACATTTATTATTATTCTATGATAAAAACATACATACCTACACATATTTATATACAAAACATCAATAAATTTACATGAATCAGCAGACTGACAGCGGTCCCACCAAATATTATATCCGCAATCGATTGCAATAATACATTTGAACTCAAATTGTCTATGGCGCAGACTACGCATGCGTACTGCGCACTGTTAGGCCATGTTTATTTATGTCATGTTACCATGATGTAGTCTAACCTAACAATTCAATTGATCTGCACTAATATCCTTTTGTTTTTATTTTCAACATAACGTAATACTTGTAAATCATCCATTTTTCTTTGTTTCCGTACACAACTGGTGTTTTCATCTTAACTAAAATATCCCGGTATGCTGTGAAAATAACTTGTACGCTTTCAATTATGTGTGAACTAAAATTTGGTAGGTTTTTGGTACATTAGACTAAAATGTGGTTATAGAATATGGAATTGATGTTATTTTTGCTTTACTTGGAGTAAGAATGTTCCTATTTCAGCGTTATACAACTGTCGATTCGTTCATGAGAATTCAATTCTCTGAATGAATCGACATTATTAAGCCAAGCTGCGTGTACGAATGAAAATTTTGTATGGCGTAGTGGACTTTTTGCATGCTAATAACACCAATTAGAGGCCTCGCAGCATATATGTTCCCACATATGGATTTACTCAGAATTCGGAGTAGAACATTTTATGTGAGTTTTGTGTGTGTGTGTGTGTCGGTCCCCCCTTATAACTTTTGATTCGCTCAATTTGCAGAGCCCAAATTTTCAGAATATATAGACAGTTATATATAAAATTAAATTATCTAGTTGGGGTGTTTCGGCTTTTTTCGATATTTAAAAAAAAATGGAAATAAAAGCAGGTAAACTCATAAATTTTTCTTAAAAAAAATATTTTTTTAATAAAAATTGTTTGAGAAACCCTGGAATTTTTTTGACAAAATAAATTTGATATTTTGTATTTGTCTATGTTTATACCGATTTTCAGCGTTCCAGCTTTTATGGTTTCTGAGATATCCATGTATGGGAGCAAATATGCTGCGAAGCCTCTAAGTAGGTGTTTTAAGCTTGCAAAAAGTCCACTACTCCATACAAAATTTTCCTTCGTACACGCATCTTGGCTTAATAATGTCGATTCATTCAGAGAATTGAATTCTCATGAATGAATCGACAGTTGGATAATACGAATTTTCACGTGAAATATAACAAATTTAATGCTTGGTACAAAATAAGTATTAACAAATAAAACTAGTTGCATGTAACACATGAGATCCAACTGTCGATAGCGATAGTATGTATAATGTATAGTTGAAGAATAAATACCAAACTATAAACACTTAAATCCAAACTATTGAATGTTTTAAGATATTTTGTTTTCTATACAACATATGTAGGTATGTATGACAAGATAGGACAGTATGGAGGCCAGTCCTTTTCTCCTACCCGGAATATGAAAACAGCATGTTGATATGTATGTATGTTTGGAGATTAAGTATCAAACTATTAAATCTTCTTACATATTGTGTATAGGCGACTGTCATACATAAAATAATGAAATGAGGTCATTGTTTAGGTTTTTTGTTTTTTTTAAGGTTATGTGAAATGAGGTTCACCACCCATTCTGAAGATTGACATTTTAGATGAGACAAGACTAGTATGTGGGCTTACACGCATGTGTCGTACTTCCTTTTATAAGGTTATGCACACCTGTCACTGGTTACCCCACATTGTGGGATATGCCGCGATGGTATGAATGAATGAGTGAACTTGCCAATCATGAATGTGGTGGCGGACCGAAGTGTCGGTCGTTTGTGTTGATAGGGATGCAGAAGTTTGCGGGATATAGTGTATTTTTAAGGGTGACGACTTTGGTGTTTGTGTGGGAATACACGCATGCATCGTGATTCCTTTTATAAGGTAATGCAAATCCGCAAACCGGTCGCTGGTTACTCCACATTGAGAAATTTATCGTAATGTTATGAATGAATATTAAAATATGTAAGCGTTCAGCAAGAGGGCGATCACAGTCCCCTGGGTATAAAGTGTGAAAATAGCGAATATTTTTCCAAAATGATTTGAAAGTCAACATTTTATGTAGATAATATAAAAAGGCGTTTATTGGAATTTAATGTTTTAAGTAGAAATCGGTCCGATTCGATTTGCACGAAAAAATCTCATGGTATTTGTGGCAATTTAAATATCTGAAAACGCTTTCGTAATATCCATAAAATATGAATCGATTGGGCATTTAAAAAAAGTGCCAGTATATATGAAAAAATCATTTCATTTTACGATTACCATCATCGCAATACTACTGAACGTTATTTTGTATCAAAATAAATACTTCAATTATTTGAGGGTTGCCGTTATATTATTTTTGATATTTGGGCAAATATTTTTATTTGTTTGCGGCAAAAAAACATTCGCATAAATCGATTTGAGACCGCAATAAAATGTAGCATTTAAATAAAACAAAATATTTTTTTAATTTAAATTTGGGATTTCTGTTAATTTTAAAACATGAAATATCGACCTAAAAATTTAATTATACCAAAATATGAAGAATGTATTTAACGCACTTACCTATATAAAATAATTTTAAGGAGTGTGAGGGGTCCTAGTTAGCGCTTTTTTGCGCTAACTAGGACCGAGTGTTTTTCTCTAAAGTGAATGACAACGTCAAGGAGAAAAAATAAGAGAAAAATTGTATTGTTTACATACACACCATTACGCCAATTCCACGTTATTAAGGTAGGCAGTGAGAATCGAACACCTATGTCTTTGAAAAAATATTCATAGCCTCACTCACATTCAAACATCTTTTCATATCATACTCGTCTATTTATTTTATTTAGTTAGTATGGCCATACCTGTACGGTGGGAAATGTCATTGCAAATCGAAGAATGCCGTACCGGTACGGCTATGGTCATACAGACTTTATCCGTAAGTAAATGTCAGAAATGGAACCAATTATAGTTGAAGAAACCTGATGTAATCATACGATTTTTCAATAAAAACTTGTGAAAAATGGTAAAAAATTTTTTACCGATTATTGTGTCGGGAGTCGTCAAACGTAATAATTTTTATTTTAATTTTTTATATTCTCCGTATAGGTATGTACATTGTACATCATACCAAAACTCACTATCATAGAGGTTAACATCCTTTTTTTTAATAATATAACACATAAATTTATAAAATTCATAATGATATAGGGGAGAGGGAGGCACATTTCAACAGGAGGCAGATTTCAACAAGTTATTTTTGGGACATCTAAAATATGTTTTAGGGCTTACTTGTTTTTTTAAGAATGGCAACATGGCAATTGGCAATCGCCTTTTTGTTTTGGCCCATTTGCATTTGTTAAAGCGACAGCATTAGCGCGCATTAGTTTTCACGGTAGTTTTTTATTATTTTTGGATGAGATTCGTAAGGATTTTTGGAGCTGAATACTATACACAAATACGGTAACTGTTTTATTTTTTATTTATTATATTAGATGCTTCATTTATGTACTGATAGTTATAGAATTTTCATATGTTTTGGTTATGAAAAAAATATTTAAAGTGTTTGTCTCATTGAGGGGCAGATTTCAACACAGCCAAAGGGGCACAGTTCAACGGCGTTGAAATCTTACACAAATTTATAAATGATATTATTTTTAAAATTACCTATGTCCTTATTAATAAAACAAATATGATAAATAACATTTTTTCTTAATTTAGACTAAATGGTGAGGATGTATAAGAAAAAAACGTACTTCTAAAGAATGAAGAGGACATGAAAAAAGTCATTGATGAAAAATTTATACATGATAGAATTTATAATATTGAAGAGACAGGAACAACCAGAGTGGTTCGAGCACCAAAGGTTTAAATATATTAAAAGTGTTTTGAATTATTTTCTAATCTGATTATATACAATGTTGAAATGTGCCCCAAGGTTGCAGAAAACTGCCCCCTCGAGGAGGTAGATTTCAACAAATATCGAACTTCAATAAATCAAAAAATATGTCGTAAAAATAAATATTTTTTAAACAATTCAACATTTCACCTTTTAGTTGAATATATGGACAGTATATAAAAATTTATTTGATGTTGCTTTAGCTATTAGCAATGTAGTTATGATCTTTATAGTAAAAATCGTTGAAATCTGCCTCCCTCTTCCCTACTATGGTCAAATTGTTGCATTACCTCATCAAAAAGATTAAAACCTTGTGCTTGTTATTATATAACAACTTTCATTTACTTCCTTCAGAATACGGTTTTAATGTTTTCTTGGCCAGCCCCCACCTATCATAACATGGTAAACCTGTCTCAGCGATCAATAGTTCTATTTTATATTTATAAGGGTGCATCGAAAGACATCTAGCTTACATTTTTCATAGAAAAAAATAATATTGACCCTCTGATAAAACTACAAAAATCCATACCTATTAAAAACAATCTATGAAGTTCCATTGCGCACTCCATCCGACGTATTATTTAATGACTTTAATATATTATATTAGAAATACCTATCACAATTAAATGCAAAGAACGTTTGTAAATACATATATAAAAATATAGACAAACTTGACTCTACGCAAAAATCAAGACCAACTAGACTCAAGATAAACTCATTCGAACATAAAGGAATTCGATTCATAAAGTAATTGTCATTCGAACATAAAGGAATTTGATTCAATATTATAGGTATCACATTAATATTGTGCGATGTTTTGGTGACTGGGAGCATTCTGGAAATACGTACAATGTACACTAGGCGATACATAATCGTTTATCGGTTGAAAATTTTTTAATACTTACAGATAGGTATATCATAATGTACTGATATCTCTTAAATGAACTACAATATATATTTTGGGGAATGGACATCGTGACTTGTCCATTTTATAATGAAGTAAAAAAGTAAAAGAAACAAAAAATAGGTCAACAAATGATGATCACACATACATAATAACAAAAAATATTGTTAAAAATTATATGTAGCATGTTTGCCTGTGATGAGAAGAAAAGGGAAGAAAAAAAAATGGGAGAAGTATTAAATTTGTTATTGCTATTTTAAAACACAAAAACAATAAATAAAAATTGGTACACCAATTAAAAAATAAAACAATACACAAATTTTATCCGCTATGCACCTTATGTAACAATAATGTTTTGGCTAAGGTATTTAACAATACAAAATAGATACTATGTAACAACACGAGATTTTATCTCAATTTAAGAGGGTTATTATGAATCATATAATGGTATCTGTAAACCTTTTTAAATTGTAATTTATATGTAAAATTGTATTGATTTGTAATAAATAAAAATAAAGAGTTTTTGTAGCAGTTATTACAAGCAGTGAATATATCAGAAAGTGGGATACTGCCGGAGAGATTGACATTACAGAAATGATAAGCATTTTATGGCTGCTAATACTAGCAGTGAATATATCAGAATGTGGGATACTGCCGGAGAGATTGACATTACAGAAATGACAAGCATTTTATAGCAGCTAATACTAGCAGTGAATATATCAGAATGTGGGATACTGCCGGAGAGATTGACATTACAGAAATGACAAGCATTTTATGGCTGCTAATACTAGCAGTGAATATATCAGAATGTGGGATACTGCCGGAGGGATTGACATTACAGAAATGACAAGCATTTCATAGCAGCTAATACTAGCAGTGAATATATCAGAATGTGGGATACTGCCGGAGAGATTGACATTACAGAAATGACAAGCATTTTATGGCTGCTAATACTAGCAGTGAATATATCAGAATGTGGGATACTGCCGGAGAGATTGACATTACAGAAATGACAAGCATTTTATAGCAGCTAATACTAGCAGTGAATATATCAGAATGTGGGATACTGCCGGAGAGATTGACATTACAGAAATGACAAGCATTTTATGGCTGCTAATACTAGCAGGGAATATATCAGAATGTGGGATACTGCCGGAGAGATTGACATTACAGAAATGACAAGCATTTTATAGCAGCTAATACTAGCAGTGAATATATCAGAATGTGGGATACTGCCGGAGAGATTGACATTACAGAAATGACAAGCATTTTATGGCTGCTAATACTAGCAGTGAATATATCAGAATGTGGGATACTGCCGGAGAGATTGACATTACAGAAATGACAAGCATTTTATGTCTGCTAATACTAGCAGTGAATATATCAGAATGTGGGATACTGCCGGAGAGATTGACATTACAGAAATGACAAGCATTTTATAGCAGCTAATACTAGCAGTGAATATATCAGAATGTGGGATACTGCCGGAGAGATTGACATTACAGAAATGACAAGCCCTTTTGATAAATTTGTTTTTATTTGAATTAGTGTTGCTTCGAGGAACACGTGAATACATTAAAAATAAAAATAGTATAAATGTATTTATATAGTTGTCATTAAAATTGGATAATTTATTTATTTATTTAAGGGAGAAATACTGTCTTATAAAATAAACAAAAGGACTACAATAAAATATAAATAAAAAACAGACCAATTTTATTACATTTGTCCACAGATGACAATCATAATATACAAGCACACACATTATAACGTAATAATGCATTCTTTACACAAAAATTGAAAAATTGATATTATGAAATATTTCGAATGGGACCATTTTGAAAGCGTTGACTGGCGTAATCATATAGATAATATACCTATACAGTAAAAGTAGTCAGCGAAAAACTAATAACCTCAAAGCGAATGCATTTTACTTTAACTATAAGTACATGCTATCAATTAACTTGAAATTACGTATAGTTTGGGCTTCACAAAGGAAACAATTTTTCATAATGTGCCATACACACCATACATGACTGAACTCATAGTATGCACTCTGAATTATTCCCTTTGAGAAATTGACGTCAAAAATACTCTAAAAATTTAATTTTCATCATATATCTCTATTATTCCACAGCAGTGGAGAACAAAAAGCACTTTATTGAAAATGTTGCCATTAACACCTATGGAGAAACACTCGCGACATCAATGATGTTAAATTTTTGGGTGTTCACACAATAAATAATGTACCTACTATCACTTGTTTATTTCAAAAACCGATAGCTCATGTTTATTTCATCCGACAACTTTGTAGGTACCTATTTAATAATCGTCTGCCGTTGTTTAACCAAAATTGAAGCAGGCACCAACAAATACAATAATTTGTAGATATATTATAAATACAAAATAAAAAAATACTTGCTTTTTGTTCTATAAAATTTAATTGATTATTGACTTGTTTCTTGCAAGGCACATCATCAGAATAATTCTCCGCAAGGCTGAAACTAGTAGTTACATACAAAAAATACACGTAAGGTGTATTTATTTATGTAATATAAAACCAACGGTTTATTTTAATTTTTAAATAAAACAGGTATAAAAGTAAGATAATAATAAACAAGGAGAATTATAACAGGTTTTCACTTAAGAAGTAATATATTAAAAAAAACATATAAACACATACACTCAATCGTTTATTGATACTGCACCTACCTCACACTGCACAATGATAGTGTAGTGTAGGTATAGGAAATATTTACCTAGACCATTTGATTTTATCTACCTGTAACTATTTGCCTGTGTCTATGCAAAACAAAATAAAATATAAAATGCATAAATAATTTGATATAATACATAAATATATATGGTATGTACATATTGTATTATATTTGTCAGTTTTATGTGAAATTTATATTTGTTATAAATGTCACGAACCTCAGTCATTCCCAATTTTCAGATACCATTAGTCATTACAATCCTATCACAGCACCAATTTGGTTTTCTTGCACCACTAATGTTTAACAGATAACCTTTAGATATTAAGAACATCAAAACAAATAAATTATTCAAAAAAAAAAATAACAATGTGGATGCTCAGTAACAAAATTGATATCGACAGCTCTCTATCTCACATCATTAATGGGTTCATGTACATAATGGGTTCATGTACATAAGCTGTATACTGTGGACCATGGTTGTTGTTTGGGTTTGTTTGAACTTACATATCTCTTTTATTGTTGTTATCGCTGTGATTTTTATATTAAGTGTATTGTTATACTGTTATTGTATTATTATATTTTTTATTATTATTATAGTATTGTTCTTATATTATTGTTGTATAATGCAGCCAGCAATGAATAAGTTATATTGCATTATTATTTTTGTATTATCTTTGTATTATTGTTTATTATTAAGTTATTTCTTTTTTTTGTAGAATTATTATTATTTTTTTTAAAATGCCCTCTTCATCACGGGATTGAATCCTAGTGATGCAGGCGCTGGTAAAAAATGTACTTTTTTATATGCATTATTAATAAAATAAATAAATAAATAAATATTCTTATGTAAAAATCATATTATTGGGATGCAATGAACTAATCATATTATTTTATATAATCATATTATATTCATATTTGTATCATTTTTTTGTGCATTTATTCTATATTTAATACATATAGGTATCAAAAAATACAGAAAAAGATGCACAATAAAAAAACATATTTCACAGTAAAAAAACATAACCAGAGTGCAAGCACTCGCGTGTAAAGGAGTCAAAATGTATCATTTTGTTTTCCAAATAACTAAACAAAATAAATAAAAATGCATCTATAGAGGATTTTTAACACAAGTGTAATGTATTATAGTCCATAGAAAAGATGGTTGTGACATCAAAGTAAGCGGTAAAATGTCAAGGCATACTACTGCTATGGACGTCAAACATGAAATGGGTTATCCGTGAACAATTAGTGACTCACGCTTGAAAAAATAATGCATTTAGCGGCTTTTGTGACAAACGTTTTAAAATTAGAGTGGAACATTTTTTGAATTTTACGTAGGTACCTACGTTGTAGTGTGAACGTTAACTATGTATCCATGACGCATATTAAATTTTGATTTTATTCTCCGCTATCGAATATTTTAAATAAGCTGTGTTTTATCATTTTATTGCCTACTGCAAATAAGGTACTTAATTATGTTTAATTATTTATTGGTTTTATTGATTGCTGTAAAGTTATATAGGTACCTACCTACAAAATTAAGAAATTAATTATTTTTGATTGTTTATTGGTTTATTGAGAGTTGATAAGTTATGCCTATACCTACCTACAAAATAAAGTAGTTAATTATGTTTAATTATTTTTTGGTTTATTGAGATTTGTATTTAAGTTATTTACCTACTTACAAATTTAAGAAGTTAATTATGTTGAATTGTTCATTGGTTTGGTTGTAAAGTTATATAGGTACATACCAACCAACAAAATTAGTAAGTTAAAAATGTTTGATTATTTATTGGTATAGTGAGAGTTGTAAAGCTATATACCTTCCTACAAAATGGAGAATAACTATTTTTGTGAGAAAAACAGTGAAATCCTTGTGTATTTTTTTAAACTAAATATCAAAATTAACCAGTTATCTTCTTATAATCTTCTTCGTCTTTAGTTCTTCTTCATCAATATTGGGGATAGGTTGGAAGTAATGCGATGCATCTATTCCTGCATTTTGATCGGTTTTCATTGACTCTTGTCATAGTATTCATTATATACATGGCTATATTTAAATAAATAAATATATTCTAATGAGGAAAAGTTAATTAATCTTCTATGGAAACATATAGTTGACTATTCTAGTTAGGTACTTTTTTTATCACGCTTAACAAATACTATAGACATGATTATAATTGAATTTCTCTTTTAAGTATTGAATGAAAAACTTTAAATCCGATCTTAGTAGTTTACTTTGAAACCATAATGTCGGTGTGACATATGTTTAGTAAATAAATTTTTCATTCATTTGGCCTAAAGTAAAAATCACGAATTACGAGAAAACATTATTATTATGTTCAACGAAAAATCTAGCTCTAACCAGCGAATGGTTCACGGATGTGCATCACCTGATTAACATGTCTCGTCTCACCTTGAAAGGCAACATACAGAATAGATTGTGAACCTCATTGCTGAACTATATGAGGTGTTATAATGTCTGTTGTATTTTCTATTACGTACTTGGCTCTTACTTTTCTGGCTCGTCTATTTGTTTTTAATATTCCTAAGATTCCATTTTGATAAATATCTGATATTCATCAGGACGAACGTATTTGTCTTGTTCAAGGAAAATTGTAATTGTTTTTTTTAATCTCGAGAAAATATTACTTTTTCTAGACACCAGGCTCTCCCGCGGATCATGGTTTAGAGCTTGGACCACGGACCGCCGCGACGGTTGGGAAACACTGCTCAAGAGATTGTCTGAAAACTTTTCTGTAGGGTTTTTCTATAACCATCAATTACAATTTCACTTTTGAAATCTACGATTCGTCCCGACCAAACCGGCGATAAATTGTATAAGTTCACTCAATAACAGATGAATTCACCCTGAATTACAAAGTGCAGTTGGAAGTAATAATTGTGACTGTTTGCTATGAATTGCGCTGGAAATATTTAAAATCCGATCTTTGGTTTCTTTCACCGCTATCTCCGGTCCAAATCGCTTTCCGTCGTCAGCCGAGTTGGAAATAATGAATCCAATTGGAAATAGGTACCTACTCGATCGATACTGTAATAACTTACATAACATATACGTCGACCACCGTAGCATCAGTGGTACAGTTAACGGCAAATATGGGTGGTGGCAGAGCGGTTAGCGCACTAAGTCGGTATACAGTGGTCGCGAGTTCGAATCCTGCTACAACCGATTTCTTTCACCTATAGCACAATCATTTATGCTTAGTTTAGAGAATGTATGAGGATGTATATTGTACTGTTTATAAGGACATGTTAATTTTTATCACAATATACATTGTACATGTTTTTTTTTAATGGAACACTGTGAACATCATTTATCGGACTATATCGTGATAATATTTTGTTTCTTGATATGCTAAAAATATAAAAAAATGCTTCGTTTTACTGTATTTATTTGCATTAAATTATCTGGTTTATACCCATAAAGATGAAACTCTTTTTAAAAAAACGTGTAAATTTGGTGTAAAAACACGTATTGGAGAACCTCAAGGTGGGGTTCCATCTCCTCTGTTATTCTCCGTATTTATCACTACTAACCATAATTTGTGGTTGAATCTTTTTGAAAGGTGAAAAGTACACGTACGTACACGAAATTAAAAAAAACTGAGTATTTATATTTATTAGTTACAAAACATATTCATTCTATAAAAAATAACTTAAGTGTGTCACGTGGGGTGCTTAAACGCAAATTTGTATTTTTTTCTTGGTTGGTGTATGTGCAAAACGCCCCCATCGACGACGAAAACCCTCAATTTATTCGCCGGAAATTATATTATATCGTTAGGCTTCGGTGGTGACGTCCGGATTCGATTCCCGGCAGAGGAGATATTGAATGAAAATCATTTCACACGCAGATCTTGCAGACTCTCTGTAATGGAAACACTGATTAGATGGATAACATTGCCATTTGGAAGTAAATTCGACACTTGTACAGTATGTAGGGTGGAGCGAAAAAAAAATCAACGATTGACATGAGTACAATAAGTGTAGGATCTTATAAAAAAGCACAACATAATTTTGCACTAGCATAAAAATATTCCTACGCATACTAAGTGGGTGTAGGAACTGAGAAATTTTACATATGTAGTTAATTTTGATGGAAATGGAGTATTGAAATAAAAAATTCGAATTCGACACTTTTTTTAACTCACTTGTATCAATTTTTCTGTTCTATTATTAATATAAATTAAAAATAATAATATAGGTATCACTATTCACCCTTTATTACAATTTTAACTATTCACCCTTTTTTGCAGGATGAAATGAAGTGTTGATTATTACAATTTTAATAATATATTGTAGCCAGGTAAGGGATGTACAAAATGAAACGACAATTTATTACAAAACGCTATAGGTGTATAACGTCCTACTAAAACATATCAACACGGACTGCGAATCGTACCACCCTCGTGGTAATAAGAGCTATTGAACTAGCAACGCATCACTAAAACTAATTAAAGTTCAGAATACCAAGCGAACGTTTCCCAACTATATTACAAAGGGTGTATAGGGAATACATCTTTAATACATATTATGGTATTTAATAAAAAGTGTAATCACTTTTGCCGGAAAACCTTATTTTATAAATAAAACATAATATAACAAATAATAATATAAAAATCACAATTTTAAATCTCTAGTTCTGAAAAATATTTCAAGTGTAAACTAATTCCAGTAATGCAAAGTTTATTTGTTAAAAAATCGAGTGGGTTGTGGCCAACCCTTTAATCCTCATTACCAAGTCACTCCGCAAAGTATTAAAAGTTGTATGGAAAAATATCAGCATTCTCATGAAATGAGTTTGTTGAATTATTTTTTATTTACCTATTTATATGTTAAGCGAACAAAGTTCTCTTGAACAAATCGACAGTAATTGGAAAAGCGCAAATTAGCACGATTAGAAATCGAAACGGGGTGAAACTCAACGTATGAAAATTTCACAATTGTTTTAAAGGAAGTGAGAATTTTGTGTGCAATCTCCTCTTCAGTTTCCATATCGATTTAACTTGATGAGACGGTTAAAGTATCCGAAGTGCTTCTCAAAAATCAGAGTTTTTCAATTTGTTCAGTCCGGTCACACCGCTTCCACAATTGAATGCTTCGATAGTAGTTTTCGAGGGGAGTTTCACCAAACTTAAAAACTTTTTTGATTATCTACAAAAAGCGCAAGTTATTCGATTGTATGTATTTATCACCTTTCAAACTATTTTCTTTTTATACAAAGGTCGACCGCCGCGGCATAGTTGATAAGGCGTTTGTCTTCTTTATGTCCTGATTTCAATCCCCAGCAAAGGAGAAATTTATTTAAATTCATTTCTCACGCAAATATCACTTTTTTGGGCTGATAACACTGGTTTGTTGGTAGAAATTGCCATATGCCAATAAACTCCCCATTCACGCTCCCCAGAGAACTCCCCAAGTTGTTCTCTGTTGGGCAATTCTTTTCATAAGTTGCCTTGTCTCTCCAACCCTGCTTAGTACCTCGTCGTTGCTGATGTGTTTTAGCCATGCGTCTGTAGTACCACATCACAAACGCAGACAGACGTCCCGTTTCGCGTTGGCTGATGGTCCATGTTTCACAGCCATATAGAAGTACACTCCAGACAAGAGTCTTTTTAAATCAAATTTTTCCTAATTTTGATGGAAATATTAGGGGATTCAAAAATTAGGCCCAATAAAAACAAAATAATAATTTGCTTTATGAATTAACCCTAAAATCAGCCGTTCGAACAAACAATTCTTTTGGTTTTATTGTTTTGAGGGGGGAGTGCGCAATGCTTCAATATATATATATATATTTTAACACAAAGTTTTTACACAATTTGCCCTATTCTGATTCGTCTAAATTTTAGTATTTGAGAAATGTCAAAAAATCGACTATATTTATACGGGACTCATTACGTCACACCGCGCGGATTTAATCCTTTTTATCCACGGTCGCTCGTTGGTTATAGACGTTTTCGTACTCAGAAACGAATCAGAATAGGAGACAATAGAATACGAATTTCGAAGATCTCGTGGTCGCTCGTCAACTAGATGGAGTGATATTATTAAGTCTACATTGGGATCTTCAGTGATCTGCCTAGATCAGATTAACACGGAGACGGGACACACAAAGAGTGATTGATTACAAGTCATGCGAGAGAGAGGAGTCATTAGTCATTACTCAAAAATTGAATCAAGAAATATTGAATCACCTTATAATAATATTAATTTATGCATCTTTGGCTATGTTTTGTACATTAGTAATTCTGAACTGTGCTCTGATTTGGATAAGTCTTTTTCGGTTTATCAGTAATTGAAAATCATTTATTTAACACGTAAAGTAGGGGATAGTAAAATGATGAATTATGCCATTGTGGGGAGATCCAAGATGTTGAGTATCTTCTTGTCTGCTGGTCTCCCAAGACATGGTACAGTGATATGATTAAGAGAGTATCTATATCTTATGATAGGGCGATGCTGTTGCCAAAATATTTTATAGTGGAAATCCCTAGTTTATTAATGTATTATTATTTTAGTATAGAGTCATACGTTGAATTAAAATTAATTATTTTTTTATTAAGTATCATAGGAATTCGATTTTGCAAAGGAATGTTAATTAATTCTGGAATTATTACAAACAAAAAAATTTGAAAGTTCATAATTGGTTTGAAGTTGTGTTTTATGACGCTCTTGAATACGATCGAACATGGTTTTCTTCGTACAAGCAGCTCAACATCGGAATCACATCCCATCGCAAATTCGAGTTTCATTGACAATTCCCGCTTTCTAAAGAAATCTGTACCGTCATTTCCTTACACAAACCACTTTGATTTTGACAGATTTTGTCCCCTCCTCTCTTAGCCCCTTCATGTTTTTTTATTTTTTAACTAGGTATCTATTATTTTATTCACATAAATTGGTGAATATCATGAACACAATTTACCTCACCTAAAGGATATATGGAAATAAGCCCGCTATTGTGTACTGAACATTTATTATTATGTGCACAAAATGTTTAAAATAAATAAATATTATTAGTTTAATGTAAGGTTTGTATGTCATTATCATAGTATGACGTTACATTTTTAGTTGGTCGAAATAAATTTCCTAATATCAATAAATCCTCTTTTTCACTGTTTGTAGAATATACTGTTGACTGTTGTTTAGTTTTGTGAGATTATTTTAGATTCAGTGAATGAATAGGTATATATTTAAAAAGAAGCATATCTCTTTTTAGTATACGGTGAAGTACCAAACAACAGAGAAAAAGAAAAGAATAATGAATAATATTAGAATTTCCCAGCATGGTCGTTCCTAATCCCGTAATATGATCCAGAAAATATATTAGGAACTCTGCCGTCCGTCCGTACTTCCTCTTCACGTATATAATTTAATACTCGGTCACGTATGTTGGTTTTTGTCGCAAACTTGATCCACATATATGAACACCATGTTTCAGGTTCATAATATATCTATGATCCTTCTAGACCTACTCCATACCAGAAGTATGCTACAAAAGGCGACTGAACTTGATATGACGACTACAAAATGATTTGAAGTAGGTACTGATAATCTTACTCACGCATTCTTTCCGCGTCCGGATTAAACTCGATTGACTTTGAAAGACATTTAAGAAAAAAGAATGCAATCTCGCGTGATACTGGGCTAAGTCGGGATATCTAGATATCAATAATATCAATCTCGCATACAATTAATTAAATTCTAATCATTTTGCAAGTTACTTATATTTAAGATACTTTCCAACAGTTAATAAAACTTTATCAGTATTAACGGACTTATCAAATGCAATCAATTGCCTTCCGAAGTGCGTGGAGAGCAGCGTTTTGGGGTCTACAGTAAATTGCCGAAGACTTCTCTGCTTCGCAGAGCCAACAAATCAGCAAAAGCGCCCTTGGAGAGTTCTTTTACTATAAAACGGGGCTACATAAATTTGATTATTATTACCTAAATTAATAGATAGGAGAAATATAATTCACGTATGTTTTAATTAGCTGACATGTTCTTCTGCCTTCAGTCATCTCTCCTCTGCAGGATGTAGGGCTGGGCTATATGCACCCATCGACTTCTAACCACAGGGACAATATATTATCATCGGCCCACCTTCATATGCAATGGTCTCTATTTCAGAACTCTTGGTGCACATTTGTTTAGCAACCCTGTCTGGCAACATAACCTGTCCATTGTCGTTTTAGTTTAGCAACCCGATATATTTATGACATCGACAGCTCTTGTCTGGCGTCTGATTTTTCCAATTGTTTCTCTTAAATTTACGCCTAGACTATGTATGTTAGAAGCCAGCAGCATTTGCCTTTCCATAGATTTCTGAGTGCATTATATTTTATGTATGGTTCGCGCAGGTAGCGCGATAGTTTGCTGACATTATTGTTGCAACTATTTACAAAACACCTGGTAAATTATCAAGTAATTTATCAAAAGCAGCGTTCAAATAAATATTTGTACAAATAAAGTCAAATAATCCAATGAAATCAAAAACGAAAAAATAAAAAAACGACATTAAAATATAATGTTATATTATATAAACTGACTATGAAACAATGTATGTGAGGTAACGCGAGCAGGCACTGTAAGAACCAAGACGCTCCTAAGAAGAATGAAGGTTCTTAGGTAAATCAGTTAGGTTGAATTCTCCGAGATCGTGTCTGCAATGTTTAAATAATAAAACAACGTGAAATAGAGAAATCGTTCGGTGGAGTAGATCCAGAAGAAGACATTGGAGGGACCACGTAGCCAGAATGGACAGTGATAGATTTGCGTATATAACACCAAATGATATCCATTCTGATCGCCGTCTACTCGGAAAACCACCCAAGAGATGGAAGGATAGTTGGAATTCGTCATCTAAGCAGGCATAGTTTTTGAATTACAGACCAACAGGTCTCCTAAAAAAAGAAGAAGAAGAATCAAATATACAATAGGTCCAAAATTAACAGTTAGATGTTTTTTCAGATTAAAAATATATTGCGTACATTGAGTGAAACTACCTTATTGTAAAAAGTAAGTACCTAAATACATATGTGAGCTTTTTTTGTTGTTATTTTCTTTACAAACCAGAGTGAAAAGGTTTGTTATGTCTGTATATATAGTATGCGTACAACTTTAAGCTGTATAAACTTTCCTTTTGTATATGAATGAAGGGGAGAAAGGACTAAACTCCAGACAGGAATTTTCACACGCCTTATAGTCAAGTCTACCGCAAGCTTAGCTAGTATAATATTAACTATACGCCTGCTATTATATATTTTATACTCATAGTTAGGTACACCTACCTACATAAATAACAATATATCACTCTTTTATCATTTAAAGATGCTTGTCATTATGGTCATAAATCATAATATTATTTAAAAAAAATGTATCGCATTGCACACTAACCAGAAATATTTCTGTCAAATTTAGATATACTAGTTGCATGTAACACATGAGATCCAACTGTCGATAGCGATAGAACGTATAGTTGAAGAATAAGTACCAAACTATAAACCCATAAATACAAATTATTCCAACTGTCGATTCGTTCATGAGAATTCAATTCTCTGAATGAATTGACATTATTAAGCCAAGATGCGTGTACGAAGGAACATTCCAATTTTCAGCGTTCTAGCTTTTATGGTTTCTGAGATATATGGAAAAATAAACCAAAAATTCAAAAGTTGATAAACCCTGACTGAAACAAAAATTCACAATTCTGAGTATAATAGTTTTGTAGTCCTATTACTGTTTATATATTCTGAAAATTTTGGCTCTGTAAATTGAGCGGATCAAAAGTTATAAGAGGGGGACGGACACACACAGACACACACAGAGACACACACACACACACAAAACTCACATAAAATGTTTTACTCCGAATTTTGAGTAAATCCATGTATGGGAACATATATGTATGCTGCGAGGCCTCTACATAGTTGATGTTATTAGCATGCAAAAAGTCCACTACGCCATACAAAATGTTCCTTCGTACACGTATCTTGGATTTTAACTGCCTCTTCCTTCAATAGAATTTCATTCTCTTGAACGAATCGACAATTGGATAAAACTTAATTTTTGTAAGTATGTATGTTTGTAGTTATTTAAGGTATGCGCTCCTAAACCGTTCATCCGATTACAATGAAACTAAAAGTGAATTATCGAGCGTGTTCTCGGTTTCTGGATTTAAATATTTTTCTTCTTATTCATCTAGTATTAGTTTTGTGAAGGTAGACAATCCTGGGAAAAGAGGTTCAACTGACCTTCCATTTCTTCGTAGCTCTTGCGTGTACATAGTTCCGTTGTTGGGTATTACTATGCGCTCGACTTGGTCTCCCCAGAAGTGAACACGGAACTAATTTTTTTATTCATTCAATACGTATCTCATAAAAGAATTTATAGAAAATGATCGACGTACTAATTCATTTATTAATATTGCTTTAGTATGAATGTTACTCACAAAAAACACCGATAATTCAGGTTCCCTCTCTCAATATAATTATTGGTATGGTTGTGTCGTCCCTTTTTTGTGCGATCCCTTCCTCAACATTCATCCCTTTCTCATCAACATACTTCTAGTCCATTGTCCATTCTTTATTAATAATATGTTTGTTTCTCACTATCTCGGGGTATATACGTTTTCATTGTGATAATAATACCCTTGTTGAAATTTAAAAAAATGAAATGAAGAGCTTCAAACAAAAATACTCAATATATCAAAGGGTCTAGGGGAAGTTCAAATACTACCTACACATCACCTCCACTGGTTTTTTGAATGGAAACACGAAAAATAACTAATTACTCTATAAGTGCCGGCGTTTCATTGTGGTACAGTTCTATGCCCACTTTAAGGGTGCAAAATATTCAAAGTGCATATTTTTTGAGACATTTTTACTTCGCTGGGCGGAGAACAGTGGTTGTAAAAAAATTCAACTAGTTTTACTACACATAATCATGATGAAATATTTTTTTTTGTTCAATTTAATTTTGTTCACAAAGGATAATGGAATTATCCTATACTCTATATAATATTTCTAATATTTCAATTTTCTTTATTTTTTTAAGGAAATACTCTCAAGTAAGTGCGTCGCAAAATTCCAATTGTCTTTTTTCAAGCGTAAACATTCAAGATTTAAGGCTCGTATTAAATTATACTTTGTACTGTATAAGAGAGAAAAAACAACTAAAATTTATTTTACTAATTTTATCTTTAATGCTGTTTAAGAATTTACCCATTGTCTTTGTCATTGTTTTATTATTTTATATTAAAATATTTTCAATTTTGTTTGAAGTTTAATTTAACCAAACGATTTGAATTATTTTTTGTTTATGTATGTTACCCCGGGGCTAAAAGATGAAAGGCATTATTTCAATTATTTCTGTATAAAAGAAAATTAACCAATTTTAAAGTGAACCTATTATGTAGACTTTTTACAAAAGCTATATTTACTTAAATGGAAAGACAAAAGACCGCTAGTTACGTTTGACTAAATATTTCATTTAATTTAAATAAGTGTTTATATTTGAAATTTTACTCAGATTACTAAAAAAAATTATTATTAGGTACATATTCATGGCTAGTGGCCTATAATGTGCCTGAATTCTTCTGGCTCACAATCCTAGGATTTCCACTCGATCAACACTCGATCTTTCCACTTAACTCTATCGTCCGCCAGTCTCTTCATCTCTTTGTAACTGCTACAGCGCACGTCACCAATTATCTGGTCTATATAGTTGCTTCTGGGGTGACCTCTACAGTTACCCCATCAATCATTCGAATATACAAAATCCCTATATTATATTATGTTAGCATATAATTTTGATTCTATTAGACATACGGGATTCGTGCAATTTTTAATAGTTCAAGAAATTTTATAGATACGAAGATAAATTATTTCAAGACTCGTATTAACATAGTCAATATGTTTCAGAGATTTCAGTCACTTCTCTGATGTCCTTCGACAACAGTCCTTGAGTCTTCGAATAAGCATTCGTTGATTGTTCTTTTTGCACCATGGTGCCAAAATTACCCATTTGCCTAACTTCCATGAGCTACTCTTCGTCCAAGGTATTTATTATCGCTCATTAAGCGTTCTGTCAAGGGGCCGATTGCAGTCCTCACATGCATAACGAGTTGTGATGAAACTAGCGAACTTATTCATGTTTCGTTGTATATAATGTATTTTATGGTAGGTAGCTATAGTTAAATTAAGCAGAACATTTTTAACGAACCGTATTGCATATTTTCAAAATACTTAAACAATGTTTCGCAAAAATGCAACATCGAATGTCATCCAGTACACGATGGATGGACAAAACAACTCATAAATTTAATAACATCAAAGAGAGAACCCACGTACACAGGGAGATAAATAACTGAACAATCCCTGTTTCCGACCCTGTAAAATACATGATATTTTTTTCACAATTTTTCACATGAAATTCCACACGAGACCAACATACGAAAAATCTACGGACATAATTCAGTTTTAATTAAATTGACTTCGGAACTGCAAATGCCGTATGACAAATTGATAAATATTTGCCTTTGATCAGAGATATTTTTAATATCACTGTCGTCTGTGGAGGTACCAGTATGGTTTCACTATTCAAATCACGTCGCACATAGAAAAAAGCAAAATTCCAATCTTACTAGAATTATAAATATTAATAAATAGGATTATATTTTCTTTTTTTCGGACAATTCTTGGTAGAACTACATTGCAAATTATAAACAAATTTGGTATAGACGCACTTTGAAAATGGTCACTGGATGACCGAAACTAGTCAGTGTCATCAAATTAGTAGAACTGAAAACTTTGGTTTTATTTTACCATACTTACCAAATTTATTTATGATTTTAGGATTATATCTCTCCGAAAATACATGACTCCTCTCCTATTCCTTCCTTCCCTTTGCTTCGTAATATTTTCTAAAGAAGGTTTTTTATCCCTAAACACCTGGGGAACAAGTCTGGTTCAACCGGCGAAATCAATACCCTCACAATTACCCATATTATGGATATAATTATTATATGGAGTTCTATTATATCTTAAGATGCCATAGAACTCCATATGATAATTATATTTTATTTTATTTTTAGGAAACAAAACAGCCATAACATATTTTACATTAATAAAGAAATAGTAATAAAGAAAGTAAGCCAATTCCACAGATTAATGTAACAAAGACAATTCAATCGAAAAAAGAAAAGAAAAATATTTGTGATTAGTTAAATCGTGATTATCCATGATATGGGTATTCACGAGGGTTTTGATTTCGCCGGTTGGACCCGACTTGCCCCCCTGATCTTTCAAAAAAATACTTTTTTTGCTTTGATGTTTTTTTTATTTATATTGCTGTTATGTATATTTTATTTGTTCTTTTTTAGCTTTCATTTTTTGTTGATGTACAAATATAATTGTCACTCTGTAATCTGGTTGGTTGGAAGAAATTGCCTAATGGCAATAAGCCCGTCAGTGTGCATTATATTTGTTTATATTAAGTACGAAAAGTTGAATAAATAAATAAATTAATTAATCGAGGCTGGTGATTTAAAAAAATGATACACAGACCAATAATCTTTAGACAAGACATAAGCAAAATTTATTGGATAACACCGCGTGACTGTGCCACCAAATGGTAGCAATCAATACAATGTATTTATGTAAATATTTTCGAAATGGCTCAGAGTAAAACTTGTAAAATTAGGTAATAAATACTTAGTTATATCAAAATGTATATGTATATGTTGGGTCTACAGTGTTACTGAAGACCAAGAGAGAATTATTCACCAATGTTAAGCTCCGTACCTAAGTGTCGTATTTCGTTCATATTCTGGGAGATAAAAAATATACGATCCTTCAGGTTGTCATGAAGGGGAAGATTGAGGGTCGTAGAGGGGTCGAAAGAAGGCAGCTTTCCTGGCTGCGAAGCATCCGGTAATAGACCGGTATGAGAACGATGGATGAGCTGTTTCGCACTGCATAGGACAGGGACGCTTTTTCTGTGGTGGTCGTCAACGTCGGGGGGGACCTGACATTGATTTATTTATTTAATATAATTAACGGCTTAATAGCCTTTTTATATATACAATAAACAGTATTTTACATGATAAATCATACAATAACAAATCCTAAAGTAAGCAAATAAATTTATACTAACAAAAAAACAGAATTGTACAAAAAAAAATAAACGGATGAAACAAAAAAGATGACACAAGAAGATGAAGATATGTTGGTAAAAGGGATTTAAATTTCAAAAAACAAATACTTTTATTTACTGTTTTATAAATGTGTCATTTATATCTGTTTTATATTCAAACATTAATGTGTTTGGGAACTCCCGTTCCACCTCACTCTTTGTATCACCTGGCCTAAAGTCATAGCTTGTATCGGTTCTGTATATTCCTTACTCTGTGGTGAGATATTATTTGATAAAATTTGTATTTACGAGAGAATATCCCATAAAGATATTCTGACGCGAATATTTTTTAATAATGTCTTATTTTCAGGTGATTAGTTAAACGTTATTTAAATTTTTAGAATATTCAAAATATTCCATTGATAAGGGAACTCAATAAGAAGGCATAATTGCTGAACGTTGCGCAAACGCATAAACTAATCACGTAAATCAACCGATGACATGTCGTTAGCCCTGTTGGTGCCTTGTGTTCCTGGTTCTTCTATAATATTACAAATTTCAACGTCTCTATTGAGATGTTGAAAAGTTTGTCAAAAAAATATTCTGACCACTTCTAATAACTGCACCAAAATGTTATCATCGATGAATTCTGAAAAGACGATACACTTATTTTGTTAAATGGATTAGAATTCCTTGAATAACAATGAGTTGTATTTATCGAAACATTGATGGCATGTTAGAAAGTGCCAACGTAAAAAAATATAGCATGAATGTTCGCACTGCGCCGTATGGAAATCATTTGTTGCTTTTGGGGGAGGGTGTTTAATCTCACACCCTCGGCTGCTCGTATTGGGTGGGTGTGTGTCTGGGTGGGTGAGATAGGGTGAGGTAGGGCTGAGTTAGGCACACAGTTAAACCATGAATGGCAGATGTCATTACTTTTCTCATTATGTTTCATTTGTAATTAAAACTAACTTTTGTTTGCATTAGTTTATTCTGGGTGTAGAATTCATTCCGCAAGACACCAGACGCTGGCTGGCTGAGATCTCTTGCAAGTAGCAGTAACATTGGGAATGGTTGGCCATTTGCTATAATAACATAAACTGGGTCGGGTCGTTTGCTCGCAGTATCTTGTAGATTGCAAGTTGATTTGACTTTTTAGACTCTTGGCTTGATTTGGATTTGTGTAATTGAGTTTTTAGATTGACTCCGTAGATTGCTCTGGCTATTTAACTCCGAAAGGTACAAGTTGAATCGGTACTCTGATAATAGTTTACTTACTTTCAATGTACACTACTAACTTATTTGTAAATAAATATCCAATCTACATTTCAATTGAACCAGAACAAATTTTATTACTATGGTTCCTTTTACTCACTTTCTTTTTTCATACTTTTTTCATTTTATTGCAATGAATTACTAAATTGTTAAATATGAAATTCTTACCAATATTAAATTTAATACATCTACTCGCCGGACAAGACATACGTCACTTTTCTTCTCCAATATCTGTAAAACAAATGCTTCCAAAAACGCTCCGATTAACAGAATGATAAATTTATTCAACTTTTATGAAAAGAATGCTGATTTAGAAATATATTTTTTGACATTTTGATACATATGGAATTCAAAAACAAACTTATATCTAACATCATGACATGATAACACTAAACAACTAGGTAGGTACTTATTAATTTTAATTTTCCCAACCACCCTCAGCAATATATTTAATTTTTTATTAATTTTATATTTATAGTAAAGGTATAATAAGTGAATGTTGCGCAAGCGTATAGAGTGGTTACGTAAAACAGCTGATGGCAGGTCGCAAGCCCTGTAGGTGCCTTGAGTTCCTGGTTCTCCTATAATAATATTCCACAACTGTCAATCTATATTTTGATGTTAAAAAATTGTCAATATATGTACATAAGTTAAATATTAAAGGAAAACAATATGTATCTACATATAATTGAATAAATTTTTGAATAAAAGATGTTATTTTTTGTAACTTTGTATGCAAATTTATCCAAATAAATAATTTTGAAATCCTTACCATAATATTTTGGAAAGTTATATGTATGTATGTAGGTAAATATGTATGTATGAGGGTATTTTTTTTTTGTGTGGTGTTCAAATTATAAAACCACTCCAATCTTACTGAAATTTCAAAAAACACTTCCCATTACATCAGTGATTCCCAAAGTGGTCGGGAGACTCGACGGGGGTCTGCGATGGCATGAAATAAAAATGGGGGTTCACAAGTTGTAAGTGGGGATCCACGAAAATTTATCTGGTTTCGATAGCAAAGAATAAAAAAAAAATACTTTACCTATCGATGTAAGCAGATAATACATGACATAAAAAAATTAAACGAGCAAAAACATTCATATTTTTCGGTTAATAATGTATCTCATTTATCATTAAATTCTTTTTTAAAAACCTTCCATAATTTTCTTTTTATTTTTACCACTCCGAATTTAAAGTTGGAAATCAGCTGCGAAGCAAATTTCCATCGTTAGATCTAATCTTCACATTTTTTTGTCGAGTTGTGGAAATATGGTAGAAATCTAGCAGCAGGGGGTCCACCGAAACCAGTCAATTTTGAAAGTGGTCTATGAGAAAAAAAAGTTTGGGAAACTCTGTATTACATTATTTGAGACTGAAGGGACAGTAAGGACTAAAGGGAAGGGACGAAGGGGACTGTTTGTAAAAAAAATTAACTTATTCTTGTTAAATTTTATTTATTGCATTGGATATTTTTTACTCAATTTGAATTCATCATAACAAATAAACAGTTCTAAATTACGAAAACGAATTTTTTGATACGTTGGCATATTGCTTCACAATTACCTTCTCGAGCAACGCCGGGTTTAATTAATCCATCTAGTGTAAATAAAATTAATGCTAAATGGATTCAACTAAATAATTTTGTGGCACTTGTTTATGTATAAGTGGTTCAATATTTCATTATGTCTGAAAATCGACTTCAAATAATTAATTGAATCAATTGTAAAGGTGAGACTGTTGGGTAATTTAATATGAAGTTATTCAAACTAGACAAGTTTTGAGAGCAAATAATGACGTATGTACGCCATGCTATGCTCTCGTATGGCAAAGTATGTCACATTGTTCAGTGTTAGGTACTTAAGGGTGTTGTCGAACGATCGAAGGTGGAATAAAATATTTATTCAACGCCTCCGTGGTGTCGAATGTAACTAACTTCATCTTATTATTCCAAACTCTTAAGGATCCTTCACAATACTCAACTGTTATATTACGACGGAGTATTTTTATTTGAATTAATCCAATATTATGTATGTAGGATAGCTATATTTAAATTCCATTACTATATATAAATTGAGGGTTCATATTTAGAAATTTCCAACATATTAAATATCCGTAATCATTTTAATATAATGTTGTAACATACACATAGTTTTGTAACTTAAACATCATAATCATAATCATCTTATGTATAATGTTGTAAACTCATGTTGCATACTCTTAAACATCATAATCATAATCATCTTATGTATAATGTTGTAAATTGTTATGTAACATTATAATCTTAAACATCATAATCATCTTATAATGATGTACATTGTTATGTAACATCTTAATCATAATCATCATATGATGTTGTACACTTAACTGCGACACCAAAATACCACATTTTCGTTAGAGCAAGTATCCACTAATTGTCGACAAAATTCATTTCTTTGGCATGTTTCAAACAATATGAATATTATTCATCGAATAACTCGATACTCAATTAGCCTGAATTTGGTGTATTTCGGTGAAACATTACAGCAGCGATATGTATTCTTAGTGCAAATTTTTTTAAAATACTAAGAAATTTATTTGCCAAAATTTATTTATTTATTTGACTTCCTGACGAGAAGTCGGCGGGACTTAAGACTGCCTCAGACTAACCTGGCAGGCACACAAAATGTGTATTACAAAGGTTTTCAAATGTTTAATGATTTGCCAGAATGTTTGAAGGAAGCATCTGGTCTTGCCGCTTTTCGTCGCCTAGGTGTAATACATAAAGGAAAAGTTCTTTTGAGATATTGTGTGCTTCCTTTGTATTTTGGTGTAAATTGGAATATTTTGTTGTTTTTTAATGTTTTTACAAATATAATTCATATTGTGTAAATTTGTTATATTTTCAACTTGAAAATATTCTTTTTGGTTATACTAGATATAAAAAAATTCATTTATTTTTTACATCTAAATAAAATATACATACAATACAACATTGACCAAAAAATATGATACAATTATAAAGTTGTTTGTTCTTTTCTGTGATAAACTCTTTTTTTTCTCATATTTAATATTATGTTTACCTCGTTTGCTGGATGAAACTTTATCTGTTACAGAACCATTTTATATTACTATGATGTTATATTTTTTACCTTGCAACCGACGGCGTGACCTATCAGCGAAGAGTTATAATTGGCTGTTACTTATTAAATGTTCTAATTACAATATTAAATGTTAGTCTTCCAAAAATTTATAAATAAATATAAATAATCTTCAACAACATAATCTTAATCATCTTATAATGTTGAAACATTATACATGGTAATGAAACATCTTAATTTATTTATCATAATCATTTTACAATATTGATACATTATACATAGTTATGTTACATCAAAATCTTAAACATCATAAACATTATCGTAATATTATAATGTTGAAACATATACCTACATAGTTATGTTAAAATTATTTGATCGAATGCTCCTATGTATATATGTATGTACATACTAAATTTATATTTAATTTCTGCTGAATATAGGTACATCAAAATATCACGTCAAGTATTCTCCTTTTTTGCTTAAAAATTACACTTAATATTGATTACCTCCTCCTTTATTATAATAATTCATTCATACCATCACGGTATATCCCACAATGTGGGGTAACCAGAGAAAGGTGTGCAGGTGTGCATTGCCTTATAGAAGGGAGAACAACATTTCTATGTATACCCACACACCAGTCTCGTTTCACCAAAAAAGGCACTACATTCAGAATGGGTGGTGAACCTCATTGCTGAACTATGTGAGATTAAAATAATAATAATAATAAGTTCTTACACCAGTTCCACACCAGTTCTTGAAAACTCCACTCACAAACTATACTATGACAGATCCATCCTAACTGATAGAACCATACATAACAATAGACCAGATATTACACTTGTAGATAAACAAAATAAACATACAATGTTAATTGACATCGCCGTACCAAATACACACAACATTGAAACAACTACAACCGAAAAAATTAGAAAATACACTGACTTGCAAGACGAAATCAAGCGAATCTGGGACATGCAATCTGTGATAATAGTACCAATAGTAATTTCCACCACAGGTATTATTCCATTAAACTTATTCAGCAGTTTAGAAACCATCAAATTACCTAAATACACATACGTCATCATGCAAAAAGCAGCCATATTAAACACATGCAGACTGGTGAGGAAATTCCTCCAAATCGACGACACTACTGACCTTACTAGCACATAAATTCTACACATGGCACCAACACACAAAACACCACATATTATATATACTCAGTAAGGATAGCATTTGGCAGCATTGCTCGTGCTACCCCAAATCCCACCAGGTGTCAAACCTGAGAAGGTGTTAAAGAGCCCGAAATAATAATAATAATTTATATAGCGCCGTTTAATGATTCAAGATCATTCCAGGGGCGCTGTTATTTAGATAGATATTATATTGCTCTACGAAACAAAGCTGTTTTCAGTCTTTTAGAGAAATTGCTCTTACTATTTGCACTGCGGACATCTAGAGGCATACAGAAAAGTTATTAGAGCTCAAACACCACGCGTCCGGCTGCTATGACAGCGCCTGACCAAGTTCGTCGCATAAAAATATCTTTAAATTGATAATCCTCATTTTTTAAATAATTTAAAAATCACGATGAGTTAATAAGCTTTTAATTTTTCGATGTCGCTTAAAAATTATGTCGAATTTAAAACCTTCGACTTTTTTGAAGTCGCTAAAATTTCGTTGAATTCGTTACCTCCTTTTTTTAAAGTCGGTTTAAAATTACGTTGAATTGATAACCTACTCCTTATTTGAAGTCTCTAAAAAATCACGAATTGATAACCTATTCTTTTTTTTAAAACTGTTCAAAAAGCAATACAAAGCAATAGTAACGCATTATGAATGAACTGTAAGCTATACAACATGTCATAGTACACAATCACTTGATAACATATTTTAATATAAATCAGATTATGTAGTAGTTCTTCAACTCCAATTGGACTAAAATCAAATTATGACCAATATTACTCAAATATCACTCGCATATACCAGTGAATACTGTATAATATGGATACTGTAAAATGGTATGGCAAAACTTTGGTAAGCCAACATTTTATTTTGAGATTGTAAAAGGTGTGTACGATCCTTTAGTCTTCTTGAGTTTCTGATTCGAGTAACAGGTACAATGATTAATCCGATCGCTATGAATGCTTGAGCTTAAGTTAAAAGCAGGCCTGTCAAACAACTTTATTGATGGCCCGTAGGTAAACATTAAATATTTAAAACGAATTTTAACAAAGTATAAGCTATAAGCGTTCGAGTTGTAATAAATGTGAAAAAGTTGCAAATGTTATTTTCAAATATTTTTCCTTTTTTTTATTCTTTAATTTTCCATTTTGAAAACTTACACAAGAAGTGTAAAACCAACACGATTTTGTAAAAAACGATTAATGAGGCAATTTATGTATGCATAGATAGAAGTGTATCGCAATCGATTCTATCTGCCTACCTCAATAATAGGCGTTAGACGTGGCGTTACGTTTTGTATTTTTATAGAACTGAGAGTAAAAATATCTACAAATATATTTAACAATAAAATATAGTAAGCGATAAATATAACTACCAAGTAGATAAAATAAAAATAGAGGACACTTTTTAGTATCCACAAAATATTGCAATCGATCTAATAACGAAATAATCAACGCCTGATATTATGCAACATGTATAGCAGTCACAATTCAAATTCTGAAAAAACAAATTGTTCAATTTTATAAAAAAATCACACGAATCATGCTGATCAAACATGCATTTTCATTGGGAATACACAAATCATGAAAGTTTGCTCTATTGTTAAATTCACCTTAAAGAGTATTATGACTATAATGTTGTTTCCAATAAAACACAATAATAGGCACAAAAGAGACTTCCACGCGGTGTCCCTGGTAACATTTTTTTTCTGACCCGGGGGTATTTGTTCATTTTTTCATGAAATCATTGTTTTTTATTGACAATAACACATCTCAATAGAGCCGAAGTTGGTATATTATAGAAGAACCAGGAACTCGAGGCACCTACAGGGCATACGACCTGTCAACGGCTGGTGGCTGGGAAATCTGTCTGGGACTTCCCTTATCAATGTGTAAACATTTCAACTGAATAATAAGAAATTATACTATTGCCATCTAAGAGGTATCGAATGTAAGGTATGCATTATTGTCAATAAAAATATCATTTGACTCCCGACAGGGAAAAAATCCAATGTTTGCGTATATGCAATTAAAAAATATATTCGATATCATTGTGATAGTAAAAAGTCACATTTTATATTGAAAATATTAAAAACTCAATTAACCGTCGATATGGATATTATATTACAGCTCAAATTTAACCCAAAATGAATAAATACATTGATTTAACAGAGGAAATTAATAATATTGATTGAATAATATGATTATACATAGAAATGAGAATAATCAGCGCTCTTGCGGTAGAATTACCACACCTGATAGGTAGATATTTATTATTGGTGGTGAATAATTTATCGGGACTTTATTCACAGTCAAAGCCGCTTTGGTTTTTGATGGATACTTCCATCTGTGTGATAAGTCTAGTAGCTGGAATTACGAACACCAATGGCAGAACTCATTAATTAATTAATGTCAATCAATTATTGAAGTTTGGAGAGCTAAAGATACTTACTCATTTACATATTAATTATTATCAGTTAGATAACGACAACTTCACTAATGAAAACTAATTAATGAGAGATGATAATTATTTTTATTTTAATGACGATATATACCTATTTTTTTTATATAAGCAAAATGTTCGGTAAATGTGGCCACATTCCCAACCTTTTCCTCTCCCAAAATATATTGTTACCTACATGAATAGTCAGCTCTAATACGTCTACAACTCGTCGTCGTGACATCACTGACAGTTGAAGAGGTAAATTAGTTTCGATACCCTCGAAATATACATATTTCGTGTCCTTTCGTGTTGTCTGGTTTAAACCCACCTGAAGAAGAGAACGGTAGTTCTTGAAACTAGTTGTGAAATTAACAAAGTTATATTGTTATTTTAATATTTTTTTATAATAGGACGTCACTGGATATATGAGGAAGTCATCGAAAAATGGTAGGAACAATAAAAGGACATCACAGGAGATACGAGGAAGTCATCTATTAATATTAGGAATAATAAAATGACATCACAAGAGATATGAGGAAATCATCTATAATAATAGGACGTCACTTCAGATAAGAGAACGTCACCGAAAAATAGTAGGAAATATAATAAGACATCATAGGAGATATGATGAAAGCAAAGATAAATAGTAGGAAACATAATCATATAATGCATTCTCGTCCTACTAAAGCCAGTGACACGTCATCTTATATGCCATTATCATCATAAATCGTATTATCATCTTAATTTTGATGATATCAATATGCTCCGTACTAATGGTGAATTCACCATACTTTAACCTGAATTCACGTTATTTATGATTATCAGTTTTCTAAGTGCAATGTAAAATTCGATGCTCTATGTCTTGTGAAGGTAATTACGACGCAAAGTGTGATTATTTCATTGAAAAATTCATTACTACCAATCTCATAAAAAAATTGTCTTAACGAATTTTTATGATATAATGTAGATTTGTGTCTATTAAATCAATTAAAACAAAAAAAAATCATACACAAAAAATGCCTCTAACACAGCCTTGGAACGCCTAATCAATACGCACGTTAAAATTTATAAACCTGTGTACGATTGAAAGACGCGTGCCTTGAATCGATCAAAAGTTTTTAAGTGCATTAGCGCAACAAATAGTGCCTAATTTGAAGCAGTACTTGCCTCCTAATCAACACGGAAAGTTAAATACGCGAGCGGGTGGAATGGCGGAAAGTTCTTGAGGAGGCCAAGGCTCATGATGGGGTGTAGCGCCATTGGTGATGATGATGATTTTCTGTGTAAATGTCGCTTTTTTTTTCATACAAAAATGTTTCATACATTTGACATTTTCATACAGATTATTTTCCATTAGTCGATGGTGTTGTGTTGTATTAATACTTTTACAGTTGTTAAAACAAATAAAAATAATATAGAATGACAGGTGAGCCTATCTCTCTGATGATGTTTGAGATAAAAGTTAATTGGCCATTGTTGGTGAAAATGGGATTTGATTGGCGCAGTCAATATAGGTTTATACTGTCCATTGGATCGAACAAGCAAATAACTAGATTTAATTCATTAATGGTTTTCCGCTCGATATACCACTTCATCTGGGTACTTACATTGAACATTTCACTATTGAAATAGCGAAAACCTCATGTTCTGAACGATTTCGGGAAAATATTATTATTTCCACAAATATTAAATTTCTTGTTAACAACTCTTAATTTTGAATTGACCATTCAATGAAAATACCAAATTACAACCATTATGACGTGTACACTATACGTTGACGTAACCCAATCGTTTTTCGTTTATTTATATATACAGTTTCTAATGAATCTTTTATTCACGCTTGTTGTTTATCTTTTTTGCACGACGCTTCCGAGTTTATACATCTTGAAGGCTTAATGAACTACTTTTCATGCTACGTGACCAAAACTTCCTTCCATCCACTATTGGGAACGAGATATATAGCAGATTGAAGAGACAGGTTGGTTTGTGGTGAATAATGTTTTAAATTAATTTATTGATGAATTCGTAATAGGTAATAAATATAAAAAAGAAATTTATGCAAAAAATAATACTGTGCTCATTGTTCATGTCCATCATCATCTTTGGCGCTTAAGCCTTGTGTGAGCCCTGGCCTCCTCCAGAATCCTTCTCCAGCCGTTCCTGTTCTTCTCCGCTCTCCTCCAATTTGTTATTCCGATCGCCCTTATGTCGTCTTCCGTTTCATCCAGCCATCTTAGCTTGGGCCTGCCTCCACTTCTTCTGCCCTCTAGATTGGTATAAACAACCTTTTTGGAGATACGATCATCATTCATCCGGCTGATGACATCTCCCAACCACTGCAGTCTACGTACTTTTCAGTACGTTTTTGCTCAGTGTTCATACGCTTCCCTAAACTCCTGATTCGCCGCAAGTTTTATAGCTTCTGATGATGAATGAAAAATAATACACTGTCACTGTAATACAAAGGAGTGAAATTTATTAAAAATCGATAAGTTGTGTTTGAAATAGCTTAGCTGGCGTTTCAACATATTTACTCTTTCAATAAAACAAAACTTGATGGTGCTGAAAACTTTGGAGATGAAAACTCTAAACACAACCGATGAACGATTCTGTACTTATTTGTATACTCCCTGATTTGGCTTTCATGAAAGTTAATATTCATGCTGCATGTCTAACCATATACTTAGGTAACAACATGCACAGTGTAACAAAAGTAAAACTAGCAAATTGTATTGAAAACGATTTGGTTTTGTCCAATACTAAATATTTCACTAATTATGTAGCTCCTGAGATAAGTATTTAACTAGTATACCCAGTAATATATAAAAATAATAAATACGTTGCTAGTCTTTAAATTAGGTAAACACAAACAAAGGCGCATACCTCACTAAATTTTTACCGTATTTTAGTTACACGCAAGGTGTTGTAGTGTTCTGACGTATTGTCTTAGTAAAAATACTATCTAATGTAATGAAAACATGTAAAATTTACACTAGATTTGAAAAGGAACAACCAGATACATCATTTCATGCTTCACATTTATTCGATAGCTAATAATATATGGATTTATCGTTAGTAATTTTTATTTTAAGTAGGTAAACAAGTCATATTATCCTTGTCAAATACTTAAATAATGAAATGAATAATAATTCATGTATATGGAGATTCGTAGATAAGTATCTACCTTCGTTGAAATATAATATATAAAACATAATTAAAAATGAATTTCAAACATACTTCTGTCTCAAAATTACAGTGAACCTTTGTCAAATTAATTTGATGCTAACATGTCTACAGAAGTGGTGTCATTTAATTATTTGAAATATTTATATTAAACAATTCTAAGAAATTGTGTACTAATTAAATTTATCTGTGTAAATACGACTTCACAAAAATCGTTAACGATTTGTTGCTTTAGAGAGTAGGTGTTTTTACATCCTTTTAATTAACTTTGTATGTGTGTCTGTACTGTTATTTTGTAATCAATTGCAGCTTGATTGAACAATTAAGCATTTCATAAAAAATGATTATAATGCTGTACTTATTGTATAAACCAGGAGTATATTAATGAATTTTTCTAACATAATATAGAAAACTTTGAAAATAATAATATTTTTATTCCAGTCTGTTAGCAGGGGGATGCAATGCTACACAAACCATATTTTTACATACAAAATTATTTTTACATTAAATGTTACAGAAGGAAAAAAATATTTTACAGAAATAATATAATTATTGTCTTTGATCTTTGAACACTTGTGTCCATCTTTGTGACAGTCTCGGACATTGGTGCTCCTGTACAGCCTTTATGATCGTGTTAGGGTTAGTCCATATTCGCTCACGGTAAGAAATCAACAGGTATCTATGGAAAACTAATAAGGGGGCCAAGTCTGGTCCAACAGGTGAAATCAAAACCCTCGTGATTACCCATATCATGGATATAATTATCATATGGAGTTCTATGATATCTAAAGATATTTATATGATAATTATATCCATGATTTGGGTAATCAGGAAGGTTTTGATTTCGCCGGTTCGACCAGACTTGCCTCCCTGCTCTAAGTTTATGGACATTATATATATGATATCAATATGAAGTCAATCGGACTTATAGTTTGAGCTACAGAGAGGACACAAAAAAACAACGTAAATGATGAATTCATAGAGAAGAAATTAATAGCTGTATATGGTAAACTTATCCTAGATCTATGCACTTTGCACATATGTTGTTAATATGAAGTCAATCGGACTTATACTTTGGGCTGTAGAGAGGACACAAAAAGGATAATCCGTACGCCGTACTCCATACATACAAACACATCATGGCGATACTCATAGTGTGCACTCTCTACATGATACCCGTTAAGAAATTGAAGTAGAAAAATACGCTTAAAAATTGTGAAATCTGACTCTCCACTATACCATAGCGAGAGAAAAAAATGTGTAGGATCGTTCGTTTATATTTTTGTTTGGTTAGATTATTCATAAAAATACATAAATGTCAAAATAAGGTTCATACAAAATATGTACTGAACTATATCAAAGGTACCAAGATACTTTCTTGTTCATAGTTTGATCATCAGCAGCGATAGAATTAGCTGTATACCTACTTACAATGAAGAAGTAAAAATACGATGTCAATAAAATAAGTCATAAATGAATTCATTGGATTCCATTTACACTTGGTTTTTCACTAATACCAGTTGACTTTTACCTCCCTATAACACTTATTCATAATTTTGCGTGTTTTGTTCATATTAATGCTTCGTGGGGTCGTTCGTTGTTGACGTCGAAAAATCAATAAAATACTCCGACAAAATATGACCACCGAGGCAAAATTTTATATCGTCGAAGACTGTTTAAAGTGTGAGAAATAAACTTTTTTACTTGTGGACTGAATATTTAGTGGGGATTGCGAGTTAATTTGTTACACGAAACAATATTATGGGAACACGTTGGTAGGTAGAATTAATATTATATATTAGCATGCACAGTGCGTGGAATGAAACAAATGTTTTATGTGAAAATGTGAGGAAAGTGTTAACTATGATAATTAAGAAACTTTCAACTGAAATTTTGTAATAAGTAATTGAATGCTGTGTAAAAGATTCATTAATGCTTGCATGCAACATTAGAATTTGCAATATTGAACAGATGGAAAAAATGTATACAAAACAAAAAATATCAGGTAAATGTATAATGTTGGTGAATTTTATCGTAAGCACCTTCAAATCATAATTATGTCGCATACAGAAATTAAATTAACGCCAGATATTCATAATAAGTAGGTATATATTAAAAATATTTTTAGACTCAAACATAAAAAAGTCATTTAAGGGCTATAAACTCATAATTCTGCTACAATCATACATTTCTTATCTTGTCATAACCATTAGTTTCTTATCTTGCTATTATGAGTGTTATTCTGAAATTTCAACGTTTTTATGAAATTAATCCAATTACAATAGTTGTATTTGTTTGTCAAATCAATTGTCATCCAATAGTACACCCTTTGCTTATTCTGAACGTGCGATTATATTTTCTATGGTCAAAAGCAATTGTAACTATTTTCAGATCATTCTGTTATATCACAACACCCTTTGATATTCACTATAAGTAACTGATTAGATTTTACTTTAAATATCATTATAAAATAAAACAAAACATAATAAAACAAATAAAATAAATAAAACAAACTAAAGTAAAATAAAACGAATCATAAAAACATTAAATTTTGATATGACAAGGTTTTTTTTTTTGTTCAGGGTTTTTTTTTAATACGTGGGTACATACCTACATAAAACTTCTTTTTAATTATCTCAATAGAGACGAAGTTGGAATATTTATTGTTCTCCTACAATAAATATTCCAACTTCGTCTCTATTGAGATAATTAAAATTCTGTTAAATAAATATCTTTGACTCCCGACAGGGAAAAAAATCCAATGTTTGCGCATATGCAATAATAAAAATATTCGATAAAACTTCTCTTGTAAATTACGGCTGTAAATATAGGTATTATATTTTGACACATAAATCTTTTTTGTGTTTGAAATATCAAATATTGAGTATGAATATTCAATATTTTTTTTTAACATGTCTACGTAGGGGACGCCAGCTATTAGGATTTGGGTCCATTTTACTCTTCCGAAGAAGCGCTTATTAATTCGGATTTTAAAAAGACCCGGGTTGTACGAAGGTGGAAACACAGAATTCGGAAGATCGTTCCACAATCGGGCTGCTGTATTAATAAAGGAGTTCGAGAAGCGACTTGTTCGTATATGTTGAAGGTCCACTGTGAATGGGTGCTGCGATTGAGTGAAGCGAGTGACTCTGTTGCGAGTGGGTAGAGGAGGGACCAAAGATGCAAGTTCTTCTGAGCAATTCCCGTGGTAGTATCTATAGAATAAACTTAAAATACCGACTCTGCGTCTGTGTTCTAGTGATTGCAATCCATCAGTCAGTGATGGATCATCAATCAGACGTATAGCACGCCTTTGGACAGCGTCGAGGGTATTCAGTAGGTATTGGGGGGCGCCGCTCCAGAAGTGACTGCCATATTCAATAATTGGATGTATTTGCGCTTTGTAGAGTATACAGATCTGGGTCTTAGTAAAATATCTACACGCTCTATATAGTACGCTCAATTTTTTGGAGGCGAGTTTCAGCTTCTATGGAGCCCATATAGATACGTATTTAAAAATCCAAAATGTCGGCGACACCTAAAGTTATAAATATACAAAATGCATCGTATATAATTTTAATCCATACAAGATTAAAATTTAGATATTTTATCCTTAAATCATTAGAAGTATTCCATCAGTTTCCTTTCAATATTCAACCAAAGCCAAAGCTGCATATTCATGTATCTAAATAGGATGTCGAACACATACTTTAACCACTTACCATAATTACATTGTAAAATTACATTAGCTCAATCCTTACTTCTTCCATTGCTTGATTACGGTGATGTGTGTTATCTGGATGCCAATCAAGAATTATTAAATAAACTGGAACGATTACAGAATGTCTGTATACGGTTCATTTACAATCTTAAAAAATATGATCATGTTTCGATTTGTAGAAATATACTTCGTTGGCCAAAGATACGAGATCGTCATAACATTCACATTCTGTCATTACTTTATAAGACTATTTATGATCCCTATTCACCACAATATTTAAAAAATAACGTCATTTTCTTGTCAAGTCTCGGCCTATCCCTTCGATCTGCTGAACGTACTACACTAGCTATCCCCATTCACAATACAGAAGTTTTCAGCTCCTCTTTTCAAGTACAATCAGCTAGACTATGGAATGGCCTAAGTGATGAAGTAACGTCATCTCAATCCATTCAAATATTTAAAGGTAAATTTAAAAACTTTATTTGTCAAATAGTTCCTAAATTCCTTCTATATCCTTCCGTAACCTCCTTTTCCTCATTGCTATGATCAGTGTTATTTTTATTATTCTTTTATTTTTAAACTCTCTTTTCATTTTTTTTCTCTTTGTAATTTTTTTTATATTTTTTACTCTTTTATGTTATTTTTTATCAATTTATTTCTCACTTAATTAGTACTGTACCAATTTAACTAAGAGACTTCACGTTGCCCGGGTTGGTTGGAAGAAATTGCCTTATGGCAATAAACCTGCCTTTGTACACATGTACATAAATTATATAAATAAAATAAATAAATAAATAAATAATTTCAATAATTGTTTATGAAATTTCATTGGCAATCCTAACTGATTTGCATTCGGAACACAACTGTTAAATACGATGATCGCCGCCATTTTGAATTTTGATAATCACATATGTAAGTCAATCGGTTATTATCGTTTTAGAAAATCCACCATCATTATGATCTACAAAAAATCATCGTTCCCAACCAGACTCTCAGAGAAAGAAATCATTTAGTTCAATAGTTTTATTTTAGTCACACCCATAATATTCTCATTTCTTATCTTGTCCTATTCCATCGTTTCTTACCTTGTCATAATATACTGCAAATTTTTCTTAAAAAGTCTTTGTCCTAACCAGATGGTTGGAGAAAGAAACCATCTACTTCTCATTTAAGTATACTCTCATTTCTTATTTTGTTATATGTGGACAAACTGTCAGTTCTAATCATGTCATATATTGTTTCACAAAAAAACATTTGCCTAATAGTTCATCGGTAATAGTACTTATTGAAGGATTTGTGTGGTTTTTTGTACGCGTGATTCATTATTCATCCTAATTCAATCATTATTCATCCTAATGTCTTTGTCCTAACCAGACGGTTGGAGAAAGAAACCATCTACTTCTCATTTAAGTATACTCTCATTTCTTATCTTGTCATATATGGACAAACTGTCAGATATTATCATGTCATACCTATATTGTTTCACAAAATAACATTGGCCTAATGGTTCATCGGTAATAGTATTTATTGAAGGATTTGTGTGGTTTTTTGTACGCGTGACTAATGACGTGGAAGTTTATTTAAACAGTGCTGCCTTGCACGAAATTGGCGCTAATGGTGACTGATCTTGTCCCCATTCATCTTCTAATCCCCCCCCCCCGTTCTTTACCTCATCTCTCTATCTCCCGCCCCCTTCGTCCTATCTCTGGCGGGAGTTACGGTCCTCAGCGTATTTACAATTTGCTTTAAAACCGGCGCGGGTAGGATACACTTTTTATTTCGACGTAATCAATTCACCGTAAAAAGGTTGTGAAAACCGTAGGGGGAAAATTAGGACGTGGAACAAGGCAGAGTAAAAAATTGTTAAGATAATAAACCAGACGCTCTTGCCAGAAAACCTTTTATAGAAAAACTAAAAGCACTAACCTATTTAAAAAAAATCCACAATAGTTATACTTATATTAAACAATCAATTTCAATATATACTTTTTATATACCTACTTCTCTCATACTTTTCTACTCCTCACTAACCCAAGAGGATATAGTGGGGAGTTATGATTTCGCAATTTTTAAGGCTATTTTTTTAATGCAGATTATCAACTAGTATCATGCTGTGATTGTATTCTGAAAGTTTCATCACAATGTATCTGTGTGTGTGCTCTGTGCTGTGTGCTATGTACAGCGTGTTTATTTTACTTTATCAATTATAGACTAAAGTACTCATTCGATTATTTTCAAATTTTGCAAATACGTATATACTCGCTTAGACCCCATTAGATTTTGAAGGATGTCTGAATAGAGATTCTGATTTTTTTTAACCATCAAATATTTCAAAGTGACCCCAAGCTCGGGAAACTTAAAATTAAAAAAAATATTTTCAAATGGCAAAAAGGCACATCACTTTCAAATAATGGTATTGAAGAGTTATCAAATTTTGAATTACAAAATTTGAATACTTTAGAGAATGACTCGTTAGTGAGGAGTTTTGCGTTGGCCACAACCCACTAGTTTTGTTTGTTTTTACGTCAATTGTCAGTTGTGTAGTATTGAGCAAAAAAAACGTATTACTTCTGATGTAACAACTATAAAATATTTACTCAACACGCACCCAATAACAAGTGGTCACATTTTGGATCATAATTATGTAAGTATATCGTCTCACTTTTATAGTTCTTATCGTATTTTTTGGACTGGAAACACTGATTAGAAAGAGATAAAACCATTTGCATTTGAAAAACCTATAAAAACAACGTAGTTTTTCTTATCAAGGTATTTCCCTTTCACGATCTGCTGAACGCTATCCTTTGCTTATACAATCACTATCAAATAATATTTGAATGCTGATCAAAAGTTCCAGATTTCGATTCCCAGTGGAGACACAGTTTGAAATTGTGTTTTCGGTCTTGATCTGTGAGACGATAAATATAGCAAGTATCCGGAATGTGGCAACATGTTATTAGGTGCGTATTGAAATAATATGAAAAATGGAAAAAAAATATATTTGTAAATTTTTCATATATAAATTCAATAAAAAACACTGTCGTATATTTACGACACTATACATTAAGGCCATTAAAGAATTAAAGAAATTATTTTGTTAGTAGCTATGTATAGCACAATCCAACCATTTTGTATGGCTAAATGCATAGTGTCATTTATAAATGATTAACAAAAAACTAAACGTAATCGAAAATGTATAAAATAAATTGTAATATTTTTTATACCAAACATAAAAGAACCTTACTCGCTACGGAAATATATTTTTTTCAGACTACAGATCAATAATCTACACCAAATAAATGATTTTGAATCTGATAGATATAAATGACTTACAAAAGTTACCGCCAATAATTTTTGACATATCATATATTTTACAAAAGTTGTGTAAGAGCGCACTACTAGTCCCATTGTGAAGCCAATTCCTATATTACTAGCAAATCATTGAATATACAGCGAAATTTTGTCATAGACATAAGATATCCCGCCAAAACCTAAATGTATTAAATTCATGACACCATGCTTTTAAGGGATATATATATATATATATATATATATATATATATATATATATATATATATATATATATATATATATATATATATATATATATATATATATATATATATATATATATATATATATATATATATATATATATATATATATATATATATATATATATATATATATATATATATATATATATATATATATATATATATATATATATATATATATATGTTATAATATTTTTATCTCGGTTTTCCCGTGTCAGTAGGTCTTGACTAAGACCATTTGTCTTCCGACGTTTCGCCTGAATATCACCAGGCATTTTCATATTTCACCCGTGAAAACATCAAATATAACATATATATATATATATATATATATATATATATATATATATATATATATATATATATATATATATATATATATATATATATATATATATATATATATATATATATATATATATATATATATATATATATATATATATATATATATATATATATATATATATATATATATATATATATATATATATATATATATATATATATATATATATATATATATATATATATATATATATATATATATATATATATATATATATATATATATATATATATATATATATATATATATATATATATATATATATATATATATATATATATATATATATATATATATATATATATATATATATATATATATATATATATATATATATATATATATATATATATATATATATATATATATATATATATATATATATATATATATATATATATATATATATATATATATATATATATATATATATATATATATATATATATATATATATATATATATATATATATATATATATATATATATATATATATATATATATATATATATATATATATATATATATATAGTTTATGCGTTCTTAAAATTTTTGTCATTGCTATGATTGTCTTTATTTTAAAGTCGTATTTTATTTATTTTTCTTACTTTTATTTTAAAATAAATATATTTTTTTTTTTTTTTTTTAAATAAAAAATGAATATGTACTTGTTAAACAAGTACATATACATCTTCCTACGTTCCCTAAAATAAGCAAATAAATGCTTGTGCTATAGGTGAACGAAATCGGTCGAGGCAGGATTCGAACTCGCGACCACTGGATTACAACCCCAGCGCGCTAACCGCTCTGCCACCGACCCATCTGACCCATATTATATTATTTATTTATTTATTTATTTATTTATTTAATTTGAGGGGAAACATACAGCAATTTATAATCCATAAACAAAAACAATAACAAATATCAGTAATTTGCCAAAATAGTTCCCACAACATGCGTAGTATAAAAAAAGGACAGGTTAGCCTAAAAAACATATACAGTGGAGTGAGTTAAAAACTTAATTAAACAACATGCGTAATTTAAAAAAAGGACAAGTTAGCTTAAAAAAAATATATAGTGGAGTGAGTTAAAAACTTAATTAAACAACATGCGTAATATAAAAAAAGGACAAGTTAGCTTAAAAAACATATACAGTGGAGTGAGTTGAAAAGTTAATTAAACAACATGCGTAAAATTAAAAAAGGACAAGTTAGCTTAAAAAAAAAACATATACAGTGGAGTGAGTTAAAAACTTAATTAAACAACATGCGTAATTTAAAAAAAGGACAAGTTAGCTTAAAAAAAATATATAGTGGAGTGAGTTAAAAACTTAATTAAACAACATGCGTAATATAAAAAAAGGACAAGTTAGCTTAAAAAACATATACAGTGGAGTGAGTTGAAAAGTTAATTAAACAACATGCGTAAAATTAAAAAAGGACAAGTTAGCTTAAAAAAAAAACATATACAGTGGAGTGAGTTAAAAACTTAATTAAACAACATGCGTTATATAAAAAAGAACAAGTTAACTTAAAAAAAACATATACAGTGAAGTGAGTTAAAAACTTAATTAAACAACATGCGTAATATAAAAAAAGGACAAGTTAGTTTAAAAAAACATATACAGTGGAGTGAGTTAAAAACTTAATTAAACAACATGCGTAATATAAAAAAAGGACAAGTTAGCTTAAAAAACATATACAGTGGAGTGAGTTAAAAACTTAATTAAAATTAAAGTATACAGCTTAAAACAAAAAAAAAAAAAAATAATAATAACAAAGAATATAAACAAGATAAGTAATTCAAAATTAGGGATATAGATAATGGGGATATTTAGGAATTGCGGGGAGTGGGGAAGGAATTATATCAAATACCTACAGTTGAAGTTTTTGAAAGTTGGTTGAAAAATATTGCTTTACGAAAATGTACCCACCTTTATGCACTTTTTGTACATAAATTTACTAAAACAAGTTGAAGATCTTCAACTGATATATCTTATTTTCAATTATATTCACACTGTGTTTTCAGTTTCGTGACGGTAATCATCAGTCCTCAAAATATAACATAAAATACTACTTGATCGTTTTCTTAAAACATTCTTAGTTAAAACTAATTATGCCGGAAATGCTTTTGTACATAGAGCATGTAAACAGTTTGATGCAAAGTTCGAAGGTCTTGACATGTTTGGCACACCGTTGAGGCTTTCTCAATGATTGATTTAATATTCCTAATTTTCCCTTTCTATTCCTATCCATTGTCCTGTACCAAACCTCCTAGCTTGTATGCATCTATTTATATATTTAATTAATATTGATTTATTTTATTTTTTTGTTTCTTATCGTTGTAAGGTTTTTATATTTTGTCATTTTGTATGTATATACCTACCCACGGAAATTTTCCTTTTTTTATACAAATATATGTATGTTTTGTGTATTATATAGTTATATATTTTTATTGTATGACCGTAGCAAAGTAATTGGCGTTACAATCTTGGTTTTTGTATTTATTAATTCATTTTGAAAATTCATGTTTATATTTAAAAACTGTAGGTAACCTTAATAAATAAATAAAAGAATATACTTAATCTTGTTCTTATACATTTTTTGTTGATTCAAAAATAACTGTGTCACGTCTATATTTTCCCAAAGGAATAAAAAAACAATAAACACGAAAGTAAGACGTGTATTCATAGCGGATATGTCGCCAAAACGAAAATACAAACAGGAATAACACTGTAATAGTTTCATTATACTCGCGTCGTTTTTTTTACGAAATTTGCGATTGCATCGGGAATTTGTTGCGTTGGTTCAGTCCCACACCAAATGCCCTTAGGAACTCCTCGAGCGAACGCAACAGCCTGCCCATAAAATATTCAGAAGGCTAGGACAAGCCGGCGGTGCGGGAGTAGTCCAAATGGGACTATATTCTCTGGGACAAGGACAGTATTCTGACACACACCTCTCATAGCGATTCTGTTTTGCTGTTTATATTTTGCGATATCAACGATTACAGACGGGACCCTAGCCAAGTACAAGACATTAAATTTTTTTGTCAAGAGAAACGCTTTATTACAAAAAATAGTGTAGTTGCCGACACCGCCACCGCGAGGAGTGTGCCCTGGCAAAGGACCCTTCGCGGCAACTGCGCAAGGACCCCTTAGTCTGTAGTAACGCTGACATCCTCCACACCCTTCTCCTGTTTCTTAAACATGCGACAGAAAGAAATGTATTTATTAAACTAATCTCAAAGTTATTACAAATAGAAATTGGTAATAAGATAGATATTACTTCACAACTAATTAACAAAAATATGGATACACTTTTCTTACTAAGATGAGTTTTTGTTAGCTGGCGTGTGACGAAGAACATTTAATATTTCTCACGCAAATATTGCTTCTCTGGGCTGGAAACACATTGGTTAGTTGGAATAAATTGCCATACGGCAATAAACTCGCCACTTGCGTAGGGTGCAAGGGAAGTGTTCATTATTATTATTATTTAAATTTTACGGAAAAAAATTGGGAAGTATTTTTTATATTCATGTATATTTTTTTTATATTTTTCTTTTTTATTTTATAAATTTATTATATGTATACAAAAAAAAATATAGAAAAAGATGCAAAGTAAGAAAAAACATATTTTCATTTACCAGAGGGCAAGCACTTGTATGTAAAGTATATTGTATTTATATATTTGTTTATTTATTTAAATTCACATTAACATACAAAAATAACAACAATACAATAGTGCAACAAAAGTACAATTAAATTATGAAACATAGACAATTTGGAATATGTTGGCAATGACAAAATGAATTCAATCTATCAGTACCAATATCCAGTGGATAAGAACTATTCCATTAAGCAGTGCTTGTGTCGGAATAGCTTTATATTCATTTTAAATGACACAGTCCATACTTAGTCCATAATACCTATGTATATGCTTTACGTTTTTGATTATTAATTTTTGATTCCAATCAATGTTTTATATTTATCTATGGGATTGAAAAGGCTATCATGGCACATGTTTTGCCTAATTTGATGGGGATAAAAACACAATGCAAAATGTATTAAATAATAAGTATCCACGTACGTTTCATGAGATTGTCAAACTTTCAAGAAGAAAGAAAGCGTACACTAACAAAGTTCAGTGTTGCCATAACCCACTCGTTTTGTAAGTAAATTGAATTAAAAAAAAGGCAAACGGGGGACGGATTGCCCACCTCATTGCCCACATGTCTTCTAGATCTAAGACAGTTATATGTGAAGATTTGAGCATACCGGTGATATCAATACGAGAGGAGTATATTAAAATATATTAAAATACTTTCCAAAAACGTTAAACATTTATAGATAACAATCCAAAAAAGTTATAGAAACTATAAAATTAAATTACGCTTTAATTACACTTTAACAATATTAATTTGTTTTATGAGATAATATTTGAAAAAGACCATAAGAACTACATATTATGTAACGACTACTTAAACTCATTAGTTTGACTTCTTAGTTATACATACAAATATAGTATTGGGTTCGGCAATACTGGGGTTAGGACACCACAGTGTAAACATATATGAACAGCGAACATAAAACTAATATGGTTTAGAGCTGACTTGTCCATGTTTCATATTTCGTTTAGGTAGATACTAGTTGCTCCCATCGCAAAATGCGCTACCGTCTACTGACTTCACATGTACATACCAACTCTAGGTTTAGTCAGATCTCTTGTACGAATGCGGCAAATCGAAAACTTAGATATACCGCCTGGCAGACATCCTACAGAACTGGTCGCAATGCGAACACTTCTATGAATTATGAATATACATTTAAATTTTATTTCTTTCTTTATATTACTCCTATCGCTTAGTAATAACTCTCGACGTACATAGATGTCTGACTACCTTTTTGTGATACATTGGTTATACATATTTCTAAAAGTTCTGATCTTTTAAGTCTGGAAATAAAATGCGGTGTATTTATACTGAACTGGGTGAAGGCCTCTTATAAACTTTTCCATTTGGTTCTGTGACGAGCACAAGATGACATTGGCAAACAAATGACATTGACCGCAAGCCGGACAATGTCATCTTTTCTCCTTTTTAGTGGTGATCCAGGTTCAGGGCTGTCACTTTAGGAATCTAGTTGACCATCTACCAATTATGAAGACCTCATTTGGACAAAGACAGTTTAATTTTATTGCTCCACGTATATTTAATAAACTAGACAATGACATAAAGAAAACACCACATCACAATTCCTTTAAAATTCATATAAAAAAATGGCTGATTTCTTCAGGCAGGCTCTATGCTGAGGAGGTTGTTCATCCTTAACATCTGACTTATTCACTTTTATTCATATATTTCCTTTCTTCTTAATCTTCTTAATCATTTCTTTTATTTAATCTAAAACTTTACTTCTTACTCTTTTGTAATCATTTTCTTATAACTTGAATGTAACATTTGTGCACCTTATATATTTTGTATCCTCTATATGTAAATAATTTGTATACCTTATTTGTAAAAGTAACAGCCCCAGAACAGGTTTTGCCTAGTGGGGCGTTACTTACTTAACCTAAATGTGTAAAATTGTCTTTGTATTAACAATAAATAAATAAATAAATAAAAATAAAATAATCTAACACTGTATGGCCTCCCCGCGTTCATTAAGTTTATTGCCAGAAATTTCTTTCAATTATCGGGTGTTTTGTCCAGAGAAGCAATTTATGTTTGAAAATAATAGGTAATAATGACAATAAACTAATGGCGAAGAGCCCGCCAGTGTACACTATATTTGTTTATATTATGTACAGAAAGATGAATAAATAAATAAATATGAATTAATTAATACACTTTATCTTTTGTTGATGTTGAGAATCAAGCGACTTTAATATCACAACGGTACGATTATAAAATTATATTATAGGTAATTTCACGAATAAATTGCCGTTTAAACAGGTAGATTTCCTCACTTTACTAATATTTTTTACTTTAATTATGTCGTTTTCCTTATTTTACGTAATTTTTTTTCTTTAAATATTTTTTTTACTTATAAAGGGTCGTTTTTCTAACTTAACTAATATTTTTTTACTTTAAATAGTTCGTTTTACTTATTTTTCTAATATTTTTTTCTTTGTCTAGGTCGTTTTCTTTATTTTACTGATATATTTTTCAAATATATAGTACTTTCAACAATTGGGTTGGTAGGTAACTAAATAAGAAGGCATAATTGGTTAACGATGCGCAAGCGATCACGTAAGCCTGCCGTTGACAGGTCGTAAGCCCTGTAGGTGCCTTGAGTTCCTGTTTCTCCTACAATATTCCAACTTTGTTATATAATATTATATAACAAAATTGTTGTATAATATTTTTTATGTATCCGTATTACTTAGAAATGTCCTGCCTCGTCAAACGCTCATGTGTCATTCTTATATTGTGACCAAATAACAAATTAATTACCATATAACATCAAACAAAATAAAACTCGTAAAGGAAAACCTTAAAACTATAAATTTTGTTCATGAATAAAGTCATAGAATGTTTGAATTAAAAATAAACTATTGTTATGGCGCTTGTTAAATTCTTTTTCAAACCTGCAGTTCGGTCTTGCAGTAAAATATAAATTGAAAATTCCTTTTCTGCTTCCGTTTTATAGAAACACAATACATTCATTTCATTGTTTGCGCCTCCAATGAATTATGTCATAAAAGCATTTGCGGTGTAAAAAATAGGGAAACACACAATTCAGTTTGTACTAAAAAGAACCGCAAATTGCCACATGTGTTTGTATAAGTGCTCACAAAAATGAATTAAATGTAATATGTACGAGTACCTACATATGTGTCATGTAAATTTTGGTGAATTATTTTCGCACACCGGTTTTAAATCTCACACGGAAACATCAGATAATTTCACCGAATCTCTGAGGAAAAAAAAGATTAAAAATATCAATCAATAATCAGTTGTTCCGTTGAAAAAGAATCGATAAAAATATAATAAATAATATTTTATAAACATGTTTAGGTACAATTAAACGTAAAAAAAAGTATTCGATTTAAAATATGCTTTAAAACTGCGAAATTATAACCTTGAATTACTACATCATAAAACGAGTACCTATATAACGTGACGAGGTAAAATAGTTATACAATTTAGGTTAAGAAGTACGTGAGATAATGCGTTATAGGTCTAAAATAAGAAATGGTCTATTCAACGTCCATTTTCATTGAAATACACAAATATATTAGAGTAAGAATGTAGACAATGGTTGTCCGATAGCGATATCATTCAAAAACAAACCATCTAACCATTTGCCGTCACGCAATATCCACCCACAATAACATTATATCCACAATTTATATATAGTAACCTACCAACTACCAGATGATGAGCTATGCTTCTACCCCTAATATGGAAAATATTTAACAAATATTTGGATTGTTATCAACAACGCATTATCACATTTTTGTTGTTATCAATCTAATAGCACGCCATCTAATGTGATAGAATGAATGCCAAATAACAACAACTGACGAATAAATTTGAACGCTAACAAAATTTCTGAAAATAATGTTGTATTCACAATATCGGAATATTTGATCGTTTTTCAACTTTTTCGTAAGTTTTTTACAGGTACTTAAAGAAGACCTTGGCAGACGTTCTTCCACAGTCGGTCTTTTATGCAGACCTCATTTTATTTATTTATTTATTTTACGGTTAAAAAAACGATTTACATAAAAAAATTCAGTAGTAAAAATACAAAAAAAATATGGATTCTACCCAATTTTTTTTTCGTACCTTTGAGTGTGGTATATCACTAGATGCATAATATAGGGGTAAGTCTTGTCAAACCGTGAAATCAAAACCCTTATGATTACCCATATCATGGATATATTTATCATATGGAGATCTATAATATCTTAGAAGGGTCGATGGCAGAGCGGTTAGCGCGCTGGGCTAGTAATCCAGTGGTCGCGAGTTCGAATCCTGCCTCGACCGATTTCGTTCACCTACTTATAGCCCAAGCATTTATGCTTAGTTTAGGGAATGTAGGAAGATGTATATTTACTTGTTTAACAAGGACATATTCATTTTTTTCTTAAAAAAATAATAAATATAAGATATTATGCAACTCCATATTGATAATTATATCCATGATATGGGTTTTTATTTATTTATTTATTTGAATCTTTCTGAAAATATAATTATAACACTGGCGGGCTTATTGCATAATGGCAATTTCCTACAACCAACCATTCATTATTCATATGGGTATTCATATGGGTTTTGATTTCACGGTTTGACCGGACCTGCCCCCCCCAGATGTCAGTAAATTTGTTTACACTGCCATCTATTTAAATATTACACAACTTGAAATGAATTTCGATCATATTATTCCTATAAATACATTCCTGGGAATGTTGGAATATATTATGTTGTGGTATGTATTTTCGGATTAAAAAAAAATTGAAAATAAATATTCTTTTAAAAAATTGAAAATATAAAATTTTTTTTTTTTGGATCTCGATAGCAGCGACACTTATTGGGTTCAAAACTATCCTATCTTTCAAGTAGGAATCAACCATACACGTTTACAAAATTTCACTAAAACGGCTGAGCGGTTCGGAAATTAACATGTAGGTACATACGTTAATTTACGAATTGTCTCGTGTAATTTATAGAAAATACCAGAAGTTATATATTATACCGAGAACCCAGATGAACTGAGAAGAGTCAAAGATGAACGAGACATAAGTAATATTTGGGTGAGAAATAAATTTAAATGAATTCCTCCTCTGCTGGGAATCTAACCCAGGACGCCCGCACAGAAACCAAACGGATTACCAACTGTGCCACGGCGATCGGCATTCATCGTTCATTCTTTCAATATATCAGAGCGTGATCAGAGCCACCTCAAGGCATTCACTTTCATTTTTCTAATAATGTTTTTCTTTATTTTGCATTCTTTAAATCCTAATTTATTATTCTATTATATTATAATATATCTTCAATTACGTACTCGTGATTTTCGCATTAGGCTTTGACAATATTATTGTTCTGTTCTGTTGATAACATTAAAAGCATTTAAGCAATCTTTGAGGCTAAATTAATAGAATACAAATATTAATTTATGCAACGATTATTGACAATTTCATACAAAACTTTCTTCTTCTTCTTCTATCGTGTCAGCAACGCATTTAAATAATCTTCTGCCAGTGCCTAGCAACGTCAATAGCACAATCATTGCCCACCATAAGATCGTGCATGGTGTAGTTGACTGGACTTGAGGGGTAGCTACACAGATGTGCGGTGGTCTGCTGCTCTCCACAGTCACATGTAGTTGGTATTCCCTGTTGCAGGAAGCCTCATGAAAGCAGGTTATCCAACGTTCTCACAACGCCCGTCCTCAGTCTGTTAAGTGACTTCCACGTACGCCACTTCACGTTGTGGCCCGGGGGAAGACTCAAAAAAAATACAAAATACAAAACGTTGATTATAATCGAGTACTGATTTATACAGTTTTAAGAGGACATTTAACGCTAAATCTAGTCACTAAAAACATGATATATTAAAACCGCCTAATACACTATGAAGTTACGCGTTAGTAAGGGTAACTATCGCGTGCGTTAAAAAAGGTTTATACGTGATTTAAATTATCGGAAATCCAAAATTTGTTGATTTTTTGCAATTTAAGAACAAACCTTACCTGAAATGAAAAATCTTTATCGGTCATTCACTTTGATTTTATGCACCCTTTTAGCATATACAAGATTTATTTCTCTACGACACATAGTTATGGAGTAATTGAAAAAAAATGCTGTATAAGAGGATATTTTTAATATTATTTCTAGGGGAATTCAGCCTAAAATTTAAAATTGTGTGACGAACATTCACTAGAGAAATGTTGAATACATTTATGGTATTTTTTCTAGAAACACACTGTTTAAAATATTTGAGGAATTTGATTTGAAATTGGGGTGTTTAGGTTTATATGCCCCCTTAAGATTAAGTCAAGCTAATAACGTATTAAGAACGTGTCATGACTAGCCCCCAGGTGCTGAATATCTATCTACGATTATTGTATTGTGTTATAATATATTTTTTAACAGATTTCATTTTAATTATCTCAATAGAGACGAAGTTGGAATATTTATTGTAGGAGAACCGGGAAATCAAGGCACCTACAGGGCTTACGACCTGTCATCGGCTGGTTTACGTGATCACTTTATGCGCTTGCGCAACGTTCACCAATTATGCCTTTATTTATGAGATCCCTATCAATTCAATTTTGAAACATCTATATATTGTAATACTGAAATTCTTTTCGCTTGAAAATAAGGAATTTTTACTACAGCCATCTATGGGTGAAATTATGAACAACAATATTATTATTTTTTTATTAATTTTGTTGTAACGCCATCTATTGAGAGAATTGGTATTTTGTAAATAATGAAAGCTACAATTCTTATATGTGAGGTGACAATGCATTTTTCGCATAGAAGTCACCCCTGAATTGCGCCAGACTTATAAGGTCATTTTTGTCGCATTTGCAATAATAAAAATATATTCGATTATAATATATTAATTAAATTGAGTCTAAGAAAATTTGTGTGAATACTCGTAATCCTTGTTAAAATTATCAATACGATTAAACTAGCATGTTTGAAATTCAATGAACGTACGATGGGAGCCATTATTGCTCTAATCTCCTTGTGGTCTCCATTTGCTATTGATGATTGTCCACCACGATATTGAACTGAACATTAGTAACAATCTAACATGCAATTGCGGATAATATGTGATTAATTCTACATACTCACTATATATATTATTATAAACAACATTATGCTGATTAATGTCATGTTCTTATTGGGGCAGACGGAGAGAGCTAAACACCACACTTTATTATTATATAAAATGAGTTCAAGAATCAGATTGAATATTTTGAGTCGATTCTTTTTTTTCTGTCTGATGATTTTTTTTCTAGTAATTTTACCTTGAAATTATTGTTTCTTTTTTGTATTATTATTTATTTATGTTTTACTTCATGTACAATAATGTGTACAATGGCGAGTTTATTGCCGCAAGGCGATTTCTTCCAACTAACCAAAGGAATGTGAGAATTTCCTATAAAAGTGGGGGTACATCAAGGTTCGGTTCTCAGTCCGCTACTCTTCATATTAACCATGGATTACTTAACTAAACAAGAAATGAACAGCCTCACAAAGATCCTGTTATTTGCAGATGATATTGTATTAATTAGTGATAAGCACGAAGACCTGCAAGATGGACTAGAAAGATGGAGAAAAATTCTGGAAGACAATGGATTACGACTTAGTAGAAAGAAAACAGAGTACCTCTACTTACCGTTTGAAAATTCAAATGCTGTCACTCCCGTAACGCAAATGGATGGAGAAGCTCTACCAAATAGTGACTCTTTTAAGTACCTGGGGTCGATGATCCATAGCGACGGAGGCTGTGCAGCGGATGTAACACACCGAATGAATGTGGGATGGATGAAATTTAGGGCTATGACAGGAGTTTTGTGTGACCCAAAAATGCCAATAAAACTAAAAGGAAAAATATATCAGACAATTGTCAGACCTGCGCTACTGTATGGATCCGAATGTTGGACGATGTACAACACCTTCTATAGACAAATGGAAACCACCGAGATGCGTATGCTAAGATGGTCAGCGGGGTTGTCTCTAAAAGACAAAATAAAAAGTTCATACATTCGCGGAAGCTTAGGAGTGACAGGCATTAACAACAAATTAGAAGAAAGACAATTGAGATGGTATGGTCACATATTAAGAAGACCCGAGGATAACATTGTGAACCAGGCTATGGCCGTAGATATCCCCCGATCAACGAATAGGGGAAGACCAAAAAATACATGGATGGCGCAAAAGAGTTCTCAATTGATGAAACAATAATTGACATTGTGCAGAAAAGTCAATTGGCAGATCTACTCCAGAAAAATTAAAACCAAACGCTTGGTGGCACTCAGGACTCGATTCTTTGAAACGCAGCGTTACACGTGCACGTCGAACTCTTAAATTGGGACGCAATAGGAACTTTGCTGAGTTTATTATTCTCGACTTGTACTCTGCTTATAGACGTGCACACAATCTATATAAAAATGAAATTATTCGTGCGAAGAAGGTAAGTTGGCGACGTTTGGTTTCCGAGGTTTCGACTTCAGATCCATGGGGTGTGGTATATCGCGCCGTTTCTTCTAAGAGAGGAAATGGCGCAACAATATCTTGCATCCGCGATGCAACTACTGGTGAGTTCACAACGTCTCTCGATTCAACTGCTTCCGTTTTTCTGGACGCGTTGATTCCATCGGATGATCCGTCTACCGACAAAGTTTTTCATAAATGGGTACGTGCTCTTCAACACAACATTCCTCAGACACCCGCTTCGCCACCAGTTACTGTTGAGGAACTCGATTTAATTATTGGGAACCTTAAACTAAATAAATCCCCAGGCCTCGACCGTATCGACTCTATTTTAATACAAAGATGTTGGCGTTTGGCTCAATTTGAAATGGTTTCCCTCTTAAAAAGATGTTTAGACGAAGGCTGTTTTCCAGACTGTTGGAAAACGGGCCTCATGACTATAATTCCCAAACGATGCGATCCCATCTTTCTAACTCATGTCCACTTTCTTCTCGCCAATTTGGCTTCCGACCTGGAATTTCAACAGTCGATGCTATAAATTATATGTCAGAATTTGTAAGACATTCTGACGAAAAATATGTTATTGCTATCTCCCTTGACATTAGTGGTGCATTTGACAATGCTTGGTGGCCGCTCATTTTGCATAAACTGAAGTCAAGGAATATACCCCGCAATATATATCTGATAGTTAAGAGTTACTTTGAAAATCGCCGCATAGTCCTGCCTGGGGGACAATTTCTACATACGCGACAGGTAAGCATTGGATGTCCTCAGGGTTCTGTTCTCGGTCCACTTCTCTGGAACATTCTTTTTGATGACTTGCTGGATCTTCCTCTCTCCAGTAATTGTACGATTCAAGCGTATGCCGATGATGCATACATCCTCGTCCGTGGTAATTCCCGTAGATTTATTGAGAACTCAGCTACTCAAGCTCTTTCCTTAGTTTCCGACTGGGGTGTAAAAAATAAACTTTGCTTCGCTCCTAATAAGACATATGGCTTGGTTTTCAAAGGCTTACTACGTAGACAGCCGTCTATTAAGTTCTCTGGAACAAATGTAAGTTTTCGGGACCAAATCACTTGCCTAGGAGTTGTTCTGGAAAGAGGACCAAATTTTAAAAACCATGCTCGATTGTGTGTCGACAAAGCTAAGTCAGCTTTTTTAAAGATCTCACACATCGCCAAGGCACACTGGGGTTTACAGTTTCAAGTATCCTGTCTTTTCTATAAGGCAGTTTACCTCGGCATTGCTTGCTATGCAGCAGGATGTTGGTCTCACGCCTGTGAGCTTCAACATATACGTAGAATTTTGCTCTCAGGCCAACGATTCGCTCTCATCGCTTTATCCAAAGCATATGGAACGAGTCCCACTGAAGCACTGCCAATTTTGACAGGCATGACTCCCCTTGATCTGGAACTTCAGCGTAGAGGGGCTGTTTTCAACCTTACGCGAGGCTGTTCTTCTATGATCGGAAATATTCCTCTCTTCCCTCCAGAGGGTCGAGTGTCACGCGGCTTTGTTGAAAGGACTGTAAATGAAAATTTGCAGAACATCTGGCAGACTCGCTGGACGGCCTGCTCAGTGGGAAGAATTACCTACTTATTTTTTCCCGACGTGAGGTATCGTCTTAAATCTCCCTGGGTTGTTCCAGACTTTTGGACTTCCCAATTTTTCACAGGACACGGAAACTTTAAAAGTTATCTTCACCGATTTAACATTGCCTCATCTGCTTCATGTCATTTCTGTCAATACCCGGACCAAACTTCGGAACATATCCTTTGGGAATGTTGCCACCCAATGGTGTCCTCACATAGATCGGAGCTCCTCGTTGCTGTCCGTGGGCCTCTTCAAGGTCCCATTGGTCATGCGGATTTTGTGATCTCGAAGAAAAATTATAAAGCTTTTAAGGTTTTCTGTCATAGATATGGTGCCTTACTTTTAGAAGATTCCCGTTAAATTAATTATTTCCAGAGATCTTGGTCACTTCTCTGATGGTCTGCATGTAGGGGGATCTGAGGTCATAGACAGTCCACGGGTGTGAATTTTCTGTTCGCACTCGTTGATTGTTTCTTTTTGCACTATGGTGCCGAGATTGCTAATCTAGAGGGCTCCATGAGCTACTTTTCGTGCTATGCATTTTTTTTTTGTCGTTCACTTAGCGTTCTGTGAAGGGGCCGATTACAGTCCCCATAGGCAGAGCGGGTGGTGGTGGGAGTAGCGAAAAAAAAAAAAAAAAATTGACATTGGAGGCGGCCCAGAACCGAAGAGTGTACAGCTTGAGGACGAGGAGGGCTGACCCCAACAGTCAGGAAGAAGAAGAAGAACCAAAGGAATGTAAGGCTATAAATAGTGTAGTGGTAGGTACATTAAATTACATTACATTACATTAATAAAAATCAAACAGAAAAATAAACACGTACCTATCTAACATTATTAAATATCAATACACAGCAACAAAGAAAGGAGGGAGACAGAGGTTGAGGAATGTGAGAGAGGATGTGGAAGGAGTGTCAATTAAGATTTATTAGAGAGGTATAACAGCTTCAGTATTTTTTTTTAAAGTTGAATCGATTGAGACGTCGTAATATCAAAACTTAAAGTGTTCCATAGTCTTGTTGATTAATCTTCAAAAGAGGAACTGATAAAATCATTAGAGAGACTGAGAATAGCTAGTGTGGCACAATCAGCATATTAAAGAGTGGGTTTTTGATTAATGTTTTAATTTTTAGCATGAATATGTTCGTGTTAATCAAGTACATAATATACATCTTCCTACATTCCCTAAATTAAGCATAAATGCTTGAGCTATGCGAAATCGGTCGAGGCAGGATTCGAACTAGCGACCACATTTAATTGATAATACATGATGAGACATTGTTGTTACAAGATATTATTTATTGGAATAAAATACAAGGTAATTTGTATTTACATGATGCAAAAAAAAAATTTTTGATTGCAAACATTTCATTTCACCGGCGCGCGGCGGGTACTGCATTATATTAACGAACTAGTGAGCCCGGGCAGACAGTGTTCCGCCACAGATCGCATTTTATATAGACCTCAGTTTATGTATTGTTCTGCCACAGACCGCCTTCTATGTACATACATACATACCATCACGCCATGTCCCTCACGGGGTAGGCAGAGAGAACCGAACGCCACTTACTTCTATCTTGACATACATTCATCGCCTCGTCAACATTCATACATATTTTATACATGTTCGTCTGTTGTTCACGCTTCTAATATTTCCGTCTTTCAAAATAGCGTTCACATGGACGTGCCATCCCTTCCTTGGGCGGCCCCGACCTCTCATACCATTCCTGTCCGCAATGTATATTTTCTTCATCAGGCGTTCCTCATTCATTCTCCCCATGTGGCCAAACAATCTCAATATGTTCACTTTCATTCTATTTATTTTGCGACCTAATTTTTTTCTGTGTTTCTGATTAGTAACGGCTGCAACATCCATTTTGGGTGAAAGCGTAATACAATGCCAATAGATTTGTTCATACCGCCATCTACTGAAAGATAACACAATTTAAAAATGAACTACGACCCTTTTTTCGTATAAAAAAATTCTTAGAAGAGTCTAGAGAAGTCTAAATTTGTAATTGTATATATTTGTATGGATCTATATAAAGAATTATTGTAGCAATCATGACTAGCAGTGAAATAAAGACTACATATTAAGATGACGCGGTAGTAATGAGTATGTTCTAGCCTTGCAGTAAAATATTGGTGTTTAATGGATTGCAAATGATGGTATTAACAAAACTTCGAATAAAATACTGAAAAAGGAATTTTCAAGGATATGAAAGATGGAAGGGAACAAAAAATAACATAATCATATGAATGAGATATTGAGATAGGGAGAATACTAAAACTAACATAATAAATCAAATATGATCTCAACGCCAGGTGTTTTTATAAAATTGTATTGATAAAATAAAAGTTTTCAATCAATTTCTGATAATCTTTTTTAAATCCCCAACTAAGTCTTAAAACAAAAGTTTATGAATAGTTTCTGGGAAATTTTCAACGCTCTAGGTACAGTTAATGTACAGAATTGTTACGGGTAAATTGAATATAAAGCGTATCTTGAAAGTATCTCGATTCGCTTACTATATATTAAGAGACGCGAAAGATTTATTTGAAAGCATTGGAAATCTATAGAGCATTCGGTATAAACTTCCTTAACAAAGAAAGGAAAAAATACAAGTACACTGGGTGAATTATTAACTATCTAAATTATATTTTATTTAATCGTGTCAGTTAATTTGTGGATAAGAAGTATAAAAGTAGAATAGAATCACTGGATTTCTTAGATGATCGAATAGTTAAACGTGTAATTAAAAAAATAAATTTGAACACGTTGAGATAACTTTAATTAAACTAGTTGCATTTAACCTTGGAGGAATAATAGGATGGAGGCGCCTTCAGTACATTAAAAATGCAATCAAATTCCCTCATTTTGGAGTTTTGTCACAAGTTACAGTATTGACAACAAAATATGTTATCCGAGCAAACTAGCGCAAACTTCATTCTTATTGTTTGCAACGCAAAATATTTCGTAAACATCTCGTTTTTTAACCTAAAAGTATTATTGCTTCCAAAAATCGTTTTTTCTCTTTTTTCTTAACTAATTATTGGAAACAAAATGTGGTGAAATGTAGGAATAAAGGACACGGTATATCTTTTCACTCGTAAGCGTAAGTATTGAAACTAACCTACTATATTTAACGTAATATTGCGTATCCAACTGGCCACGGTTAAATTATAATTGTATAGTTATTTTTTTGAATGATTCGTTCTTAATGATTTAATATTTAAAACGATATAATTATTTGTAATAGTTTCTTAAAATTTTACTTATTTTTAATTTCATTGGTTTTGTAAATTGTGGATACGACCATAATCCGCCATTATATTGTAATATGTTTCGGGCACAATTTGAGAAAAAACATAATTTGTATTTACTGTTAATGCTTTTTCAATCATTTTGTCACATATTTGTAATGTTTTTATATTGTCACCAAATATTTTATTAATGATTTAAGATAATTGAGCATGTCAATCACATCACATTATTTCCGCTGCGATATTAGCCGCCATATTTCATTCGACCGTAGAGTTGGGCATTGGACATGAATTTATTTTCAATATTTATTTTCTAATAATTTTTCTGCAAATTCAAAATTTTATTTGTTTATTTATTTAAATCCGCATTAACATACAAAAATAACAACAATACAATAGTGCAACATAGTCCAATTAAATTATGAAAAATAGACAATTTAGAATATGTTGGCACTGACAAAATGAATACCTACAAGTTACTGGCGTTATTATTTTATATTTCTTGTGAAACGGGATTTCATATTATTAAAATAATCTTATACGCACTTTATTTATTAATTTTATTTTATCTGACATCTTTAAGTATTACACAATATTGTTAATGTTTTTATTTTATATTTATAATGTTTTTAATTTATTTATGTAAATGGACGTGAAAAACATGTGTATTTTTTACAGATTTCCAAAAAATCCAGCTCTTAGAGCTTTGTGGATTGCCGCTGTCAATCGTCCTCCAAATTGGCAACCATCTTCAAGCACAGTCATTTGTTCAAAGCATTTCAGAGATGATGAAATTGACCGAAGTGGTTATTAAAGAAAAATTAAGAATAATGTTGTCTCTTCAATTTTCTCTCAATTAGATACTGTTTGTCCGGAAGTAAGTTGATAGTTTTTTTTCTGACTTAGTACTTATCATATTATGTGTTTATTAAATATTACTTATTTGTTCTGTTTCGGACTATTTTGTAAATTTTATATACCTACAAGTTTTTAAATATCCTTACCTATATACTTATTGAATCATTATTTTGATATACGTTATTAAATTTTATAAATACACTTGCGGACATTCTTAATTTACATTGATTTTTTTTTTCAGATAACTTCACCCATCCTTCTTGAACCTTCGGTGCCTAGTTGTTCATCATCAAATCCAACATTGCCTGAAAATGATATTTCTATGCAGGACAATCCAAGAAAAATACGTTTAAAGAGAGAGCTGTTCGTTCACATATACTTGATAAAAATCGAAAAAAGAAAATCAAGGAATTACAAAAAAAAGTATGGAGAAAATGTAAACAAGTCACTAATTTGAAAAATATAGAACCGATGGATTTTTTTTAATAAAGCTTGGTATCTAAAAAAATATGCATTTTTTAATATATATCCCCTTTTCTGTAAATCATTTAAAGTTGCTAAGACCACCATAACATCTGATTTCCGCCAGGAGAAGTTAATCAAAAATAATTAATCATATAAATCATGAAGATATGATACTAATAATTTTTGTATTTAAAAAAACATTTAAATTAGTAAACTATCAAGTTGTAAACACGACAAAATGACATCTAATTAATTTCAGAAAAAATTATCAATTATAATTTAGTATGTTATAATCATTGTCTTATCATACATTAATGTGTCAAACAATAAATGATGAATTTTTTTGCTCTACTGTAAAATTGCCGATTTTGACATAGTAAGGTTTCAAACGAATTCATGGACAGGCAGACTGACATGAATTTAGCCGTACACAAACATGTGCAAAACCAATCTTACGAGGTCTACTTTATTTATATGCAGATGAATGATCCTAATTATTTAATAATCAAAGTTAAATATATGAGACATTTTTTGTAGAAAATGACATTTATTATAATATGCTTTATCATAATTGTAAATTGTTGTTCACTTATCATAATTGTAAATTGAAAAAGATTTATGCTTGTTCATTTATCATATTTGTAAATTGAAAAATATTCAATTTTAAAATAATATTTGTCTAAATTGAGCCCATCTCTAACTTCAGGGTCATTTGCTTACTTCAATATTGCCACTAAAAAAAAATTGCCATTAGATAAAAAAAGTACTTATTTTATACTTATTGTTGTCAGTACTGTAACTTGTGACTAAACTCACAAATGAGGGAATTTGATTGCATTTTTACTGTAAAGATTATAAGGTATGGGCGGCCCCTTGCATTTAACACATAAGATCCAAATGTCGATAGCGATAGTATGTATAGTTGAACTTGGATATTGTGTATTCCATACAAATTGTATGAAACGATGTCGTCACTAATAATAATTTGTAGAAACTTTGTTAAGAAGTTTGAGATATATTACTATAGTGTTAACATTTTTTATAGAAAATTAAATTTTCTAGTTTACATGTTTCAGCATTTTTCGATATTTTTAAAAGAAATGGAAATAAAGGCAGTTAAAGACAAAAATTTGTCATACAAATTTTTCGCTCATTAATAAAAACAGTTTGAGAAAACCTGAAACTGTTTTTCAATATCCATTTCGAGATACTATATTTGGCTATATTTGTACAATATTTCAGCGTTTTGGCTTTTATAGTTTTTGAGATATGAGGACCATTGCTATAAAAATTAAAATGTTGATAACCCCTGAATGGAACAAAAACTCTAAATAATGAGTACAAAAGTTTTGTGTACATAAAATTGTCTATATATTCTGAATTTTAGGCTTTGTGAATCCAGCGGATCAAAAGTTATAAGGGGGGGACAGACAGACACACAATACTCACATAAAATGTTCTTTTCCGAATTCTGAGTAAATCCATGTACGGGAACATATATGCTGCGAAGCCTCTAAGTTGGTGTTTTTAGCATGCAAAAAGTCCACTACGCCATACAAAATGTTCCTAGTATTCCTTATACGCGGGTCTTGGCTTAATACTTTGTCGATATGTTAAGATAATAAATTCTCTTGAACACATCGACAGTTGGATAAAAATAAAACACAACTTTATGTACACCACTACAATTATTACCTACTTTTATTCAATTGTATTTTTTAACAGATTTTTTATTATCTCAATAGAGACGAAGTTGGAATATTTATTGTAGGAGAACCGGGAAATCAAGGCACCTACAGGGCTTACGACCTGTCATCGGCTGGTTTACGTGATCACTTTATGCGCTTGCGCAACGTTCACCAATTATGCCTTTTTAATGAGATCCCTATCAATTCAATTTTGAAAGTTCTATATATTGTAATACTGAAATAAGACATGTGTACAATCCATCATGACCTATGCGATTGACTAAAGCGGAGACCGCTAGAACAGAGTCTGCTCTGGACGACAGAGATGAGAACCCTACGCTCCATCGTGGTGTTCACCCTTTTGGATCGAATGCAGAACACAAATATAAGAATGATGCGACGTTGGGGATATCGTCAGATGGTGCAAGAGCAGAATACGTTATCCCCCAACAAATTAATTTTGGCAATCGACCACGAGGTATACCATCTAAGAGATACTGGAGCTTAACGTCACATGAGGATTTGAGGGAGAGGCACACTTCTTGAAGAAATAACAGTTTCCGAAACCTACTACAAAAATAAGAACATGTTTTTGTAAGATTTTAGGATTTCTTCTCAAGAAAGGAGATAAACGAATAACATATGATTAATAATTATAATTATAGGATAGTAAAAAAAACTTTATTACTCTGTGCGTACAAGTGGTGAATATACCTACATATTGCAAAATAACAATTTGTTTGCTGATAGCTAATTTTGAACCGTTCAACATTATCTTTTTACAAACAATACCATTTTGCAGTAGGTAGGTACCTACGCAGTATGTATTAGGTATAGTAATATTATGGATTTATTAAATTGTTCATTAGTTACGAATTAGGAGGTACCTACGCAGTATGTATTAGGTATAGTAATATTATGGATTTATTAAAGTTTTCATTAGTTACAAATTAGGCGATTGAATCGTCCACATGTTCTGTGACGTCCATAATCGTATCAAAAGCAACATTTTAACACGTAACAATGACACGTTAGAACTGACGATCCATCAGCATTGAAAATAATATGAAATTAATAAATCAATGATCACTTTGGTTGATGAGCTACCGATCTGATTGATATTGTTGAATGTGTGGATACGTATGTCTCTAGGCTGGATTAGGTAAATATACATATGTATTATTATAAGTAGAAATTGATAGGAGAGGATAGAACTTTCGTAAATGAGAGCAGTGGACGACCTGATGTATGTATGTAGGTACAATATTAGTCAGAACGGATATGACGCCTATACCCGGGAGGCAGGCAGCAGATATTATTATGAATTCATACACACATGTAGTATGTCCATGGGGATATCCGAAAAGGGTTTATGCTTTAACACAAAAGCGGCATCGGGTGTCGTGTATTCAAACGCTCCAATACACAATCATCTATTACTTACTGTCTATAATATAAACTATGGCGCGAAAGGAATCTCACACTAGATAGGTACTGTACATTATTTAACATTTTATTTAGCGTTTTGCCGCTTGAATCACAATAAGAAAAATAAATCAACTTATAGCTAGCTTTTCGTAAGTATATAAAAAATAATCCAATAAAGTGACGCAGGGTCAAGTTTCCCGCTTGTCAGATATTAAAGTCCAGATTCTTGATGTAATCAATCGCTTCGTCGGTAAGTACAAAAAAAATCAGTTTAGTCACCACTAAATGGGCTGTTCATACCTACATTCTGCGACTATGTCCGATGGTCTGTCTGTCAGCTCCGCAGTCACACTCAGGGGATTCTCGTCATACGCATTTGAAGGCAAAATCATCGCACCTTCCATGGCCAGTTCAATTTCTGTTTAGCGCCGACCAGATACTACTCGATTAATCGAAGCCAGACGGCATGTCCATGATGCTGGGCAGGTAGTTAGATAAATATTCACTTGCAATTTGTTTCCACTCAATGATCCGTACCACCATAATGTTGTACAGGTACATTGTTTTGTATTTTTTTTTTTTTTTACAAAAAATGAATATGTCCTTGTTAAACAAGTACATATACATCTTCTTACGTTCCCTAAACTAAGCATAAATGCTTGTCCTATAGGTGAACGAGATCGGTCGAGGCAGGATTCGAACTCGCGACCACTGGATTACTAACCCAGCGCGCTAACCGCTCTGCCATCCACCCATCCAACATGTATTGATAAGTTAGAAGCTGTTCGAAGTGGGGGCTTTCTGGATATAAGCCTGTTTTTCTACAAGAGGTGGTTTAGGTCTGTCTTGGCTAGCACTGCAAGTTTTTGGACGAGTTAACTTTATTCCCTGGTTAGTTCTTTCAGCCTTCAAATGTCAGGGAGGCAAGTCTGGTCAGCCGGCGAAATCAAAACCCTCGTGATTACCCATATCATGGATATATCATATGGAGTTCTATAATAGGTATATTAAGATATTATACCCTACGTTCTAGGCCTACGTTCAACAGTGGGCAGAAATGGCTGTATAAGTAAGTAAGTATTAGTAGATATTTATTTATTTTATTTACTTACTTTTACATGAAACAGTAAAGCGGAATAAAATAGTAGAACTGTTAGTTTTGATAGATTCGGATAGTATTAATTAATACTTAATTGACAATCAATGCTGTGTCAATCACTCAACCAAGAGTTTTATCGTGATATTGTTTGACTTATATGACCATTAGTAGAGATTATTCTTGTTTACGCAAAAGTAATTAATTTATTTATCTAATGTTATTTATGTTCAATAAACGTTGAATAATTACCATTTGAAGTTATATATATGCTCTTGTTATACATATTTCAAATTTACGTATCTAAAATTATTAACTCAACAATATGAACAACAATGAATACGATGAAATTTAATATTAATTATTCAATGAAATAGTTTTGGAATCTTTGGCGTCTGCATCGATAGATTGATGGTCAAATGCACACGGTGGGTATCAATGTTAGTTGTGTCGGCGCAGGGTGAGTTGAGGTGAGGTGAGGTAACATTGGCGGGCGGCGTAGGAAATCCAATCCCGTTAGGAAGAAGCTCGGTGAAGCCGGAACAGGTTCGGGTTTCAGCCAACTGTTGGGAAATAAGGGCGCATTCGGCCAAGCCGACATCATTACACAAGTATCCATATCCCGGCTAGGAAAGTGATATACCTTTACCGCGCTGAATAGGTATAATATGTAGTATGATATATAACACGATATGTCAAATGCGATACAACAACTATTGGTTAGGTTATTACCAGCAGCGGTCGAATAAATTAACAATCTAGAAATCTGTTGATGAAGTTTATCAATAACGGATTAAACCAATGGAAAATTCTATAAAAAAACAATAGTAGTATGATGATAAGTTAGAAGCTAGAATGATAAGTTAGAATGTTAGTGGACGAGTAATGAGAAGGCAAAATGATCATGTGGTGCAAACTGCTCAGAAAACAGGAAAGGAAAAGGACGTCCACTATCCACGTTGTGGGGTAGTATGAGTAAACTCATGGATAAAGCCCAACTACCAGCCCCGACAATACAGAACAGAGCATCCTGTTGCCTAAGGATTAGGAGAGCCGACCATATCTAAAGTAGAACAAGGTTAAAAAAAACATTTTAGAATGAAGCTATCCAATAACAACAGTCAGAATCTCGAGTCAAGGCATATTAATAATTTATTTATTTAATCATTTACGGCATATATTGCCCTTTTCAAACATACATAAAAACACATATCGAAAAAAAAATCACTAAAAAGAATACAATAATAAACTTGTGTAAATAAAGGAAAAACTTATCAACATATTCGTACAAAAAAAAAATAATAAACCAACTGTCGATTCGTTCATGAGAATTTAATTCTCTGAATGAATCGACAGTATTAAGCCAAGATGCGTGTACAAAGGAACATTTAGTATGGCGTAGTGGAATTTTTGCATGATAAAACCACCAACTTATGTAGAGGCGTCGCAGCATATATGTTCCAGTACATGAATTTACTCAGAATTCGGAGTAGAACATTTTATGTGAGTTTTGTGTGTCTGTGTTTCTGTGTGTCTCTCGATCCCCCCTTATAACTTTTGATGCGATGGATTCATAAAGCCTAAAATTTCAAAATATATAGACAATTTTATGTACACAAAACTTTTGTACTCAGTATTTATCCCAATTAGTCTCAAATTTCTTACCAAAAGACATAAGACCGGCATTTTACACTGACAATAATATTGGAAAAAGTTTAATGAATTCCAAAGATAAAGATAATAAAATGGAAAACTCCGGCGTATACCAACTGACATGTGGAGACTGCTCTGCAGTCTACATAGGAAAAACAGGACGGAAATTTGAGACTAGAGTAAAAGAACATATTAGATGTATAAACAATGATAATTTTTCGGAATTCGCAGAACACTTAGTACTTAATGATAATCAATTTAATATGCAATCGGGAACAAAAATTTTACACGTCAACAAAGTAGGTCTCCGTCTTGATAATTTAGAGTCGCTAGAAATTAAAAAGTGTATTAATTCAAAACAGAACATAATAAACAATCAGTTAAATTTATTTTTCAGTCCATTATTAAATATGTTTCCTTTTACTTCTAATCCTTCAGCCAATCGGACCCACCCTGCACAAGACCCAACCATAAGTACCCCCACCCTACCTCTACCTCCGCCCCCATAGATTTCTCGTAAGCACGTCGTCACATTCTGTTTCAGTTGAAAGTTAGCCTGATGAGGGAACGGTTAGTTCCGAAACCGGTCGTATCGTTTCAACCAAAAAACGTGGTTAATACAAAGTTATATCTTTAAATTTAATTTATAATATTGACACTGAACAGTACATACATAATAGTGTATTTTGCATATTTACGATTTTAAATATGAAATAATATCAAATTTATAACAATTAGTCAATTAAAAACAATTTGTCAGGCTTTATAATAAGTTGGTTAAATACCGATTGAAATACATACAATATCGAATGACGCATTGCTTCTCATTGTTTTACAATTGATGTATTCTGTGAAGCCCTTCAGTCGTATCGAAAGCGGAGGTGAATTTTGATGATTGATTTTTGTTTTTCATTAGGGTGACGGTGTTGTCTGTATATCGATATGTAGGTAGGTAGGTGCCTGCACGGCCACCTTCCCACCCGACCAATACAACGCCGCTTGTTGCTTCCGCTTTGCTGTCGGTACATACTTTTTATTAGCGAGTAAGTCGCCCCGTCATTATAGCTCATGGCCCGTGTGTACTTAGAACCACCGCGGTATAACGTATAGGGTGTTCGTAATATTAAATGCACGGAAAGAATGTGCGAAGAAAATCTGACGAAAATAATACGTGAGGACAGAAACGAAACGAAAAGTCGTGGTCGATGTGACTCAGAGATCATTTCAAGTAGGTACTTTATTCACCAAAGTTATGGAATAGTCTAAAGTGGGCTTTAGACGGACGACATTTTATCTTATACCGAAATGTTTTCAACGAAGATCAGGTTTTCAGCGGGTTTTACAACGCGGTGGGGAAAAAAATATAACGTGTTCTATTTTTCAACGCGTTTTGCATAGTTTTTCGTAAAACAAAAATCCGTAAAATTTTTCAACATTTAGACGCGCCGTGTCGATTTTCAACGCGGTGGGGAAGAAAATATAACGTTTGCTCCATACACAAGTGTCAGCAATTCTAATGAGGCAATATTTTTGAATTATTATTATATTTAATTTTCAAATTAATGTAGGTACTTTTATATTCCGTAATAAAAAAAACAGGGGACAAGGCCCCCAAGTCAAATTGAAAACGCTGTTCGTTATCGCCAAGCGCTAATTTTTTTTTGTATGGGATTTGACGTTTGTTGTTTGTTATTGTAGAAAAAATTTCTACAACAAACGTCAAATCACATACAAAAAAAAATAGCGCTTGGCGATAACGAACAGCGTTTTAAATTTGACTCAGGGCCAATGATATAATAAGGAGACAAATATAAGTACTATATGAAAGGAAATGATTCCTCGAACTACTATGTCATCATCATCTGATTGGTTGAAAAAAAATCCTTGATTGTAACAAACCCGATAGTGTACATTATACTTGTTTATACTATTCACAAAAAGATAAATAAAATAATCTGAAGGAATTTGCTTTGATTATAAGGCGAGAGATGCATTTCATAAATTTCTAAGTTCCAATCTGCAATAAGAGATCAACGCAAAGACATTCTATGTATGTAGCTCCTAGATCATTCAATATGTTACCAATGTTTCTTAAGTCACTAAATAATCACTCAGCATTTGTTCATCGTCTCAAGTCATGGCTTATTGATAGTAAAAAACATGCAAGATTTCCTTTTATAATACTCTAATTATTGTTAATTTTTTTCTATTTTGTATTATTTTTCTGTAGTTTATATTAATACTAAATTTACATATTGTTTTTTTTTATATTTTGTTTTATTTTTCTGTTGTTTATATTTTGTTTTTGTTTCTTTGTTTTATCTTTGTAATGGTTGGAATTTTAATGATTGGTTGTGTATTTGTATTATGTTTGCATTCTATGTGTTATGCCTTGTCATTTTAAATATATTTATCACTTATCACATGTGCATTGACAAAAAACTGTTTGCATGTAGATAGCATACAATAAACATTTATATTTATAATTCTATTACGGTATACCCACAAACAGGCAAAGCCTTGTGGGATTTTTGGTATGTGTAATAGATGCATGTAGGTGTATGTATATGTATGTAACAGTTATTATGTATTTCATACTCTGTACCAAAATTTATTAAATAAATAAATAAATAAATAAATAAATAAATAAATAAATAAATAAATAAATAAATAAATAAATAAATAAATAAATAAATAAATAAATAAATAAATAAATAAATAAATAAATAAATAAATAAATAAATAAATAAATAAATAAATAAATAAATAAATAAATAAATCAATCAATAAATAAATAAATAAATAAATAAATAAATAAATAAATAAATAAATAAATAAATAAATAAATAATATAATAGAATTTTTGGCGTTCGGTTGTTTTACCTAGTGAAGGACATGGCGTGATTGCATATATATTTATAATATTATTACATGTCCTCGTATTGGCAAATTTTCCCTTTACACTTGGCGTGTGCTGGCTGCGCTGTACACAAGATAGGGGTTGCATAGAGAACAATTGAAATTTTATCTTTTCAGCTTCCGGAAGCACGAATGAATTAACAACTCTAGTACCAACCTACCTACATCACAAAGAAAAGAACACTTCACGTTGTATTGTGTGCATAGAATAATACAAGGGCACATACGTAAGACATCATTGTCGTTTGTCATAGGGATTGTCTAAAATATCTTTCTTTTCTCACATATTATTGACCACCGTAGCAGTATTAAATAGTAAACTTATGAAAATAATTGCCGAACAGAGAACAACTTGGATAGGCCACAACATCCAACACCCAGGCCTGCTATTACCGTCGTCGAAGGAATGATTGATGGGGGCAACTGTAGAGGTTGCCCCAGAAACTATATAGACCAGATAATCGGTGACGTGCGCTGTAGCAGCTACATCAAAGATATGAAGAGACTGACGGACGATAGAGTTAAGTGGAAAGATCGAGTGTTTGGTGCAGACCCATCCCAGGATTGTTACCCAGAAGAAGATTTTCTTCTTTGCTGTGAGTAACTGGTTTAGAAGTATTATGTTTTCACACTTTTCTATTATCATTTTTTGTCTATTATTCATCCTTGGGCGAAGGTCTCCTCATATTTTATCGCTTAATCCACGTCCGTCTTCTTTAAGTTCACCTATCGTCTCGTACAGTTTTTTTTAATATTATATGTCAACGTAATGAATATAATATGTAGGTAAGTATAGTAAATTGTGTGATCACCGTGTGTTTACTTCCGTACGACGCGTGCTGTGGTTGGAATATATTTTTTCCTACCCTAATGGTCAGGTTACATGATTCCGGCTGTTTGGTTTAGTTTTGTTGCATGTCCCAACTGCTTTATTATATAATATAATATTGTATTGAATGGCAAAGAGAGAAAGAGAGAGACCGTTAACCTCACATAAAACATCCCATGCAATACTTTAATTAGGTATATACCTATCTACCAATATAATACATGTACATTTACATACCTACATAATTCTTACAGTTATATTATTCACACAATATTTCAATACATTTAAACATATCAGTCTTATTCATAATATGTTAGGTTTAAAACAGTGTATAACAACAGTACTGAAAATCACTATTCATAATAATGCTATATAAGGCAATAATGCTATATAACGGCTACATTACGCCTATATAAGATAAATACGGTTCCAGGTTGTTTTAAATGCAATATAAGAAGAGTATGGGGGCCGAACATTTCCGATAATTCTCGAATTTTGCCGATGGTCGCATTACATGTCAATTATTTTTGACATTATTTGTGAAGCGACGTGAATATTTGTTTTCTATTTTTTTTTCACAAATTAATAAAACAACAGATCAGCAGTTTTCAATCTGTCGATTGATGCGGCTTCCAAACTGTAGAATTCCATAATAATTATGATAAATATGAACACATATTATATTCTACAAACAATTTATTCGATTTCCGACGACCGTTTCGGCTTATAAGGCCATAATCAACTGGTGTTGAGTATATAAGCCGAAACGGTCGTCGGAAATCGAATAAATTGTTTGTAGAATATAATATGTGTTCATATTTATCATAATTAAAACAACAGATAATTATAAATACGATCAAACATAATGTTTCGCGTCTTAATTACAAAAAAAAAGATATTACAAAAAAATATTTTTCATAACCACTGACAGATCATTTGAGAATGGGTATATTAATTTAAGGTAACCCACTATTTCTAAATAATGTTATTCATGAAATAAAATATAAAAATAAAGCCCAAACACTATAAGAAACATTATATATTTTTTTTCAAAACATCGACAAATGTCAAATCACCGGTAAAACATGAATGAATTGAGACGTTGTCAGCTCAAACAGTAACATAGCAGCTTTATTGTTATATTGGGATATAAATGTTATTATGAACAGTCAAGAATATAAGTGCTTATACTATGTTATAATTAATAAACTTGATTTAAAAACATCTAAATAAGTGTATAATAGCATTGTTGTTCCGCACATTAACTACTGCTCTAAGTGAATTATTTATGAGCAATGTAGGTGAAAATAAAAAAAACTACAGATAATACAAAACAGAGCAATGAGGACAATATTAAAATGCAATAGATTTACCCGTATTGAATTTATGCTTGAGCAGTTGAAAATTTTGACAGTGAAACAACAAATAATTCTGAATGTGCTAATTTTTATTTACAAATTAAAAAATAGACTTTTACCACCTTATTTACAAAAAAATATTATGTACAATTTTGAAGTTCACGCATACCCGACGAGAAGTAGGCGGGACTTTAGACTGCCGCAGACAAACCTGGCAGGTACACAAAATAGTGTGTACTACAAAGGCTTACAACTTTATAATGATTTGCCTGAATGTGTAAAGGAGGCGTCTAGTCTTGCCGCTTTTCGTCGCTTAGGTGCTGAATACATAAAACAAAAGTTTTTTTTAAAAATCGTGTGTTTCTATTGTTTATATATTATGTTCTAAGACTATAATATCTGTTTATATATTATGTTCTAAGACTATAATATCTGTTTTGCTTGTTTTGATACTATATTGTTATTATTATTATTATTTTTTTCATGTTCTTTGATGTCTTCTATTGTGGTAGTGTGTTTTCCTTTTTTTTACTTTGTGTTTTATTGTTATTGATAGATACGTGTCTTTTGTGTGTGTTCATTTAGTCATCCGATGTTGATTTGTTTATTTTTATTGTTTGTTTTTATTTTCGTTTGTACTAGATGTAAGAAATTGTATTTTTTTTTACATCTAAATAAAATATATACAATACAATAATTATATAATGTTTTTACCACAGTATAAATAAATATTATGAATATTTAAAACATGTTTTTACTCCTCAGTACCCCAAGACAATATGGTGGGGAGTTATGAATTCGCATTTTTTTTATTGCAGATTATCAACTAGTAAGTATCATGCTGAGATTGTATTCTGATAGTTTCATCACAATGTAGATGATGTATGTGCTGTGTGTAATGTACGGCGTGTTTATTCTACTTAATCGACTAAAGTACTAATCCGATTATTATAAAATTTTGTAATTTGTATATATGTATAATACTCGCTTAGACCCCATTACATTTTGAAGGATATCTGAACAGCGTTTCTAAAATTTTACTAACCGATTTATTTATTTTTATATTTGTTTACATACCGATACTCGCTTAGATTTAATACCTCAATATATTTTGAAGGGTATCTTAATAGTGCTTCTCAATTTTTTAAATGTCAATAATATAAGTGCATGACACTAAAAGATCAGGAAACTTGAAATTTGATATGATTATTTTCAAATTGGTAAAAAGGCACATCACTCTCATAAAGTAGCATTTAAGTATCATTCTTTCATTATTTAATATTTTAATCAAAAATAGTTTAACAAATTCATTTCACGAAAATTCTGAAAAATTTCTAACCAACAAATGAATACCTTGTGGAGTGATTAGGTAGTGAGGAGTATAGCGATGTTAACAACCCACTCGTTTTATTATTTATTCTATTTTAACGGAGTTTTTCTACGTATGAACTTTAATATTTTCATAATATTTTTCATACGCAATTTAATGGATAAAATTTTCGTCTTAAAAAAAAAACATTGAATTGAATCGTAAAATCAACCTCTGCAAATAATGACGTTTTTTACTAGGCGTGCTGTTAAGATGCTCTTGTAAAATTAATATGCCAGAGTTTTCTTTTTAACTTAAATTAAAATAAAATTATAATGAAGCGTTTAGCGTTGGCCACATCCCACTCGTTTTAGATAATTATCAATCGCTGTGTCTACTTAAGCATATTTTAAATTCTTTTGTATTTATTTATTTATTTATTTAATATACAGAGACACCAACAGAACACTGAACAACACAAACAAAAAAACATGAAACAAAAAAAAAATAGAATCTCCAGTGCTCCAATAACAGGTATCTCCCGCATGGCTATTGTGCATAATTAGGTATTTTAGCCCAGTATTGCACACTAAACCACATACGTGTAAGTTCTGCTGGCTCACAAATTATCCCTATATACCGGAATCGAACCGGGATATGTGATTCATAATTTGCCTTCTTATTAACGAGCGTGTTCAACCAACAGTCCCATATAATTGATTATCGTGGATAACGATAATCCAAATTGAATAATGATAATTAAGTGATGCAAGTTGGTACATAAGGCAGGCTAAGATTGAAAGAGTGAAGATGACTTACGTATTTATTGTTGAGAACAAATTAAAAAGATTACAATTAACAACTACTGAATTTATATCTTATTAATAAAATTTACACTTATAAATCAACGTCTCAATCAACGTCTCCTGACCATTCAAATTATAAAAAAGACATTACTTTTCACAGTTAAAAGGAAAGTTTAAAATACACATATACATATATGTAGGAAAACAAAAAGAAAACAAATGATGAACTAATAAGATAAAACAAAAAAAAGAAGGAATAATTGAACTGAGACAAAAAAAAATAGATTTTAGCCCAGTATTGATAGTTTTATTATTGTTGTTAGGAAAATTAAACCAATTATGTCTTTTTAGGGACATCCTAGATTGAGGCACCTACTTTTATTTGTATTATTATTTATTATACACAAAACAAATATAACATATTATATAAACTGACTAATAACGTCCCACTAGGCAAAAGCCTGTTCTGGGACTGTTATTTTACACAGCTAAAAATATATCTTTATTCAGCTGTAATTTTCAAATTTGTACATGTTATAAAAGAAGATTAAACAAGAATAAAAAAATACCGCTTAATAGATCACTGGTTGCTGAATATGGAAATATATTAATATATTATGTATAATAATAAAAATATTAACGTATAAATAAATAAATGTTTGGCTTTTCCGGAAACAATCGATCATATAATATCGGGCTGTTCTTTTCTCGCGCAATCAGAATATACATTTAGACATAACCAAGTAGCAAAAATAATACATCAAAATTTAGCTATTAAATATAAATTAATTGACGCGATAAACATAAAACCATATTATGAATATGATCCGATTTCATTTTTAGAAAATAATAATATTTCGCTTTATTACGATAAAACAATATTAACTGACCGGTCAATTCAACATAACAGACCCGATTTAATAATACATGATAAAATTAAAAAAATAACATATATTTGCGACGTGGCTATTCCAAATTCTAGTAATATTATAAAAACTTTTGATGAAAAAATTAGAAAATACACCGCTTAAGGTAACGAGATTAAAAGACTTTGGCATTCTCGTAAAATAATAATATTGCCGTTCATTATTTCAGCCACTAGCATTATTCCAAAATCGTTAATCCGTAATTTAGAAATTATAGATTTATCGAAAAATTCAATAATAAAAATGCAAAAAACGGTAATTATGAATACATGTAGAATCGTTAAAGATTTTTTAAACGTTAATATTCGGGAATCAGTAGGGTTGTTAGGTAGTATAGAGACCTCCTCAGAGCCTAATCCTTTGATATGTTAAGTATATGGATGGGTGAACTATTCCCAATTGAAAGCTTGATGATGCGTTTGTTACATTTTAATTTGCTGTTTTAAATAATTTACAATTTACGCATTGATCTGCTAATTCTTTTGAGGAAGTGTATAATGGTAATAATAATAATTGAGTGTTATTTTTTGTAGTGCTTAATTGTTATTAATATCATTAGTAAATCGGCCAGCGCCGTAAATTAAATAATAATAATAGATTAATTAATATTTATTATATATTAATATATTATTAAATATATTAATTTATTATGCTGCAACAAAGGTTTTCTGGAACAAAATAAATCATTCATTTTTAAATAAATTACAAAATTATCCTGAATGATGTTTATATACGTACACAATTAATTCTGTAGTAGACGGCAGGTAAATACATACATCAAAGCAAAGAAAGTAGATACTTAGTATATGTAGTTTAAGTGTTGCTATTGGCTGATTTTGTTTGACAGCTGCTCACACGGCAATATTTGAATGACACACGCTTTTAATACTGAATCATGCAACACTGTTAAACCAAGCGCGAAATATATGCGTGGTTTGATCACACAACGCACAAAATGGCCTTAATTAAAATCTATGTGCGATAAAATACCATTAAAGGGATAGTTTAGTTCATTTGAATAATTTTAATTACAGCTAAGTGCTGACTGATGTCCATATTCAATTGAGAAATGGACCAAAATCTGGAAAAACAAGGATAATTATGTATCTTAGAAAATAAATAAATAGGATTGAAAGGCAGTATAATTTTGAATATTTTTTTAATTGGTATAACCACAGACAGGCTTTGCCTTGTGGGATTTTTGTGTGCACGGTTGATTTATTATAATTGATATTATGTTTATGTTAAATAAATAAACAAATCTTAAATAAATAAATAGGGAATCCCCAGAGATTAATTATTTGATATTATGTATGTATAGTAGGTATCTGAATGTGCGAATTAATTCCTAATGAAGAATGGTCGTTGCGTTTGCAGCTATTTTTTTTCTTTTTTTTTTTTAACGAATATGTCCTTGTTTAACAATTATATATTTTCATACCATCCACGAATTACGGTCGTATTAACAGAGTTATTTGAGAAAAAATTAAGAAAAAAGTATAGTTTCGTACTGCGAGAATACTGAAAACTTCCACAACTTTTTCTTACATTATTATATGATAATTCCTGTAATCCAACCCTTAAACTCAATGGTGAACGAAATTGGTCGAGGCAGGATTATAACTCGCGACCATTAGATTACTAATCCAGTGCCGCAGTAAACGTTGATCTTGTGAATAAATTATTTAAGATTCACACATTGATCTGAGAATGTATTATAAGTGTATTATCTAAGTTTTTAATGAGATTCAATTATTAATTTGAATAAATATTAATAATCTTATTTTTAAAACAAGTACAAAAAAAACGAGGACACACTTTCCAAAATATTATTCATGTTGAAATATTGCTGTCAAAAAATATCATATCCAAAATGTGGCCGCTTGTTATTGGGTGCGTATTGAGTAAATTTTTGATAGTTGTAATGTCAGAAGAAGGCAATACAAAATCATCGTGTTTTTTATTCAACACCACAACTTTTAGTTAATAAGTCTGAGCTACTGCAATGGTATCTACGCAAACCTTCCAAAGCTGGAGCTAAACAAACTTCAATCCGTCTTCAACGCTGCTGCTAGGCTAATCACCGGAGCCGCGAAATTCTCACACATATCCCACCATCTACGAAATCTTCACTGGCTTAAAGTGCCAGAGAGAATCAAGTACAAATTATGTTTGTTGACTTTCAAAGCGATCCATGGCATGGCTCCCACGTATCTTTCAGACTTCTGCATCCCTCTCACCGTAAACGAGCGACAACAAACACTTCGGTCAGCCACCACATCCGTGATTGGCAAGTTGACTGAAATAAATAGAGTCAACACTTCATCCTTCGGTGATCGTGCTTTTGCTGTAGCCGGACCAGCCTCGTGGAATAAACTACCACCTGAACTGAGGCAAATCGACAACTTAGCACTATTCAGGAAACACCTAAAAACTCACTTCTTCCGCGAGTCTTACGAAAACCCCTAATATATTCAAAGCGCCCTTGAGGTGAGGTTATAACAAAAACGGCGCTATAAAAATAATCCAAATTTATTATTATTATTATGAGTTGATATAAAAAAAAACACAAAAAATGTACTATCTTTTCAAATTTTTCTTCACATTTCCATGTGAATGTCAAAATAAATGAACAAAAATACTCCTGAGGGGACAAGTCTGGTCAACCAGTGGAATCAAAACCATCCATTATTACCCATATCATGGATGATGGATATAATTATTTTATGGACTTCTATAATATCTTAAAATGTTATTGTCTGGGAGGCCTCTCAATCTCAGGTCCTTTGGATCACAGAGTAACAACTCTCTAAAGGAGTTGGACAGAGCCAACAAAGCGGCTTACTGTGAACGACGCTTTAGTGAGAGTGGTCGTATAAAGTGGAAAAGAATGCCTCCAGACGTCCGCATCGCACAAAGCATGAGCACTTACCTAAAGGACTAAAAACAGTTTCGTAGAGGCACATAAGACCGAAATATAAGCGGCCTTTGAATTATCCTGAATCATTAAAAGGCCCTATATAAATATATATTTTAATTATTTCTAATTATTTGACTGCTAATTCTTGATGGAATTCCATTATCACTTATATAAATTACTTAAAAATAAGTAAAAAATAATCAAATTTTGAACTTTTTTAAGATGGGTAGATGGCTGAGCGGTTAGCACATTGGGTTAGTAATCCAGTGGTCGCGAGTTCGAATCCTGCCTCGACCGATTTCGTTCATCTATAGCACAAGCATTTATCCTTATTTTAGGGAACGTAGGAAAATGTATATGTACTTGTTTAACAAGGACATATTCATTTTTTTATTTAAAAAATAAAAAATATTTTAATTATTGGACTGCTAATTCTTGACGGAATTCCATTATCACTTATATAAAATTACTTAAAAATAAGTAAAAGAAAACCACAAATTTTTAACTTTTTTCCACTAATTTAAAAATATTGACCACTGACGCGTTTCGCCGCTCAAAGAGTATCTACTGAATTATCATTATTTTGTGTTTGAGAAACGTTGAGCAAAACAGACCAACATAACCAACCTTTGTTAAATTATTAAGTTCAAGGGTTGTGGTGAATTTCAAAACGAATTCATGATGTATTTGCTGTATGCTGTATGTTCGTATGTCTAATTAAATGGAATGTTAAAATATTCCATTATGGTATATCAGTGGTGCATGAAATACTATGATATGTAATATATGGGTATCTATTAGTATATTTTTCCTATTTGTATTTGCGGGAAGTTTATTGTTTAGTACCTATATTATTAATAACGAAACATGTTCAGTAATTGCATGGTTTTAACTATTAAATTAAGGCGCCATATGATAACTTTATACATATTTAACCATCAATATGCACGAACCAGTGACTTATCGAACTCTTTTACTAACGCAGCAGTTTGGTTGCGGAACAATCTTTCGAATTCTGTGTTTCCACCTTCTTATAATCTGGGTCTTTATAAACCCCGAATTAAAATTTTCCAGAACAGATTGCAAACCTTGCCCAACGCTTCGATGTACGCTTCTTCGGAAAAGTATAATGAATCCAAATCCCAACAGCTGGTGTTCCCTATGTAACCACCATAAAAATATATATATTTGTCAAAATGTTTGTGGCAGCGCCTGGTGGAATGCAACATGTACGGCCCGGTATTCTTGAATGCTCTCGAAGATTGTCGAGTATCAACGAATCACAGCCCAACGCGCTACCACATGTTGATGTGTGAATTTAAGAACCTATAATATGACATAATAATACATCCGCCATTGTGGAAATTGGTTGTTTAAAAATCGAAATAACAACCTGTTCAACAGAATAAAATGAATGGAAGAATATTGTTGTTTAACATTTTCTTAGGCATACATACTTTGTGATATCAACATACAAAATATTAAGTCTGTCATGAATGACTTGACAACTGTCAAAGCGGCCCAAGAAAACAGACGTCCAGGACGTTAAAGTAGGTACCTAATAAGCAAGCAATCAAGAACATGCAAACGCTGGCACTCAACGTGAAAAAGTAAACATCGAGATATGATTCCAAACCATCACCTGCGAAATTAATTTTTATCAACCATTTAGATTTTAGTTACAAGTCATATGTAGGTATCACATGGAAATCACAAGTTTTAGGTGATATGTATCAATAAGAATATAATATGTACCTACATTTTATTGGGTAAGTACTTATTTATGACAGTATTTAAAAATGAGTAGGATATGGCCAACGCTGAACTCTTCACTAAAAAGTCACTTCACAAAGTATTCAGATTTTGTCTGGAAATTATTAAGCATTTTCATGAAATGAGTTTGTTAAACTATTTTTGATTTATATATTTTATTACGAAAAAATGAAAATTCTTCAATGCTATTTTATGAAAGCTCTTGGACCAATTTGAAAATAAAAATAACAAAGTTCGAGGTTCCTGAGCTTGTAGTCACTTTGAGAGCTAGAAAAATTGAGAAGCACTATTCAGATATCCTTCCAAATTTAATGGGGTCAAAGGGAGTATTAGATATAAAAATTTGCAAAATATAAAAATAATCAAATAAGTAATTTAGTCCAAAATCGATAAAGTAGAATAAACAAGTCGTGCATACCACACAGTACATAGCACACACACACAGAGATACATGTGATGAAACTTTCAGAATACAATCTCAGCATGATACTAGTAGATAGTCTGCAATAAAAAAATAGCCTTAAAAATGCGAATTCGTAAATCCCACCTATATCCCCTTGGGTTAGTGAGGAATAAAAAAAACTGTAATATTTGTACTCAACATTGTTTATATCACAAACAAAAAAAAAATGATAAAACAGAAAAACAAGATATATCACAATTCCGGAACGCTCGTACTTAGCTTTCCATGTCCACTAAATTGCTAGTAAGTACTGAAAACTAATCTCCTTTTCTTAAACTCACCTATTTTTGTATGTTAATATTTACGAATCTAATGTTTTAAAAATTGTCGATCAAAACAAAATTAATAATGTTTCTACGTATATTTTTTCCTTGTATCAGCCGAAACGATAGTCTTAGTACAAAGAAAATATATATTTAGAAACATCATCAATTTATGAATCTATTTACTTTGTGATGTATTGTGTGTAAGTGAGACAAAAAAGAAAGGTAGAGGGATGAACGTTAGGAATGATGGTATGATAGAACTATGGTCGGGAGTGAAAAGTGACGAATTTGCATGCAAAGGAGTTGGTGTGATTCTAGCGAAACGAATGGGGAAATGTATGAAAGAGTACAAGCTAAAAAACTCTAGACTCATGTGGGTAAGGCTGAAGATCGGAATTACAAGCGTATTCCTAATAATAGGATATGCGCCCGGAAACTCCGATAGTGAGAGTGAAAAGGATGATTTCTGGAACAGTGTGACCGAGATAATGAACGAAAAAAAGGATAATGAAAGAGTGATTCTGACTGGAGATCTAAATGGATGGGTGGGTGTCCGTAGGAAAGATTTTGAGTCAGTCCTTGGACCTCACGGCGATATTAGAGTGAATGACAATGGTAAAAGACTATTGGAAGTATGCACGGAAGGGAATCTGTTTGTGGCGAACTCAGTATTCAGCCACAAAATAATTCACCAGTATACATGGGAAAGAGGGAATGAAAGGTCGATAATTGACTATGTATGTGTTGACGCCGCACTAAGGAAAGCGACAGTGGATACTAGAGTGTATAGGGGCGCGGAACTGGAGACAGACCACTACTTGTTAATATCAAGAATTGATTTGATCACCGGGTGGCGCTCTAAAACACACCGAAGTGATCCACCGATGCGAACCAAGGTAGAAAGGCTGCAAGATGAGAGTGTAAGAAATCAGTATGCAAAAGAGACCGGAAACGAACTCTTTAAAGCAATACACAGTAGAAGAAATATTGAGGAAGCATGGATGACGCTGAAAGAGACCGTGTGTAAGACATCGAAGAAGATCTGTGGTATTGCTAAAAGAGGTGGAAAGAAAGGCGATGCTTGGTGGAATGAGAGTGTTAAGATAGTTGTGGATGAAAAGAAGAAAGCATGGATGGCATTATTAGCCGCGAAAGGATCGAATAATGAAGAAAGAGCAAAAGAGAATTATAAAGTATGCAAGAAAGTAGTCAAAGACACAGTAAAAAGGGAAAAAGATGGTATAAAAGAGAAAGAAAGCCTGAAAATAGCCAGCGACTTTCCTGGAAACATGAAAATGTTCTGGAAAGGCGTAGCGAAAAGGAAAAATGGAACTGTGAAAGCTTCGAAAGGAATAAATGATAAAGATGGAAAAATAATTATGGACGAAGATGGGGTGAAAGAGCGATGGAAAGAATATTTTGAGGAACTGTATGATAGCGGAGTAAGAGGGGACGTGAGTCAGAGAACATGGCAAGTAAGTGAAGATGATAAGGATGAAATAACGCAAGAAGAAGTGTTTGAAGCAGTAAAACACGCGAAAGCGGGGAAAGCTGCCGGGTATGACAGTGTATCAGCTGAACTTATAAAATATGGCGGCGAACAGACGTTGGAGTGGTGTCTCTCTCTTTTCAACAAATGTTGGGAAGAAGGACACACTCCCTCAGACTGGAGAAATGCAGTCGTGGTACCTTTGTATAAAGGTAAAGGATCGAAGCTCGACTGCAAAAACTATAGAGCCATAAGTTTGCTAAGCTCAGTTGGTAAGATGTATGCAAGGATCCTGGATCAAAGAGTACGAAAGGTTACAGAGAGCAAGATTTGGGATGCTCAAGGGGCTTTTGTTGGCGGCAGAGGATGTATAGACCAAATTTTTTCTTTACGTATGGTCACAGAAAAGGTTTTGGGTAAAAACCAAAAACTTTTCTACGCCTTTATAGACCTTGAAAAGGCCTATGATAAAGTTGTAAGAGAAAAACTATGGAATATACTATCGATGTACGGAGTGAAGAGTAAGCTGATACGTGCAATCGCTTCATTATATGAGAACAGCAAAGCATGTGTTCGTGTTAACGACACAACAACAACTTGGTTCTCTATAAATAATGGCGTTAGACAGGGGTGCGTGTTGTCCCCTTGGCTCTTTAATCTATACATCGATTTCTGCATAAGAGCCCTTAAGTATGATAGTAATGGTCTGAAACTGAGTACTGTAACAGTACGTGATCTGATGTATGCAGACGACAAAGTATTGTTAGCAGAAAGTATGGAAGAGTTACAGTATCTTGTAAGTATGGTATATGAAGGATGCATAGAAAACGGACTTAAAATGAATGCCAGCAAATCAAAGGTAATGGTCTTTGAAAAGAGTGAAAGCAGAACAGTGTGTCAAATAAAAGTAGAGAATGAATGGCTTGAACAAGTCGACGAGTATGTCTATCTGGGTAGTATGTTCCAACGGAATGGACGGCCTGATAAGGATATTGAAAGAAGAGTTATGGCAGGAAACAGAGTGAATGGAGCACTTAGACCAGTTATGAATGATCGCAACATATCAAGAGACGCTAAAGTTGCCATTCATAACGCAATCGTAGTGCCAACCCTGACGTATGCAAGTGAGACCTGGACATGGCAGAAGTCGCACGAAAGCAGAATAAATGCAGTTGAAATGAGATCGCTTAGAAGAATTTGTAACAGAACGATGTATGATAGAGTTCGGAATGAAGATACAAGGAAAGAATGTAAGATAAAGAAAGATGTAATTAACAGAATGAAAGTTAACGCATTGAGATGGTTTGGCCACTTGGGGAGAATGAACGAAGAACGCCTGACGAAGAAAATATACAAAGCTGACCGGAACGGAATAAGAGGTCGAGGGCGCCCAAGAAAAGGATGGCACGACCATGTAAACGATATTTTGAAAGATGGAAATGTAAGAAGCATGAACAACAGACGAACATGTATAAGACGATGTATGAATGTTGATGAGGCGATGAATGTGTGTCAAGATAGAAAAATGTGGCGTTCGGTTCTCTCTGCCTACCCCGTGAGGGACATGGCGTGATGGTATGTATGCATGTATTTACTTTATTTATAAATTGTTGTATTTACTTTTCAAAACAACAAAAAAATGAAATATCAGCAGAAGTGACGTTATTTTTAATGGCGATATCATAACATAATAATAATGTTATGTGTTGACGCGTTAGATGTGAGTTAGGAGCAATTTCGACCCTCTATCGCGTTATATTTTTTCGTTTACTGAAAAGGTGTGTAGTAGGTTCCTACCTACATACATATTAGGTAGTGAAGACTCAGCAGAACCATCGTTGGTGTTTAATACTCTGTTCCTCGTGCGAACACACGAGGTGAAAATGTTTTAGTCTAGAAGCCGAAGTATTTTATCGCAATATAACTAAGGTCGATTTCCATCGATCAATTTTGACGCGAGTTATTTTAATACTCGAATGTAACATGTGCTTAAGGGTACCCACACGCTACGAGTTGCCTATAATACCAACCTATTTTTAAAGAAAATATTCGCTACTTTCCTTCACCTTTTTATTAATGGCTGCGTGTAAATATTATTTCATTCATTCATTCATACCATCACGGCATATCCCAAAAAAATGTGGGGTACCCAGCTCAAAAGGGAGCACAACATATCTTACCTAAAAATGCACTTTATTCAGAATGGGTGGTGAGCCTCATTGCTGAACGATGTGAGATGTTATTGTTGCCTGTTGTATTTTCGATTACTCTACAACAACGGAACACTCTACAACAATAATAGAATAGAGTGGAAGCACTATTCTAGGCCGGGGCCTCACAGCTAATAAAGTATTATTTGATATAGGCATACATCATCGTAACAATATTATGAAAAAATATTAACCTTCCAAGTTACTTGACGATGGTTGGCTAACGCAATCACTATGTGCGAATAGGACTATAAAAAAATAACAAATACTTATACGTTCTCATATATTCCTCAATATTAAGAAAATACTTTTGTTATGATATGTGAACGAAATCAATTGTGGCAGTATTAGAACAACAATTAAATTAAAAATAATAATTTGTCACTTTTTCGTAGATGCTTTTTGAGCGAAACGCGTCAGAGGTCAAACAAATCCATTAATGAAGAAAGTTAAGAATTGTTTTTTGTAGGTAATTATTTTAAGTAATTCAATATAATTGATTAATATTTGTTTTGTTTGATATTTTATATTATTTAAATCAATTAACAGTCTTCAATTTTCTCTAGTTAATTGAAACACACCGCCCCCATTGTAGTAGTGTTGTGCAAAACTCGTTTCTATGCGTTAATAGACCCATTATACTATTATGTCCTTTTCTCGCCACACGTACTAATTTTCCTAATGTTCTTCATTAATGACTCGATTCAATATAGGCTCCCTTGTAAGTTATTTTTTATTTTATTTTATAGAGTACAAACAGTCAAATCTACAATGTACTCGTGTTAGCACAAATGAGTTACCAGCATATGGACTAGTGAAGGCTCTCGATATTACGAATTTTTCATAATTTTCATATTTAAATAATAAAAATAAATAAGTCAATCAATGATTCAATAGTTTTATCAAAACTACCTCTCCTGTTGAGACCAGACAGCAACGGAGAGAAGATCTATGGAAACTGGATTTTGGAGCGACGTCACAGACTAACTTACAAAAGGGTACACGATTGGGCGAACAGCTCCCATACTCTATTTGGACTACCCTCAATAGTCTGAGAGCTGGTGTCACTCGATGCAAGAAGAACCTCAAGAGGTGGGGGTACCTGCCTGCAGATGACGATGTTAATTGTGATTGTGGCGAAACCCAGGACGACATCCACCTACTGATGTGTCCACTGATGAGGAGAGGCTGTACACCTAGGGACCTGATTATGGCCAATGACAAAGCGATAAAAGTCGCGGCTTACTGGAGTGGCAGAATTTAACCCGGACACGGAAAGTAGGTAAGTAATGATTTAATTAATAAATAAATAATCAAATCAATTTATCAATTCATCAATAACTTAATAAATGAACAAATAAATAAATAACAAACATAAAAAAATATGAGATATCGGTCCTATTATACACGTCCATGCGTCAGAGCATTTTGAAATAATAACACTTTTAATAGTGAATGCCAATTATCAATCAATATCGGCCTTCGTGGTTATTACGGTATCTGACTGCTGATCCGAAGGTCCCGGGTTCGATTCCCGGTAGAGACACAGTATTTAATAAATTGTGTTTTCAGTCTGGATCTGTGAGACGATTAATATCGAAAGTCTCCAAAATGTACCAACTTTTCATTGAGTGCGTGTTAAATTAATAATTGACATAGTACCTTCCTGTTAGTTATCCGAGAAGTAATAAATAAATATATACACAAAACGATTGAATGGACGGCATGATAAGTATATCGAAAGAAGACTTATGGCAGAAAACAGAGTGAATGGAATACTTAGACCAGTTATGAATCATCGCAACAAATTAAAGCATGCCAAAGTTGTCATTTATAACGCTATCTTTGTGCCAACCTTGGCGTATGCAAGTGAAACCTGAACATGACAGAATTCAGACAAAAGTATAATAAATGTAGTCGTCAAAATGAGATCGGTAAGAAGAATCTGTAATAAAAAGATGTATGACGGGGTAAGAAATGAATACAAAAGGAATGAATGTCAGATGAAGAAAGATGTCATTAATCGAATGGAAGTGAACACATTGAGATTATTTATCCACACGAGGAAAATTAATGAAGAACGCATAACGAAGAAAATGCGGACAGGAATGGAATGAATTTTGAGAAAGGAAGCATTGTATTTTACAAAAAATGTTGAATTTTTACTTTTTTTTTGTAAACTATTCCACAAAATTTTCTCATTATGCATTCGAGATTGTCCACCCTCAACCCAAGACTACTTTATGAACAGTTAAACTGTTTTTTTATAGTTTGTTATAGTTTGTTTAATACATATTTACATGGTGTATTAATAATACATACCATCACGCCATAGTGTATTAATAATGACATTTCATTATTGAAACAACCGTGGAAACATACAGAGCTAACTATTAAGGGGTTATTATCACTAAACCGATAGATTATTGTGTATTTAGGGGAGATCATAATACCTACATTATGTACACACGTATGTATTATAGTAGATAGTTAGGATTGGTACGAAAACCAAATGTATTCGGTCAATTCGACATTCCGTACATTAGTCAATCAAACCACTAATTCGTATTTCAAACAATGAATCCATCATTACGGGTAAGTAGTACCTTCCTATTGAAATAATTGTCATATCTTTGTACATACATACTATCTTGTAGATATATTTTTTTATTTGTTGAATATTAGATAAAATATTTGCACAGATTAACATAAATATTAACTTAAATTTGGTCTTGTAATAAAATTGTGATCCAACTGTCGATTCGTTCATGATAATTCAATTCTCTTAATGAATCGACATTATTAAGCCAAGATGCGTGTACGAAGGAACATTTTGTATGGTGTAGTGGACTTTTTGCATGTTAATAACACCAACTAGAGGCCTCGTAGCATATATGTTCCGATACATGGATTTCCTCAGAATTCGGAGTAGAACATTTTGTGTGTGTTTGTGTGTGTGTGTGTGTGTGTGTGTCTGTGTGTGTGTGTCCGTCCCCCTTTTTAACTTTTGATCCGCTTTATTTATAGAACCCAAATTTTCAGAATATATAAACAGTTATAGGCCTACAAGACTTTTATACTCAGAATTGTTAATTATTGTTTCAGTCAGGGGTTATCAACTTTTGTATTTTTGTTTTATTTTTCCATATATCTCAGAAACCATAAAAGCTAGAATGCTGAAAATTGGTATAAATATAGACAAATTCAAAATCTCAAATTGATTTTTTTTTAATTCCAGCGTTTATCAAACATTTTTTATTAAGAAAAATATTTTTTTTGTGATAAATTTATGAGTTTAACTACCTATATTTCCATTTTTTTTAAAAATATCGAATAAAGCCGAAACACCCCAACTAGATAATTTAATTTTCTAAAAAAAATATTAACATTGTATTAGCACATCTCACATTTTTTTATCAATTTTTATTAAAATTGATTTTAGTGACGACTTAATAGTTTGATACTAATCTCCAAACATACATACATACCATCATGCTGTTTTCATATTCTGGGTAGGAACAAAGAACTGACCTCCATACTATCCTATCTTGACATACATACCTAGGTACATGTGTTGTATAGAAAACCAAATATCTTAAAATATTAAATAATTTGTATTAATGTGTTTATAGTTTTGTACTTATTCTTCAACTATACATACTATCGCTATCGACAGTTGGATCTCATGTATTACATGCAACTAGTGATAAAAAGAATGATGGATGAAGAGGTAGAGCCTAAAAGACCAGGCAGACCATTGACCAGTTGGATGTCCACAATAACCAGAGATATAAATGAAGCAAGTAGGAATTGCAATGCAACAGCGTTTTCAATCCAGCAGGATTTTTGCGGATATTCTTTAAAATTGCTGGATCCAGCAATTTTTGATTTTTTATTGAAAGTAAAATATTTTCCTAAGTAAAGAAATTTAATTGTATTTGTATTTATAAGTATATTTAATACGATTGAAAATAGTAAAAAAATCGTATTTTCTCTTAATTTTCTTTTATACCGATTAATATTTCATCTTGGCCCGTATGGATGATGACCGTATTCCTAAAAAGGTATTAGACACCTGTCCCGAAGGCAAAAGAAGTAGAGACATACCTTGGTTGAGATGGCTGGACGACGTGCTGTGCGATATAAGAGAAATGGACCTGATGAATTAGAGAAGACTGGCGGTCGATATAGAGGAATGGAGACGATTTCTGGAGGAGGCCAGGGTCCGTAGTGGACTGTAGTACCAGTGATGATGATGAATATTTCATCTTTCAAAACTATTTTCCATGATTGTGATTTTTTTCAAAATAGGTAAATCTCCAAATGCCCTTCTTTGATTCCCTTATTATGACTTTTGTGTAAGAGGGATTACAAGTTTACATGGAATTTTAATTTTTTATTAAAGCAACGTGAACTTTTACGCCATTATTTAGAAAATAAGGCAATTAATTTCGGAACCGCAGAGCTGGATACAACAAGCCAAAAAAAGTGTTGGATTGCTGGATTCGGGATCCAGCAATTGCGATCCATAGACGTAAGGCTTCGTTCGGATGGCCCGGAAGACAAAGACAAAGAGATTTTTTTTTATAAAATTAAGATAAAAAGTGCATATACCTCTCACATTATGTTATATGACAAAAAATCTCATATACACTTCATCTACATTGATTCATGTGGTACAAGATCCTGAATATAGTGAAGAAATCCTATCAACGGAGACTTCTAACTGGCTGTTAAATTATTATATTAAATGCAACATTGATGTTTAGCTGTTAGTCTTCCAAAAAATATTATACTCTATCTTATTTTCTGTTAAAAATTACTGAAACTGTTTTTATGAATTAAATACAAATGCGACTGGTAAAGGTAATGTTTGGAATTATTATAGTTGTGCGCATTAAAAAGGCTAAATAATGGACTTGTTATTTTCTTTTTTCTCTTCTTGTTTGTAACAAATAATATTTCTCCCTCCTGCAATAACTTAATATTTTACCTATTAATTGAACTAACTAAAAATAGTCTTTAAATGGTTTCAAACATAATTTGAAATAAAATATACCTTAGATTGATAGTATTGATACTATCATAACCTGTTGGTTCTATATAAATAAAAAAGACTATGACAAAAGAGAATAAAATTGTGATACATCTCATCATACTTCAGTTGAGGTAAAATTTTGTCCTAGCGAAGGGACCTAATCCGTTGAGTGAAACTATGAGCTATATCGGCGCTTTAATCGGATTAAATATGTGAGTATTTTCAGAGTTCAATAAAATTTATACTAAATGATCAAATTCTGAATGGGTGATAGCGGTAGAACAGTTTTGTCGTATTATAGGACAAATCGAAAATGAATATCAAATAGGTAGGTAAACATTCTCTATGGACCCTGTAGGTAACTGTATCGTGGTAAGTTTATTTGAAGTTTGTATCTTGTAGCGAGGGAGAGAGAGTGAGAGAGAGAGAGGTATCAAGTAGTGTTTATTTCCATTATTTGAGATAACGAAGATCGTACGATACGGATTAAGTTGAATAATCCTATGTAAATTGTTTAAACAAATAATATTATATATGTATATCTAATACCCACTAACTCTTCAGTTGTTATAGTTGTTATACAACAAATGATTTTACCCTATCCCAGTTATAAAATAATTGATTAAGCAGAATACAGAAGGTAAAGGAAATTGACAACAAGATAAGTAAAATTTTGTGATATACATCTATTTAATTATGGACTGGTCCAACTGTCGATTCGTTCATGAGAATTCAATTCTCTGAATGAATCGACATTATTAAGCCAAGATGCGTGTACTAAAGAACATTTTGTATGGCGTAGTGGACTTTTTGCATGCTAATAACACCAACTAGAGGCCTCACAGCATATATGTTCCCGTACATGGATTTACTCAGAATTCGGAGTAGAAAATTTTATGTGAGTTTTGTCTGTGTGTGTGTGTGTGTGTGTGTGTGTGTGTGTGTGTGTGTGTGTGTGTGTGTGTGTGTGTGTGTGTGTGTGTGTGTGTGTGTGTCTGTCGGTCTGTCCCCCCCCTTATAACTTTTGATCCGTCAATTTGCAGAACCCAAAATTTCAAAATATATAAACACTTATAAGCATACAAAACTTTTATACTAAGAATTGTGAATTTTTGTTTCAGTCAGGGGTTATCAACTTTTGAAATTTTAGTTTATTTTTCCATATATCTCAGAAAACATAAAAGATAGAACGCTGAAAATTGGTATAAACATAGAATAAAAAATCTCAAATCAGTTTTTTTCAAAAAAAAAAAACAGGGTTTCTCAAACATTTTTATGGCAGTCGCCTATACACAATATCTAAGGAATAATTAATAGTTTGATACTTAATCTCTAAACATACATACATACCATCATGCTGTTTTCATATTCCGACATACATACCTACATGTGTTGTATAGAAAACAAAATATCTTAAAATATTAAATAATTTGTACTTATGGGTTTATAGTTTGGTACTTATTCTTCAACTTTACATACATACAATCGCTATCGACAGTTGGATCTCATGTGTTACATGCAACTAGTTTTATACGAACATATGTATGTATACCTACTGAGCAGCTTTTATTGATTTTGTATTCCAATTATTTCAGAAATAACATGCATAAAATAATATAATATTACAACTGTCGATTTGTTCAAGAGAATTTTATTCTCTTAACTTATCGACAAAGTATCAAGCCAAGATACGGGAGATTTGTATGCAGGGTCTATATATTTTAGAGCTTTTCCAACTTCGAGGTCAAAAAACACCAACTTAAAGGCTTCGCAGCATATATTTTCTATATATATGGATTTACTCAAAATTCGGAGTAGAACATTTAGTGTGTCTGTGTGTGTCCGCCCCCTCCCCTTATAACTTATGATCCGCCCAATTCACAGAGCCCAAGAGATAATTATAGGCCTACAAAACTTATATAGTCAGAATTTAGAATTTTTGTTTCAGTCAGGGGTTATCAAGTTTTGAATTTTTACTTATTTTTCCATTAATCTTAAAAACCATAAAAGCTTGGACGCTGAAAATGGTTTTAAATATAGACAAATGCAAAAATCTTAATTTTTTGAAAAAATTCCAGTGTTTCTGAAATATTTTTTACTAAGAAAATATTTTTTATGAAAAATTTATCGGTTCAACAGCCTATATTTCCAAAGTTTTTAAAAATATCAAAAAGAGCCGAAACACCCCAACTAGATAATTTAATTTTCTTTAAAAAAATTAACAATATAGTTGGGTTTTTATAAATTTAGTGACATCATTTCATACAATTTGTATGGCAGTAAACACTACACAATATTTCATTCAATAGTTTGATACTTACTTAATCTACAAACATACACCATGCTGTTTTCATATTCTGAGTAGGAAGAACAGACTGACTTCCATACTATCCTATCCTGACATACATAACTACATATTTTATATAGAAAACAAAATATCTTAAAATATTTATTAATTTATGTTTAAGTGTTTATAGTGTGGTAAGTATTCTTCAATCATATATACTATCGCCATCGATAGTTGGATATCATGTGTTACATGCAACTAGTTTTAATACCCAATAGAACCGAAGGTGGATTATTAAGGGAGAACCGCGAAATCAAGGCTCCTACAGGGCTTACGATTTGTCATCGGTTGTCAAAAAATAATCCAATGTTTAGGTACGTATGTGCAAGTATTTAAATATTTAATTATAAATATGTTCATTTTTGGTATTTATAATGCAAAAAATAATAAATTCTGGAAACTGACAGCACAATTAAAGATTGTGTTTCCACCTGGAGTTGAACCAAAGACCTTTCGCTCTAGCGTCAGATATTTATTTAATTCAAACCAATTGAGCCACGGATGCCGACAGATTAGTCTATTCAAACGACTCCCACAGTGATTAAAATCTTCTTTGACACCGAACATATAGTAAATCATTATGATGGTTGTTTTGTCGATATTCCAATTTGGCTAAGCGATCCTGTTTCAATTAGCAAATTACATTAAAAGGGTCTTCAAATGTTACAGCTATATATCAATATACACATAATACGATACATCCATATGAGTTTATATATATACATGTCTGAACATCTGTCGTCATTTTCATAGTATGTACAGAAACATATTATATTCATGTCATACATAGGTACCTAGTCGTATCATCTGCAATATTATTTAATAATTCTAATGAGTTTTGAATCTGTTCCTATGTGACTCGGCAATAGTGAATTTGATATGAGCATATGTACATGTTTTCAATATACTATTTATATCACAAATAACTCACTTATCTAATAATATCAACCCAGAGTATCCATCAGCATCAGTAATCAATTCAGTGATCAACGGATATGATTTAGGCGTTGTGAACTTTACATATTAACTAGAAATTGTTACATATTGACACTTATTGTCACATAAACATGAAGAATTATTAAATAAACTTGAACGATAACAGAATGTCTGTATACGGTTCATTTACAATCTCAAAAAATATGATCATGTTTCGACTTGTAGAAATATACTTCGTTGGCCAAAGATACGAGATCGTCGTAACATTCACATTCTGTCATTACTTTGTAAGACTATTTATGATCCCTATTCACCACAATATTTAAAAAATAACGTCGTTTTCTTATCAAGTCACGGCCTATCCCTTCGATCTGCTGAACGTACTACACTAGCTATCCCCATTCACAATACAGAAGTTTTCAGCTCCTCTTTTCAAGTACAATCAGCTAGACTATGGAATGGCCTAAGTGATTTATTTGTCAAATAGTTCCTAAATTCTTTCTATATCCTTCCGTAACCACCTTTTCCTCCTTGCTATGATCAGTGTTATTTTTATTATTCTTTTTTTTTTAAACTCTCTTTTATTTTTTTTTTCTCTTTGTAATTTTTTTATATTTCTTACTCTTTCATGTTATTTTTTATCAATTTATTTCTCACTAAATTATTATTATCGTACCAATTTAACTAAAAGACTTCACGTTGCTCGGGTTGGTTGGAAGAAATTGCCTTATGGCAATAAACCTGCCTTTGTACACATGTACATAAATTATATAAATAAATAAATAAATAAAAAAAACTTTACATATAAGTACCTACATATTTTGTAAATTATATAAAAATATATTGTGCAGTGATTACCTATAACAACAAACGCGTTTCACTAGGCACGCATATGAACTTCACTGTGCCTATAATGAAGACCTCGTTTGGACAGAGACGTTTTGGAGTCATTGCTCCTAGAATATACAATAAGCTCGACAAAAAAATAAACAAACGGAATAAAGTCATGCTTTTAAAACACTATGCAGAGGAGATTTTTCAATAGCTTTCGACTAGTGGGGCATAGCAGATACAATAATTATTGTAATGTCTATCAGTAAATGTAAAACTAAATAGATGATAAAACGAGTGGGTTGTGGCCAACGTTTAAGTCCTCACTAACAAGTCGTTCTAAAGTATTCAAATTTTGTATGGAAAATATTCAGTAATTTCATGAAATGAGTTTGTTAAATTATTTTTTATTTAAATATTTTATTATGAAAACTTGATAGCATGTGCCTTTTTACCAATAAAAAAAATCAAATTTTAAGTTTTTTTAACTGTCAAATGTTTCAAAGTGACGCCAAGTTCAGGAAACTTATTTATTTATTATTTATTAAATAAATAAATAATAAATAATAAATAAATAAGTTTCCTGAACTTGGCGTCACTTTGAAACATTTGACAGTTAAAAAAATTGAGAAACACTGATCAGATATCCTACAAAATCTAATTGCGAATTAAATCTAATCGAGTATTAGGTATACAAATTTGCAAATATTTGAAGAGAATCGAATGAATACTTTACTCTATATTCGATATATGTAGTAATATACATAAACACGCCGTGCGTAGTATACAGATACATAGTGATGAAACTTTCAGATTACAATCTCAACATGATTCTAGTCGATAATCTGCAATAAAAAATATATTTAAAAACTGCGAATTTATAACCCCCCCCCCACTATACGTAGGAAGATGTATTTGTACTTGTTTAACAAAGACATTTTTATTTTTTTAAATAAAGTAAAAAAATCTCCTTGAGTTAGTGAGGAGTAAAAAGGTAAGATCAGCAAAAGTAAAATGTCAAGGGAGGTGTGTATACGGCTTACAAACACGATGTTGATAAAATAATATTTTTTTATCTTCTTCTTTTTGTGTCATATCAGGTCTCATAGACGACCACCACAGAGAAAGCGATCCCTGTCCTGTGCAGTGTGAAACAGTTCATCCACAATTCTCATACGAGTCCATTCGCGGATGTTTCGCAGCCAGGAAAGCTGCTTTCTTCCGACCCCTCTACGACCCTCAATTTTCCCCTTCATGACGAGCTGACGGATGGCATACTTTTTACCTCTCAGAATACGGCCGAAACACTTAACGGAGCTTTTTTATATATAAGAAGACATAATTACTATGCAGTACACAGTTTTTATCAATGATTATCGACCGTGAAAAAAATCTCTTTGGAAACTAATTCAGTGACTTGGGGGGCAAGTCTGGTCCGATTGGCGAAATCAAAACCCTAGTGATTACCCATATAATGGATATAATTAATATATGGATATCTATAATATCTTTAGATGTCATATAACTCCATATGATAATTATATCCATGATATGGGTAATCACTGGGGTTTTGATTTCGCCGATCGGACCAGACTTGCCCCCCTGGGAGGCAAGTCTGGTTCAATCGGCGAAATCAAAACCCTCATGATTACCCATATTATGGATATAATTATTATATGGAGTTCTATAATATCTTTAGATGTCATAGAACTCCATATGATAATTATATCCATGATATGGGTAATCACTGGGGTTTTGATTTCGCCGGTCGAACCAGACTTGCTCCCCAGATCTATTATTAAAACCCTAAGATGTAGTCTTATAATACTCTGCTATTCAAAAATCGAATAAACATGTCTAACATTTTTTCACATTTTGTGTTCGTATGTCTAACATTTTTTCACGAATATCTAGAATGTTTTATGGAACGATTTAATCAATATAATTATAAAATAACTACATGTATAACCATAACCAGGTGTATGTACATAGTTATTTATATCCGCTAAACTTAGCGTGCATTATTACCTACATATGTACAATAGTTTGTGTGGGGTATGCATCCAACCAATACAAACACGATCGTTGCTAACTATTAGACAGATGGTGTATCGCATACTTATTAGAGAAATCTAATGGGCTGTGGCCTACAACAATTATATTAATTTATCAAAATTTCGGTGCACATAAAAATAAAACTTAAATATATTTCAAATTATTATTATTATTAACTAGTAAAACCCAGAAGACGATGTCCTGGCTGTATAATTGTTTACCACTAAAAACATATTTAAAAATGGTTGAACTGTATGTTTTCTTTTATTTTTTTAATATTCTAGAATCATAAATTATAATTTATACATTTATTATTCATTTATTTATACAGATCTACTATTATTGCTAATTTACATTACCATCCGTCCCTACAGTCCCTTAATAACCTTCCGTCCATATTCAGTCACTTCCGTCACCATAAACTTACTAGCAAAAATATTAGTATTCTCTATATTCTTACATGATGTTTATCCAATTGTCGATTTGTTCATCTGTTGATGTTGCCCATAGCAACTCTCTTGGTTGTCAAAGCTACTTTTGAATTTCCCACTACATCTGCATTGTAGCCATAACTTACTTTACTTTGCGTATGGGATCGGCTTTTTCTTCACCGCGAGGGTTGCATCCTGGTGTCACGTCAGATTATATTCGGAAGCTCGCTGACATAAGCCAGTTCACCGCTTCCGAGTCAGCCGCATGTAGTTCCTCCAGTGAACCGGGGAATGCATAAAGAGGGCATTCTCCCACCAAGTGTGCCACCGTCTGCCTTGTAGCTCCACATTCGCAGTTTGGTGTTTCCCTCTTGCCCCACTTCCAAAGGAGGTAGTTACAGCAGCCCTGCTCTGTGCGGATTCTGTTTAGCCGCACCCATGCTTTACGAGGCAAGGCAACTGTCATTGTTGCTATAACAGCTGTAATTGTTTCCATAGCAACTATCATTGTTGCCATAGCAACTGAAAATTTTGTCATAATAACGGCAACCGTCCCTTCAGTACCTCCCGTCCCTTCAGTACCTCCCGTCCCTTCAGTACCTCCCGTCCCTTCAGTACCTCCCGTCCCTTCAGTACCTCCCGTCCTTTCAGTACCTCCCGTCTCTTCAGTACCTCCCGTCCCTTCAGTACCTCCCATCCCTTCAGGCCCTCAGTACCTCCCGTCTCTTCAGTACCTCCCGTCCCTTCAGTACCTCCCATCCCTTCAGGCCCTCAGTACCTCCCGTACCTTCAGTACCACCCATCCCGTCAGGCCCTTCAATACCTTCCGGTCCTTCAGTACTTTCGTCCCTTCAGGCCCTTCCATCCCTTCAGGCCCTTCAATCACTTCCGTCTCTTCAGGCCCTTTCGTCTCTTCCGTCCCTTCAGTACTTCCCGTCACTTCTGGCCCTTCAGTACCTCCCGTCTCTTCAGGCCCTTCAGTACCTCCCGCCTCTTCAGGCACTTCAGTACCCCCCGTCCCTTCATGCCCTTCAGTACCTCCCGTCCGTTCAGGCCCTTCAGTACCTCCCGTCCCTTCAGTACCTTCCGTCCCTTCAGTACCTCCCGTCCCTTCAGTACCTCCCGTCCCTTCAGGCCCTTCAGTACCTCTCTTCCCTTCATTACCTTCCGTCCCTTCAGTAGGTTAAGAAAAAGTTTAATTCCCGAAACAATGCTGGGAAGACCTACGAAGAGACGAAAGGACAGTTGGACCTTCTTTTTCCAGGATTCTTTAACTTCATAGGTAAAATGAACAAACATACGATAAAGGAGAAGAAGAAGAAGAAAGTTTGAATCCTGAAACCTTCCTGAAGACCTGCGAAGAGATGGAAGGACAGTTGGACCTAATTCTCCCAGAATACTCCTCCTTCATAGGTAAATACACAAATACACGATGAAAAAGAAGAAGAAAAAGAAAAAAGTTTAAATCCAGAAACTGTCCTGGAAGACCTGCGAAGAGATGGAAGGACAGATGGATCTTCTTTTTTACCCAGAGTATTAGGTAAAATGACCTTATACCCGATGAAGAAGAAGACGAAAAAAATTTTTATCCAGAAACCATCCCGGGCATACTCCCAACAATTCACCAACAACTCCCAACAATGTTTCATTGCAATCGGATGAACGGTTCCCAGGATAGTCCACATTCATTGGTAAAGTGACCTAATACTCGATGAAGAAGAAGAAGAACAAATTTTTTTTAATTCAGAAACCATTCCGGGCATAGGCTCGACAATTCGTCAAAGTTTCATTGCAATCGGATGAACGGTTCCCAGGATAGTCCACCTTTATAGGTAAAATGACCTAATACCCGATGAAGAAGAAAAAGAAGAAAATGTTATAATATACGTAAATCCATTTTTATATATATACATAGATACAATTTTATGTATGGGTATATAGGATTTTTGCTAAACAAACCCACTAAATATCAATTCAATACCATTTTTTTTAGATATCGAATAAATAAATAAATAAATTATAATGCATAAACCTTCTCCTGAATGAGCTGAACAAATTCCCAAAGTTTCATCGCAATCGGATGGTTGGTTTAGGAGTTCATCGCGAACAAACAAATATACGTAAATCCATTTTTATATATATAGGTATATAAAAATACATACAATACAAAGATAACAACACATTCTTTTAAATGCTATTCGCAGTAGCATTTTTAAATTTTATTTATATTAATAAATACTTAATAAATACAGGATATAGCTTTTAAAAACGATGAATTCTATAATTTTTTTCAAAAAAAAACGTGCGATGCGCTACCTGGAAACGCAAAACTTTTTTTAAAAAAATATTTTTTACATTTTTATTCTTTGCTTTCCCTTTGCCGACGCGCCGAGTTTTTCTCTTTTAATATTATGATTTACGCACTGATTTGTTAATTATTGAGGGTGGGTTACTTCGTATAAGATGGCGAACAGCTGTTTAAAGACTTGTAAAGTTTTCTATCTAATGTGTACAAAATTGAACGAACCATACCATACTATATTTAATGTTCGGTGGGTCGGTGTTCTTATCGGAATAAGCTTTGGGATATTTGCATATTTTCTTTACATTATAATATATTATATATGTAGCAGAGGCAGTTGGGAATATTTATTCGCGACAACAATAACAACAGTTTGTGGTAGTTTATCGATAATCGATATAGAGACAGTCGGTTCTATAAAAGACAGGAGAGAAAATAGATTGCAATCAAAAAATGTTACTGCTGAAATTGATCCGCATAAAAATGATAATAACAACTGCCTATAAATAACTGTGGTGACTGGCGACATTGTGAAGATTCATACTTTTACAATGGCGTTTAAAAAACCCAATTTTCAGTAATATAATATAAGTATTCATAATATTTCCTTATATTGTTTTAATAACAATTTATAACTAAAACACAGTAGGTATAAGGTCTTATATTCTCGACTATTCATAAAAACATTGATATCGCAATATAACAATTTCGTTGCTATGTTTCTGTTTGAGCTAACAACGTCGCAATTTATTCTTTTTTCTCCGGTTATTTAACATTTATGTCGATTTTTTGAAAAAAAAATACAAATTTTCCTTTAGTGTTTGTGTCTTAGATTATATATGATACAGATACTTAGTATGTATGCCAACTAAAACTACGAGGTAACAGAAGAATTTCTAGTATACGTACACCTACCGACACGCACACATACATAAAACGTAGACCAACCGATCTACCGCCTCACACACACAGGTAAAAAAAACTTGGCATACATTTGAATTCGAAATTTGTACTAGACGCGGCTCCTGTACATTATAATTCTATGGTTTGTGTATTATTTTCATCTTTTATTTCGGGAATATCATCATTTATATGAAAAATCGTAGCTAAAACTGTAGCAATAAAGAAAAAGTGAAAAACCATACATTAATATAGCCATTCTCATTATATTGAAATGGTTTATAATGTGTAATTATTTTTTTAGTCTTTTTAATATATTCTGTAATGACTGTATGTTTGTTTGGTTAATAAATAAAAAAAAATAAAAAAAAAAAAAAAAAAATATTCCATAGTTTCGAGTTTTTTTTTCTTTTTTGCACTAATCATCCGTATTTCCGTCAAAATAATAATAACACATAGTATGATGTATTGTTTTCAACAAATCTAACGAAACAAAATTACGTGGGCTGCACCTAATTCAAATTCGGTTTTCTGCTTGGTTGATAATATTTATGTGTTGACCTCTGCCCCCGAAAATTTTCAAATTATTTACCAGAACCTATAATATGTAGATATGTGTGTATGGAGATAATATATACATAAGTAGTTATATCCAAAACCAAATTCAAATGTCAAAACATTTTATGTAATAATATCTGGATTAATCTGAAGATTGGTTTCAATGAAATGTTACAAATTGTCAGTGAGAGACACATTGAAAAGTTATTCATGGAAGTTTTCTGTCAGTGTAAACAAGCTACCAACTGATTTATGTAGAATACGCTAAAGTTTATTTCATCGAAGATTAAATATACTTATATCTCACATGTACATACGTAGTTAGTAAGTATTACTATGCGATTAGTAACCATAATATACAATATCAATATTATATTTTCTAATGGAGGACTCTCCACCTACCGGACACACTCTATGAGATGAAGTCTTATTTTCGAGTCCTCACTACGAGAACTCTACAACGACGTCCTAGGGAATTTCTTTGGACCCATTGGACATGCTGACCTTGTTGCCACGAAGAGCCACTTCAGAGCATTCAAGACTTTTTTTGTCAAAAATACGTTTCGCTCTTATCTTCACCTTCAGTGAACCGTGAGCCAGCTTCTTCTTTGTCAGCCATCTCTCCATTGCTGGATGTAGGCCTCCTCCAATGAACTCCATCTCTTCTGTCTTGTGCTTCCCTCAACTAACATCTTCCCGCAACCGGAATAATATCGTCGACCCATTTTTTTTGTGGTCGCTCTACGATCTCCATTGTGAGCCAGCTATTTACTCCTAATTTTCTCTGTTTGACACTTTAAGTGTAGTATCTGTAAGGTAGTGTAGTTCTCAATACTTTTCTTATGTTCTTTATGAGACGAGAGTGACGTGTGTGTATACACGCACGTGTCGTGTTTTATTTTATAAGGTTGTACACACACGTACACCAGTCGCCGACTGTGGGGTATGCCGTGATGGTATGAATGGGTGCCCTTGACGAAAAGATTTCACAGACATCTCGCATCTAATAGGTATGCACATATTTGTAATATATATATTTGGTCTGTCACAGTACAAGAACGCGTTGCTTAGAGCCCTACACCCCACAACCTCTACCGCCGTCATGCAAATTTTTTTTTTTTTTCAAAAAATGAATATGTCCTTGTTAAACAAGTACATATACATCTTCCTACTTTCCCTAAAATAAGCAAATAAATGCTTGTGCTATAGGTGAACGAAATCGGTCGAGGCAGGATTCGAACTCGCGACCACTGGATTACTAACCCAGCGCGCTAACCGCTCTGTCACCCACTCATCTCTATATAATATAATATAATGTTTCGTTCTTTATTTACATTGACAATTTTCGTCATTTTTTTAATTAACTATATATAATCGATGTTTTTCTATATTAGCTGTGAGGCATCGGCTTAGAATAGTGCTTCCATTCTTTTAAATCATTGTTTTCGAGTGTCCCGTAAGAGCCGGGTTATCGAAAATACAACAGGCAACAATAACATCTCACATAGTTCAGCAATGAGGTTCACCACCCATTCTGAATGTAGTGCCTTTTTGGTGAAACGAGACTGGTGTGTGGGTATACATAGATGTGTTGTTCTCCCTTTTATAAGGCAATGCACACCCAGACACCTTTCGCTGGTTACCCTACATTGTGGGATATGCCGTGATGGTATGAATGAATAATCGATGTTTTTCTATTTCTTTTTTATCGCCTTTTTGTTGTCAAGTTTTATTTTTTGTTTTGCATACAATTATTTATTTATTTATTTATTTATATAATTTATGTACATGTGTACAAAGGCAGGTTTATTGCCATAAGGCAATTTCTTCCAACCAACCAATTTTATTGTTTTTTTTATATTAATATTTTTGTTATATTTTGTAACTGCTTTATTTTTTGTGTATGATTGTAAAAGGCTTCTGGCCGTAGATACTAATAAATAATCGAATATTTTTATTATTGCATATGCGCAAACATTGGATTTTTTTCCCTGTCGGGAGTCAAAGGTATTTTTTAACAGATTTTTAATTTACGCAAGCGCATAAAGTGATCATGTAAACCAGCCGATGACAGGTCGTAAGCCCTGTAGGTGCCTTGGTTTCCCGGTTCTCCTACAATAAATATTCCAACTACGTCTCTATTGAGATAATTAAAAATCTGTTTAAAAACTAATAAATAAATAAATAATATAACTATATGTTTTATTTCCCAAATCTGCGAATCGACTTTTGGTTATTATGTGGGCCTGTAATAGATCTCAGTGGAAATGGAGTGAATTATGAGACATGACGAACTCTAAACAGATTTACGTCATTTTAGTCTGTAAGGAATTGAGTTATCAGAAACTTCACGTTATTTGTTGGTATAATTAGATGTGTTGCCGTACCAAGAGTTTCACGGAGATCAACAAGGAAATTAGAATTGTTTCAAGTAACGTAATGGTCATTGAAACATCGAAATCAAATTCATAATGTCAGTTTTGAGATAACACGGATCTGACTTCGGGGCATGTGTGCCCTTTGGGAATGCATCTAATTCTGTGTTTAGATTCAGACGAGATCTCTATAAATCCGAAACCCTGAGCGAGAAAATTTCCTCAGGCTCATAGCACGTGCAATGTTTTCTTGTCCAATTGTCGATTAGTTCAAGAAAATTTATTTCTCTTAAAATTATCGGCATAGTTTCAAGACAACATCCGCGAGATTTTGTATGGCTAGGTCAACATTTTTCATGGTATTTTCAACTTCCAAGTAAAAAAAACACAAACTTAGAGGCTTCGCAGCATATATGTTATATGTAGGTATACACATTACACATGTATGGATTAACTTGCAGTAGAACATTATTTCATACGCTTGACGCATATAGCCCAACATTTCTGAAAATATTGAAATGGTTAGGCCTTCAAAACTTGAATTTTTGTTTCTATCAAATTTTGAATTTCGAATCAAAAACCATAAAAGCAGGAACGCTAAAAATTTTAATTCAACTGTCGATTTACTCAGAATTTGGAGTAGAACATTTTATGTGAGTTTTGTGTGTCTGTGTGTGTGTGTCTGTGTGTGTGTCTGTCTGTCCCCCCCTTATATCTTTTGATCCGCTCAATTTACAGAGCCCAATTTTTCAGAATATATAAACAGTTAAAGGTTTACAAAATTTTGTTTCAGTCAGGGGTTATCAACTTTTAAAATATTGGTTGATTTTTCCATATATCTCAGAAAACATAAAAGCTAGAACGCCAAAAATTGGTATAAACATAGACGAATACAAAATCTCAAATTAGTTTTTTCGAAAAAATTCCAGGGTCTCTCACAAATTTTTTATTAAGAAAAAATTTTTTTTTTATGATAAATTTATGAGTTTAACTGCCTATATTTCCAAATTTTTTAAAAATATCGAAAAAAGCCGAAACACCCCAACTAGATAATTTAATTTTCTATAAAAAATATTATCATTGTATCAGCACATCCCAATTTTTTTTTAACAATTTTTATAAAAATTGAATTTAGTGACGACATTGCTTCATACAATTTGTATGGCAGTCGCTTATACATAATATATAAGAAGACTTAATAGTTTGATAGGTACTTAATATCCAAACATACATACAGAACCATCATGCTGTTTTCATATTCCGGGTAGGAAAAAAGGACTGACCTCCATACTGTCCTATCTTGACATACATCGCTACTCCCACCACCACCCGCTCCGCATATGGGGACTGTCAACGGCCCCTTCGCAGAACGCTAGAATGAATGACAAAAAAAAAACAATGCATGGCACGAAGAGTAGCTCATGGAGCCCTCTAGATTAGCAATCTCGGCACCTTGGTGCAAAAAGAACAATCAACAAGTGCGAATTGAGATTCACACTTGCGGACTGTCGGCGACTTCAGATCCATATATATAGGGCATCAGAGAAGTGACCAAGATCTCTGGAAACAGAAAAGTCAGTGAGAATCTTCGGATAATAAGGCACCGTATCTATGGCAAAATCGTTTGAAGGCTTTGTAATTGTTCTTCGAGATCACTAAGTCCGCATGTCCAATGGGACCTTGAAGAGGCCCACGGACAGCAACGAGGAGCTCCGATCTGTAAGAGGACACAATTGGGTGGGAACACTCCCAAAGGATGTGATCCGAAGTTTGGTCCGGACATTGACAAAACTGACATGAGGAAGAGGGAGCAATGTTGAAGCGATGGAGATAGCTTTTAAAGTTACCGTGTCCTGTGAGAAATTGAGAAGTCCAAAAGTCTGGAACAACCCAAGGAGATTTCAGTCGCGACCTCACGTCAGGAAAAAATAAAAAGGTAACTCTACCAACTAGACAGGTCGTCCAGCGGTTTTGCCAAATGTTTAGTAGAGTGTCGCTCACGTTTCTCTTAATTGAGCTTCGAGACATTCGACTTTCAGGGGGGTGAAAAGAAGTGTCACCGACGACAGAAGGACGGCCTCGCAATAAATTGAAAATAGCACCTCTACGTTGAATTTCAAGATCAAGGGGGGTTAAGCCTGTCAAAATTGGCAGGGCTTCGGTGGGGCTTGTTCTGTAAGCTTTGGATAGTGCAATGAGAGCGAATCTTTGGCCTGAAAGCAAGGTTCTTCGAATATGCTGAAACTCGCAGGCGTTAGACCAACAGCCTGCCGCATAGCAAGCGATGCCAAGATAAACGGCTTTGTAGAAAAGGCGGGCGATAGGAAATTGCAGACCCCAGCTTGCTTTGGCGAGGTGTCCTATTTTAATGAAAGCAAACTTAGCCTTATCTACACATGATTTGGCATGATTTTTGAAACTCGGTCCCCTTTCTAGAATAACTCCGAGACAGGTGACTTGGTCTCGAAAGACAATATTAGTTCCTAGAAACTGGATGGACGGCCGTCTGCGAAGTATGCCCTTAAATACCAGGCCATAAGTCTTGTTCGGAGCGAAGCATAGCTTGTTTTTTATACCCCAGTCAGAAACAAAGCTCAGCGCTTGGGTGGCTGAGTTCTCGATTGATCTGCGAGAATCAGCACGAATCATAATGTAAGCATCATCAGCATATGCTTGAATTATACAGTTGCTCGGAAGAGGAAGATCCAATAGATCATCGAAAAGAATGTTCCAAAGAAGTGGACCGAGAACAGAACCTTGAGGACATCCAATGCTTACTTGTCGCTTATGAATAAATTGACCCCCAGGAAGGACTATGTGGCGATTTTCGAAGTAGCTCTTAACAATAAGGTATAAGTTACGAGGAATATTTCTAGCCTTAAGTTTGTGCAGAATGAGCGGCCACCAAGCATTGTCAAACGCACCACTTATATCAAGCGAGATGGCTAAAACCAACATCTTGACATACATACCAACATGTGTTAAAATTTTCAATAATTTGGATTTATGGGTTTATAGTTTGATTCTTATTCTTCAACTAGATATACATAATATCGCCATCGACAGTTTGATCTCATGTGTTACATGCAACTAGTTATATAAAAGTTCCAGTTTTTTTCAAATTTTTTTATTAAGATATTTCATGACAAGTTCATGTGTTGATCTGCCTATATATCGGAGATTATATATGTTGTGTCATATATTAACTTGTATGTGTATATACATACATAGTAGTGTTCTGTTGGTGTTTCCAATACATAAATATGATTATCTGTGTCATATTCAATTGATATTCAAAGATATTAAAAATGAATTCAAATTGTTTTTGTATTCAAAATAGAACATGTTTGCAATGCGCCACAAAACCAAAAGTCTCATCCATTCGTGGTGCGGTATCTTCTGTTTAATTTGCATTTGACCGGTGGCAGTCGAAGCTTGTAAAAATATTGATAATCTTGTGGCACGCGTCCATTCTCTCTCTATGTCTCTCTCTCTAACAATGTATGTACTTATGTATGTATGTAAGGGTGCATACATTTCGGAAATCAAAAGCTCACCATGCTCCGAGCACTGGTCTGTGAATGATAAATGCAAAGAGGGGTTGGTAGACTTCAGATATAGAAGAACGCTCGTAAAATGGTTTTGCGTCCATATACATATACCTACATACATTGTACACACACACAAAAGGATTTCACCATTTTTTTTTAATAATAGGTACAGAATTCGACACGCTTTAGGTATTACGTATTAGGGTTGTCAAAACGCATTAAAAAAATTTATTTAACCATAAAGGAATCGCAAAAATAAATTAAAATTTAAAATATATTAATTAGGTATTGTTTAATTACATTATGTAAATACCCGGAGAAATAGTGATTACGAAAAATATGTCATATCACGAAAAGCACTGCAAAAATTCGTAATTCAATGAATATCATTTAAAGACTTATCGAGATGTTCAACTTAAAATAGAAATATAAACATAGAAATATAAACATACCATATTATGTTAAATTTTCATTAGGTAGTTACTATTTTCAAGAGAGCACCCAAAAAGAAAAACCAATCCATATTCCTCCATACTAATATGCAAAAAAATAAATGTCAATAACATTTTTATTTCTACCTTTTTCCTTCTCTTTGAAATGTATACATTGTATAATTATGCAAACCAGAAAATTGCACATTTTATTTGAGGGTATGTTTTATTTATAAATAGTTTAAAGTTTCCTTATAGTGTTTAATAGAATCGAAGATAACCATAATCATTTGAGATGTCTTAAGCTTGATATTGTTTATTTATCTGTCATTAATTCAGTAAATTATTCTTCTTCTTTTTCGTTTACTAGACCTAGTTGGTCTGTTATTTAGAAACTATGCCTCCTGGGACGGCGAAGTCCAAATATCCTTCCATCTCTTGGGTGGTCTTCCGGGTAGTCGGCGATCAGAGATGATTTTATTTACTGCTATATACGCAAGTCGATCACTGTCCATTCTGGCTGCGTGGTCCCTCCAACGTCTTCTTCTGGATCTACTCCACCGAACGATTTCTTACGAACGAGAGGGTCTTATTTGTACAAGATCTCCACTGTAGTATTCTGGGTGTCTGATGCATGTAACAACATCTTTCCATGACAAAAATAAAAACTTTCATACGCCCTGTACAAGTGGCAAGACAATTGTCATATTGTAGTTTATTGAGAAATAAATGTCTCCCCTTCTGGGAACCAAACCTAGCTCGCTGGCTTCGAAGAGAAACGACAATAAAAATAATATAAAGTCTGCATTTTTGAGTTGTAATTATCTGATTATCCGAAATAATCCAAACAAATACATTTGTTTTGTGAAATTTTCTATTTCATAAAATTTTAGGACTCTTTGAACTGCATTCAGTTTCAGCAACAAATGTAGAAAAATATTGTGTAGCTTATATTGAATTATAATTTGATGCACCTGTCTTTAGTAAAGGACAACAATATCGCCCTTTTACGACTCTCATTGTTTTGACGTCTGAGGTTCTGTCTACCTGTTCTCGAACCATTTTCTTGAACCATCTCGAACCATCCTTTGCGAGTGGATATTGAGTATATGCAAACACATAATATTTTCTTATTTAAATAGGTATTGCGGACATGATCTCGGAGTGTTTGACCTAAGTGATTGACCTAAGAACCTTCGTTTCCGTTGTTCTTAGGAGCCCCTAGGTTCTTACAGTTTCTGCTCGCGTTCAGTAAATTAATCCTTGTAATTATTTATAAACAGTCTTTAATGTGACAATATCCTATAAATATCACTATTCTAAATAAGTTTTTTTTAAATGCAATGATTCGCTGTTTAACTATCTGATGATACTTCAGCCTTCCACAGTCGATTATTGCAACAAATCTCCGTTGGAATTTCCTTAAAAATTTTGCTTCACGTAATACATACAATCCATTCTCTCTCATGTCATTTTGGTACTCTGCAAGCAACATGTTCCAGATAATCAGGAATTCCACACAGCTGTGGGGAGAGTCTTTTAATATTCTGATATGTATTTTTTCACTACCACGTGAACGGAATTCAGAAAGGTGGAAATATTAGAAGTAAGAAACAAAAGCAGGACCTTTGCGAGAGAATGCAAGGAGGCTTATGGAAAATCGTAGAGCACGAAAATAAAGAAAATTGTTAAGAATTATGTTACCAACACAACTTCTTAAAAAAATGTAAATTTTTATTATAAAATGCAACTCAGCAAACATATATTTGATTTAAATTATGTAGATATCTACATACTTATAGATCTCAAAAAAATATTAAACTTTTTTTTTATTTTTGACCGGGAAACTTTCGCGATGATTTGTGAAGCATTGAAATATGCCAAAGTTCCTACATACTAAGCTGTTGGTATTTACATGTCAACGGAGACGTAAAAGAAGAAAAAGGGAAATCAAAAGGCTTACCACCTGTGATGACAGGTGGTAAGCCCTTCACAATATTGTATGTAAGTCAGTGCAAGTTCATTTTTTATGCAAATGAGTTGGTTAGATATTTGACTACTGAGTCAAAGGTCCCGGGTTCGATTCCCTGTGGAGACATAGTTTTAAATTTATTGTGTTTTCAGTCTGGATCTGTGAAACAATAAATAACGTAATTATCCAGAATATGGCAACTTGCTCAGTAATAATTTTAAAAGTAAATTTTATTTAGATGTAAAAACACATAAAAATCTAGTATAATCAAAAAGTATATAAAAATAAAATTGTTATAACAATAAGTATGGTAAGAGTATGACAATTGATTATAATAACATGTAAAACTAAAGAGAACATTAATATTTTTAACTATGTATTTATCACCTAACCTACAAAAGATGACAAGACTTGTGGTTTTTTTATGTTTGGTGGCAAACTATTATATATTTTGATACCTTTATGGTATAAACTATTTTGTGTGCTTGTTAATCTCGTTTTTGGAAGTCTAAAATCCTGACATCCTCTCTTAAGGGTTAGTGTGAACATTGACATTGATTAATATGTTAATCTTGTTAATGGGTGCATGTTAAATTGATATTTGACATAGTACAGGTTAGTTGCCCGAGAGGCAATACAAAATAAAATTAAATAAAAAAAAGTATGCATATAAAAACACGTCTTAATGATATGTTAATTTTAGGATTAAATTCACATTAGCTACTTATATCACGAGAAAAAAGAAGAGAAAATGATTTTTTTACTTAAAATCCAAGAATCTAAAAGATTTCTGCATCATCTTTGTCAAGACATACATAATTTATAATTCGTGTTTTTTTTTGAAAGCCCCTGTGAATGCCATGTTTACGAGAAAAGAAGAAAATTATGTGGGTATCTTATAGCATTATTACCACGCATAACAAAAACATAAATCATTAAGATGTAATATGGCTCCCGAATATTTGCCTATGATCATGTTTTTTCGTAATAATATAGTCTAAAGTTCATAATAATAATAATAAAAATCTCTTTAATAACTTTCGAAATATAGACATCTATAAGAAGGATGCTTATATATACTCGTATTCACAGTCAAAAATTAGTATTGAGGAGATCTCAGGCCTTCAAGGTACCCTGAAGGTATTTGTCGCTCTCAAAGAGCCCTTAAGTAAAATCGACACCTCAAGGAAAGCAATATGTAGATACAGATGTCATTTTTCATCATACAAAGATTATCTGTTTACCCGTTGGTTTTCACAACTGATTTCTATAACGGAATCAAATATATTGTTTTTTTGACAAAATTTTAACATTCGATACAGACGAATTTGAAATATTATAGGAGAACCAAGAACTCAAAGCACCTACATGACCAACGACATGTCATCGGCTGGTTGACGTAACCACTTTATGCGCTTGCGCAACGTTCACCAATTATGCCTTCTTATTGAGTTCCCTTATCAATGCAATATTTCAATAATAAGAAATCCCACCTATTGATAAATTATTTTTTCAGCAGTCATTTTACATGAGGCGACAATGCTTTCGCACATATGTAACTCCTGAACCGAGCAAGAATTAAAAGTTCATTTTTTGCTTGTAAACTTGCTTGTACCAATGTATGTGCGATATCACGTGTGCGCAAACCAATTTTAGTGCAGGAAAATCCTCTAATTGGTATCAACCACTAAAATCAGAAGTTGACGTTTGGCGTTATGTAGCGTATTGCGTGTCACTCTTTCCCTGAATTTTTCAACCATACATTTGCAATAATGCTTTATAAAAATGTCACATGCATTCTCTAATTTGTCGTACCCTACCTACTTTTTTGAAATCATTCACAACTTAGAGATTGAACCTGACTTAGTATGAAAAATAGAACGTAGTCAACGTCAGATTTTCTCAAGTAGGTACATTGATTGTTTCATAGCTATTGAGTATGTATGTATATATTGATAGCGTGCAAGTTTTCGTGTAATATTTCAGTTATTTACATGTGAAATCATGAAAATGATGGCAAAATAAATTTATCAATGTACCGACCAATATATCAGTGCCACGAGAACGTAAAGATTTAATCATATTTGGTTTTTATTACAACTTACAAGGAAAATTCACGATTTGACGCGGTAGGTAATATGAAAAAAAAACGTTCGTACTCCAATACATAAATTTTATTTTATAGTGATATTAAGTGTAACTATAATCCGAATAAGTACATAAGTACCGAATTGTATGAAAGGAATTAGATTTCGATCTTTAATATTGATTTTCGAGTACTTACTCGATGTTTATTATAATGACTAAATTATCAGACTTGCGATTTTTTATATCTAAACAAAAGCTAGTTGATAGGTTTTGATGAATATTGAGTAAAGAAACTGACAAATTTTGATGAAAAATATTTGTTTACGTGTGTATACCATTAGGCGTGTGTGTTTCACCTTTAGGCGATCTCTTTCGACTAAATACTTAAAAATAATTAAATCATACAAATATTATTATTATAAAATGTACAGTAATTTGAATGAATTGGGTAGCTACTAGTTTCGGTAAAGCAATTCTACCATCAACGGAGGATGAGAATTTGAACAGTAAATAAAAAAAGACTAAAAATAATAATTGCGGATGACCACAGTCATTGTAATTGTCATCAGAATATAACTTAATCAAAATTTTGTGTTTTATAAAAACGAGTGGGCAGTGGCCAACGCTATACCTACTAATTACCAACTCACTCCATAATGTATTCAAATTTTGTATGGAAATTTTTCAGAATTTTCAAAAAAATGAGGTCATTAAATTATATTTTATTAAAATATTTTATTATGACAACTTGATAAATATTCAATGTCATTTTATGAAATTGATGAGCAATTTGAAAATGAAAATTAAGTCTAAGTTTCCTGAGTTTGGGGTCACTTGAAATATTTGACAATTAAAAAAAAATAGAAGCACTGATCAGGGGGCAAGTCTGGTGCAACCGGCGAAATCAAACCATAGTTCCAGTTTACCCATATCATGGATATAATTATTATATGGAGTTCTATGACATCAAAATATATTATAGAACTCCATATAATAATTATATATATGATATGGGTAATCGTGAGGGTTTTGATTTCGCCGATTGAACCAGACTTGCCCCCCAGATATCCTTCAAAATCTAATGAGGTCTAAGCGAGTATAAGATAGGTATACAAATTTGAAAAAAATCGAATGAGTATTTTAGTCTTTAATTGATAAAATAGAATAAACACGCCGTGCATAGCACATAGTACACATCTCACATACACAGATATATTGTGATAAAACTTTTAGCATAAAATCTTAGCATGATACTAGTTGATAATGTGCAAAAAAAAATTACCTTAAAATTTACGAATTCATAACTCCCCATTCGAATTCCCAACTCCTTTTCTTCTCACTACCCTCGGGGTAGTGAGGAGTAAAAAATGAAAAAATAAACTAAGCTAAGCCAAGCTGTTTTTGAGAAGCGCTTGTCTCAGGTTTATATTTGAACATTAGTTGGATAACTATTTCTTTTTGAAAAAAAATGAATATACGTCTTCCTACATATACAAATACATCTTCCTACGTTTCCTAAAATAAGCAAATAAATGCTTGTGCTATAGGTGAACGAAATCGGTGGAGGCAGGATTCGAACTCGCGACCACTGGATTACTAGCCCAGCGCGCTAACCGCTCTGCCATCGACCCATCTAGTCGAATAACTATTATTTTGTAACTATTTATTAAATTATCAATTTGTACCTATTTTGGTAGGTACCTTTTACACATTACACATAAATGCGTATTGTTCATTTGTGGGCTTACACCCCAGTCAATGAATACGGCAGACAGATGAATTACATTCAGCATGTGGCGACATAATTGTAACGTGTTATAGTGTCTTCCTATTGAATATTATTTTCATACATCCGAGCACTATTGTTCTTGTGAATCTGGTCTGTGGATTAATACTATGTACAATAGATTGAATACATACAAATTTTCAATCAGAATTTTTCGCATGCATAGTGCAGCTTTAGCGCGTTAATATTCAGCCTGGGTTCATACATTTCTAATTGTATTTATACTGTACATATGAATGCCAATGGACCAATACAAAAGGTACATTTAATCTGTAAGGTATATATTACAAAATAAAACTAAATAGGTCGTAAATTAATGGTCATTTGATGACTTTATATAAGAACTTAAATGGCTGGTTGGAAGTCCTCGATAAAACGAGCCTAATTTATTTATCTAACGTTCCGATAACCCGTACGCGACAAACACACGCTCACTATTATTTATCCAACTGTCGATTTATTCAAGAGAACGAAACGCGTCGAAAATCTAATAAATACAATAGAACTATTACCAAGTATTTTTATAAACTAGTTGCATGTAACACATGAGATCCAACTGTCGACAGCGATAGTATGTATAGTTGAAGAATAAGTACCAAACCCATAAATACAAATTATTTATTATTTTATGATATTTAGTTTTCTATACAACACATGTACCTAGGTAGTCAAGATAGGATAGTATGGAGGTCAGTCTTTTTTTCCTACCCGGAATATGAAAACAGCATGATGGTATATGTATATTGTATGTTTAGAGATGAAGTATCAAACTATTAAGTCTTCTTTGATATTGTGTATAGGTGACTACCATACAAATTGTATGAAGCGATGTCGTCACTAAAGTCAATTTTTATAAAAATTGTTAAAAAAAATTTGAGATGTACTGCTACAATGTTAATATTTTTTATATAAAATTAAATGGTCTAGTTGGGGTGTTTCGGCTTTTTTCGATATTTTAAAAAAAAATGGAAATATAGGCAGTTAAACTCATAAATTTATCATAAAAAAAATACTTTTCTTAATAAAAAATGTTTGAGAAACCCTGGAATTTTTTTGAAAAAATTAATTTGAGATTTTGTATTTGTCTATGTTTATACCAATTTTCAGCGTTCTAGCTTTTATGGTTTCTGAGATATAGGGAAAAATAAAATATAAATTCAAAAGTTGATAACCCCTGACTGAAACAAAAATTCAAAATTCCGAGTATAAAAATTTTGTAGGCCTGTAACTGTTTATATATTCTGAAATTTTAGGCTCTGTAAATTGAGCGGATCAAAAGTTATAAGGGGGGGACGGACACACACACACACAGACATACACACACACACACACACACACACACACACACACACACAGACACACGAAATGTTCTACTCCGAATTCTGAGTAAATCCGTGTATGGAACGTATATGCTGCGAAGCCTCTAAGTTGGTGTTTTTTGACTTCAAAGTTGGAAAAGCCGTGAAAAAAGTAGACCTCTCCATACAATTCTCGCGTATTCTGGCTTGATACATTGTCGATATGTTAAGAGAACAAAGTTCTCCTGAACAAATCGACAGTTGGAATATCAACATACAATGGAGTTCTATCAAGAATTGTCAATCGACAAACTAAACTTAGTCAAGAGAACTTTGTTCTCTTAACATATCGACATGTTTCAAGCCAGGATACGCGAGAATTGTATGCACGGTCTACATTTTTCACGGCTTTTCCAACTTTGATGTCAAAAAACACCAACTTAGAGGCATATATGTTCTATATACGGATTTACTCAGAATTCGGAGTAGAAAATTAATGGTGACTTTCACCAATGTTACCTAAACTGTCACATAGCTGGGTATCACCTAAGCTTAGGTAGCCCCTAACGTATCGTTTGGTTTTCAGCGTCTAAAGCGTCTTAGGTAACTCTTATGTAGGTGGTGAAACGAAAATTCACGTTAGGTGCTACAATAGAATTCTTAGATAGCACCAAAGAGTTAGGGGGCGTTGGTGAAAGTCACCATAAGTGTATCTGTGTGTGTATGTTCCTTATAACTTTTGATCCGCTCAATTTACAGAGCTCAAAATTTCAGAATATATAAAAAGTTATATGCCTATAAAACTTTTATACTCAGAATTTTGATTTTTTTTTCAGTCAGGGGTTATCAACTTATGAATTTTTACTTTATTTTTCCATATATCTCAGAAACCATTAAAGCTAGAAGGCTGAAAATTGGTATGAATATAGACAAATACAAAATCTGAAATTTAATTTTTCAAAAAAATTCCGGAGTTTCTCAAACATTTTTTATTAAGAAAATATTTTTTTTATAGAAATTTATGTGTTTAACTGCCTATATTTCCAAAGTTATACAAATATCGAAAAAAGCCGAAACACCCCAACTTGATAATTTAATTTTCTATAAAAAATATTTACAATGTAGTAGTACATCTTAAATTTTTTTTAACAATTTTTATAAAAATTGAATTTAGTGATAACATCGCTTCGTATAATTTGAATGGCAGTCGCCTATACACAATATCTAAGAAGACTTAATAGTTTGATACTTAATCTCTAAACATAGCTACATACATAAATAAATAAATATTCTGGGTAGGAAAAAAGTACTGTCCTCCATACTATCCTATCTTGACATACATATCTACATGTGTTGTATAGAAAACAAAATATCTTAAAATATTCAATAATTTGGATTTCTAGGTTTATAGTTTGGTACTTATTCTTCAAATGTACATACTATAGCTTTCGACAGTTTTATCTCATGTGTTACATGCAACTAGTATTATAAAATCTAGTGTAGACTTGGTTATGAGTTTGGCCCTATTGATCTCTTTTGCTGTTCAATATACACGAGTATAAAAAGAAACTTCTAAAAGTCGAATAATTTTCTTATTAGGTATTTCATTTTTTATGTTATTATTTTGTTTCGTTTTGATGTTGTACCATGCATTCTTTTTCATTGCATGGTACAATAATAAATTGTACGTCATGTTTGCGACTTAAACTTCCTTTCAAATTTGTTCCTTTCCTATTTCCTCTACCGTGATGCTGTTGCCTTTACACCAACTTTTTTATTTTTCTTCTTTTTAATTTCTACGGCGCTGGCCGATTTACTAATGATATTAATAACAATTAAGCAAAACAAATAATAAAACTCAATTATTATTATTACCATTATACACTACCTCAAAAGAATTAGCAGGTCAATGCGTAAATTGTAAATTATTTAATACAACAAAATAAAATGCAACAAACGCATCATCAAGCTCTCAATTGGAAATAATCCACCCATCCAGATACTTGAATAATTAGGCTCTGAGGAGGTCTCTATACTATTTATCAACCCTACTGATTCCCGAATAAAAAATCTTTAACGATTCTTCATGTATTTATTAATACCGTTTTTTGCATTTTTATTATTTAGTTTTCGATAAACCTAAATTTTTTAAATTACGGCTTGACGATTTTAGAAAAATTCCAGTGTCTGAAATAATGAACGGTTATATTATTATTTTACGAGAATGCCTAAGTCTTTTAATCTCGTTATCTAAAGAGGTGTATTTTCGTTTTTTTTTCATTTAATGATTTATAATGTCTTTTCATTGTTCTTCTTTCGATTTCTTGTTTTTTACGTGTTATTTTTTAATATTTATTTTTCTATGATATCTTCTGAATCCACTTAGTGGATTTACCACTTCAACTTAGGGATCAATCACGCACTTAGTCTTAATATAGTAGGTATATTTTTTGTTATATTATATAAGCTGTTGGTTTTTCCCTATTAAATAAATAAAAAGATAATATAAGAGTTCAAGAACAATATTCAACATCCATAAAAAATCTTGCAGATAATGTAGCTGCATATAAACATAATAGAAAAGATATTTTACGTATGACTTCAATTCCCCAGGAAATGAGAATCTGCAGAATTTTATGATAGGTAGATACATAGATACGTATATTCCGAATAATATCACAGTAGTGGAACATGAAAAATAGATTGAAAAGTTTGTACTAGCCTTCAATTCCAATCGCAGTAAACTTCTTGAATCCACGGTATTAAAGATGCAAGCAATAAATTATTCCAAGGTACATATTGTAAGACACATTGTAAAGTGTTCTTTTCACCTGTGTATCTACAAACCAGATTTCAAAAATAACTTTCAAGTCTTGGAAAGATATTTTTATAAGTTTTGATAAAACTTTAAGTTGACAAATGTGGGTTTTTCGCTACTACATTTCATTTTATATCAGTTGTAAGCTTCACAACTTTAAATGGGTACTTATTTATTACACATCACAAAACTGTATTTACGCCAAAGTCTTGATATTCTTTTATGTCTGATAATACTTACTTACTTACTTACTTTACGTGTCCGGCTGGTTCAAACCCTGCCACTCCAATATGTGGCGACTGCTATCGCCTTGTCGTTTGCCATAATTATGTCACCAGGGGTGCATCCTTCCCCCATAAGTGGACATATCAGAAGGTGACTCTCATCCTGGGTTACGCCGCAGTCACATAGAGTGTCATCTTCAGAGAGGTACCCCCACCTTGCGAGGTTCACTCTACATCGTTTGACTTCTTCTTCTTCGATGGCGCTACAGCCCAAATCGAGCCTTGGCCTCCGTTAACTTTCGACTCCATCCAATCCTGTCCTCTGCTGCCACTTTCCAGCTCCTCTCCTGGAGAAGCTGAGCCGCATCCTTTCTGACCTCATCTTCCCACCGCAGCCTTGGTCTTCCTACCCTTCTTCTCCCACCCGGGTGTCCAGTCATGATTCGTTTCGGCACCCGTGAGGTTGGCATTCGTTGTATATGCCCAGCCCATCTCAGCCTAAGTAATTTCATGTGCGTTGAGATACTTGGGGTCTGGTATATGTTTCACCGTACATCGTTTGACACCGACCCTTAATCTGTTGAGGGTAGTCCATATACAGTTAGGAAGGTCTTCTCCTATTGGGATACCCTCACGTGGATGCATCCACAGCCCCGCTCCAAGGTCCTGTTTCCACAGATCCTCTCTCCTTTTTTGTGGATTTTCAATCGGGGAGGTGCTTTTAATGAAGCTATTTCTGGATTTCAAACGTGAGGCTGTTGGTTGGTGGTGATGTAGAGGGTGCCTACGATCATGAGTTTGTTTGTACCTCATGTCTGATAATGTAGGATGAAATTGTTAACGACGCAATAAATAAATAAATTAAGAATCATAAATAGTCTTTTTTATGCTTTTGATTTTATAATATTCAACCTGTTGGAGCAAATGGACTGTATGAAATGGTTAAAATCGGGAATGGAAGGTAAACAATATTTCGGGAGGATATAACAATTAATTGCACTTACCACCAGCCTCGACGAACCAATTATGAAGTTGAATTTGAAGTAATTCGAAGAACAGGACACAATACACTATAAGAAGAATCTTTGAACTTGACGAAGAAACTATGTAGAAAAATATTCAAAACAAAGGTAAACTTATAACATACATATATGTAGGTGAAGTGCACCTTATCGTCTCTCTTGAAGGTAACTCGCTGTACTGATTGAAGGTAGTTTTTCCTTTTACAACATTTCTTCTCGACTAGGATACGATAAAGAGAGGATTCAAATGGATATCCCTAACACAACCATCTAATTTAATTCTTACTTTCCTGGTCATTGCTTAGATTGTCATTGCAAAAAATATATATTCCAGAAGATGTTATGTATGGAGAGAAATTGGTGTAATAAATATGCTTAAAAAAGGTTAAATGATAATTCTCCACTATATATTATTATGGTGGATTAGAATTGAAAGCAATACGGAATACGGAGGGGTGTGAATTTACTCTATGTATGTATATGCTAAGTAATACGATAAATGTTTAATCCTATACATAGAAATGTAGGTAATTTATCCATATGAAATGATAGTTTGGTAGACCAAATATTTATAACTTGAAAGTTTCCGATAGAACAACCTACCTACTTGGAGTCCATGAGTGTCCTTGTTTGGTGGTATTTGGTTGAACTTGTATGTACCTACACAAGAAACCCACGACATTAATAAATGGCTCCAGAACAACCATGAGAATAGATCTTACTTTTGCATCTCGCTCAAGTGGTTGACTGAGAACAGCACAAAGATACCTAAATGATCATGGTTTCTGTCAAATTTCTGGAGTGTTTTCGCCATGAATTAAAGGAGGCGAATTGCACATTTATCAATCAAGCAAAAGACACTTATTTATTTATAACTATACCCACTACCCACATCATTATTATCAATTGTCAAAACTACGGATATTGAGAAGGGTACGGACAGTATTTTTGAACGAACGAAACGTGGCATTCAAAAAAAAGTACAGGTATTCAGTAAATATTGACTGATTTTTAAATTACGAGTGTATTTACTTCTTTTTGGGTACGATATATACGGTTTACGATATAGACCACATTCTCGACATTGTATGTTAATATAGCTATGAATGATTAATTCAATATATTTTCATTAGGTAATGTATTTAAGCATTCATGCTCCCTTTAAGAGCTATCTGCGCTACTGCACCTGGTAGGTAAGGAATCTACCCATTCTGGGGGGAAGTCCAGTAAAAAGGAGCAATCAAAACCCTCATGATAACCTATATCATGGATATAATTATCTTATGGAATTCTAAGCCAGTTTCATTCCATCATCAAGTCAATACCCGACTTTGAAATGTTTTTTTCTTTCACAGAAAATCTTGATGCATGAACATATATATTTTAATAATTTAATGTAATAACAATGTTAAAGGATATCCCACGTTGCGCAGACGGATAACACGGGATGCATAATCCTTTTCATCGTCAGAGTCTAGGAGCGGTTTCCTGTTAAATGTTGATTTTGTCTCTTTTCTTTCTCCTAAAAAAAAACGTATTAAAAAAAGTATCGGTAATAGTATTGTTAAAATACCTACTTTGTTTTCATAAAATTGTTCAAAATTTCGTCGTTTGACGACATTAGATTTCAATGAAACCAACAAGAGTATTGAACAATTCAATAGGTATATCAAAGTATTTTAACTATACTTCTATTTTAATCTTTTTGTTCGAGAAATACGTATTGGCACATTATAATTAACAACATTACATATATTATAGTTACATCACACCTCATTCGATAGCATATACAGCGAATTTCATTTTGTCCTCCGACCTGTTACCTCGAATATACATAGGTACGTTTGTATTAAGATAAAAAAAAATTACGTATTATACCAATAGCGTAGTCAATAATTAATATGCATGAAATAGGCCATATTTACAGTCAATTACTTTTTTTCGTTCACAATCATCATAACCTAATATTGCTGCTCACATAGCAATAAGGAAAAGAAAGAGGATACGGAAGGATATACAAAGAATATTCAGGAATTATTTGACAGTTAAAGATTTTCTCGTTTATCTTTCAATATTTGTATGGATAGAGACAACATGACTTCATCACTTAGGCCATTCCATAGTACAGCTGATTGTTGTATATTGTACATGAATTTAATAAATATATATAAAAAAAAGTGTACCAGCAGCACGAACGCTTTAGGAACTACCTGGATCTAAGTAACTCATACTTAGGTAACATGTTAAATAATTGATTTGTCTTATCAATTTGTTGAATTGTCTTTATATAAATGTCAACTTTAGTGATAAAACTCAGTGATTGACAAAGACCTCATAATACTTTAGTATATAAGGTCTTTGATGTTTAATGTATTATTTAGTGGATGTGCAGTGCTTAGGTGAATGTAGCAATACAAAATAGATACGCCCCTCTTTTAACACGAGATTTTATCTCAATTAAAGAGGGTTATTATGAAACATATCATGGAACTTGTAAACCTTGTTAATTGTAATGTATAGGTCATTTAATTTTTTAGCAAAACCAATTCAAAATAAGGGAATGTCATTTCTATAATGTCAATCTCTCGGGCAGTATCCCACATTCTGATGTATTCATTGCTAGTAATGATTGCTACAATAATTCTTTATATGGATGCATAGCGGCATAAACCTGTGTATTGTAAAAAAAAATTGTGTACTTATTTTGATTTTTGTTTTTGTCTAGCAGATTATGCTATTTTTCACAACCGAAACAAATTAGGTCCTCCTCCACTTCTGTATTCTTCTCTTCCTTTCCCGTCACGGGAAAATGTGTGAAATGTATGAATACGTAATAATTTTCAGTATTTCATTTATTTATAATAGACATGACATTTTACATAAAGAGGTTTGACAACAATAATAAAGGTATATAAAACAAATTAAAATATAATATATATGAGACAGAGACAATGCAAGGGTTCACATACACATCCAAACAATTGACACTCTCTTGCGCTTTGCTGTCAATTAGAGGTTTTGCTCTCCAATATGCTAGGGATAATCCCTGTGTTATATTGGGTGCAGTCTTTAATTTAAATGAATTTTTTGTTGTATTGTAGGTACATACTTCTATGATTATTTAATATACCATCGATTGTGGACAAAAGTAATTGGTCTGTCTTTTTTTTCATTTCATAGTGTATTTTCTCTGTTTATCTTATAAGACTGTATTTGTCCCTTAAATAAATGAACAAATAAATATGTAAATTTGTATTGATTTGATTAATAATACATAAATAAAAATAATGGCCTTGATGAAATTGACTGTATGAGTGCTTCCTCTGTATAGTCCATAGGTACAGGAGATTCAAACTAAAAAACATCTAATGTTACCGTGTTACAATTTCAATGGGATACGAAATTTTGCAAATAATTCACTTGGCTTCCCTCTCTTTATTTGTGTGTGTGTGTGTGTCTATCTCTCTCTATCTGTCTGTCGCCGGCACAGAGCAGTCGTTAGCTAGAATTAATATGCAAACAAAATGTGCAGATAACGCACACACCAGAATAAATGTATTATTCATGATCCTTGGTATAATTCAACAGAATAATGTAGATATTCGGGAAACGATAACACCCGATTCGGTATACCAACCAACCTACATACATATATCGTGCGCTGTGTTATTATATCTACACAGATGATCTGTGTTTTATCCACGCTTTAGATTATATCATAACGACTGTGTTTATAATTTTCAATATTTATTTGAAATAATTAATTAGTAAGTTACATAATTTATTATATAAGTATGTAATTATTTATTTGATAGAATTACACTATATTAATTGTCTAAGTGTCTGTCTGACCATTTGTTTGTGCAAATAATGCTATTATTGTGTATGTTTTGTTAGATGACATTCACTGTTAAAAAAGTATTATTATTTCAAAATGCTTTAGCCCCGGCACAAGTGTTGTACCTAGTGGGGCATTGCAGTTCCGAATATTATTGTCAATTATGTACTTGTATGAATAAATGAATACATAAATAAATAAATAAATAAATAAATAAATAAATAAATAAAATAATAATAAATAAATAAATAAATAATAAATAAATAAATAAATAAATAAATAAATAAATAAATCAATAAATAAATAGATAAATAAATAAATAAATAAATAAATAAATAAATAAATAAATAAATAAATAAATAAATAAATAAATAAATAAATAAATAAATAAATAAATAAATAAATAAATAAATAAATAAATAAATAAATAAATAAATAAATAAATAAATAAATAAATAAATAAATAAATAAATAAATAAATAAATAAATAAATAAATAAATAAATAAATAAATAAATAAATAAATAAATAAATAAATAAATAAATAATAATTATCTGTGCCCGCCATAGCTACGAATATTTATACAAAAGTTTTGCAATTCGAGAGTTGATTATGGAGTTTTATCATGAATTTACAGTTTCAAAAATTGAAAAAAAAATCTTATCATGTTCCCCCTGACACTGCTGCGAAGGCAACTCTATCCGCCGCCGTACGTAACAATTCGCTGACGCCTCTGATGCCGGTCCACTCACGAATGTTGCGGAGCCACTGACATCTTCAATTTCCTCGGCGTCGCTCTATTTTGCCCTTCATAATCTTGGAGCAGCATGTACTTTTCATCTCGAAGAATGTGATCCAAATATGATATTTTCGTCGCTTAATTGTGTCACCCAGCTCGCGCTCGACATTTGCTCTCCTGAGTACCTCCACATTTGATACTATATCTACCCAGGGAATTTTCAGCATACGGCGATGAAAAAAAAAAATATATAGATAATAGACAAAAAATTATAATTTTTTTCCTAAGAACAATAAACTTGGTATCTTCCACTTCACTTGTGAAGAATGTCATTTTTTTCAAATTATCCAGTGTTTACGGTCGAGAGAAACAAAAAAATATTGAAGCAATTTTAATGACTTCTTTCTGTGTGGGATACCGAAATCACAAAGCTTAAGAACAGCCTAGCATTTAGGTACCAACACGTAATGCATGAAAAAAATATTTGTTTTAATAATATAAATTTTCGATTTAGTTAAGCATTTATGCTTAGTTTAGGGAATGTATGAGGATGTTTAATATATGTACTTGTTTCATTGACATATTCAAACTAAAAAAAAATGTAAATTGATATACAACAGGTGTATAAAATGAAGTGTACCTACATACATTCAGTTGGGCTGTCGTCGTTGACGAGCGAGCGGAGTGGTGCAAGAGATGCATCGCTTTGCTGTCAAACAATCCCTAAGATATTGATTCTGTAAGCCTCTGCGAATCTTCAGATTTTTACAGTACGCTACTGCTATGTTCAGATGTAATCATTTTCCTTTAGCTGTGTAATGAATATAAAATTAGCCATAATCCGCTCGTTTGCCCCCGATTTCAATAAAATTGCCAAATCAGTATCTGGCATTTCTGAGAATTCCTAATTACACTAGTCAAGATTTCCCATTGTTTGCGTGGTACACTATCATCCTTCCCTAAGCACACTAATTAATCCTCGAAAATCGTCTAGTACAAACAATTTCGTTTCCCAACAAACAACTTGATTAATTATTGTATTATGTATATAATATTATTGTATATTCTCCTAGTCTGCTTTTCACTAAAAATACAACCTTGTACCACATTTATCCAAATCAATCTACAGACGTGTATCTGTGTGAACGTTGCTGAATCAGCCCAGTCTATAGTTCTTTTCACTAGAATCTTTTGAAATCTATGAACGCCAAAGGAACCCAGTATAAAATAATCTATATTATACATAATCTGGTCAACTACACACACACTAAATTGACTTTTCTTATTAAGACACGATTAGTTACAGAATGATGGCCAAAGAAAAATTTTATGAAACGATAAATTATTGCACATGAAATTGAAATTTTCAAGCACAACTTGGAATTAAATTATCGATTTGATTCGGTAAAAAATATTCCTCTTCGTTGATACTGCTGCTAGTGGATACCTATATTTTTACTCCTCACTAGCCCAAGAGGTTATAGTGGGGAGTTATGAGATCGCAATTTTTTCATTGCAGATTATCAACTAGTGTCATGCTGAGATTGTATTCTGAAAGTTTCATCACAATGTATCTTTGTGTGAGTGCTATGTGTTGTGTGTTATGTACGGCGTGTTCATTTTACTTTATCGATTATAGACTAAAGTACTCATTCGATTCTATTCAATTTTGAAAATTTGTGCATCTAATACTCGCTTAGACCCCATTAGATTTTGAAGGATATCTTAATAGTACTTCTCATTTTTTTTCAAAGTGACCCCAAGCTCAGGAAACTTACAATTTGATATTTTTATTTTCAAATTGGTAAAAAGGCACATCATTTTCATAAAATGGCATTGAAAAATTTTCAAGTTTTCATAATAAAATATTTAAATAAACGATTGAGTTGTGGCCAACACTAAACTCTCCACACCATAGTAAACGTTTATTTTTTCTTCTTCAAATATTGACAATCTCAATATGGTAAAATATGCTTTATATGTTATATGAAATATTTTATACATTCTAAATTTTACTACCAGGAATACAAATTTTCTAACGATAGTATATTTTTATGTTAAGATAGACAAACTATTAACGCAGTATGGTGAAGAATGCTTATGTTGTATGAAATATTTTAATAAAAGCAGATAAATTTTGTTTTAAATAGCGGCGGCATTTTGAAAATTATAACATGTGATATCATATGAAGAATTTTTTTGTTTTCAAATGTTTGAATGTTAACTTTGTGGTTCATATTTAACAAATTAAATTTAAAGATATAACTTTGTATTAACCACGTTTTTTGGTTGAAACGATGCGACCGGTTTCGGAACTAACCGTTCCCTCATCAGGCTAACTTTCAACTGAAAGCCTGATGAGGGAACGGTTAGTTCCGAAACCGGTCGCATCGTTTCAACCAAAAAACGTGGTTAATACAAAGTTATATCTTTAAATTTATTTTTTTTGTTATTTATGGAAAGCTAATGAGTTCTATGTTCAAGCTCTTTACATTATAACATGAAATCAAATTACTGAACTTTTACATACACAAGAAATTTATATATTTACATACATTTTTTCATTCAAAATTTTACTACCAGGAATATAAATTTTCTAACGATAGTATATTTTATGTTAAGATAGACAAACTATTAATGCAGTATGGTGAAGAATGCTTATGTTGTATGAAATATTTTAATGAAAGCAGCACGTAATATCATATGAAGGAATTTTATGATATCTATGAAAAGTTAATCAGTTCTAAGTTCAAGCTATTAATATTCTTATATCAATATGAAATCCAAGAACTGAACATTGCCAAACATAAAAAAAATCTCTTGTTACATATAAGTTTCATACAAAAATCCATTAAACAAAATATAATTTTTGAAACCGTTGAATATTTTTCTTTTAACATTGCCCAACTTTGAATACAATTTTATGAAGATTCTTGGTGATGTATAAATAGTTGAAACCAAATTAAAATATCTCTAATTTCCAGGTCGTGAGAGCATTTTTTCAGTTTTAATAGATGAAATCATAAAGAAACATTGAGAAAAAATGAACCGTTGTCTATGGAAAACTAATAAGCTCTAAGTTTATGGACTTAACACATATGATATCAATATGAAGTCAATCGGACTTATAGTTTGGGCTGCAAAGAGGACACAAAAAACAACGTAAATGATGAATTCATAGAGAAGAAGTCAAAAGTTGTCTATGGAAAACTAATCACCTCTAGGTCTTTGCACTTTACACATATGATGTTAATATGAAGTCGATCGGACTTATAGTTTGGGCTGTAGAGAGGACACAAAAAAGATAAATGCTACGGCGTATACGCCATACACACAAACACATCACGACGAAACTCATAGTGTGCCTTCTCTACATGATACCCATTGAGAAATTGATGTAAAAAAATATGCTTAAATTTTGCGAAATCATGACTCTCCCCTATTCCATAGTATGGAGAGTAAAAATAATGTCATGAAATTTCTCATTTCATGAATATTTTCCATACAAAATGTGAATACAATATAGAATGACTACTTAGTGAAGAGTTTAGCGAAGGCCATAACCTACTCGTTTATATATAAATTGCATATTAGTTATGAACAATAATTATTGTACATTTAGTGTTTTTTTCCGTAATATTGTTTAATTAGCTTTTTTTTTAATTAGAATATGGAAATCTACCTAAGTTTTTACTTTTTAAATTATTGTTCTTGCTATCACAGATTAGGTGATACACAATATTTTTAGTGTTCATATTTGTGTATATCCGTATGCCCAGGGTATAAGAGGGCCTTAAATAGTACATAATACATTTTTAATTAAAAAGTTCAAAACCCTTTTACTATCGACATTATTTTTTTCACTAATCACGGTATAAAATCAGTGTGGGGTTAAATGAAATTTAATTTCCAAATAACCTAGTATAATATAATGTAGTAGGGTCTAGTCTATATTATAGTACGATGTAAGGTATGTAAAGTATGTATAAAGAACCAAGGGATAGAAGCAATGTAGGTACCCTTCAGTTCCAGGGGGGCAAGTTATCCCCTCGTATAACGCATACATAGTAGCGCCGGACAATACCGATGACACGTGTTGCTAGCCCAAGCCATTATACATATATAAACATATACAATATACAGACAAGGCTTATTTTTATACACCCATAAGTGCCAGCCACACGTAGCAGAGAGTTGATCAATATTAAACAATGCAGTCCCGGTTTTAAACAAAATATTTTGAAAATATTTGGAAGATTACTTTGTGGCGACATTATAAATTATTTATAATATTCAATAAACTTTGTTGACACCACTCACATGAGCACAAACTTCTATCGGTTTCAAAAACAACGTAAGTTATGTATTTAGTATATAAGTCTTCCTGAAGAAGATCACATTGTTTTTGAAACCGGTAGAAGTTTGTGCTCATGTGAGTGGTGTAAACAAAGTTTATTGAATACCTATTATAAATATAATATTTTGATTTTAGAACAAGGTATTCTGTTTGAAAAATGATACACTCTAATTATTATTAAAAAGTTTACTAGTTTTCAAATATTTTTTCACAGTGTCATAATAAAAAATTAAGAATAAAGATGTTTTCAAAGATTTCCATACAATAGGTATACTAGATGGAGTACTCCTTGGAATGAGTGAGTCATGATATATCGCGCGTCTGATTTCTTGGTTTGCAAGATATTGCAGTTTTCCATATACATTTCAACACTTCCTAGATAACTATTCTCTAAATCTCGATTAATGAAGTGTTTTTTTCGACGAATACATCCGAATACAATTTACATTAGTAGTTATTCTCTTTAAAAAAACACGTTAATTGCCCACCTTGTTGTCAAAAGTCCCGCGGAAAAAATCCTCACTTCGATTCATAATACAACATTTTCTATGTGCGACATCTGGTATATTATATGAAAAACTATGGATTTTTTAATCGGAATTGGGATTCTTTAATAGAAATATTATTTTTATAGTAAGGTTACCAAGGTTTATTATTTTTAAGGTTAAGGTTAGAAAGGTTTAGGTTTAGGTTAAAGTTTTTTAGGTTTTTTTACCTATAGGTTTGGCGTTTTTGAATATTATTTACTAATTTTTTACGTATTTATCAAAAAAATTACAATGTCGAGAATCTTTAGCATGCACTTTGCATGAGTGTAAAATAGAGTAAAAAGTCCTATTTTCGAACTAATCTAGAGTATTTTTAAATAAAGGTAACTAGGGTAAGTAAGTAAGTAGTAGTTAGTAGTTGCCTACATATTTAAAGAGCTTTGAAATGATCCTGAAATAGATCTACACAATCTTTTCTTTATTGAGTCTTTATTAATGTATGTGAAATTTTGAATGAAAATTAGTTAATATCAATAAAACGGCGTTCGTGGCTCAGTCGGATAAGTATCTGAATGCTGATCCAAAGATCCCAGGTTCGATTCCCGATGAAGACAGTTTTTAATTGTGTTTTCAGGCTGGATCTGTGAGATGATTTATATAATAAGTCTGCAGAATGTGGAAACTTGCTATTGGATGCGTGTAAAATTAATATTTGACATAGTACCTGTAAGTTGCCCGTGAAGTAAAATATTATTATATATAAAATACAAGAACAAACAAGTGGAAGCAAATGAAAGAGACAGTTTACCAGCAGCGGCGAGAATAGGGCTTAGGAACAAGATAAAGAATGTTTTTTTTTTATTTATTTAAAGACATTTCATCCAAAATTGAATGTTATATGTCTTTATTAAAAAAAACAATAAAAGAGGAGAAAAATATTATATAATATTATGATAAACATGTAGTTCTTATGAAAAATAATTGGCATATGAATACAAATAGATTGAAATACAATTAAATAGAACACAAATGCAAATGATTGAAACATAGAATTACTTCAATATGTTGATGAAATTAAAATATTGGAATAAAGTAACAAATGACTCATTAATCAATGATTTATTTGTTACTTTATTCGAAATATTATGACAGACACTCTTTTTTTACAATTTACTTAGCCTGCAATTGATGTCTGTCATAATATTTCGTTGAATACTGAAGTGAATTCTGATTTTCGTATGTTCATTAGGGTGTCGAGTGGAATAATAGTAGGCACACATTTTTTGTTGATCGATTTGTGCATGTGAAACCCTTTGCGTGTGAAATAATATTTTCGGATCGATTTTAAGTTGTTGCTATTGTTGAAATAAAAACATCGTGGATTGTTAGACTGTCGCCGAGTTGTCCTATATGTGAGTCGTGCCAAGCACGTTTCTCCCCAACACATACATCTATGTATGTACAAATTTACATGTTTCCATCTATACATACATATTATATCTCCCATTATTAAAATCTCCACATGCTTATAAAGAATTTCTCAGGCGGGGTGTTTTGGAAGCGACTCGAAGAAACTAAAATGTGTTATTGGTAAAATGCTCCACATATGTAAGTACAGAAACCGCTGCCGTACCGACGTGAATCTACGGGACAAACGTCTGAAGGTTGATACCAACTTTTGTATATATGTACATGGAAATCAACGCCTTTACTCCGCTTCGTAGTGAAAATAAAACATCCAGAGTAAAAAGGAATACCTAAATAGTAATGAAATTTAATAATATCCAGTCTTACATTTTTTTCTCCTGGATCACAATCCCATGTGTGGTGTACCAAGCTCTCCATCTCTCCACGTATTTCTATTATCCGTCAGACTCTTCATGTCTTGGTAGCTGCTACAGCGCCTTCACTGATTATATAACTGTCTATATAACTGTCTCCAAGGCTACCTTCACGGTTTTCACCTTCCCTTCTGTCAGTCCGTTGGCGGTAGTAACGATCGAGTAAACACAGATGCCTGATATTACGGAATATCCGTTTGGATCGTTGATGGGCAACCATCTTTAAAAGTTGCGTTATTTCTCCTACTCTGCTCAGTATCGCATCGTTTTGAATGTGGTCTGACCAATGGATCATAGCCATGCTCCTGTAGCACCACATTGCGATGGCAGCCACACGTCTAGATTTTCTGCGGCTGATAATTCGCGTTTCACTGCCATACAACAGCACACCCCAGACTAGACGAAGTTTCACTATTGATTCTTAATTAAAATAAAATAACTAATGGTTTCAGCAATTTAGACATCAAGTGCACCCTAGCAGGTCTTTTTATTCTTATTCATCATGTATTTTCATGTTAAATAATTGTATCTGTTAGTTGTCCGAGAAGCTACATTAAATAAAATTAGGTTATTTGACCTGTTTGTGACGGTGGGCTGTCCTGGGAGGAGGAGGAGGAGGTCCAAGTGTCCTTGCGTTCGACGAGATCTCTCCAGAAGCGTCTTCTGCTACGTCCTCAACACCACATACATAACTGATCCTCTCATTTCTGATGCGGTTTCTGAGGGCTCTTCCTGTAATGGAGCATAGGGTCTTCATTTCAGCCACTCAATGACAGTTTTTTGTTCTTTTGGTGTTGGCTCTTTTATACCATATGTCATGATGGGGCGGATACATGTGTTTTAGATTCTGACTTTGTTGGTGGTAAGCATGTATTTATTTCTCCATATACACTATTTTGGAAAATGACACAGCTATTGCTTTAGCTTCATTGATATATATTTGAACATCGATTTATCGGTTATTGCCACTGGAGATCTCTAACCCGAGATATTATGTGAATCGCATGACTTAGTCTATTGGTTATTTTCAATGACTTGATTGCATCTAAGCGACTCAATTAATATTGCCACCCACTTTTTTTTTGTTTTAAGATGAAGTTCAAAGAGCATTCTTAATGTCATTTTCATTTTCTGCTAATAATGTAGTATCGTTAGCCAAATCCCATATCCAAGAAAGTCACTTCTTGTATTATTTTGTCCATTATGAGATTGAGAAATGGCTGAAACCGTATCCTTGTGTTATTCCAGTTGTTGTGTGATCTTTAATTCTTGTTTTTTCTGTTTTCGCTTATATTGTAAATAGCTCTGACGTGATGTCATTGACATGCTGATGTTCTCTCAGCATGTCAATGACATCTTCTAGCATAACCTTGTCAAACGATTTAGATAAATCTATGGAGCACATAAATACTGGTTTATTAAACTTCAAAGATTCTTCTTTAATTTGTCTCATGATAAATATTGAATTTGTGGCTGGCCTATTTTTTCTAATATACCTTGTTACTCCTCTCTATTCACTATTTACCCTAGTAGTTATTTTTCAATTGTACCATATTGATGGTGAATAAACGTTTCTTAACAATACCATAGGGTAAAGCTTGTAACCAATATTCTAGAAATGGAAAAAATTAAGGGTCTAAACTGATTGGAAAATTAATCGGATCTCAACCCAATTGAAAATATGTCTAGATACACGGAAGAGAGCAATTATAAAAAAAGTCATCACTAAAAAAAAGACAATTGAAAATATAATTGACACAAGGGAAAAAAATGCAGAGTTAAAAATATTGCCACCAAATGTGTTTCCAGCATGCCCAAGATAATATAATCCGTGATTTCAGCTAAAAATAATTTTGCCTTAAGGCCAATTTTACAATCTACGACTATTTCATTTAATCACAGTCATTAGATTATATTAGCGCTTACAACTCATACAAGTAGTGCATAAAAAGTTATTATTAATAAAAGCACCGCTTCTTAAATAATAACTTTTTCCAAAGAACCTCTGGTACATGTTGCATATTTTTGATTCCCTCCCCTTCTAACAAACAAACTTAACGAAGTATTGAACGTGTTCGGCAACTTGTGGAATATTCTTTGAATGTATGAATCGTCGTTCCTTGCGGCGCCCGCCTGACGTCCAAATTGCGAATCCATGCTCTTTTTATTCTAATAAAAAAAACTACAAACCTTTTTAAACTTATCAAATAACAAAACAACCTATACGTAAATATTCTAGGAGTAATATTTATGTCGATAGATGTTTAGTTGAGAGCGCATAATATAAACTGAAACATCGTATTTTGAAATAAAATTTCTCAAATGTGTATTTCTAAAGAATATTAATATTTTCATGATTTCATTTCAGAATAAACGTTACACAATTTTAAAATTTCAGTATACATAATAAAAAAAAAAAAATTTTCTTTATTTTTTTCAATTAATCAAAATCAAAATTTTAAATTATACAAGATAAAATCAATGTTCGATATAGTTTTTTCATTAATAATCAGATTTGATCTCGGACCTCGAACCTCGGACATCGTTGAAGAGTTTGCGTCGCCACGTTGACTCGGAGGAGTAGGTCTGATCAGGGTTATCACAAAGCTGAAATAATAATCATCAACATTTCCTGCCCCTCTATTCCAGTTCATCCGGAATCGGGCCTCCTAATCATCAGTCGCCATGATCAGCGACTCTGGGTAGTCTTCTGTGGGACACCTTGTGTCGCCAGCTCCCTCTCGATACTCGTCCACCATGTCACTGGCGGTCTGCCTCTTCCTTGTGGTTTTGAAGGGATACCGAGCACAGTTTTAACGGAGTAGTATAATAAATAGTAAAATAAAAAGTACGTATCAGAACAATGAAAAGGGTATATTCAAACACTGTTATGTATTAGCTATACATCAGAAAGTAAAAATTGCCATCTTAAAAGACGAACAAGTAAACTCACGTAGAAATAACCTCCGAAAGTTAAACTACTTAAAGAAATATATTTAACCTGTGTACAAAAATGCATATGGCATCAGAACATGGGAATATCTCCTGCCAAAAATATTAAATTATATGGATGATGAGCTCTTGCATAATATACACAAAATATTTTACCCACTTAAAAAGGTATACATATGATAAGGTCCGATGACGACAGCTATGTGCTCTAGGAGTACCTATACTCCTTGAGTTGACCGTCTGTCGTAGTTCTAAACCTGCATCGTATTATGATTATGAATTATGTATATTAAAATTACCAAACTGAATTCGTCAACCTCAGATAAACCCTGACGGTTTCGATGGTTGACTGTATCTTTGACTTGTAAATGTCATTATATACCAATAAAAAAAATGAGAACAAATCGGATGATTGAAAACGAAAAAGATAACTTTTGAAACTGCCGTGTTCATTATGGAATTGCGTGGTCCAATAATTAATCAGGAATAATCCACGAAGATGAGATTTGAGTTCTCACATTGGGATAAAAATGTCAGTCTTCCCACGGAAGAAGACAACTAGCGACTTTTCCAGGTGTCTAGAAGAATATTCTGGGTTAAGATCTCGATCACTCCTATGGACGGACTCAGAAGTGAGCAACAATAATCTGGTCCGGGACCCCACCATCCGTATCCCTGGTTTTGACCGCCCTCGCAGAGCCTGAGTGCAGCTCAACAAAATAAGAAGAGGCATGGGGTGTTGCAACCATCTTTTATGGAAATGGGGAAAGAGAGAATCTCCGGGGTGTGACTGTGGCGTAGAGCTCCAGAGAGTGCCCGCTGCACAAGCATCCGGGCTGGGAGACATCGACGGGGCAAAGCAAGAGGCGTTGGACTGACTGCGGGGTTTGAATTTAAGGCTCTAACGAGCTCCATAGACGCAGCCTTTTCTGGGCGAATAAGAGCCTAGCCATTCGAAAAGTAAAGTAAGTGGGTCAATTTACGTAAGAGAGATACGCTACACAAAATTGAACTTCGACCTCAGCATGGCTTCTCATGAAGTTAATTAAAGAGACTTTAGAAATCTTTGAAGTTAAAATTAATTGAATAAATATCTTAATTTATATATAATTTAATGACACTTGCATACTAAACATTGAGCTTAACATTTTTTTACAATTCAGTGAAGAAAAAGATCAACATCAGATTATGATCGAGAACTGATTTATACATTAATAAGATTAAGGCAAGATAAGAACGTATTAAGAATGTGTCATGAGTAGCCCCCCTCTATAAAGAATTTAAATTGAAGCTCGTCGCTGTATTTCCAGATCAAAGGGAGCCACACCTGTAAAGATACGAAGTATGTCGAAAGACAATATTTATGGTTAGTTAATAATTGTATTGGGATGTTTTTGTTACAAATATAATATATCAATATTTATTCTTTGAAAAACAAATTGTAATTATTTGATCCAAATAATTTAAAAAAAACATATTGAAGTTAAGAAGGCATCTTAACCACTCGATTATTCATTTATGAATATTGAATCGATAATTCAAGCTAATTTACATATTTAACGATGTTTTTATGGAAAATTCTTTTCAGAATGTTATGAATTGATTTGAGGGAAATTTGTTCAAGATTTTAATTTTCGTAGTAAGAACCAGGTCATAAATAATATGTAAAGAAAAACTTATTTGCAGATAGGATAATAATTACTTTATCACAGTTTAAAACTGACACAAATCATCGAGAATACCTCATACCAGCGGTTTCTAATATTTTTTTGCCATGGAACCCTTATTAACGTTGTTTGCCATATGTATCTATGTAATAAAAGTTCAGTGGGGGTAGTACTGTTTTATTTAATGCTTATTTTAACTCCTCACTAATTACATGGGAGTGGAAAGTTATCTATTCGCAATTTTTATAGTACTAGTATCATGCTGAGATTGTATTCTGAAAGTTTCATCACAATGCATCTTTGTGCAGTGCACTTTGTGCTATGTAAGGCGTGATTTATTCTACTTTATCGATTATAGAGTAAAGTACTCATTCGAATATTTTTAAATTTTGAAAATTTATAAATCTAGTACTCGCTTATTAGATTTTGGAGAATATCTGGGGGGCAAGTCTGGTTCAATCGGCGAAATCAAAACCTCCATGAATACCCATATCATGGATATAATTATTATATGGAGTTCTACAATATCTTTAGATGTCATAGAACTCCATACGATAATTATATCCATGAGATGGGTAATCATTGGGGTTTTGATTTCGCCGGTCGAACCAGACTTGCCCCCCTGATTAGTGCTTCTCATTTTTTTTAAACTTAAAATTTGATATTTTTATTTTCAAATTGCTAAAAAGCCACTAAATATTCATAAAATGGCTTTAAAGAATTATCAAGTTTTCATAATAAAATATTGAAATCAAAAATAATTATACAAACTCATTTCATAAAAAATCTGAAATTATCCATACAAAATTTGAATACTCTGTGGAGTGATTTGACAGTGAAAAGTATTGCGTTGACCATAACTCACTCGAGTTTTATACTTTTGAAAAGAAAATAAATAATCTTCTTTTTGGTGGAACCCCATCATGACAATAAATGTTATTTTTAAGACCATAGTATGTCCTATTCTGATTCGTTTCAGAGTACGAAAACGTCTAAATCAACGGGTGACCGTAGATAAAAGGATTTTATCCGTGCCGTGTGACGTAATGAGTTCCGTATAAATGCAGTCTACTTTTTGACATTTCTCATAATATACTAAAATTCAGACGGATAAATTTAGACGAATCAGAATAGGACATATTTATTATTTGAAGTTTGTAATGTTCGTCTTGAAGTCCAAATTTAATATTTAAAACAAATATATTTTTGTGCGAAGAATGAAATTTTTCCACAATATTACAAATTTTGTATAGTTTTATTTGAAAGTACATATTTCGTAATCCCAGGGTCCCGCAAAACACCTTTTAGGAACCGCTGTCTTATACAAATGTATTAATTACATCGTTTTTTTAGTGTTTTAGTCTCCCGTCATTAATTTCTGTTATAGTCTTTAGTAACTGCTCTGTGAAAATAATCACAAATCGAATGAGTTGAATTATGGAGAAAATAAATTATACTCTCAATAATCTCTTCACTTTTTAATTAGTATTTATAAAAATATGACACAATAATGTGAAAAATATATATACCATGAAATTCTTCTTAAGTAAAATGTTTTTTTTTCAGGGTGGAAAAATTGATAAAGTTATCCGGATTTTGTCAACTATATTTTAAATTATATATTTATATATTTTAAATTGCCTTATGGCAATAAACCTGCCTTTGTACACATGTACATAAATTATATAAATAAATAAATAAATAAGTAAATATATTTTTAATAACTTAGTATAAACCATATTGTTTATTGAACTTATGCGACCATTAAAACACGGTGATTATTTCGTATAATTTCAATGTTTTTCCTAATTTTAAGTGAGTATGATCTGTGTAAATGTTGCACTTGTTTCATATAAAAATGTTGTATACATTTTGTTGATTTACTTTACCATGGTTACGAACAAATCATCATAATGATTGCGTTAATAGTAGGCATGTGGATATGTTATTTTTCTTTGTTTGTGTTCGTGTTGCAGGCGAGAACAAAAGAAGGATTCATGTGTTTAAATAACTTTTTTATGAATTTTCTAATTTTTTTTTTATTTAATAAAGGATTTTTTGAATTACATAGAAATCATTCAAGAAAGACTGAAGGACCCAACGGCTAATCTTACTCAAATTATGTTTGCACACTTGCTTCTGATGACGATTTATAAAAACGAGTGAGTAAGACTACTCTTTCCATCGCTTATATTGAATTAAGTCTCCAGAATGTGGCAACTTTTTATTGGGTGCGTGATAAATTAATATGTAACATAGTACCTGAAAGCTGCGCGAGAAGAAATACAAAACAAAATTAAAAAATACCATTTTCCATAGAAGAGATCTCTCTGGGAGGCATCTCACGCCTGGATCACAGAGTAACAATTCATTAAAGGAGTTGGACATAGTCAACAAAGCGGCTTACTATGACCGATGCTTAAGTGTGAGTGGTCCTATTAAGTAGAATTCACTGCCTCTAGATGTCCGCAGTGCTTAAAGCAAGATAATTTTCACTAAAGGACTAAAAACAGCTTCGTTTCAGAGAACAACACAACATTGAACTATCAGCGCCGTTGGTATGATCTTATTATTATAATTATAGTTCAATCTTGCTTCAATTTTGTTTGCTTTGACAGTAAACTTTTTCCAACACTTATACCTATTCAATTACATTTTATTTAAACATTTCGCATATTCCAATCTTTCTGATTTTCATTCACACTTGCTTCTGATTAAAGTGAATAAAAACAAATATTTGTGGCCAGTGCTTCACTCTTCACTTTGCGTATATTCAATCTAATTTCAAACCACTTCCCAAAGTTCATTACTTACTTACTTACTCAGCCTCTTCTTGAGTCCAGTATTGGACAAAGGCCTCCCGCTTTGCCTTCCACTGGTCTCTATCCTGTGCCATTCTTAGCCATTCAGGACCTGCCACTTTTTTTATGTCATCAGACCATCTGGTCTGGGGCCTTCCCACGCTTCCGCTTCCCGTTCTTGGCCTCCAGTCCATGACAATTTTTGTCCATCGTCCATCTGACATCCGAGATACATGACCCGCCCAACTCCATTTTAACTCCGCTATTCTTTTGGCCACATCCGTTACTCATGTGTTCTTCCTAATCCATTCATTAGTTTTGTGGTCCCTTAGCGAGATATTCAACATTCTACTTTCCATCGCTCTTTGTGTCACTCTTAGCTTTTCCATCATGTTCTTAGTAAATACGAATGTTTTAAAGGCGTAAGTGAGCACAGTAAGTGAAAGTTCATTGTTTGATACTAAATGGAAGGACGGAGGGGGCTGATTTTTTGAAAAGCTTACTTATGTTTGTTAATATTTATTTATTTAGAAATGTTTATTTTTTATTTCTGAATATCAAATAAAAATTTCTTGGTGAGAGAGCTTTTTACATTTGCCTTCCCGAGGAGCACCAGGTATAAAAACGAGTAATTCAATAATATTGAGAATAGCTCTCTTCTGTCCTTAGAAGAACCATCGTTATAGTGTGATGTGAGGCACTGGCTTAGAATTGTGCTTCCATTTAAAATTCTTATAGAAAATGGTTAATTGCTTTGGTCAGGCTCTTTGCTGAGGACGTTGTTCATATGCCTTATGAACTTTTATTTCCTATAATTCACGGAGGAAAGTTGACACGGAGAAGTTAGTGCATTCACATAGGATATATTCAGAAATCTGTTCAGGGTTATCACAAAGCTTACATGAGGACGGATTTGATAATATTAGATCTATAAAAATGCGGTTTACAAATGAGGTGACCTACTTACAAGGCAGTGTATTGGAAAAACAACGTCTGCCAGGTCTCACTAGTATATTATATAAACTAGTTGCATGTAACACATGATATCCAACTATCGATTGCGATAGTACGTATAGTTGAAGAATAAGTACCAAGCTATAAACCCATAAATACAAATTATTTAATATTTTAAGATATTTGGTTTTCTATACAACACATGTACCTAGGTATGTATGTCAAGATAGGATAGTATGGAGGTCAGTCCTTTGATCCTACCCAGAATATCAAAACAGCATAATGGTATCGGTCATAGTTAGCGGCACTAAAATGGATCAAGAATCTTATTTAGAACCTTCCGGGGGTAATTTACATACAATCATTCATAAACAACTATGTGAATTAATTTTTGTAAGATTTCATAAAATTTCCGGTACATCCAGTCATTCATTCATTCATTCATTCATTTCCGTGTCCAGACCCTATATGCGCCCTCTCCAATATTTTGCGGCCGTCACAGCCTTTTCGTTTGCAGCCAGGAGGTCCGCCTCATTGCAAGGCTCCCCCATGAGTACATCCAGTAAATATCATGTTGTTATTCTATGAATGTTGTATCATATTTTGAAATGGCTGCTTTTCCTGAAACTATTGACTGTAGGTACACACATTCCCGTAATATGCTATATGACAGATAAAAGAAGTATTTATTTTCCTCCTCCGAATCAAATGGTCGACATTTTCACTATTTAATCAAGTATCATAATATTATGACGCATAAATTTCTCTACACTTTCGAAGATTACCAAGACAACGAATTGTCAAAATATCTATAAACAGCTATTCCAACTCATTGCTACCAACATAACAACACTGAAATTATTGCCATTCGCGAGAAAAAGTACCTACTTATTTATAGAGCTGCATTCACATTTTTTTCGAGTACGCTTTCTAGAATGAGACGGCGTACGTATTTTACTTTTAATACGGATTTTCGAGCATGATCTCAAGATGGTCTTGAGATGACACATTTGGAGAACGGTCTTGAGAATTATTCTAAAATTTGGGCCTAAGTCTTCTTAGACATTGTGTATAGGCTACTGCCATACAAAATGTATGAAGTGATGTCGTCACTTAATTCAAATTAAAAAAAAAAAATTGTTAAAAAAAATTTGAGGTAGAAATTTTTTATAGAAAATTAAATTATTTAGTTGGGATGTTTCGGCTTTTTTCGATATTTAAAAAAAAATGGAAATATAGGCAGTTAAACTCATAAATTTATCATAAAAAAAATTTTTCTAATAAAAATTGTTTGTGAAATCCTGGATATTTTTTAAAAAACCATTTTGAGATTTTGTATTTGTCTATGTTCATACCAATTTTCAGCGTTCTAGCTTATATGGTTTCTGAGATATATGGAAAAATAAACCAAAATTTCAACAGTTAATAACCCCTGACTGAAACAATAATTCATAATTATGAGTAAAAAAGTTTTGTAGGCCTATAACTGTTTATATATTCTGAAAATTTGGGCTCTGTAAATTGAGCGGATCAAAAGTAATAAGGTGGGGGGGGGGGGGGGGGGACACAGACACACACACAAAACTCACATAAAATGTTCTACTCCGAATTCTGAGTAAATCCATGTATGGGAACATATATGCTGCGAGGCCTCTAGTTGGTGTTATTAGCATGCAAAAGTCCACTATGCCATACAAAATGTTACTTCGTACACGCATCTTGGCTTAATAATAAATAAATAAATAAATAAATAAATAAATAAATAAATAAATAAATAAATAAATAAATAATATCGATTCATTAAGAGAATTGAATTCTCATGAACGAATCGACAGTTGGATAAGAAAAATATTATCGATTGTCAAATGTTTCACATTTTTATGATAAGTCAACGCTTAGACGAACCATAGTATATAATAAAAAAATGAAATGACACGTATTCATGTCAAAATAACAACATTTCCATTTGACTTTACAATGTGTTCATTATGCGCTAGAAATTGGAAGGTAGCAGATGTTACGTGTGATTGAAAATTCATACACATTTAGCATGTACATATTTAGGAAGGAAACTACTACATATATCATATATTATATGTAGCTACTACCATACAGCGTGTGGCCAGCCAGTACCAAATGGATGACGGACTTTGAGGAAAATTATAGTTGCAAGTTTTCAGCAAATGTACATATTATGATGTATTTGTCATTGAAATATTAATAGCTACATAGATACACCGCACCTGACTGAACTACTTTTTATGAGATTGTATTTCAAAGACAAATATTAGTACAAGCAAGCTTTCTATAGAACATATATCATTGGAAAAAAATTGTATCGTTTCATAGAACACACCAATTTACATATATCAAAACGAATTTATCAAAAGGGCATGTCATTTATATAATGTCAATCTCTACCTAGTTCTATAACGTTCCCTATTGAGTAGGGTAGGTGACGGCGGCTTTCCTAAACTTCCTTGCATCCTGCGCAAGTGGAGAGTTTATTGCCGTAAGGCAATTTCTTCCTACAAACCAGTGTTTCCATCCCAGAGAAGCAATATTTGCGTGAGAAATGAATTTAAATAAATTTCTCCTCAGCTAGGAATCGAATCCAGTACGCCCGCACAGAAACCGAACGGCTTATCAACTGTGCCACGGCGGTCGGCATAGTAGTAACAAATTAAATCCTTCTCCCGTCAATTTTTATTCCCTTTCCTTCCCGTCACAGGCAAATAATAAACAATTTCGGTTAACTATATTTATATTTATTTTTTGTTTAATAATTATTTTTTAATGATCATCATATGTAGACAAACGTAATTGCTCTCTTTTTTGTTAATTTCATAGTGTAGGTTTTTTTTTTGTATATTTTATAAGATTGTCAGACCCGACGTCTGCGCCGGACGTAAAGACGGAAGGCGTTCGTCCTGCTCTTAACGAGACTGGTGTAGGGGTATACACCCATGTGTTGTGCTTCCTTTTATAATGTTATGCACACCTGTCGCTGGATACGCCACATTGTGGGATATGCCGTGATGGTAGGAATATGAACGAATTATGGTTATTAAATTTATTCATTTATTTGTCGCATGGTAGGTGTGAGTAGTGATTGCTATAATGTTAATAAAAATTAATATAACAAAACAATACCAAATGATATCAAAAACAATATCAAAATAAAATATGTTAATTTTACACTACTTTACGTCCTGTACAAGTGGCAGTTTATTTCTAAACCTCAATTTCTTCCAGCTAGCCAGGGTTACAATGCTTCTTTCGAGATACAATTAATTATATAAATTCATTTTCTCGCGGTATTCATTTTAAGGGTGAAAAAAATATAATAATATTAAAAATTTCGCTGTCGTTAACGAAACGTGCTCCCGGAACAATAAGGCACACACAGATCGCGGGGATAAGGTAAGCCTAAGGGGGAGGGTGGAGGGTAGGTTTTTAGCGGAAAGGTGTCGGCCAGTATTATCGTCGACCGTCCGCCGCCGTGTAATTGAGGTGATATTTTTACGAGTGGCGTTGATTGGACTGATTTAAATGTGCCAGGTGTAAGGAATGTTGGCACGAGCAGTATAGTATGAGGTAGATGTACTAGATAGGGAGAATACTTTGGGTAGGCACCCCTCACACACACGCGCACACCATAACACGCACACATACATACACATACTGACGTGGACGCGTGCGAAGGTATCCTGTCCTTGTGTTTTCAATGGATATGGTGCCTTGGCCACAGGGTGATTATAACTTTTATTCAAACATTTATGTATAATTATAAACAATAATTTCTGGCTCAAATATGTGGTACAATTTTTAACAAATTGTAAACTTAACTAGCATGAGTGTTGCAGTCGTGTGTAGTTGCAATACCAAGACTAAGACCGGGATTAGCAAGACCTAATGCAAGAGTCTTGCGGTCTTGATATATAATAGATCAATACGCAATTGTTTCCTTAATTAAGATCGAAATCAAATTACGGCTCTCTTGGTGTAAATGAAATTATGTAATTAAATATTGTATCTAAAGTTTTCATCTATGTAAAGTATGTTATAAAATGTATATTAAAGGGCAGTTTTTCAACAAGACAAGGACTATCGACAAAATTATTTATGTAATATCTTGGGAAGAAAAATTAAATAATTCGGTTTTATTTTCACGGAAGCAACTTTGTGGAGTCATTATAATTTTTATTTTATAATATAAATAATAACTTAGTATACATAAGTACACCACTTATGAACACAAATAACTGTCGACCGGTTTCGAGAACAATGTTCTCATCTTGGATGGCTTATGGGTTGTCGCTTCTGTTTATTGTTTGCCTACACTACTGTGGTGTATACTAAGTTATTATTTATATTATAAAAATATACATATTAAATAATTTATATATATAAGAAAGACCGGGTATGGAACATTAAAAAGCATCATGGTTTGAACTAATCAGGCAGTACTTTGGGATTTCAGATGCGACGTCACTCAATACCCCGTATTCAGTAACTATTGTAACTAAAAGAGGAACATACTAAAATTGTACATTTTAGATTTACGGTCTTATTTCAGCGTTATAAAATATCAACTTGGACTAAATGGAATAGGAACGTACCTTTATTGGCCGGAACGTTCTTAAAAAGTTACTGAATTAGACGTATTTTGAATAACTTTTTAAGAACGTTACGGCCAAAATAGGTGCGTTCCTATTCCATTTAGTCTAAGTTGATATTTTATAACGCTGAAATAAGACCGTAAATCTAAAATCTACAATTTTATAACGTTTCTAATTTAGTTACAATTGTTTACTGAATACGGGGTAGTATTAGTTTGGAGCAATATCGATGAATTCGGTGTGATGGTCACACCGAACTCATAACTTTTTTTTTAACTTTCGTTAGGAGCGGCACGCTGATACAAGAATGAGAAAATTGAGATAATTTAGTCACCCTATAAGCACTTGGTACTGTCGTATATTATGTAGCTACCTTCATTCATTACAGTGATCATATTAATAGTATAATAAAATATATGGGGAAGTATGTACTTATGTACACGTAGATAGATCGAAATAGAGATATGGGGACACATACATACACGCGCCAAAATACATACATACAAATGGGACCCCACCATATTCTCTACTAGAAACACGATTATACAAATAACATTTTTATGCATATTGTTCAATCCTTTTGTTCAAAAGACAATTTACAACGTGCGAAAGTATTTTTGAAATGGAATTTTTTTCTAACGGATATTTATTAAATTTTTTAACTTTACACATTGTGCCCTAGATGTAAATACTGCAATTATTTTTACGATACTGCTATTGTCGTGTTTTGAAACGAGGATACTATTGTAAAAGTTAAAAATACCTACTCGTTTTTTCGCAATAAATGAACATTTCACATTTTAATACATAAAAAAGCTACGACCAACCTTTATAGAAAAATAAATTCAAGTTTTAATAAATTGAAATGCTTAGGATACATAAAAAAATTAAATTTTAAACTATGTCACTCTAATATGTAATTAATTTGGCAGAATTCTGTTGTTCGTATAAATAATTTGTTTTGCTTTAAATAATATATTTGACGGTCGAAAGCTGTTTTGTCACTTTAAACAAATTGTGGAGTATCGAAAAAATCGTCGAATTGCTATTTATAATTGAAAAATAATAATTAAGAGGGTGTCTGCTGCCAACGTACCTATTTTTTTCAATTTGAATTTGCATCATTACTACAAATTGAATTATTTTGAAAAAAATAACCTAGTTAGTTTGGATATTAATAAAGAAAAATATACCTTAACTTTCTAATTATGTTTTGTATATATTCTTGTAGGAAAATAATAAGCATACATATTAAAAGGTAAAGATATATTATTCTTTATTAATACTATCTAAATTATTTTATTCAAAACGATTTGATAAGAAATAATGATGGTATATCAAATTGAAAAATATGTACGTTGGCAGCAGTCCCCCCCTCAAACTCGAAAATAAAAGCAAAAACCACAAACAAAGAATAAATAAAAATATAGTAAATATGCATAAAAATTAAAAAAAACGAAATTCCTAACGATTTATTTATTGAAGAAAAAATCATTGTTCCAAGTTTTTTTGTACTTAAAAAATAATACTCCCGTAAAACTTGCTTTTCTTAACTGGAATCATTGGTCAGATGTTATAAAATGGCATTTGGAAATGCTTACATTTACATACGTGTAAGTGTCTCTAAATAACTAAGTTCCTACCTGTTGAGCTATAGAATAATTATTAATCTCCACTATTCCATTGTAGGTTTGGGGAATGTGGACGAGCTGTTCTGCATCGCCCTTATCCGAAAGGCTTTCTCGACACGACACACAAAGGTGTCTTCTATGAGTGAATCGTGATATGACTTTTCAAAAAAATTGTGATACTTCGATTCTCATTTGACATAGGATTATTTTTAAAGTTTCACAATATTTTGGTGACAAGACATATCACAATTCGTTCATACTACACCTCAAAGAAAAATATTCTAGTAGATAGTGAAAACACAGTCATTTATTAGATAATATGAAGGGGTGAGGTGAGTATAAGAACACTTACTATTATTTCGTATGACTTATTACAATGGCAGTAACTTATAAAAGTAACTTTAATTCGGAAACTTTATCCTGTTCCGAGTTGGTACCTAGAGCTGCTGAGTTTCAAGTAATGTCTAAAAATGGCCACGAGAGTGTAACAAATTTGATATTTTTATGTTTCAGACAGCTGCTCTTTGAAATAAAATTATATGCAACACTGACTCTGGACATTCCAGCAAAACTTTCTGGATCATGAATTATACAAAAATATTATTCTCTCTCATCTGTTATATTATTAAATTCAGTCCACATGGTGATTTGTGCCCGTACCTGCTGATGTTAATGGTCCATTGCAGATGCTCACAAACATAATATGATCTGTGAATTCAGAAATCTGTGAAGAATGATCTTCGGAATAATATACACTATCCTGTGAAATAAATCAGTTCCAAGCTCATGCGCTTTACTGAAAATGACACGAATACTCAAGTGCACACGATTTCAATGGGTCAATACCAAATGTTGAATTGTTTTTTGTACATATATTCATAATTTTAAAATCTTCATATTTATTTATGTAAAAATAATAACAATAAATAGTTATCCATGTGATTTTCTTTGTATATATTTTTCAGATGTTCTTCAATAATACTTTCCATATTGCCGAACCATCGCAGTGTGCTTACTATCTCTATTGATGTCATCGATCTTAGGTCTTATTGTGTTTTTTTTTTATCATAGAAGTGACCAAAAAATACACGGGGTTAATGGTGAACGAGAGAAAGTATATGCCAGTGCATAGATTCTGAAAACCGCCTTATTTGTGAGTTGATTATTATTTCTAAATTGTTGTTGAGTATATGTATCTCGGTACATTGGTAACAAACGACAACAATGTATCGACTGAAATCAAATGTCGAATAGTGGCCGCGTGATACTATGGTAGCAGAGGCTTATTAAGTGTCGTCCCTCACCAGAAAAACTTAAGTCTTCCTCTAACCGGCCAGTAATCTATTATGGATCGGAATGCTGGACAATCACGCAAACTGTTGAAAGAGTCCTGGAAATTTTTGAGAGGAAGGTTCTGATAAGAATCTGCGTCCCGATTTGTAACAGCGGAGAGTGGCGTATTAGATACATTCAGGAACTGTTTGATCTTACCACTTTGAGTGAAATAAAAATTGGAAGGATCAGATGGGCCGGACACATCCAGAGAATGAGCGAAGAGGACATCCCAAATAAAACTATGAATATTGCACCTGGGGGACGAAGAAGAATTGGAAGGCCAAAGCTTTGATGGCTGGACGGAGTAGTGAAGGATGCAAACATCGGCATCCATAACTGGAGTAATGCATCACAAGACCGTTTGTCACGGAGACAGGCTCTGCAGGAGGATAAGACCCGACCTGGGTTGTCGAGCCACAGATAGGTAAATAGTGACCAAGATCTCAAAGAATAAGAAAAAGACCAAGATAATCCGCATTACCAAAAGACCCATTCAGATATCTAATATAAAATATATATTTATACATATAACCTCTTATCAATTCAGGTTTAAAGATTTAGATTTATATCAATTAGGTATTTACTTTTTTATCGGTCGCCAAATAATAATTGTCAAATTAATTATTGATTATATTGGCCGATTAGGCTAAATCGGTGTCCGTATTGCAACGTCCCTAACACAGTGTTGATGCCTATGAAAATTATAATATGAACACCTAGGGTAAAAATGGCAGATGTGTCAGTTATAATGGTGGTATTGACTACAACATAATAGAGTATTTGTACCTTGCAGCTAGGGTGAATGTACCCAAGAGTATTTTTCATAAGCAAGTACCTATATCAGTCACAATAATATATTATGTAATCTTGTTGGCATTGAAATCATAATTTTGCCCTCCGATAAACTGTTGATTCTGGCAACTGTAGTATATTATATTATGTATGTATGTTTTCTGTTTAGATGTGTGATATGAGTTATCATTTTTATAGAAATTCAAACCTGGGGGGCAAGTCTGGTCCAATCGGCGAAATCAAAACCCTCATGATTACCCATGTCATGGATATAATTATTATTTGGAGTTCTACAATATCATAGAACTCCATACGATAATTAGATCCATGATATGGGTAATCACTGGGGTTTTGATTTCGCCGGTCGAACCAGACTTGCCCCCCAGATTTACATTAAATTTTCAAAATAGATTAACCACCGTAATAGAACAATTAATTTTTTTCCACGATCACACCCAAATAATTCTTATTTTAATGAGTCATGTATAACTCATGGTCATATAAAAGCATATATGTATTGACTAAAAAACTTTTTATTCCATCTAAGTATATTGCTCTGGAAAACTACTCAATCAATGGTAAAACTTGGAGAGATCTTGGAGTGTTACGAAATTGCGAAAATGACTTTTAAAAGTCACGTAGATAAAAATATGGAAAAAGCCTATAAACAATTAAACTTCATAATGAGAGTACCTATATGAACCTTTCAAGTCATGAAAAACTATTAAAATCTTGTATTATGCCTATAACCGTAGTTGTTTAGAATATGCATCTGTTTTGTGGAACCCACGATACATAACTTGTGTAAATAAGGTAGATTAGCTACAAAACAAACTTCTCAAACATTTAGATTATCGAGAAAGACAGTATTTCAGTAGCTCAACCCAATCCGCTAAATATCATGGACTAATTTCTTTAGAGAACCGACGCACACTGGCCGACATGATGTTCTTATATAAGATTGCAAATATGTAATATTGCAGATTCGGGCCACTTGTTGAGTAAATTAGCCATGCATGTGTACCTACCAATAAGGGTTACAAGAACTGCCCATACCTTCAGACCTCCCAGCTGCGATAACGGGTTCAATGACATTGATTTGTTTCTTAACACCTTTTTAAAATTTAGGATTTCAATTACAAACTCTTTACTTCGAGCATCATCGTAGTGCGTGCGCCCGACAGTTTGCAAAATGCATATTCTTTTGGTGGTTTAACGGCGAAGTTAAAACACGAACATCAGATCAAATATGTAAATACTGCACAGAATTTATAACAATCAAGATATGAAGAAAAATTCTGTGTTCTGATTGTTTTTTGGTATAATACAATGCAAAAAAAGTTAATGATTTTTCATTTGAATATTCATCATAATATGTTCCTACTTAATGAATCGGAGTATGGGTATTGAACAAAATATAATAGATTTAAATCTTACTAGTTGCATGTAACACATGAGATCCAACTGTCGATAGCGATAGTATGTATAGTTGAAGAATATGTACCAAACTATAAACCCATAAATACAAATTATTGAATATTTTCAGATATTTTGTTTTCTATACAACATATATTATGTAGGTATGTATGTCAAGATAGGATAGTATGGAGGAAGTTCCTTTTTTCCTACCCAGAATATGAAAATAGCATGATGGTATGTATGTTTGGAGATGAAGTATCAAACTATTAAGTCTTCTTACATATTGTGTATAGACGACTGCCATACAAAATGTATGAAGCGATGTCGTCACTAAATTCAATTTTTAAAAAAATTGTTAAAAAAAATTGAGATCTTCTGCCACAATGTGAATATTTTTTATAGAAAATTAAATTATCTAGTTGGGATGTTTCGGCTTTTTTCGATAATTGTATAAGTTTTGGAAATATAGGCAGTTAAACTCATAAATTTATCATAAAAAAAATATTTTTCTTAATAAAAAATGTTTGAGAAACCTTGGAATTTTTTCGAATAAACTAATTTGAGATTTTGTATTTGTCTATATTTGTACCAATTTTCAGCGTTCTAGCTTTTATGGTTTCTGAGATATATGGAAAAATAAAGTAAAAATTCAAAAGTTGATAACCCCTGACTCAAACAAAAATTCGAAATTCTGAGTATAAAAGTTTTGTAAGCCTATAACTGTTTATATATTCGGAAATTTTGGGCTCTGTAAATTGAGCGGATCAAAAGTTATAAGGGGGGACGGACACACACACACACAGACACACACACACACACACACAGACACACGAAATGTTCTACTCCGAATTCTGAGTAAATCCGTGTATGGAACATATATGCTGCGAAGCCTCTAAGTTGGTGTTTTTTGACTTCAAAGTTGGAAAAGCCGTAAAAAAAGTAGACCTCTCCATACAATTCTCGCGTATTCTGGCTTGATACATTGTCGATATGTTAAGAGAACAAAGTTCTCCTGAACAAATCGACAGTTGGATTAGAAAAATAAGGAATGGATGTATTGGAAATTTTTGATAATTCAAAATTTTATTTTGTTGCTTCTTATAAGTAAGTATATCTATGGATAAGAAAAGGTGCTTTTCTTAATATCTCCTATGAAATCTTTTGCGATAGAAACTGAATTATTTTTAAGAAAGTCGTTGGGATCAATTTAAAGAAGAGAATTCAGAAAGCAAAACAAATGTATATTGGAATAAGCCTGTAATAAAACCAAATCTATTACTAATATTGTTTATATGGAGTAATTTAAAGTGCTCATGGATTGTTTGTAATCCCAAAAGACAGATAAGTATCTTTAGATCTTTTGGGATAAAATATATCCATACAATTCTAAATGGGCACTTTCCTTGAAATAATCCCTCATATCTTATTTAGGTATAATATTATTTCTACCTATACATATTGATTGAAATACTTTATTCCCATAAAGCCTAGGAACTTACTAAATAAGTTTTTCTACAGTTTTTACTCTCCACACTATGGAATAGGGGAGAGTCATGATTTCACAATTTTTATGCTTATTTTTTTTATTAGGTATTTCTTGAATTTTTTCTACTTATTTTATTGTTCGGATAATTAAGTAGTAGTAAATCTCTTTCGGACACCAGTAAAAAAAGTAATCACGGCAATGAGAAATGTTTAAATTGAATTTACAAACGCTCAGGGGATTTCGTTCAAAACTAATTTTATAAAAATAGCTTCTTTAGATTTTTCTGAAATATTTGTATATTTATTTATTTATTGAGTAAGCACAACATTAGAAAACAAAATATATTAAAGATAACTTTTTTTTTCTCAGATATAAGAATTGTAGCTTTCATTATTTACAAAAAACCAATTCTCTCAATAGATGGCGTTACAACAAAATAAATAAAAAATAATAAGATTGTTGTTCATAATTTCACCCATAGATGGCTGTAGTAAAAATTCCTTATTTTCAAGCGAAAAGAATTTCAGTATTACAATATATAGAACTTTCAAAATTGAATTGATAGGGATCTCATTAAAAAGGCATAATTGGTTAACGTTAATTAACATAATTGGTTGCGCAAGCGCATAAAGTGATCACGTAAGCCAGCTGATGACAGGTCGTAAGCCCTGTAGGTGCCTTGATTTCCCGGTTCTCCTACAATAAATATTCCAACTTCGTCTCTATTGAGATAATTAAAAATCTGTTAAAAAAAAATATCTTTAACTCCCGACAAGGAAAAAAATCCAATGTTTGCGCATATGCAATAATGAAAATATTCGATTAAAGATAACTGCTTCACTAGACAGAGTCTGTTCCGAAGTAATTATCAGTTAAGTTTGTAAAGTTCGTACATTTTACAATGCAAAAATATAACATATACATATTAGGTATAGAAAAAATATAAACAATAAAAAATAAACATAAATCAACATTAACAATAAAAAAAAATATTATTTATACATACATCACCTACACAGTAAAAAGTTCACAAAATAAGATGACAGCCAAAAAATACATTAAGTATAAGAAACCGAAATAAATCAAATTATTAGATTTTACTTTTTGATCGTCAGTTCTTGATGGAATTCCATTTAAATTAATTTATATTTTTAATAAATAAAAATAAAAACACTTGTTTAAAATTAATTCCACTATTTATATAAGGACTACAACCTACGACCGGTTTCGTGCTAAGCACATTTTCAAGTAGTCTCCTGTTAGTTAATCAGTGAAAATATATTTTGTATCTAAAAATTATCTATGGTACTATGTTTTTTTTGTGAATATTGAATATTTTTAACTATCGATCAAAATTGCTAGCCCCTACATATACTTACTATTTAATGGGAAATTAACAAAAAAAAATTTTTTTCCTGCCAAATAAAAATTACCTACTCAAAGGGTTAAATCAAATTATTATTGTTGAAACATTCTTTTCATTTTGAAGTCTACCTACTTCGAGTAGCCACTTTGTTCCTGACATTTTGAATGTTTTTAACACTTTAAGTGCCGATGGCAGTTTGTTAAATATACGTGGAGCAATATAATAAAAAATCTTTGTCCAAATTTAGTATTCATTTTCGGAACTCGATAGCTACCCGAAGTTTTACTCCTAGTGTACCTTGCGTTAACCTTTGTGAAATTTGAATTGTTTTTAAAAAATAAATATAAAATTGATCTTGCATAAAGTTGCCGTATATCCAGTACTTTGAAAGATTTAAAAAGGTTTTCAGAGCTATACCTGAATGGCTTCTTATTGATAACTCTGATTATGCACTTTTGATATTATATTTTGTTTTTAAATTTTCGATCTTTTACAGGTTCGGCAGGAAGGAGCTATTCTGGCTCCGGGAGTGGACCAGGAAGAGACACTAGGAAGACCTTTTCCGAACCTTGCAGGAAAGAAAGACAGTCATTTTATCACAAAAAAAATAATGTTTCTGAGTCACGCCAAGTCTAATTTCTAGACTTGTCGGCGTGTTCTCAAGACAATATCTATGTATATTCTAAAAATAACAAACAACATTCGGTACAGTAAAAAAAGACACACACAAGGATGGTCTCCCAAAACATACATTCCTTCCTATGTTACCAAACTTATCTAATTATTATTCTATAAATGATATTTAACAAAAATAAAATCGTATGAGATCAGTTAATTATATATAAATATTGAAAAAAGAAAATCTCCAACTTACGCTTTGCAGACGACACAACTCTAGTAGCCACAAACGAGACCGATATGAAACAACTTTTGGATCGTGTTGAGAGGGAAAGTTCATCACTCGGTCTGAGCATAAACCAATGCAAAACCAAACTGATGGTGATTGATAGAGCATGTAAACTTCCCCCAATAAACTCTCTAAACCAACTTGAGATAGTACATGAATTCACATATCTGGGTTCCAACATAATATGTGACACCGGTGGTTTTGAAGCGGAAGTAAAAAGACGCATCGCCATGGCAAAGGGAGCACTGGGAAAGCTCACGAGAGTATGGAAGGACAGGACCATTACGAAAAACACGAAGGCTAGACTCATCAGGGCTCTGATATTCCCGATGTTCCTGTATGGTGTGGAAACATGGACACTTAGGGAGTCAGAGCGAAAGAGGATCGATGCTTTCGAAATGTGGTGCTGGAGGCGTATGCTGCGCATCCCATGGACAGCCAGAAGAACCAATGTGTCAATTCTAGACGAGCTAAGGATCGAGGATCGTCTATCGACGATATGTTACAGACGTATCCTTCAATTCTTTGGACACATTGCCAGAAGGGAACCAGACTGCCTGGAGAAGCTTGTTGTGATGGGCAGCGTGGAGGGACAGAGATCTCGTGGTCGCTCACCGACCAGATGGAGCGATTTGGTTAAGTCCACAATGGGGTCTTCGGTGACTGGTGCTCTGCGTTCAGCCCAAAACAGATTGGCATGGAGGCGGGCCATACGTGTGGCGACAGACTACAGCCGCTATCCTCAAGCACGAGGAAAAGGACGAATGAATTGAAAAAAGAGCATTAGATTTCAGAGTAAATACGGATGTCTATTAATGTGCTATGTTCAGCAGATTAAAGACAGGCTGATTTTTTTTTAAATGGGATAATTAAACTGTTTTGCTACCGATATTTTAACGAAAATATTTTTATCCAATTTTGTTATGTTACCAAATGCTCATTAGTTACAATAATTTGATTAAATTACCATGAAATTTTGTTATAATTAATATTGTTTTTATCAATGCAGTAGTCAATTGACGATATTGAGTTCTGTCTGTCTACTCTTCATAGTAGGAACATGGTGTAATGGTATGTATATCGTCTTTACATTATATAGGTACCTACTATAAACAAAGATTTATCAAAAAAACATTTCTCAATAATTCACCACAGGTATCTATCTAAAAATAACCATTGGCAAAGGCTTTGTCGTTCGTGACATAAACGAACATCACATAAAGATGACTTGTTAATTTTTCAGAAATTCCGATACTCTCCTCTCTTTATTTTCTCCCTCGAAAAAATGGATACTGAAAATATTCCGAGTTGCGTACGTACCAACAAAGAATATATTATTATGAAAAAGGAAAGATAAAGGTTTAGTACGGAAATTTTCCCTCCATACAACAGTGCTTTGTAATTTCCATAAAACGTAGTGTGGCCGCGATACTTTCATATTTATCACAGACATAAATAAAACTCTGACGTCACTTGTAATTTTTACATTCAATGAAATTTTCAAACCACTTCACAAAATTCTTTGAATAGATCTATCTTCATGCTTACCTATGTGACGGTGCCGAATGTATAATGCTTACTTTAAGAAAGTATTGCTCACGCGTTTCCTTATTCTGAACTAGTTGCATGTAACACATGAGATCCAAATGATGGGTCAGATGGGTTGATGGCAGAGCGGTTAGCGCGCTGGGCTAGTTATCCAGTGGTCGCGAGTTCGAATCCTGCCTCGACCGATTTCGTTCACCTATAGCACAAGCATTTATTTGCTTATTTTAGGGAACGTAAGAAGATGTACATATGTGTACTTGTTCAACAATTACAAAAAAAAAAGTCAATGGCGAATACGTAGGTACCAAACTATAAACCCTTATATCCAAATTATTGAGTATTTTAAGATATTTTGTTTTATATACAAAACATAATATGCAGGCATGTATGTCAAGATAGGATTGTATGGAGGTCATAAAAATGCTAATATACCTATAATTGTAACTACAAACAATCCTAAGCAACCTATTCGTACCAAACTTAAAAAAAAAATAACTAGTATCATCCTGTCTATCATGTCTATCGTACTAAAATAGTATCTAGTTATATATTCATAGGTATACTTCGAATTTCTACATTTTGTTTTTGCTGTAGGTCATAGAAATGGATGTTGCAGACTTTGTGAGAATTAGTGCGAATTTGCGCTTTGAGGCTACCGAAAATGCATTCATGGGAAAAAATCCAAAAGCTTTTGAAGTAAAGCGCGCATTTAAAGCTTGCGATCAGCAAACCGAATTCCGGCATTTTTAAATTCATTTATTTTGAATTCACCTTGCTCTGGTCGTTTAAACAAAATACATTGGCACTATGAAAAATATCAAAGGAATTCAAATTGATTTTGTTTAGACCAGCATAAACAACGCATTCAAATATGGAGTTATGGCCCACGGTCAATAAATTGAGCTGAAAAAAATAAATAAAAAATATTTTAAAATACATTTAAGCTATGGATGTTATTCATTTAGAATCGTTTTATGATACAGGATTATTCCAAGGGATCGCTCCATATTTTTTTAGCTCTGCAGTAAATTGAGTATTTGTATTTTATTTTTTGTTATTTATTTTATTTTGTGCTTCTCAAATTGTTTGACTGTCAAATATTTCAATATTACGCCTAGCTCAGATAACTCGAAATTTGCTATTTCACTTTCATAAAATGGCATGAAAGTATTAGCAAGGTTTCATAATAAAATATTAAAATAATTTAACATGAAAATGGTGATATTTTTCCACACAAAATTTGAATATTTGTGGAGTGACTTGTTAGTGAAGAGTCAAGCGTTTGCCACAACCCACTCATTTCAATTTGATATTCCATCATTACTACTAATAGAATATTTTTGAAAAAAAAATAACAGATATTAATGAAGAAAAATATTCTCTATCTTTTTAATTACGTTATGCCCATAAGTGTAGAAAAATACCTCGATTTTTGACATATTATATCTTATATTTCTAATAAACCATAAGGCGTATTGTAATGTATATATTTTTTTGGATAAAAGAAGACCAAAATATCTGGAAAAATATGTCATGAAATTTGCATTAACACTTCAGGTTTAGTTAAAAAAATCTAAAAAAATATATATTGCAATGGTGCTGAATGGAAAATAAATGTGTTTTCGCGATATTTTTGTCTTCTTTAATTTGAAAACAATATATATTGCTTTACGACTTATAGTTTATTAAAAATATAAGATCAATGTCGAAAATCAGGGTATGTCATTAGTTTTATACAAGAATTTTTACTGAACATAATTACAAAGTTTTTTCACCAAAATTCGTACTCTCTGAGTTATTTTTTTCAAAAAGATTTGGTTAGTAATAATGCTGTTATATCCAATTGAAAAAATAGGTATGCTGGTAATAGGCGCCCTGTTGTTCTGAAATTGTGTACATAGGTATATTTTTTCCGAAAAACAAAATTAATTGATGGGTGGATGGCAGAGCGGTTAGCGCGCTGGGTTAGTAATCCAGTGGTCGCGAGTTCGAATCCTGCCTCGACCGATCTCGTTCACCTATAGGACAAGCATTTATGCTTAGTTTAGGGAACGTAGGAAGATGTATATGTACTTGTTTAACAAGGACATATTCATTTTTATAAAAAAAAAAAAAATTATCTGTAAAAGAATTTCACACGTTGAAAGTGAAAAGTACTTCATGTGTACATATACATCATAGGGAGAGTTTACTGTAGGCCATATCCACTCGTTTAATCGAATTTCTAAAAATGATACTCGTTGAGAATTTAATTAAATACTTATAAAAATACACTTTAGACTACAATATCACAATAGAAATATATTTAAAGGTACAAATTTACAAATTTAACTTATGGCTTCAAAGTACAAAAGTTTCCTATGGTCATAAGCACGAAATGTTCAAAGTTATCACATTCAGTAAACGCCTCTTTAAACATATTTAGGTATTTTATGCTCCTAAAACAGACATATAAGCAATTTTAAATAAGATAAAATAAAATAAAATATGAAACTACTAAAATTTAGTAGAAAAATATTATTATAAAAATATATTAAAAATAATGAATAAATAAATATGTATTTTTCCCCAATATTTTTATTTATAATAACAACAGAACGTAAAAATGCTAATATTGAAATATTGTGGAAAAATAATAATTTATTTAGTTATTAATTTCAAAATAACTAATCCAATCTTGTAACACAAAACTCTAGAATCATTAAAAATATATTACATAAAATTAATAAAAATGTGTCTAGATCTCTCACGCAGCTAAATGATAAATCGCTTACATTCTCCATCTGCATTGGTTCATGGTACAAGATATTGGTGCATACTACTTTTGACAATACTTTTAAATACCTACAAAGAATTTAGAGTATTTTTCCCGTTGAGTTGAAACGAAAAATTACCATAAGATTTTTATATTTTTTTAATGAAATTTCTGAATACAATTATTTAGAAATATGTAATTATATCGAAGTCTTGTTATTTTGCTATACCTACCAAACAACGCATTTTTAAGACCGAAATATCAACAACGGAATTTAAGCCGAAAATGATTATGAAACGGCAGTCTCAAACGTTTACAATATATTTATAAAATATTATATGACTGATGAATAATTCATTTCGGTGAATCGACAAAAAATACATCAGTCCCTGAGAGAATGCATACTCGGGATTCTTTCATAAAAAATCTCTCCTCAAAATTCTTTTAAAATTTTCAGGGCGCACGATATAATATGTAGTAGCGAACCTAATTCTTGAATAATAATATGTATATATGATGGACCGTTTTCTCGTCATGTAAGAGAAAAGTGTGTATCCGAATTATTTGATGACTTTTAAACGAGTGGGTTGTGGC